>JAFMSR010000009.1:14432025-14492577 GCA_022818135.1 Saxidomus purpurata | reverse complement strand
CAGCATAGTTCAAAGATCTTCCTTTACGCCAGAAAAAAATGAATACCTAATGGAATAACTATTAATCTATAAATTCAATCACACAAATTCAATCAAGAGTACCCTTGAAATTACTCAAAAGACGCCTTTAAATAAAATATAAATAATAACTATACCAAGTACACTAGAATGTTATACACCGTCTACTGTTTACAAAGCACTAGCTATAACCAGTACACTAACCACTACAGACAGACAGACAGACAGACAGACAGACAGACAGACAGACAGACAGACAACCAAACAATCAATCAATCAATCAATCAATCAATCAATCAAACAAACAAACAAACAAACAAACAAATAATTGAATCGGCTCAGAATTCTGTATTTGATGATAACATTCAACAGGTCTTCGTTCGTGAGCAATCTGTTTTCACTGCCGGTTTATTGACACGGCAACCAACAACATAAACTTTTCTGGTGTCTTTGTTCATGGACATGTCAGTTCATAATATGTTGATACTTGATTGTACTCAAAATTTCCAGTTTTTAACAAAAGCACATAAAACACTTCCCTTTCCAGTTGTAATGTATTTGTTGGATTTGTTCACCGAGGGGGCTATATCCGGTGTACGGTGATCCACCGTGATACTATGTATATTATATCATACATTAGTAAAGTGTTCAAAGAAGCATTATTCCCATACTGCAGTAATCTAAATGTATGTACATGTATATAAATAGATGTAAGCAATACATATGCACTTGTAACGATTTTTCTTCGCACTTTCTCGCCGCTTTTCCCCCACTTTCACATAATGCCGTATACGCATAAACTGAATAGATATGTAGAAATAAATGATTCATAAATCAGTGATATCCCTTTTTTTGTTAAGATATTTCGTATCGTCAAAGAAGATAATATATTTTACTTGCTTTTTTTTGAAGTGGTATATGGGGTTATATTACCCGCCGAGATGGTTATTACCCGAGCCGGGTAATAAATTGTATATATTGTATAAGAAACATGCTCATTTACTCTTACCAGCAAATACCAACAAACTCTCTAGAGTTACTTCCCGTAAACTGGATCATTAATGCTGATGGAGAAACAAGCTTTTTTCTAAGTTTGTATTATAATAACTTCATAGTTCATTTAAGCAAGTTGAAAGAGTGTTTTATCGATAAATTAATCATAGTAAGTTATTGTAATATATAATATAATTTATATAATGTATATGTCTTTGCCATAATATCTCGATGTAAATGGCCAAAGGCAATATTTATTGCTGATATGCCAATAAACTTGAATTGAATTGAATTGTAAAAGTTGAACGAAGGAATGTAAGAGTGGGCAATATTGCAAGCGACAAGAAAATTGTTAAAAGACAGAGACAATAATTTGTTCTACATGTGCCATGCTCATAACAGAACCTAAATAAAACTTATTTTTGATCATTATTATGGCTTACAAATCGTGTTTATTAAATTAACATTTCTTCAATTTAAGTCGGAGCATGAAATGAAAATAGTGTTTAAAAGTAATGTATTTCTTTTGTTTTGGATATTTTTCATTTACTGTTTTGCATCATCTGTTACATTTTGTTTGCAAGTTAAAGAAAAGTGTCATGAACAGAATAATACGTTTGCCGGATAGCGAAAAAAGATCTTTACTGCAGTCTTAGTTTAAAGAAGAATGATTTGTAATATAATGTAATATAAGTTTTGATGACGCATTTTTCTTCCCGACACTTTTAGGTAAGACCGAAGGATGTGGTCTTCCTTTTGAGAAACCTTTCACCTGTTTCAAAATGATGTTGATGCTTCCTCGTCAGAGGCAAAACCAAACCCCAAATCATCGACGTGTCTATGTCAAGCATAAGCAGTTTCCGCTGAAATTTGTGGGAGGAGTTTCAAATGTATAGGCGGTACCTACTCTCATTGGTGTACTCTCGCTACTGGTGCCAATTTAGCTACGACCGCGAGTTGTGTAGTACGTGAACTACAAATAGGAAAAATAGATTAAAATTAGTGCGTTCTAACAAGTTACAGCATTCCAAAAGTTCTAGGGCACATCTGACATCTATATATATTACTGAAGTGCAACATACGAAAGTCTAAGCAACTTTATATCAAGTATTTAATTGGTAGTAACGTCTTCAAGTTTTGAATACTCCAAACACCTGTTACTACGTCACGCTACGCTACAGTAACTTTAAGTAGGAGGCTGCATGAAAAGATCACGCCAATACTTCCAGCAACAATATTAGCATATCTCTACGCGATGCAAACACTATGTAAGTTAACAGTAAGATAAACACGTTCATTTCAGGTGTCTGCCAAGCTTGCATTGCAATACCAAACGCATTGTCGGACGAATTCTGCAAGTTCAACGTGCAATGTCTAACCCAGTGAAGATACTGTCATATAAAGGGAAGTAACCGCAGTAATGTAAACATGTAGTTTATACGAAAAAGAACGGCTTTTGGTTGTTAATTGGTTTCATCCAATCAGCAGAATGCATTTTCATATGACAACGGAAACACACTGTAAAATAGTTTCCGGGATGCATGGTTCAGTCGAGTGTTCAGATCGGGAAAGAGCGTTTACTTTTAGGTAGATTGATGTTGTTTAAATTTTGCTGCTGTGGATAAAATTCTTTTTTATATGTTTATTTAACGCAAAATTACCATTTACATAAAAAGATAACAAGATTTAAATACAGTATGCTAACTTTAGTAAAGAGTTTATTGTCATTTGTTGACATAGACTCTTTTAATTAAATAACGTTAATCCTCTTAAAGTATTTCTCAGGAATATAGTTTGATATTTTTTCTTTGAAGAACAGACATATAAGGAGTGCATTTCGTCCCCGAAGTCTTTAATAGAGCATAGCAGACCCTTTGTTTCCGCATGAGACAACTCCATCTGCAGGCTCCACCTCCCGACTTCAAAAGGAAGCCTACGGTTACCACAGGTAAAGGCGATTGGTTATTGGTAAGTCTATATTTATTTTTGCAAGAGTATTTCTTCTTTATTATGCTATATATACATTTTAGCTTTGGAAGAGGAATTTAACGTTGACCTCGTGTCTGAATAATCTGGTCAATTATAGTCCAGTCCGTTTAACGATTTTATCAATAGCATTGCTGATGTATGGCTGGTTCGACCAGACTTATGATAACCCAGTTGAGTTTAGAATTTGCCGTAAATGAAATTGTGGGTTGATTGTTACATAGAGTGATAACAAAGGTGTGATTGTTTCAAGTATTTTCGGACTGTATGAGTGATTCCCAAAATTTAACCATTTGTATATAGCATGTATCTTACAATGAAATTACAATGGACTTATTCCAAAATATGTGACGGCGAAAACTTTACTTCTTGATATTTGTAAACTTTGAATATGTTAATGTATTTAAGACAGACTTCTCAAGGTCATTTGTCCCAAACACACTTACTTTAGATGCACTTAAGGGTGTCACTAATTATCGACAACCACTGCCGGAATTAGTAACATGGGCCTCTGGATTAAAATTTAAGCTTGCGAACCGCTACACAACAACGGTACGTAAAATCTGTCATGATTATATGGTGCATATACAATTCAAGTATACAATTACTTTAGTTTTATTATAATTTATATTTAATCTTTTATGACAAGTAACGTTATATACATGACATTTTGCACCAGTTTTAATAATCCAGACATTTTCTCATTATTTAACTATGTTCAATAGGAATAAAACTATTGCTTATTATAGTTTTATTTCGTTATAACTTTCGCAATGCTTGTTTTTTATGATACTAAACCATTGGAGAATGTTTTTCAATAAATTGCGATTAACATTTTAAAGGATATTGTCACTTTAAGTTCATTTAATTAAAATTCTTCTGTCCCGGGTAGTTAGAAAGGCGCTCGGCACATCTATCTGCGACAAAAATTTTAAAACGGTGCAAAATGAAATTTTCATAATGCGCAGAAGTATAAATAATAAATACGGTATAAACACCATATAACAAACCTTTTTGTCGAAAGCGAAAACAATAGAACAGTTTGGTGTATTTTAATACTTTTAATAGGATACTTCAAATTATGTTTTTCAAAAGTTGAGCAAATTTGAATAATAGCTATTTATTTGACCTTTTTATCGTAGTACTGTTGTAATACAAGAAGGTCCTGATACAATAGATTGGTCGTATTAATATAAGTTGAACGCCTGTTACTTAAAAAATATGCTTTGTAAATACCGGTACTATAGGTTAATTGACTAAGTATTACATTAATACCCACATACTCGGGATATGTCGTTTTATATCCAGTAACCAGATCTTTCATAATTTAAATGAGTGATAAATATGTAGTTTTTGAAGATATTTCCGATATTGTTACATAGGGATCATACTTTAGTTTTATTGAAATATATATAAAGTTTCCAAGTTATACAGTATCAATATAGGCCATTATTTATACAATTTTGAAAAGAATTTTAAGACTCATTGTCTGCAAAAAGTACAAGTATCAACCGCATGCAGTAGAACTGATAGCTTTAGAAAATACTGGGTTTCATTAAATGACCCATTAACTTGAATTCTATTATTAGTTGCTAAAAGAAATCATCTGATTCATTAAGGTACAGAGACAATGCAATTTATGGCAAATTTTGTCCATGTTTTAATCCACACCCACTTGAGAAGAAAGAAGAAGTTTTCCCATTGACAGAGAAAGGTGACTTAATATTACCCTGCAATCTTTGTTTTAAGATGTTTGACCACAGGCCAACTCGCCAAATTGAATCGAATGCTGCTGAAAAGTTTATCAAAGAACAGAGCAGTTTCCTTTTCTCAGACCATCTATAAATATATTGATTTTCATTTAGTAGTTTATTTTGTTCTAAAAATTAGTACATCCAATGTAGCTAAGTATTGTCATCGGTCTTCACTGAATGGAAGGCCTTATCGGCTCACCTGGCACGAAGTGCCAATTTTAGCTATTAGGATCGCTCACCGTCCGGCGCACATCGTTCACATTCTTGAAATCTCCTCTGAAACAATTAGGCTAATGTTGATGAAACTTGGCAGGGATGTGTCTTGATTGAAGCCGTATCATAGCTGTTCAAATAATTCCATTCCATGCAGAGCTCTGGTTGCCATGACCTGGGGGTCACTTGTTTATACATAGGCTTATATATAAGGATAAACTTTAAATATTTTCATCCCTTAAACCACAAGGCCAAGAACTTAGATATTTAGCATATATCATTGCCTAGTAGAAGTTTACCAAGATTTTTCAAATCAGAAACCCCAGGTCATTAGCATATATCATTGCCTAGTGGACTCTTTTGGAACACTTCAAAAGATCTTCTTGTTTAGGACAACTTGACCCAGAGCTAAGATATTTGGAATATAGAACTCTACGAAGATTATTTAAATCAAAACACCAAGGTCAAAACTGACCATTTCTGCAATTGATGACCTTGTATTATAGCCAACAGTTGTCAGGTGAGCGAGATAGGGCAATCTTGGCCCTCTTGTTTTTTGTATTGGTTTAATTGGACCTATTAACCAGGCATTGTGATACCAGTGTCAAGTTCGTGATTAAATGATGTTTTGTAAAGAGGGCACATATCCTGTTTTGTATTCTTTTTGTTTTCATTTTGAATATGATCTTGCTCTGAAGGGGCTTTTCCGTTGTTATAACTTCCTGTTAAGTAGAATGGGAGACTGCAATGATCAAGTTGCATGAATTACATAAGAATACTGGGTCAGTGAACGGATTTTTGCACTTTTAAAATACTAATAGAAGTCGTTAATCGTTTTGGGTAGTCTTGCCCAATAGTATTCAAATACCACAATAATTATCGGGACGTGTAGAACTCATGGACCGTAACTTGTGCTAATTATTACATGTCGGTTATCATTCCAGGTGTGAATTGTTTATTAACACGACTGGTCTTATTCAAACGTATTCTATTGATATCAGTCTTGTGCAAAAATTGTGAGCTATACTCTTAGAAACTTATTGTTTTACAAAAACATCAAAATAAGTTAAATAAATGAATATGTTCACTAGACAAACGGCTTTCAAAATATTAGTTAAAGTTTTTGTCCCTGACCTATGTATAGTATGCATGTCTTCTACACTGCGAATAGGCATGCCACACGTAAAATGTAAAGCGGAGAATGCACATTAAAACTAGACCATGAAATAAACTATTTTTCAAATCATTGACATGCCTTTTAAAATCTGAATCCTCTATAGTCAGGTGTCAGTGAAATTATGTTAATTTGTACTTCTATGTTTATGTTAATCGCATACAGAGAGATTGTAAATAAATCTTGAATCTTTGTAATCCTCTGCCGTTCAGTTACGTCACAAGACCTCATTTGTTGTTCGAGTGTCATTTTTTCAAGATATCCGTCTCCTTGACAACCTTCAAATCTTCGAAGTTAACTTGAACGCACTCCTTTTTGGTGATTTAACCCTCTCGGACCAAAAACTTTCATTTTCAACCAGATTCAATATACGTGACAGCAAGTGATTCACATAATTTATAGTTTATTCTTGAGACGTTTCTTTCTTCTTCTCTCCGTTCTGTCTCTTCTTCTAATTTCTTTTGCAATTTTGAATTTCATCATACAGTTGACTCTTGAAAACTCGAACACCCTCGGGGAGGTAATATTTGTTCGAATTTTCGGTAGTTCGAATTTTCCGGAGTGAGCATGTCGGCCATATTGGAGATGGTACTAAAGACCGTTCTGTAAGAACGCCGTTCTGTCTAGAGTGAAGTGTACTAAAACCTGTGTAGGAACGTACTCGATTACTGAGTTTTGAGTGGAAGTTCTTTTATGTAAATCTTTGATGCCGGTTTCTACTCGTTGACGATGTGGAGGTTACCTGCTGGACTTAACCTTTTCAAATGAAATTAATTTTCCCCGAATTCGCCGACCTGGCTATCCCCCCATTACTGGGACCTTCACCAGGTTGCTCGACGTTAGAACTTTGTACAATATGTTCTGACATAATTGTGTGGTTGACATTGAATAATCTAGATTTTATAGAGCTTTATTGAATGAAATCAAATTGGAAAAATCATTATAACCTTTATAATTTTTTGAAAAACTTCCTCAAGCTCCTCTCATTGAGAGACCATACGTCTACACAATAATTATAGTTTTGTTGCAAGAAGCATTGTAATGCTTAAATGCTTAATAAAATGTGTTGTTGTTGTTGAATATGAAACAATTAACTCATTTTATGACAGGCGAACGATTGCCACAAACATAATCATAAGTGTTCGCACGCGCAGCAAACAAATACACATATCCTCGATTATTACCATGTGACGTCATTTACTCAATCAAGCTGGCACCTGCTCAATTTTCACGAGGTGTGAAAAACATGCGGCCGGCTGATTGATCAATTAACGAACGACACTGTTCGAACTTTCCGGAGTTATTCAACTTTTTTATTAATGAGCGGACAATAATATCAGTTCGAAAGTTCCGATTATCCGGGTTCCAATTAACCGTAATACATATTGAATTTAGAAGGAAATAATTCGGGACCCGAAAATGTGTTCGAATAATCGGGGGTGTTCCAATTATCCGGGTTCGAACTTTCGAGAATCGACTGGTTACAGGTGATAAGGAGTAGCTGAGATCCAAACAGTGCATTTTAGTTAGAAATAGCCTAATGACTATATATCAATAAGTTCATAAGTTATCATTGATGTATAGTCATTAGGCTATTTTTTAATTAAAATGCACTGTTTTGGTCCCAACTACTACATATCACCTGTGATCATACTATAGTGACACAGATATATGTCCTTCGATGCTTTATATTTCCGTCTTATTATTTCTACTTATATTTAACACATAATTCCCAACTTTACAAAAAAATGTGTTTTTATTGAGCGTGAATTTGATAAGAAGTCTTGTTTAGGAGAATAATACAATAAGACAGTATTATCTTTAATTCTTAATACTTTTCTCTTTGTACAATTATGTATCTGTTAATCTGTATGTACTACTGTATATATCTGGGAATTAAATATGTTTAAACTAAGTCGTTACCTTTTAGCAGGACTGGTGTTTTTCTCACTTTGAAGGGGTGGGGTCGGTAGGGGTTTGTACCTATAGGAGGAAAAGTACGAGCGTAAATAAAGGATAAAATAATAAAATTCACCAAACATTTGCTTAACTGTAACAGACACTCATTCAAATAAACAATAAAAAACGTAAACTTTTTAATGGGTTATTGATGTTTATGTTTTAATGTAAACATATCAACGATTCCTAAATGATTTGTTTTTTCAAGAGGTTGATGATGCCGATTAACGTTGAATATATTATTAAAACACGGTCAGGTTTCGGAAAGTGTTGAAAATAACAGTTAATGATACCAATGACCATGTTTCATGTCATGTATAATAGCATACATAATTATGCGCCAACCGTTCATGAGTATGCAACGAATGAGCTATTAAACAATAGAAATTATTTAATTCAGCATTTATATCTCATCTTTTCATCGCTATATTATGTAAATTATTGCCAGCATGGGCTTGACTAATTCTAGTTTATAGACAGTTTTTGATGGACGCAAGTTGCGTGCGTTCGAGACGCATGTGTGTGCATAATTTATCATTAATCTACATACACTCATCTTGTTGGGTAACACGCTTATCATCCGGGGATATTGTTTTGTCCGTCCGGAGTCATAACTAAGGAATCAATGGATTTCATGAAACTTAAAATAAGTATTCAATGGTATAATACCGCGGCGTACGCACAATTTTCGTCAAAATATGCTTAGTATCGCCAGAGTTATTGCCCTTAATCGATACTTTATTCTATATTCAATATGAAAAACATTAAAATTCTATTTCCCTGCAAACTGTTTTCAAAATTCATTTGTAATTGGCTCAATTTAATGATTACTCTTTCTAACAACCATCGCCTACATCCCCTGATTTTGTTTTTAATTAGATATTAGGTCTTCAAGGGGATGTAGCACTTTTATAAATATCATATATAAACACTTATTTTTTATATTTATTTCTAAAACTTATAGTCCTGTTTTAATTTATCTTACAGCAACTGAGTTCTGTATGATTGTAAGATGCAGAAAAAAGATGAAAATTTTAAAAATGCATCTTTTTTCTGGAAAGGCTTGTCCTAATTTCGTTTTGTTTGGCACAAATAATCGATTTCGTATCCCCTAACAATTGAATAATTAGAGACATGATATTTACAGAAATGAGGCCCTTAAGGGGATGTAGTGTTTTTTTTCATATAATTATTCTATATAAAACCTAAGTTATTTATCATGCGAAAGATACAATCGGGTCAGAATCGGATTTAGAACGGGATAATCAGGACGAATTCAACTGGAAACGGCTGAATCGGGACGCTTCCTGAACAATATCTGATTGTTGTCGTGATTAAATAAATGTTTTTACAAATTTTAATAATAAAGCTAATCCAGCCACGATCACAGGATCTTGATCAGACTTTTGACAAATTTTGATCGGGAATGATCCTATCAAGGACGGCAGTAAAATCCTGAATGTGTGACTGAGGCTAAACCCAGCTGAAAATGTGCGGGATGAACTTATCAAAAATGTTAGAAATCTGCGGAATAAACCTCCATATTTGAGACAGCTTCAGAATGCTTTTGTGAAGGAATGGAACACTAAACCACATGCCGTCCATTAGGCAGCATATTGGTTCTATGAGGTCGAGATCGGCAGTAGGTGGATACACACATTATTGAAACTTGCTGACACGTGAATTTGATATGCTGAGGAGGCACTGTTATTATTATTTGAGTAAATGAATTTGTTAATTTTATACTTTGAGGTTATTTAGTACTAGTATTATTTAAATGTATCTAATCTAGTTCATGTCAAATTTTTATAAACTATTTAGTTTTCTTGCTATGCTACACTTTGTTTGTGTATACTGAGAAAAGTTGTTTCGAGTACGGTAGATAAACCAGCATGTTTCTCAATATCTTTGACCATCACAGTTCCGCTGATTATCACCGCTTGCTCCGATATTACTTTCTGCTTCGACAAAATAGTGTTTTCTCAAATTCTCCAAACGGTTTAAGCCTGCGCTCCATTGTCGACTGTTTCCGGTAGAGCGGCGCATATATTATACAGACGCTTCGATATAATTATGTAAATTATGGTCATCACTATCTATTTGTATTTGGTCCATAACGTATTCTATATTTGCGTATCAAAAGATGTCACAAGGTACAATAATAGAAAAAGCGTGTGTATGCAAAAGAGGTTGCATTTTTCACAGGCACTTCTTGAAATTTGGTGCAAACGGCTGTCAGAATAAAGGTCATCTGAGATTAAAAGCTAGAGTTCGAATATGGGTCATCTGAGGTTAAAAACTAGGTCACAAGGTCAAATCATAGGAAAACCTTGTATATGCAAAAGAGATTGCATTTTTCATTGGATCTTCATGAAACTTGGTCAGTATAATTGTTTTGATTAAATCTAGGTCGGGTATGGGTTACCTGAGGTTAAACACAGGGTCACCCGGTCAAATCATAGAAAAACATTATGTGTGTCATATACTAGGTAATATTTGCAACCAAACCATCATGAAAATTGGTCAGAATGTTTTTTTTAATGATTTCTATGCAAAATTCGAATCTGGGTAACCTGGGGTAAAACAACTTGGTCACACTGTCAAATCAAGGAAAAACATTGTTAGCACTCTATAGGCCACATTTGTTACCCAGTCATCATGGAAATTGGTCAGAATGTTTTTTCCAATGATTTTAAGAACAAGTTTGAATCTGGGTTATGTGGGGTCAAAAAAGTAGGCCATGAAGTCAATACAATGGAAAACCTTGTTAACATTTAAGAGGCCACATTATATATTCAATCTTCATGACAATTGGTCAAAAAGTTTGTCTTGTCAAGGTCAAACAGAAAGTTTGTGTTTATGATATATAGTTTAGGGATGGATTATGGTCACATTGGATAATAAGTAGGTCTCAGGTGAGCGATATATGTCCATCTTGACCCTCTTTTTTCATTTTCCTTTAGTCCTTTTTCATGTCTTATTACATGATGTTTGAGGAACGTTATGATGCATTGTAGGAAAATAGGTAATCCCAAACAAGTAATAAAAGCGAAAGTATTACGCATTTATGTTATGCAAAACCAAAACTTGCAACTTTAGACTTGTATAAACTATACAATATCTGAATATAGTGAATATTCTTATATTGCTCATTCTATTTCGAACAAATCGATTCAGATTGTTCTACTTCCAGGTGTGTCTCTTGATTTTGTTCAACAGTGACCTAAGCAACAAAGCATTTCCTCTGTTTAACATTATCTATAAAACTAATCACCAAATCTATATAATGATTATCTAATATCCAAATGAGATTGTGTATAGTGTATTGGTTCATAGGCACTTGATACATGTACTGCTTTGTTCATTGCTAAAACTACTTTTAGTGCGTTTTAGGTCCATTTTGTGATGTTCATTATTTTTTTGCGATGTTTAATATTGTTATGAAATTTCACTCTAACTAACCTATGCACGACGACAGTGGGGAAAAAACTTGTGTTGAAAACAACAGAAATAAAATTGGCTTTGTGGGTTAAAAAAAAATTGTTCATTCTGAGGTCATAATGACTTATGATGTTACTTCGAGATAAATATAACATTTATCTCCTTTCTTATGATAATCTTTGTACTCATCAGCTTTGTAAATATTTTCTCACATAAATTATAATGCATTGAATTGGTTAAACTTCCGTATTTTGTATAATATCATGCCTTTATTTGTTCATTTGTAACTGTGTATAAGTACCACTCTTCAAAGTTGGAGGAAAAAAAGATATAATAAGATTTCGCGTGAAAAGGATGTTTGTGCTCGTAATAGGTTGTTAATTTTTTTTCCTGTACAAAGAGATTATACTATACTTCTTGATGATTCATTCGCTTTAAGTATATTTTGTATCGAAATAAAGGAATAGTGCAATCAGTGAATGTATGTTTAGTTAAATTTGAATACAGATAATAATTCATTTTTTAATTTTTTGAAACCAATTCCGTGTTCATGCACAAGGACAGAAAGATAAGTCAGCACACAAAGTAAACATAATTAAGGTAACTGTGGACCTTAGGACCGGAATTCATAAAATAGACAGAAAAGTACGAATTTTGGCCAAGGTATAGATTCATGTCTATATTTTTGCTATTTTTTCTTACTAAACTTTAACAATCACGTACAAAGCACGATCTGGCAGCATCCGTTTTTAACGAAAATTGATCGTTTTTCTATCACAATTTAAATACTATTTTGACGTTTTCACTTTTGGTGTACATTTATTGACAACAGCCTCTATTTAGTAGGAGCAAATTTTAAGGTGTTTGATGCATTACAAAATTAAATAACCCGAAGCCAAAAACAAGTGTATTTTGTGCGCATCTGGTTTTCCTCTCTGTAAAATGATTGGCAGGTATTAACGTTGGATGTTTTTTTCAAAAACTTTGAATTTCACCAAAAAGAAAAAATGCAGATAAACTTTTCAATGCTTCCAAGCCATTTCGTCACAACGCAATAGTTGTTGTACGTTTTTTCATGTCGGAATATGGAAAATATGTTACATTAATCGGAAATTCCTACAATATATGTTAATGGTAAGATGAAATATTGTATTTTCCAAAGGCTAAGCGTGTGAGTTAAAGTTATAAATTAATATTACCCTTCCAAGAAATTTCCAGCCGTTTGATTGGCCAGTGATCCGTAAATAGAAATTGATATTAACGGGCAAGCCGGTAATATACACTTGGTATACCCCGTCATTGAACCCCATGCTAAAATGGTTAGAAATATTTAGGGTAAGCAATAACAGCTCAAGTTACGAGTATTGGTACGTAAAGAGTAGAAGAATGAGGTTTTGTATAGAAACATTTTTATGAATGTTTATGAAAACGATATATGCACATTTCAAAGTACAAACATGCATTCGTATGAAAAGTCTTTCGTTTTTCAAAACAAGATGGCGGACGGCAAGTTCAATAACCTTTGTGACGTTGTTTTGTGACATCACGAAGTGACATTGAGGTATCATAAGGGCATTTGGAGATCTCCTTACGCCCAACCGTTAAATGAATTTAAAATGAATTTAAAATGAACAAAATCCTTTTACACTTAAGAAAGGGAAGGGTAACAATTTTTTTTAAGTGGTATTTCGAAAAAGCTTTTAAACATCTAAAGAATTAAAATCGATCATTTAACATAGGTACATTTGACAAAGTGTTTATTCAAAGTAGCTACCAATCATGTGTCTTTATGCCAGTGAGTTGACAGGGTTTTTTTACGGACGATAGGGATCTAGTTCTGGATCTTCAAAGGAACGAAGGTTAGGTAAACTGCCCGCCTGTAAAATGACCAAAATACGGTTGAAGCGGGTGTTTAACTAATCACAGAGATACAGCCGGTTGTACAGTTTACAATTGTCATTTTTAAAGTTCACTATAAATGTTAAAGTTACTGAAATCGCATCTTTCAAACGTATCAGTACAAATGGTTTGCAGTTCCCTGTGAACATATTAAGTCAGAGTGCAGATTATAAAACTTTTATGAATCCTCATGCATTAGTGAATTGTCAAACTCATAGTATTTTTACGTATTTCTCACTACAGAAAATTGGGTGAAACAGAAATGTTTATGCAATGTTTTCGTCAATGAAAGTTAAAATAAGACGGTCTCGACAACAACGATCCCCCCGGCACTCGAACAAGAAATAAGTTAACAAAGCGCATGCCGACTTCCGGTAACAAAACACAAAATTTTGAAGAGACAAAAGAAATTCAAATGCTATAAAGTTGTTTAAACCTTCGATCTGCAAAAGATTTTGTATACAGACATGGGAAAATCAAGTGAATGAAGGTATAAAATAAGTGAATGAAGGTATAAAATAAGATGTAAGAAGCAGAGTATAGACTGAACCTAGTCACAGATTGGTGATAAAGTTGACATTTGAATCTAATCTTCCGAATATATAGTAATTTCATAACATCAATCGATTTTAAAGCGTACAAATGAGACAAGTAAAGTAAATTGGCTGAAACAGACATAGTTAAAATAGCAACTTTCCTTAAGAAAATCCCCAAGGAAGAGATAATGGCTATAGTTCAGGCAAGAAGATGTCAGAAGAGATACATGATCTGGAAAAAAAAACAGATTCAGGAAATGAAGATGACACATGGTAACTTGCTGCAAATGCAAGAAGAAGCTGAACAATACAGTAGGAATAATAATGTCAGGATAGGTAACCATAGTGAAAATCCAGGTGAGAATACAGCACAGATAGTTATTGACGTAGCTGAAAAGGCAGATACAAAAATACAAATTAGTGATATTGATAACGCACATCGAGTAGGTCCTAAAACGAATGACAAACAAGAGACATCATAGTAAAGTTTACCTCATTCGGGGCAAAATTAGACTCTTTGAGAGCAGAAAATCATTGAAAGACAAAAAAGAGGACATACACCTCAACGAAGACCTTACTAAGTTTAGAAGTGATCTTGCATATGTTGCCAGACAACTTAAAAAGCAAAGTGGCTCAGATGTGAAAGGGTCTTTGACATTCGATGGAAATGTATACATTGAAATAGAAGAAGAAAAAGTCAAAATCTCTTGTATCGAGGAACTACATCAGTACAAAGTGAAGCCCAATGATATTGACATTGGGTAGAGTCCATACAGCATTCGCTTCAATACCGTTTGTCATTGTCTATATGGAATGATCTTAGCTTCTTTAATGTGGAAGGAGCTTATCTTTAAAAAAAATGTGGCCCACGCAATTTTGAGTATATTGAAACGATTGGTAGCAAAATTAATTTTATTCAGGCATAAGGTGCCAAATGTCACAGGGTGAGAACAAAAAGTGCACCTTGTCAGGGACGCGAACCCATGGCCCTTCGCTTACAGAGATGTTAGCCCATATGCCCTTCCGACTGAGCTAACCAGCCTCTTACCTATTTTGTCAACACTTGCAATTAAATTGTGACATGTGCATCAAGAAAACAAACTTAATCATTGTTTCTCTTATCAAATATGTTACTCGAATTATTGACCGTTATTCACTGGTCGAGAAAGTATAATTACTCTACACTTATAATTAAAATTAGTTAACAACATATTATGTTGATAGATATGAATTATTTACGCAAAAGCATTTAATTGACCTTTCTCATTTGATATTATACAATTAAAAGTTGCCTTACAGCGTGAATTTCTCAATTCAAAACATGTTATACATTCTACTTGTCATTTCATTAGTAGTTGAAAAGTTCACAACTTCCTGTCAAAAGTGAGCTTTATACGGATGCGCCGAAAAAGTACCAATATTAACAATTTCGTAAAGTATAATTCAATTTGGAGAGAGAAAATGCACGCTAATGTAAATCCTTTTTACGAAAACGACTTATCCCTTATCAATATAAGTGCATTATAAATGCCAGGTGCCATTCTAATTATAGTAAGAATGTGTATGTAAAGATAGTCAGTGGAAAAGAATTCTGGTCATGTTATGTTTACAATCCCATTGATTATTTTCATTCATAATTTATATTTATCATCACTGCTCAATGTTCGGAAGAGCCGACAAAAGTATTCATATTTTGAAGGTTTTTTAAACGTGCTTTAAGAGGTTGAATTCCTTGAAAGGGTTGAATTGTCAGCTTGAGATGATGATGTCGCGAAAATTATTCGTAACTGCAGTTAAAGTTAATTAGATTTAAAAACGTAACCGACCGATGTAAACATGGAACAACTGTGTGTGAACCATGTACAGTGAAAAAAGTGATCGGCGTGTTAGTGGTAGGTTTTTAAGAACACTTAGTAAATGGATCGTAGTATGTGAATTGTTTCCTAAATAAAAATATGTCATTGTTTTAAATAAGTACTGTTTAATAATATAATTACATTTAGTTTACGGTATTCATTTACTATCATGACAGACCGGGTAATCCAAATTAATAGCAGCCTTACGTGACATTTAACATGTTCTGCCGCCCGAGTTGGGACAGTCGTGTTTTTATGAAGCAATAGTACATAGAAGCTTTCTCACGCAATACCATTTATGTAGTTCCTGATGTTGTTATTTTGCTAATTTAAAGCCATTTTGTCGCGTCTTTGATGCTTTGCATCAATAGTTTTTTATATAACACATTGCAACGGCGACGTATAACGTCCGTGTGGACGTCCATGATGCAGATAATAACATAAAATGAATTTCGAGTAACACGCCATATGGCAAAATGCGTACGTTTAGCATCGCGTTATTTATTTTTTTACAGACATAATGGTTTTGTAATGCTTCAAATACACTAAAATTGCTCCAACTGAATAAAGGGTTGTTTTCATTGACATAAAGTACACTTGAAAAAAAAAGTGAAATCGCCAAATTATTATCGAAGTTATGAAAGAAAACCGACGAACTTTTGTTTCAAAAACTGGTACCGCCAGGGCGCGCCTTTTACGTGCCTGTTAAAGCTAAATAGGAAACAGAATTATGTTAAGAGAAAATATTGATATGGATCTTTACCTGGGCATAAATTCGTACTTGTTTGTCTTCTTTCGGAATTGTGGTACTAAGGTCCGCAGCTAAAATAAAAATAAAATTCAAGTTAGTTCAATTGCTAATCTACTTGACCTTGATTTTACTCTTTCACAATTCGTATGAAAAACTGTCTATGGAAAGTAACAATAATCATTCTACAACGAATCAGATGTTTAAAACTACATTATATGCTATCGTTCTACTATTGATAAATAGATACAAAACGATTGAACTTGGCCATAAAGATGGCCTGATCGGGTATACATACATGTATATCTATAGTTTCATTTTCAATACCGTAATTGGAACGCGAAATCAAATACATGTAATTCATGATGATATGTGTACAGCCCCGGTAGTGTTAAGTGTAACTGTTGTTGAATTACTTATTAGTGTTTTTTTTTCTATTATCGACGATTTAAATGTCCTGTAGTATAAAACTATGATTGCAAAGGAAAACGGCAAAGGTAAACGAAGAAGACTACTTAACCCACTCATATGTACATATCCCTTCAACGATTAAGATATAAATTCCATGAATATTAAACAACATAAAGAAACAGACATTATTGTTACGCAAGTTAATAACATTAATGACAATTAAAATTAAGACTTTCTTCAAGATTAGGTCATAACAGTATCAGTGATATTTTTTTCAATAATGTTTTACTGCATACGTCACCATTTGTGACTTAAAAAATCCAAAAACTTTCTGTTAATGATATAACTGATGTTATAACAATTGATTTATCTTTTGAAAAATATAGTTGCTGTCCATGGGTATATAAACTATTTTTTTTGCTATTTCTTAAGAATGTTGCATGAAATAAACCTCAACATATGCGAATGTAAGTTTTTGAAAAGTTCTTAGTTTAGATAAGTAAGAATAGGAGTGGTTTACGCACACCATGCACAAATTAAACCTCAAACAAACATTTGCAATACATTTATACGCTCTCTTATTTGCCAGCTTTTTTGGTGTCTTAAATATGTGTCATTGTAAACATTTAATTTCCAGAAAATGAGAAAGTTTTCGCAATTTTTCAAAATTTCCGTGGGTTGCATTTATTAAGTTCAAGTGAACATCATTCGTAAATCTTATAAAGAAGTGTAGCTAAGCTTTAAGTGTGACAAGCGACACAACTACTCTATAGAATAATGTTTATAAGACACAAGACACACAAGAGTTAATTGTTCATTCCATATATAATATGCATGCTCTGTTAACTTCAATTAGCTAGTTAGTTGATACATTTAGACTTGAAATACGCAAACATAAAAAATACCTAAAACGTTTACGCATTTACACATCGTACAAATATGCAGGAGACCTATGAAATAGCTACTATTACAGTATGTAATGTTGCTTAAACCGTTTGCGTTATAGACTTTTCTGATTTGGTAGATTATTTATCATGAAGTCATTGAAGAGAGTACTTCGGGGATTGCATCGTTTCTGATGAAAGATAACACTTGAATACAGATCAAATGTATATGTCATTAAAATGAATACAAAAATTGAGGTTCAATATAGCAGTGTGGTTGTGAGGACAACAGTTAAAGTTGTTATAAAATAGTTAATAATTAACAAGTCATACTATTTCTTTAAACAATTAAGGGCCTCAATTAACTAAACCTATAATCGTATAATCCTAACCGAAAAGAGTGCTTCATATCCCTGTCGTGATTGACAGACACAATTTCTAATCGAGATAAGGCGAGTTCTATATGTATTTTAGAAAACAACGTACAACAAGAAGTTGATATATTTATTTTCCGCTTGTTTACACTATTACAAAATTTTCATTTTTCCAAGTGGATGATTTCAATTTACTTCCACAGGTGGTTAGTCTTTATCTCATATTTTGATATAAATTGGCAAATCAATTTTTGTTTTGGCTTTCTGTTTGTTCATATGTGCGTAGCATAAATTAAACTTTCGTAGAATTTTGTCCATTTCTCTTTTGTAACAAAGTGTTGTACATCCGTCGAATTTTAAAAGATACGTTGGAATGTATCAATATATCGTATTGACTCAAAGTTCAACTTCAAGTAAGTGGCTACATTTAAGTAACGAGATGCATTATTCGTTTTATAAAAACAAAAGTAATATCAAACAGGGAATGCCACGTACCAAAAACGCAGCCTCCCCAAAACGAGCCCCACATCACCCAGAAGCGCACACCACCAACACACACACACACACACACACACACACACACACACACACACACACACACACACACACACACACACACACACACACACACACACACACACACACACACACACACACACACACACACACACACACACACACACACACACACACACACACACAATCATGTACACACACACATATACACTACCAACACACACTAGCATACAAAGCAAACACACGAGGACAAAACGAACAATTAAAGGAACACAGCAATTTTAGGTTGCTGTGCATTTAAATGTGTTAAACTAATGATAATGCCGCATTAGTATTTGAAGTTGGTGCTTTAGAAAGAAAAATAATGAACTAACTAAATAATAGTTCCTTTCTTCACAGTGATCTCCCTTGTATTTTTGCTGTTGTTGATAGAGAGTTTGGCAGTGGAAGGGAAGCAACTCCTGCATGCATTTTTTTCTTTTAAATTGACTCTCCAAGTCAAAATAGTAAAAGTAATATTTGGAAAATTATTATTTCGTACTGGTTGCAGGAAGAGTTTGATGTATTGGGTTAAAATCTATTATTTCCTCTTCCCTTTCCTCACACCTATTTCAGCTGGATATTTACTTGAAAAAATGAGCATAATTCCACTTTAAAGTTATACACAATTATGCAATATCAAATGGGTGAAAATCTACTTTTGTTTATTTCTCTTAGTCGACAGATAAATACACATTTAGTTTTTAAATTGTTTTAAGCAAAACATATTTCGGGGTGGGGGGGGGGGTGTTAAGGTCAATGTCAAACATTCAAACAACACATAACCTTAACATGAAACCCTGTTTACCTTGCAAAATGATCAATGACACCCAGGTGATCAATATATGGCCATTTAGGCCTTCTTTTATTATTTCAGAGAGACTCCTGGTAGAAAAATGGAAAGAGAAAAAAGAAACGACGATAGTGAGTATAAATGAAAGTACTGGGTACTCTGTTGACTGTTTCTGTCCTTACTTTTACATCGTAGACGGTTGTTTCATGGTTAGATATTTTTGTGCCCACTCTCGAAAAAACTTTGCAGCTGTCGGTTTGTAAGATCGGTTTATTTTCATTTTCTGCTCAATAATTTTTGAAGATTTCGATCTTTAGGTCTCAAATTTTGTAACGTTAGGACATTGGTCATGGACAGTGGATGAACCTTATTGATCTGGGGTCACTTGAATAAAGTTCAAGGTCACAGTGACTTTGCATTTCAGAAACAGTTTCCGCTCAACAACTTGACATTATTTTGACTTGCAAGTTTGATAGTTTATGAAGATTAAATTACCAATATTGCTTTCGAGGTCACTGGATAAAAAGTCAAGGTCAAAGTGACCTTGCATATTCGAATTGTTGCTGCTCAATAATTTAAAACTACTTACACCTAAGATTTTAAAACTTGCAACTTTAGTTACTTGAGTAAAGCGTACCCATATTGACATTTGGGTAACTAGGTTCATTGTTTAAGGTCACAGAGAGTGTTGAATTTAGCGTTTCTGCTAAATCTCTTGACAATACTTTTACGTAAGGTCTTAGTAGAAGTTTAGTTTAGAGTTAGTGATCCTATTTAAATTTTGAGTCACATGGTCAAAGGACCAGGTAACAGTGACATTTGGTTTAAAAAAACTCTTTCCGCATAATTTCTCAACGAAACCTTAACTTAGTGTCTCACTAGATTACCGTTTTTGATAATTTGATAGCCACAATTGATATTTCATGACATTCGTGTCACTAGACCCTCAGCAATTTCGTGCGTTGCAGTTACTTCGATGGAAGGGTTGGGCAGGGCGGGGGTCATTTTTGTTTTACAGACTTCTTTTAGAATTATTAAATGGCATTATTAGGCGTATCCCTTACCAGCCTGACAATGACTGAATGCAAACATTTCATAGGAAACAAAAAATATAGTACAGACTTGAATGTATGAGAACAAGTCTATTTATCAGCTTAATTAAGAAAAGTGATAAGATAAATGATTCTGAAGTTGTACATTATTAGTAACCGTTAACGTGACCCCCCTTACGGCCTTTAAACTTTCGAGGAATAAGAGGCTATAAACGACAGGTTGCTAGGCCTTGAGTACAAAGACATGAGAGATAACCTTATGTGTTACGACATTGGGGAACCAATAGAGAGACATACTGGAGGCTGTGAAACTCTAGTGGAAGAACTGATTAAAACAGATTTATGGATTTTAGATGACATGGTAGAGTCCAAATAAAACACTACTACAAAGAAAACGATCGAGTACATGTACGAACAGCATCATTTGGGTTATGGAATAGTTGCGCAGAGATGCTCGGGGCAATGAAAGGTTCAAAGGACGCGAATAAGTAAACTTTGTCGGTTGGAAAATGTTAATTAGCGGGAAAGGATACCAGCCAGTCACATCAATGGAACACCTATAGGGGTATCAGGAAGAATTATGGTTGCTTCTTAGAATGTAAATGGAATAAAAAGAAAATTAGCTGGCATTGATTTCATTCAATATCTTTAAAATGAAACATGAAATTCAGACCTTAACGGTTACACCTCAAATCACATATGCGGGACTAAGTCGAAAACAAATACTAGAGGACGTTCTAATGTCTAAATAGCTGTGTATTTGAAGTCTTAACTGAAGACATTATCACTGTTGTAAAAAAATAACGTCATTTAATGGTTAAAACTTTCAGGCGAACTTATTAATTTAACTCAGACGTTTATTTGTGTCATGTATACGTTCGTCCACATCATTCAAATGTATTGTAGACTGCATTTTTTAAATTTATTTTGACGAACTGGAAGAGGGAATTTTAATGTACCATAAATTCCGGACAATTGGCCGTGGTTTATAAGTATAATAGAGATGAATTTTCTAACATGCGACCTATACAGTGAAGCGGCCTATATGACATTTATAATTTTTAAATTGGTAGTTTCGAGCGGCTTGTATGACCTATTTTTGTTATTATTTTGTGCACAGAGTGGCAATTGTAGGTTTATACGCTGTATGAAAACAGTTCACTTATACTTTCCATTTCATTTAGCCTTCATGGGTCAATAAACAACCGTATAACAGCAGATTAGAAGGAGTGATTAAAGAAACCTTAACTGCATGGCTCATTTTAAACGCCTGGACATATGCACGATATTCGGCGTATCGGCCGCGGCCGCCTTTACGTTCATTTTTGTTTCTAAAATCGTAAAACTATGGGGCTGCGGCCACTAAAGTGAAGTGGCTTATTGTCCAGAAATTCCGGTATGAGTCGCTAGATAATATTATCATTTCAAGTGACCTTAATAGTAGAACGGCAGACTTTTGATAGATACTCAAACAAAAATTATTATCCTACGCCACACGAAGTGGGAGAGGGATTATAAAAATGGTCTCCCTCCGTCAAACTGTCCTTCCATCCGTAACAATTCCTGTTCCGCACAATATCTAATTAACCCCGGAAGAATTATACAGAAACTCAGGTCAGATGTTTACCTCATTAACAAAATGTGCAAAATCCATGCGCCAGTCCTGCCGACTCAAAGTCAATGTCACATCAATGTCAAGTCAATTAAAATGTTCATCATTTCAAAACGATGAACAGAGCCCATAATCATGTCATATTGGGTTAATATCAAGTTCACAACTTCAGGTCAAAGGTCTGGGTCTTGAATTTCCTGTCCGCTCCATATCTCGTAAACTCTTTGAAGGATTTTGATGAAACTCTGGTCAAATGTTTTCCTCATCCAGTTCATGTGCAGATTCCATGATCTGGCCATGCCGACTTTAGGTAAAGGTCACAACTAAGGTTAAATATTTTAGTCTGTCCGCTCAGTATTTCCTTGACATCCCTACTTCACAGAGGTTTTTCGTTTTCGTTACTGATCAGTAACTTTATTTACCTTTTATAAATCAACGATGTGTCCCTCTGAGAGAAAACTACACTTAATATCATTAATTCCTTTAGTGTTTCTGTTTACGGCAGGGGTTATAGGTGTCATTGAGACTGCCTTATTCATTTGTTGATAACATTGCTGGTGTACGGTCTGGCGTGAGTAAAGATCGAATTGTTAATAAGTGGGTGCTTCTCTTAAAAGAAACGTGTCAAACCACAAATGTACTGGTAGCCAATGGCAGGCTCCGATTTTACTCAGGTATAGGTGAATTAACTTACTGCTCTCACAAGGGTAACATTATATTAGACTATCTACTTTTAAAACATACCCATTTTGAGCACGCTTCATATTTTACAGTTTTATACCTGCATATGTTTTTGAGTATAACTTACATGCTTTTCATTGCAGTACAGTACCCAACGAAATAATCAATCAAATACAAACGTTAACACTTATCCCAAAAAGATGCATGTACATTGGGAAAAAGCAATTCTGTTCCGAAGCAATTTTATGAATACTGAAGATGCATTAAATGGATTAATGAATGCATTGAGAACTCAACTGATTGACGCTGTTGTAGAGGATTTCACAGATATTTGGTTAATAAACTCTATGCAGAATAACCGTACAAGAGCGGACAAGCAATGGTTCGATGTAAGTTGTTCCACAACGAAACAGACACTTTAAAACATGATAATAATTATAACCGTAACAAAAGTGACAAACATCGTAGCAAGTTTACAAATTCCCGAATTTTGTATAATACGTTAAAAAAAAGAAAGCAAATTATAGATCTAATGTAAAAAAAGTCATAGAGTAAGTAAGCTAGCGACATCACAGCCACGAAAACGTTGGCATAATATTCAAAAGATCTACAAAAAGATAGCGGATACTTTAGATTGATGATTTGATAAAAAATGCAAAGAAATGTTTGATGACTTATCAAATACTGATTGTGAGCAACCGACAAGTGAATATTCATACTTATACAACATACATATTTTGGAATCCTAAACTCGCGATTCCGTTTTCGCGCAGAATAACAACAAAAGCACAGGTATTGATAACTGTTGTGAAGGTCACGAATATTATAATTTTTATGTATTTGAGTAAATAAATGCCCCTAAGTTACTAAGGTAAATAAATAAGATATCGAAAATAAATTCACATATATTATTGAATCTTTTGACAAGATGGGCTAAAATGTATTACACAATTTCCAAAACTGCATTTGGGTTTCAAAAAGAGAGATATAATACGAACTGTATGTTTTATCTTAACGCTATCGTATAAAAAAAAAAAAAAAAAAAAAAAAAAAACTAAAGGCTTAACAAAAGTTTTGTTGTATCTGTATATGTTATGAGCAATGCTTTGACTGTCCGTCCTTCTGGAGGTATAACTGAGGAACCAATGAACAGAGTTTCGTGAATTGACCACTTACGGGGGTCACATGATTTCACATTGGCTTATTACATAGGGAAAACTTACTTAAAACGAAATCTTTAAAAATCTTCTTGTCTCAACCAAAAGCCCTACAGCTTAGATTTTGGCAGATAACACCACCTAAAGGTCCTCTACAAAGATGACCGTATCATGACCCTCGGGTCAAAATAGACCCCGCTTACGGACTGACTTATTTCTTTATCGAGATATGTAGGAACACCTTTTAAAATCTTTATGCTACAGACCATTAGGCTCAGAGCCCCATTCGAAGTTAGAGGGGTATATTGGTTTTCACCTGTCGGTACGTCGGTAGACCAAAACCTGCTGTGTCGATAACTTTAGAACGCTAAGCCCTAGGTTCCTCAAACTTGGTAGGTTAGTTTGTGCTGGCAATTAGATGATCCTTATTGATTTAAAGGTCAACAAGTCAAAGGTCATGGTCGCAGTAACCTTCAACAGAAAAACATGATCGATCAATAACTATATAACGCTTTGGCCTATTGTCCTTAATCGTTGCCTGTACGTTGGGCATGATCAGCAGATGACTCCTATTGATTTTGAGGCCAGCAGGTTAAAGGTAAAGGTTACAGTCACCTTCAACATAAATATGCCCGAATCATATCTGGAAATAATTTGTAGATAGGTTTGTCATGACCAGCAGATGACTCTAATCGATTTTGAGGTCAACAGGGCAAGATCACCTTACATACAAAAAGCTTGTCCGATCAATCAGATAACGGTTTGGCCTAGCGTCCTAAACATTTGTAGGTAGGTTCATTATAACCAGTAGATGACTCATATTGCTTTTGAAGTCAACAAGTAAAAGGTCAAGGTGACAGTGACCTTTAAAACAAAAACTTGTACGATTATTTACTTGAGACCGCTTTGGCCTAGTGTCCTCAAAATTATACGTTGGTTGGTCATGACTAATACAAAAAACTTGTCCGATCAGACATAAAGTCCTCAAAGTTTGTAGGCAGGTTTATCATGACCAGTAGATGACCCCTATCGATTTTGAGTCAAAGTGACTTCTTTGTATTACAAAACAACTAATTGGCTGCCCTCAGGGGGCATCAAGATTTTGGCATTGTTAGTGGTCCTGCACTGAGATTATCAAAATAATACACCTTGGCGCCCGGGGTCAGCTGACATACTCACATTGGGTGTTTTTTAAAGCTGTATTGTACTTTTATTTTGTTTTCTACGACGCTGTTGTTTGCCTTGTGTAAAAGCCAATGGTAGCCAGGTGAGTAATATAAGACCATTATCGTCATCTTGTTAGACTATCGCGCTACCGTATAAAGTATTACAGGTTATGTGTGCTTGACGTTTTAATGAACCTGTTGGTTGAAAAGTCATTGAAAGCGTTACAACATGGTAACTCATATACACTGACGCTAATTTTGTTAGCATGAAGCCTGTTTGAAAGAAAGAAATTATGGCTTACGTAAAACTTTCATAAAGCAGCGTAGAGGCAAACATATTTTGCAAAAATTTAAAATGTTTATTGTGATTCTTCTTCCAAAATCACTGGCACCAGAGTACTAGACTGCCCTGTAATTTTAACAAAAAGAATACCCAAAAATAAACCTAAATAACACCTTATCATAAAAAAACCCACAAATAATGGTAAAAAGTCATTTTCTGACAAACCCCCGTATACACTGTTCTATATTATTCACATGGTGTTGAACGTTTTCGACAGGGGGTCCGGTCCCCGCTCTTTTTGTATTATTCAAGCAAGCAATTGAAGATCAACAACGGTCGCGTTTAACAGACAATATATTTATCTACCAAACTGGTAAGTAACACTTTTTAAAAAGCAACCGTTTCTATGAAATTCTTCAAGAATATTGCGCTATTTCGCTCACTCTGTTTTCCAGGTGTTTTCTGTCACTGCCGACTTCCGGTTCACCTTTCAATTTTGTAACAATTCGTTTTCATTGGTTGAAAATATTCCGCGTTATATTTCGCGCACTGTGTCAAATTATTGTATTTCGTATGTAAACAATGCTAAATGCCGCTGTAAGCGGCCGTAACTGTTAACTTGTGGACAAGTAGGTACGGGAAATTTATTTACTGTAAAAACAATTTGTAAAACGTTACGTAAGCAGCGCAAAGTATCACTTCTGTGCATAACCGTATGACGTGTTTGAAAGGTGGTTTAGGTTTAACCGGAAGTCAGCAGTGACAGAAAATATCAAGAAAATGGAGAGAGCGAAATAGCTCAATATTCTAGAAGAATTTTATAGAAACGGTAGCCTTTTAAAAAGTGTTACTTACCAGTTTGGTAGATAAATATATTGTCTGTTAAACGCGACCGTTGTTGATCTTAAAGTGCTTGATTGAATAGTACAAAAAGAGCGGGGACCGGACCCCCTGTCGAAAACGTTCAACACCATGTGAATAATATAGAACAGTATAAACGGGGGTTTGTCAGAAAATGACTTTTTACCATTTTTTTCATGATAGAGTGTTATTTAGTTATATTTTTTGGTAATTTTTGTTAAAATTACAGGGCAGTCTAGTACTCTGGTGCCAGTGTCCAAAATCTACTGTTTATAGTCTGGTAAAAGTCAAAGACCTACCTCGTGCACGACGCCCAAATGTTTAATTGATTTATACTTGAATAGCTGAATCAAATGAAACATATATTTCATTGGGAACTGTTCACGGAATTCTGATAAAATTATCAAAAACAAAAATATGTGCACGGCGGGTATTCGACTATATGACAAAGGACCAAACGGGTAAAATATTGCAAAAATATTTCGAAAGTGTTTAAATAATGAAACTTGGACCTTTTGTTTTAAAGACGGGAAAATAATAAAACGTGGGTGCGGAAAGGACAAGAAAGACAGATTACAGCAAAACGCAAAACGGACTAAAAAGTTCAAACGGGATCTACACACATTTTCCTTCTATTCCAAAGGTACGGTAGGGCAAATACCAAGAGCGCATGGCAGAACTGTTATTGAAACGTTTGAGAGAAAGGGGGTTGGAATCAGTGAGAAAAAAAAAATACGTTATACGTCGCTTACAAACTGGTTTGTCAAGCAATTTAATGATACAATGATACGCTTTACGAAATACCGTACGGGTTTGGATCAATCTATAAAGAAGTGAGTAAGTGGCATGGTGTTGTTTGTGACACATCCTTACGATACGGGTAATAATTGTATAACTACAGTCCACGCTTGTACAAACTTCAGACAGGACAGGATATATTACTATATACTACTATGTGAAGTTGTGTTGTGCATGACATACATGTAACCTCGTGACATGGGGAAAGTTATATTGAAATTGGTCCATGCACTAAAAGATGCAGAGTGGACAGGAAATATTGCAATACAACACCGAGTTCTAGCTCTTAAGTATAACCTTGACATAGGGAACAGTTGACTTGGTTTTGTGCATGACACACCCTCATCACATGGATAGCAATCGGTCAATGAATATGGAAAGTATAGAACGGAAACGACATTGAATGTAGTTGTGCTTAGAGTCCTAAGTGTGACCTTTACCTTTCGAGTAGGGAGCTGGTTTTTGTGCAAGACATAGCCTAGGGCATGGGTAACAATTGCGTAAAGTTATATTATAATCGGTAAATGCATGTGGAAGATACAACTGGAAGCGAAATTGCACTTAGCAGTGTTAAAGCCCTAATCGTGACATTGCCCTTGTGGTTAGGTGGCTGGTTGTTGTGCATGATGTACCCTTGTGGTGTGGGTAACCAGTTTCTGAACCGGTCATATAACTACAGCATCCGCCATACTCGCCAGACCAGAGTACATGTTACTTATTTCGGTTGCTTGTACTGTTGAAAAGGCAAACTGTATAGAAGTGCTCTATCTTTGTTTGCAGAGTAAACAAAGGGCAGACTTCTATGCAACTTTACGGACATGGATATAATTATGGAATAGAAAAATGCATTTCTGTTCATATAAAATATTTTGAAGGATTTATAAAAAAAAGACTTGCCGTAGGTCAGCTTTAGTATTATTTTATAAGGCCAGTCGAAAAACTTATTGAATACTCCACGTAATGGATCAACTTTTACACTGATTTATATGAAGGGATTTAAAAAAATCTTTTTCAAGAACTGGATAAAAGAAGGTTAGAATAACGAAACTATATATATGATAGATGTATAAGTTTAGATTTTTATTTCAGATGAATGCTGTATTGTAGTGACCGTGGCAGCTGTTATTCTCATTATACTTGATATTACGAAATTCGTCGTTGGTAAGTCAAGTGGTTTAAAAGATTCGTCTCGTTAAAGTTAAAAATGAAGAACACGTCAATTCATTGAATAAGTAATTAAGAATATAACTGCTTATTTTGAAATGATACAGTGTCTAATTTTATTGCAATCTGAGCAATAATAAGGACAACTTAAGGTTCTCTGGTAATTGACTTTTGTGAATTTAAACTTTTTATACTGGAATTTGCAAACAAAATCCGACTTCAGGATCATCGTAATTAGAGGTGCCCTACAAAACCGGTTTACCGATACATGTATATTGCATTTAGTTTATACGCGATGCGTAACGGTATTGTTTCACCCGTACTGCGGTATTTTATAAGTACTTTTTTCGTGATTTATCAACAAAGTAACTTAAAGGGGCACTCCTACATCAAGCAGATTATATGATCCAAACATATATAATACATTCAGTGAACATAAAATGATAAATGAATACAAGTTCAAAGAACAACATACGGTTGACTCTCAGTATCTCAAACTCGCTTACCTCGAATTTCCGTTTAAGTCGAAGAAATTCTAAAGTCCCGTCAAATTTCCTTCTTTATCTATGTACTTTAACTCCTTTTAAGACAAAATTTGACATATCGAGACTCCGGATGTGTCGAAGGGATTTTTTGGTCCCGTCAATCAAATTCCAGTGTTTTGTGAACTCGTTAAGTCGAAGTGCGGAAGTCGCCGACGGATCAAAGGTGCGGCGGGTCAAAGAAAGGGTGAGACGTTGTCTTGCCAATTCACACGTGTGATTGTTGCTTGTTTTTCATGGATTTACCTTAATTGCCGGTGACTACGTGTAATTAATGATGAAAATGCGGTAATTACTTTAAAGACTTAATTTATTTGAGAGGTTAAATGATATTAGTGGGTTTTATAAAAAAAAGATTATTTCTGAACGAATATACCAGTCTGTAAATATTTTGTTTTGTAGTTAGATGCTGTTCTTATGTTTAGAATACATTGTATACGAATGTTCTGACTTCCGGTTCAAGAAACGCTACTTTCACTTTCGCCCGACGCGTACTTTTGTTTTCGCTCGGGCCGATACAAGTATGTAGCTGTGCTTGATATTCATTACTAAGAGCTGTTTGGGTATGTGCAAAAATAAAATGTAATTAAAATTGAATTTGTGTTCCAATGTTTCTGGGACAATTTGCATCAATAAAATAAATAGAAATAGTTGTCTGTCTTGAAAACAGGGAATTTTGTGCACTATTCGTCCATATACGTCCATATACGTAAAATAAACAAAACAACTAAAAGCCCCTCCTCTTACATCAAACTTCGTTAATCTCGAAGTAAAATGTCTGGTCCCTTGAAATTCGAGATAACGAGAGTCAACTGTATATCAAAAAATGCCTAATTTTAGTAAAATTAATCAGGATAGAGGCCCTCTATAATCGCTATCCACCCATAAACTTTACAAAGCTTATTCAATGCTTTACGGTAATGCAAAATATTTTAAACGCATATTACCGATAACGACTGGAATGTACACCTTTAGCTTGAAGGTTAAGTATTATTCATGCTTGACACTAGTATAAAGAAGTGCTTGTCTACTAAATGTGTTGTCGGTTTCCTAATAATCTATTACTAGCAAAAAGTATATTCTAAATATCTGATGACTCGCAGTTGAATTCAACATATCGGACCGATTGTTTGGAAGTCAAACTAACTGATTCAACGTTTATACTGTATTGTTTCTTTATTACAATTATTGAAATATATCTTAGTATAAATTATGAATCATTACATCAAAGGATTCACAGTTAAACAGGTAAACAAATTCATCACGATGAAAAATCCAAAAGGAAATACAGCTGTTTGTGGCAGTATTCTAAAGATTTTATAGTTTTTGTTGAAACATTAGATTGTTCGAGTATAGGGGATTTGCGAGATCCGAACGTTTTAATAGCCTTTTGTTTGTTTCCAAAATAAGCAGTATAATTTGGATATACTATTGCTTTATAAGCAAGATTATCAGCATTAGCTGTTACTTTTGTATCATATTTTAGGGGAAATGTTTGTCGTCGTGATTTTAAATATTGTTCATTTGCTTCAGCATAAAATCTTTATACATATATAAATAGCAATTAATGAATTTTAGTGAAAATCATGTAAAAGCATAATTAGTCAAAACAGTTTGCTTAGCATTTTTAGAGGCATTTCATACTTGCAGAATATGTTTTCCAAACGTTAAACATGGACTGACGTGAACTGAATGTACGTACACTTATTAATACATGTAGACGATATGTTCAAGCAGAGAATACGTAAATGTCTCTTTAACACGCGGTGTGCCAATATAGCGACCTTCCTCTTCATCCAAAAGTTATGAAATAAGCGTGTATGATGGTTATGCTAATTTAACTGTTTGAAGGTGGTTTTAGCTGAAGGTTTGGAGGTAATCCTTTCCAATATTTGATTAAAATAAGTTTTGAAGACATTCAAATAGTTAGAAAAATTAGGGTATGCCTCTTCAAATAAACAAGAGCGCCATGATGACCATTTATCGCTCACATGAATGACACTGCTCATCAAGAAAAATATTCTAATACATTTTGACATACATTCTGAACAATTATCATGCAAACCTCGGAGTCCATTTTCGAACTCTACCTAAAATTAATCAAGACAAAGTTTCAAGAATATCCTGAAAAATGCAGCTTGTATTGAAAACATAAAACTTTTTTAAGATTTGACCTGGTTACCTTACTTTTGACCTAAGATGCACCATAAACAAACACGACCTCGATTTTATTTAGACACTCATTCTTATAAAGTTTCATGGATATCCATTGAGAAATGAAGCCTCTATTTCACAAACAATGTTTTACTAGAATTTGACATGCTGGCGTAGATTTTGACCCGAGATGACCCATATTTGAACTCTACCTAGACAGTTAGTCTTGCCGAGTTTCACGAAAACCAAGTAAAAAAAAGTAGCTTCTTTTTCATACATAAGATTAAGTGTGAACAGACAGACGACGGACAACACGCGTTCGTAATAGCTCACCTTAAGCACTTCGTGCTATTGGGAACTAAAAACAAACAGCCATTATACATTATAATTTGCAATTTTTGTCATTCATGTTGGTACTTGAAATATTGATACGCTGATTATGTAGATAATAAATGATATACTCTTATGTCCGTTACAATGCAAATTTTAGGTATAAGTTTATTTTATTCCCGAAACTGTATATAGTGAAAATAAATTATTTAGTGATACATTTATTAACTATACAATGTATGTACAGTTTGACATACTTAGTGTAAGTTTTCTGTATTTCAGCGTCGAAACATTTGGATGATGATGACTGTCCGTCTTCACATAACATTTCCATGTACCTGATACTCAGCGCTAAAGCACCATACTTTCTGTTCAAAGTGTGCAAAAATTGGGCATGGGCAATTGGATTTTTAGTCTGCTTTTATTTCATCTTGATTATCCTTGGTAAATATTTTCATTTTGAAATAAATAAAAGAAGTATTACATGCATTAACCATTCCAGGGGCGGATCCAGGATTTGGTCTTGGGGGGGGGGGGCGTAACTTTTTTGCCATTTGTTGGTTATGCTCAAACCTTATAAGACGGCAATTATGACTGTGTTTTATTGACACTTTCTAGGGGGGTTCGGGGGCATGCTCCCCCCCCAAATTTTTTTTCGAGGGTGCCATTTCGTGCATTTTCCTGCATTTCAAACGTGTTTTTGATACTTTTAAGATACCGATTTCGGAAACAGAAAATATAAATTTATACTCAGATATTTCTGTAAGGTTGGGGAATTTTAGGGGGGGGCGCGCGCCGGATGCGCCCCCTTGGATCCGCTAGTGCCGCTAGTGCATGCATCACTAAATTCCTGCTTACAAATGAACAAAATATGAGTGTACATGTACAAATATTACATGTTCGCTTTTGGTTAAATCAGCGTTTTAAAATATACTGCAGTACCATTAAATAATTTTATTATCTATGTAAAGTTGTTGTTGTTTAATTGATTGAAAGAAGAAGCTCGAAACAGAAAAACCGTGTAGATCAAGATTATGGCTGACATGTTATATTTAATTAAGTTATAATGATAAATAAAAAGTAGAATGGTAATGAAACAGCCCGAAAATGAATGGAAATTTAAAAAGGACATTACGAAAATATGCATCCCGTCTTCCGGCGACAATTCATAAATTCGTTCGTATTCACTACGCCACGGCGGCTTTACAAGTGTTCACCGTTCTTTATCCAATATATTTATAAAGGTATTTATCATAATAGTATTTCCTTACCTAAAACATTAGAATGGTTTTTCCGATAATAGTAGCATTATACTCCAATTCTAAAGTCATCAGAAATTTGAACCCTACGCAAACATACGAATATTGATGTTGTAAAAAAAATTCTATTGACATTGCACATCTATCGGCGCAATAATATGCAACGAAGCACAACGGATATTGATTGCAGAAGATAAGTGACACGTACTGCACGGGTTTTATGTCTTAGTACTGTTACGGTGTGTTATCAGGCAGTTTAGAAAATCACAAAATGGGCTGAATGCCCATTGCAGAAATATTTTACAGAGCGGGATGTCTCATTCCGATTTAACGAGAAGTCATATGTTCAGTACAGGGTCTCAGTTTACCTGTCAGAGATGATGGTGGCTGATTTCTGCAATTTCGTGTTGGCGGTGTTTGTGGCGTTGAGTCGTGTTGACAACGACAACATGACATTATGGTGACAGCACGATTAAAGTCGTGGCGTGTAGTCGTGTGACAACCTTTCGGTGTTTCCCCTTATTTGTCTCGTTGTGGCAAGAGAGAGAGAGAGAGAGAGCAATGTCGAATCAAGGGAACTACTACATGGGACCCTCCGTTATATGTATGCATGCAGTTACATACATATTTATTTTGTCAAGCATTACGCTGCTTAACTCATACTTGCTGAAAAAGACGACACTAAAAAATCTCTCTCTGGTTTCTATATAGGCAGTGCCTGGATCTTTTCAATCCATGTTTTTGAGAAAGAGCTTCCAGAGTGTTCTAGTAGTCTGGATCCAACAACAAAATGCAGACATGACAGTTGTGACTACTCGTATTTTAGGTTCGCCTGGGCAATGGTAATTTTCGACTGGATATATGCCGCACTGATTATATGTTATCTTTACAGCACATGCTTTGAAAAATAAGGTAGATTTAGTTTATATTATTATAAATAAACGCTGACGTTCCGTTTTGTTATAACCGTTATTGGAAATAGGTTCGAAAGTTAGGTTAACGTAGCCTGGAAAATAACGATCTCATAATATAGAAACGACTGTATCACCTTGGCGGATGTTGCGATTCCGATTTGCATGCCAAGTTATAAAAAGTAGTTAGTAAGTTTTAAAAAGATTAATATTTAACTATTTCTATGGATAACATCAGTAATTAAATAATAAATCATGCACAGGTAAGTGGCGCGTTATTCCATGTCCATAATTCGTTATTCAATCTGCTGTGCGTAAATGGCTTTTAATCACCAATAATCGCCGAGTTTTATTACACCAACTCAAAAACTTTAGGCTTTACCCGGATGAAAGCTATTGAGGCAAAGTTTTTAAACATTAAATCTACGCTTTATAGTGTGGGCTTGCATAGAATATACTTTGTATTAACGAGGCGTCATACTTTCCATAGATATGAAACACTAGTTTGGACGTGTGTAGTGTCCATACTGTGACTTCTTTTCGTTGTATGTTTCTTGCGATGATTATGTATCATTTCTTTTGATTTAAATTGGATGATTTCTAGCTTTTTAGTCCCATTTGTTGGCCAAAGAAATAATTTAAAGAAATTAACATTTATTGATAACAACAATGTGTTGTTTATGTTGCAAAATTCAATAATTCCCGGCATATAGTGTAGGCTTGGATTATTACCTGCTTTTATGTACAAAAATAATGTATATTGCTAATCAAATAATTTGTATTTGTTCACATCATCTTTTAAATCTTAGTTTTTTCATGTTACTGAATTAGAATAAAGCTTTCGCCTTTTAAGTTTGTTAGCGTAATGGTACCAGAATGGTTGTGTTAATAAAGAAACTTGATTCTGTTCAAGTTTACTGGTCTAGGTCTACTATAAATAAATCATCAGCTACAATGTATCATATAGCATATAGTTTTGCTTATTGGCACACACTCTTTCATAAGTTTAAATTAACCTGGTGTCAAGAAAGCTTTAAGACATGTTGGTCAACATGTGAAATCGTGACAACAAAGTTTGATAAGATATGTTATTGTAGAATGGAAAATTACAGCTGTATTCACTGCCTAAGGACAACTGTAAAATTTCAAGAAATTATTTAACCTAATTTGAATCAGCATGGAAATGACAATTTGAAAATAAAATTGAAATGCATGATAGAGGTAACAGAGCCATCTCTTTTATAATGTATTTCTTTTTTTGTTGTTTGTTTGTTTGAGGCCCCTATAGGGTAATCGCGTTTATTTTCCGCGTCGTAGGCGTGGTAAGGATCGGGGAGCATCCCCTTCTAGCCTTACAATGTAAACATGCCAACATACATTTATAATAATACACGTAACATTACAACCTGATTATTAATGTTTGACATTGTGGTTTTTTTTAAGTTTATCTAAATTTGAATTCGGTTTGGTCCAACATTTATAAAAATTTCTACCTTACAATCACAATGTAATTTTCAAGGAATATAAATTGTTTTTAATGAAGGCTGTTAATGGTTTATGCAATCTTTGTAGAGAGACTCTAAAACCTCTTTTCTGGGAATGCGAAAAAGTGAAACCAATATGAGTGTTCCTAGAAAGCGTTATAAAATCATCAGTTTTCCAGATGTAAGGTTCATCATCGATTTCGTCCTGATTGCATTAGGCACCATACAATCAAAATAACGCAAATGTTTTAAACACATTCATTTTTGAAGCAACATTTATAATATGGAAATATAGAAATGAACAATAAATTTCGAATAAAGTAATCACATTATCTTCGTTGGAAAAAAAAGATATTTTATCTATCAAAGAGTTTTGACCAGATATCAATCGCTGAATAAAGAAAGTATGGTCGTATTAAAACAGATACAACTTTTGTAGGATATTCACATTTCACAAACTTGGTTTAGTTTTCGATTCCTTTTTTCTGTTTCGTTTTTCGTGCAAGACAGTGATTAGCTGTGAAGGATAATAAATGTTATGTATAAGCCTTCGTCAAACTCCAGCTTTCTTTAACTAAATGACATTTCTTTTCAGTTAATAACAGTTGATTAATAACATCTCGTAATCGTAATTAAAATTGCTCTATTGTTTTCCCTTTTCTAGTAAGTTCGAGATCTTTAAACTTAAGGTTAATTGGGCTGAGTTTCTTTAAAGTTTGAATTTTTGCATTATATATGGCCCTGACTCGAATTGATTTTCGTTTTTCCCAGTCCCAGATATCCCTTATACATTTCATATTGCTTTCTAGAAAAGACTGAATAAAAATTGGCTTTCTGTTGAAAATAATGTTTGGATTATTGAATAAATATGTATTTAAATTGTCATCGTTAGTTTCTTGGCGAAATTTACTCCAGTGCTTTAAAGCATCTATGTAATAAGATGACAATTTTACAAGGTATTTCAAAATAAATCCAAAGGGAGTTACTGATTCAAACCGGATAATCGTGCCATATACAGAGAAAATGTGATCCACATACTTCATAGGAAGGTTGTTCATGACCATAGGTGTTGAAAGAGCCACAGTTTTGACAAGAAGCATATGAACAAAATCTACAGTTACTGTAATTACTTTTACTCGTGTGCAAATCACACCGAAAAATCGAAAAAATGAATATACAAGCCGCTGAAATAAGTCATATAGTGTATAACGCAACACACCAGCGCTATTTTGAAGCACTCATTAAACAAATAGCAGAATGAATGGGTTTTATATATCCAAATATTAAATATGATTTTATATCTCACGTAACATTTTGCATGCAGTAAATGGTCTTTAACTTACTTCTTTTTATGTTAAAATGGAATTTTACATGGGTGTGGCGTTGTTAATTGTGTAAACTCTAATGATTTCCAGTGATTTAATATTGTTCAAGATGATTTTCTATGATGACAAATGGCTAATAAGAAACGGGTATATTCCATGTTAACGTGTGAGAAAAAGTTACTCATTTTCGAGAGATTTTCCAGAACGACAGCATATTTAAAGCAGGTGTGCTGAATTATGTAAATCGGCATCGCAACATCCACCCAGTGATACAGTCGTTTCTAGACTGAATCTGTAAACTCAACTGGCAAATTGCCGACAAACAAGAGAAGAGTTAACTGGCAAATTAGCAATAAAAAGTAGTTAACGTAGCCTGAATTAAACATAATTAAAGTACAAATTGCCGACAAACAAGAGAAGAGTTAACTTGCAAATTGGCACTAAAAAAGAAGTTAACGTAGCCCGCATTAAACATAATTAATGTACAAAATATTTTGCCGTGTCACACATTAAATGTTCAAATTACATGTATTTTCCTCATTCGTTTGACATTCGGCAGATAAACATTAATGTTGAGTTGGTATGTAATCAATTAAAATGTGTTTTTGTTTCTTTTAGAACGTGCACATGTTGTGTAACGGCTTGGTGCTACTTCAGGTATTGAGGATTTACATAAATAAATGACTGCAAACGGTTTGAATGGATTGCAAAAGTGTATGCTTATACTGTAAAATTTAAATAATTTGAAATACATGTGTGCTTTTATATTTCTTCAGTAATAATCTTTACGAATGCTTTTGACAGATGTTTTTTTCAGTGAATGCAACGACACCAATACTTCAGTCATATTAGTCCACTGCATCGTCCGGTTTTACTAGCGAGGTTGGAATAGAGAGTAATAGTGAGGTTTGTTAATGAATAAAAAGTATTTTGTATGTACCCTCATATGTCTTTATTCCAAACGTTATATCTGCAAAAGGGGTTTAGATTTTGACATATGGTATAGCTGGTTTACTGTCAAAGGACTGTAGACGTTTTGATACTATTCAGTAAGACAAATCTTCAGCCTTAAAATTTGAATTTCTATTTCAAAATCAAGCCAAGACATCGAACGTGTCTGTTACTTTATACCTTAGTGACCGCTTGAATTTTATTATTTAATCATTTTAAAGGTATTATCTAGTGCTGGTACTGAAATTATTTATATTTGCAGATTTTGATTGATTTATGTCATATTTAATCATCTTCCTTTTTGACCGATCTTTTTGTTGAAAACGCTAAAAATCTTTTATTTGTGTTTACAAATGTGTTACTCACCGCTTGACCAAACTAATTAGTCGCTAGTTAGTAAATATTGTACATATATGACATTTTATGCTAGAATGTGAACGAACTGTATAATCAGATACGTATGAATGTACTAGTGGAGGTAACCATTGCCAATTAATACGTTAATTTGACACCAGAACAGAACATAATTTACATTCTATGATGTTAAGTCATATCTGTGTAAAATATCCCTCATGTATGCATCTTGATGAACTTTCATAAGAATCGCGGTAGAAAAGACTTACTGGACACATTTAATGTACAATGCACATGAAAACACTTCCCCTCGAATATTTGCTGGCATTTAATGTAGTTTATTATCATGTGAGTCTCTCCAACTTTACGCTACACTTTTGACTACATATTTGTGTATTTGCGTTCTTTTGATTGGTGTATTGTCTTGCGTTAACAATGTTTAATTTCATGTACATTTGTATACACAGTAGAACTGCACGATCCTGAACATGTATACATGTAATTATGTTGTATGACTACTTTATTCTATTCAGAAATCAACTTGATATATTCAGTCTATAAAAATGTTTATTGCTGTCATCACATTTATTATTGTTTCAAGACACTTTTTTAATAACTTTTGTATACATGTATAATAGTGACATATACTTCCATTGCGCTTGGTGCTTCATTTACTTATTCAACAAGACTTGTATATTGGAAACCTGACACAATTATAATAAACCATTTACTTACTTACTTACTTACTTACTTATATGTAAACGTTCATCGGTGATTGATGCATTGATGTAATGATAATTTTAAACTCTCCGTTACAAAATATTATATAAAATTATTTCATGAATAACATTGTTTACATCCGTTTTGAAGAAGTTGACAAAATGAAACAGAAAAATCGCAAGGCATAAAGTTAAGATATTTGGAATGCAGCATTGCCTAGTACACTTATATCAAGAAGTTCGACACATGACCCGTGGCTTAAAATTTACCTTGCCTGACAGGTTACTCGATACCACATAGGCTTAGATAAGACAAACTTTACAAATTTTGTGTTTAAACTACAAGGCCTAGAGCTTAGGTTTTTGGCATGTACATTTGCCTGGTAGACCTCTACCAAGATTGTTTAAATCATTACCCCCAGATCAAATTGACCCTGCAAGATGGTCACTTGTTTCACATAGGCTAATATTCGAAAAACTTAAAAAATCGTCTTGTCTAAAACTGCAAGGGCTAGAGCTTAGATATGTGGCAAGTGACATTGCCTAGTGGCCCTCTTGTCGTGACATCCGGCTGAAAACTGACCCTGTCCTAGAGTTATTTGATTTTATATAGGTTTATAAAGGAAAAGCTTTAAAATGTTCCTTTCTGAAAATACATGGCCTAGAGCTAAGATATATGGTATCTACTTAATTTGTTCAAATCATGACCCCGGATCAAGATGACCCTTTCCGAAGGGTCACTTAATTTCACATAGGCTAATATAGAGAAAACTTCAAAACGCTTTTCGGAAACCAAAAGACCTAAAGCTAACATGTACTGTTATGGCATCTAGTATTGCGTAGTGGACCTCTAACCATATTATTCTAATCATGACGCCTGGGTCAAAATTTATCCTGTCCGTGGTCACTTGATTTTACATAGGCTTATTTAGGGACAACTTAAATAGAGTTCTTCTGAAACCACATAGCATAGAGATCATGTGGCATGTAGCATTTTCCTGAAGACCTCTACCAAGATTGTTCAAATCATAACTACCGGTTCAAAATTGATCCTGCCCAGGGTCATTTAAAATTACATAGGCGTATATAGGGAAATATCTTGTCTTGACCTTGTATTATAGCCAGCAGGAGCCAGGTGAGCGTTTGAGGGCCCTATTGGCCCCCTTTTTTAATCTCACTGACCCATGTGTGCGAAGAACCGGACCCGTTATCTGCTTTGTAGAAAGGGTACAGTGAAGGGATAATACAGAGCAAGTTTGGCGCCATTCCATCCATTAGTTTATGCGAAGAAGATGTTTACAACCCCGAAACGAAGTTTAGTGCGGGGAGTTTTTTGGTTTGTGTGTGTGTGGGGGGGGGTGGGGGGGGGAGTGTACCGGTACATAGAAGTAACCTGTGGTCGGTCAGTCGATCAGTCGGTCTATTGCAATTTTCTTGTCAGGAGAATAACTTGAAAAGTACTGGTGTGAATTCAGTGCAACTTTATACAATAATAAAGCCAAATCAGAAGAAACGCAGTCTACACGAACCATAATTACATCTTACTTATTACAGAGTGATTGCCCTTTCTTAATTTTCCTCGCCCAGAGCAAAACTTGAAAACCTCTGGTTGGAATTTAATAGAACGTCTTACAAAAAATGGGTTAGCACAAGGGGAAGTACACTGTACACAAGTCATAACACTGTATTGACTAGTTACAGAGTTATTGTCCTTTGTTACAAAACATGTCCGGAGCATAAATTGAAAACTACTGGTTGGAATTCAGTTCAACTAGTACAATGAAAGGAAGTTCAGTGATCAAGAAGCATTACTCTGTCTTGACTCATTACAGAGTTATTTCCCACTGTTATTTTTCTTGTCCCGAGCATAACTTGAAATCTACTGGTTGGAAATCAATACAAATTCATAAAGTGGTAAAGCACAGTAAGAGGAAGTACAGCGTACAAAAACCATAACTTTTTCTTGAAGAAATACAGAGTTATTTCCACGCATCATAGTTCTATTTCGGTTTCTTTTTTTACTTCACTTACTAAGTTATAAGTACTTGATAGCAAAACAGTTTTCGATATACAATGTAGTATGTTCTTTTAAAGAAAGATATATATAGGAAATAAAATAAAAGTATTTCGAGGGCTCAAAGCGACAGATATATTACTTAGTCTCCAGATCCGGGGCGTTGGATGCGGACGAGGACCCGATAGACTTCCAAAATGAAACTGCTATAAAATAGCTACAAATTATAATGTTTCAGCTAATATTAACATATCCAGGATCTTAAGTGTCGAAATGTGGTTTTTGACCCATAGAACCTTAATGTATACACTGAAGATGTTAACACGTTTCAAATTTGAATCTGTAATATAAACTGATAATAACGCTGTATACATGTTACACAAAAAGTATTATGAAGATTATTTTTTACTTTTTTAAATATAATATTTACATGTATGTTGCAAGAGTTTTAACACATATATACGTGACCTCGTCCCACAGGATTTTCTGCAAAAAATAGAGAATGTATTTTATTTAATTATTTCAGTGTTAACGCAAATGCGTTTGACATAGCACATTGAAATGGCGACGTATGATGTCCTGGTCAACGTCGCGTTTTTAGTATTTGATCGTAATCTTCAAAGCTTTTTAGCAAAAAATCCACCGAGAACACGTGCCTTTTTTATTTGATGATTTTAAAGTGTAAGACCTCATGCACATAATATCAAAGAATGAAAATCCGTAAATTTTGACGGAAAAATTTCACTACGTTTTGGGCTTCAGACTATTTCTTTTGCAGAAATTATGGATTTGTAATCAACCAAACATATCAAAATTACTCCTACCGAATGAATGCTGTTGTCAAAATAATCTACACTTGAAAAAAGTGAAATCGCCAAAATATTACTGAAATTATGATTGGAAAACGTTCAATTTCCGTTTTTATCTAAGGGGACAGCCTTCCGGAAAATGTGTTTGGTTCAATTGAGTTTCATCCATGTTGTGCGGTCAATGTACTTTAGAAACTACGGGGCACTCCCCGGTACTAGCATCATTAAGACAAACATTCTGACCTGCATTCATGAGGACTAGTACAAAAAGCAATTTCTATTGCATGCATAATGATTTTCTATTATTTGACCCGGTGGCCTATTTCTTAACCACTCATGACCCAGTTTCAATCCTTATTTAGAGTTCACCCGGACAAATATTCTGACCAACTTTCATGATGACTGAGTACAAAATTATCTCTATCGCATGCACTATATTTTTTATTATCTGACCCTTATTGACCTACTTTAAAGTGCCACAATACCCAGTGCACAACCAAAGGGCAACAAAACCATTAACAGTCAATGTCAAAAAACCGAATTATGGTGATGCTGTGCAAATGTAGACATTGTACTCATCACTTACGCGCGGTTTGGTTGAAATGCAAAGATTGGTAAAGTAGTAATAGTGCATACATTGTAAAATTAGAATAATCAAGGACAATAACTCCGCTTTAGCTTTAAAAGAACAGAATCGGAAAATACAGACAATATGCACAACTTAACTTGGGACTGATACGTCATTATGAAGTTTGGTTGAAATCCGCTTAGCGGTGTCAGAGAAGTTGTACAGACAAATTTTGTAACATTCGTCAATCCGAACGCTCAGACAGGACTACATCAAAATGCTCCCCATCCCCACTACGTGGAGATACATAATAATCGTATATTGTTTACTCACTAGCACAGCGAGGGTTCAAAGGTAAAAGGTGATAACTTCCATTTTCAACATTTTGAGAAAAACGCAAAAGACCTAAATTTTAGTAAAACTTTTATTTCCGAAAAATATACATACAAATTTTGATTTTTCTATATTTGTTGACTAATTTGGATCATATCTTGTAAATTTTGCCTTGCAGGGTATGATTTGCAAACGATAATAAGTGTTTGTTTGGAAATTATAAAATGAACAGTGGCATTTTACAGAGGTAAAAGGTTCTAAGTGTACTTAGTTCCTGACTTACAACGATTTCGGAAAGGTAAAAGGTGATAACTGCATGTAGCACCTTTTACCTTTGAAGTGGTATCAATGAAAGTTCTAGATAAATTGTGGTAAAAGGTGCACTTACTGCCTTTTACCTCTGTGAATTATAAAGATGTTGTTATAATTGTTGCGATATAATTATGTCACTGTTTGGTACAATGTTCCTTAATGTCATTTAGAACATAAAACATTATAATAAACTAAAACTTGTACACGACCTCATGCTTCCCATTCATAGAAATATTTCCCAACTCAAAGTATTACTTTCTAACTACATGGTTATTAGCTTATAAGAAAATTTACACAAAAACCTCACACACATAAAAGTTTTTTACGGTTTTAATTGTACAGTGTAATTGAAATATACATGTATATATATTATCAAACTTTTGAGGTAAAACAAACACCAGTACTGTTGTACACCAGTAATGTTTGACAAATTCAATTACTCAAAAACACCTCATTCAAATAAAGTTTCATAATATATCAAAATTTAATTTTACACCGTTCATTAATATTATCAGACAGAACTTATCAATTCCAAGGGCATGCTATTTACACAAATCTCTAATAGAATGATTGCCGAGATTTGATAATATCAATCGTCCGACTGGATGGGGGAAGTTTTGTTTCTAAATTTCATGAACTTCACACGTCGTCGCCTTAACTCTCACTAACAGAAGGGAACGGAAGTTGGTCCTTCACAGATTGCTGCAGGACAATGACTGATAGTATGATTCAAATTCTTTCGGAATCGTCTCGGAAGCAACAAGTTACAACAGATCTGCCTTTTTTGCAGCGGATGTTGGAAGCTTTTCTATGTAAGCCTTTCGTGGCGCCTTGAGAGATTTCTCGTTGCTTCTGCTCTTGTTCTGGATTAACCTTATTTCTTTGAAATCACTTGGATAAAATCCATATTTCACAAAATACTTTGTCCACTGTCTTTACGAACTTGTATCCATTTTATATTCAGCCAATTAAAACGTTCCCCATAAACGTCGGTTGTCATGGAGCTCTGGTCTTTGTACCACTAACTTGTAGTCTATAACGTCGGTGTACTTTATGGGAACGACGATATATGGTTGCTTGCGCCGTGCTAATATTATAACTGTTTTCCAATGAGATGGAACATGTACTTTTGTTAGGCTTTTTGCATGCTCGATTGAAACATGTATGGAAACAAAAAAAAACAAAAATAATATCAAACAGGGAATGCCACGTACCAAAAACGCAGCCTCCCCAAGTCGAGGAGGAGTCGCATTTGATTTCAGAATGGCCGCTTACGAGAAACTTTCGATTTATGATTTTAAGATGGGGAATTTCTAAAGACAGTGAACTAAGTAGCTTGTTACAAACTGATAGCGATTGTGTACCCCACACGTATCACTGTATAGTGTCACTTCTTCAATACCAGACGTCTTACTTGCAACAGAATTCACATACATGAACACACACGTTCCTACTCCGCATGAGCCTCGTTGCGCTTTCGTCTCGTCTCACAGTTAACATGACCCATTTCTATTCCAAAGATCAAAAAATGACAAATTATAGCAACACAGTTTTCTCTTGTAATAAAGTTCTCCGATTAAACTGCATGGTGTTGTGAGTACAGCCTGGAGGTCAAATGCTGACGCAGAAAATGTTGAATCTTTCCTTGCTCTTTCTTTAACACTTTCTTTCTCTTTTCTGGCCTTTGTTCTCCTTTCTTGATGTGCGTGATATTTGATTTTTGTTGCACCATCTATACTTAAGGACAAAAGTTCTGTCCGGTTCAAAATTGTCTTGTTAAATTTTAATTGTACGTTACTTTTAATTTTTTATTTGCAAATTTATATTTTGAGACTACTTGCTACATTACAGGGTTTTAAGAATTCTATACAAAACATTCAATCAACCGTGACGGCATAAACCATGAATTTCACATTTATCTTAATTTTATGTACATGAAGCTTATGATCACAAAAATTTTAAGTGATTTTTATTACCAAAGGATAGTCCTATCGAAATACGTAAACATTTAGACAAATACTCAACGTATGTTGTTATTACGAAGCTTTCAAGATAGCAAAATTTGCGCGTTTTATGTCGACTGGAAGTCAGTGGGCCTACAACACATGTTGCACGTGCGTTAAACGCCCACGAACATTCTATTCGACGTCAAGAACATCGCAAATTGGTAAATTGATTCGCAAATGATGATGTTCTTGTGCTTTTCCAGCTATGAACAAGTCAAATGTTTGAACGCCGCCAAATGGAGTGGGGGTTGCGATAATTAGTAATGTTGGATTTAATGTATGGTGATTAACCAAACCTAATCTTTTTGCACTCTAATTTTGTATAAGGCTGACCATTTGTTAATGTTTAATGCTAAAAAAGATGATTCTACGTCAAGTCTATAGGCATTGTTTCCTCTGTATGGAAATTGGCTGCTGTCACATTATTGAATTACAAATCATTGAAATAATATTTTTTTTTATTTTCCTAAGTCTAGAATTCTAACATATAAATTTGCTTCAATTTATATTATTCTTGTACGAAAGAAAAATTATTTCCAAGATATAAATTAATTTGTTCCCCACTATATATAAAAAAAAAATTTAATACCACTCCGGCGAGGGTTCGATCCTTGATCTCCCGCGTGCTAAGCGGGAATACATTCCACTGCGCTATCGAGGCATCGAGTTTCATATCGTATAACTTCGTTATTCACCAATACAGACGTTTGTTTCGGAATGGCGGTACAACTTTATGTAAACAAACGAATTTAACTTCCCAGACACTTTAAATAAGAAGTGGACACATCATAAGCTTGGTAGTTTCGTAAAGTGTATTCAAATATCTGTTAGAAAAAAAATTCAAAGTCGGTTTAAAAGACTATCTTCAGCCGCTACCCGTCGGCAGAATCTCAGTCGTTCGTAACATTCGTTTAAAATCGGCTATTTCCGTAAAATTTAGACTCGGCTATTTCCGTAAAATTTAGACTGGTTCGCGATCTCAAATCAAAAGACCGCTTGTTACAAAGACACACTGTGAAATCATTCTACAGTCTAAAAGTAGTTACGTCACCCCATGGAAATTTTACTTTCTGCATTCCAATACACGCACCGCCTCCTGGCGGCGCGTAATAAAATATCCCTTTTCAGTTTTTGTGTTACTTTAATTATACCGGACAGAACTTTTGTCCTTAAGTATAGTTTATCTTTGAAGTGTCATACTGATTACAGACTGGACATTGATCTTTCTTTGTGTGAAAATAAAGATAAGTTGTACTCGGTACAAAAAAAAATTATGTACAAAGCCTCTGAAACACAGCTTCTGTTTTGTTGCACTTTTCTACATAAAGTAAGTACATTCGCCTTATACTTAAATCTTGTGTTAGATACTTCCTATTGGAGTCTTTTCTTGTGTAGTGAGAATCAACAGTTGGAAAGCTTTCAATATGCTTTTTTACAAATGATCTGTGGTATTGTATGGTTTTATTTCCAGGCACTGCTTTCCCTCTCTTGTCATTTCCAACAAATAGCCCCGATGCCTTCTGTTTAGATAAACAAATAGCCGAGAAATTTCATGGAAAAAGAGATAGCAGATAGTGCACTGTGTATTGTATGAATGTAATATTCTGTCAGTGGTAAAAGGTAATAAAATCAGTTATTACCTTTTTCCACTATAGATTCTTCGGCAACTGTCAAATGGAGGGTAATAAATACACTTACAACCTTTAACCTCTACAAAATTTGTTGAAAAGAAGTTATCAAAAAATACCTCTTTGATTTTTGCCCAAATTAGGACTGAAGTTTACTTCAAAATTTTTGCCAGATATAAAGGACACTAAGTACATTTGAAAAATCACAAAATGTCAGTTATCACCTTTTACCTTTGAACCCTCGACAGGAAATTTTCCATGTCTGATTTAGAAATGACAGAATAACAAATACAGTAAAAACTGACGATTGACTTATTATAAAGAGCGTTAGATGATAAAAAAAATTATAAATTTTAATATCTTTGCAGGTTGAGAAGATAAAAGAATCGCAAATCGTAGATAACATATCAGGAAAACTACTTGACCGCGTAACAAGGGCCATTTTAAGTCTCAAAAATAGAAGTTAGATAGTTTAGTCTTTAACAATATCATAGTAGCGAGGGCCCGAACGTGTACCTTTTAGGTCATATTTTAAACCAAGTCTAAAAGTTAGAGGAAATGGATGAAAACGAAAGTGGGTAAGTGCTTGGATTTTGTGTTTTGTCTTACATTGTACTGCATGATTAAATCATATTGTGCAGTTTCTGCTTATGATTTTTCAACTCAAAGCACGAAATACAGCGGGGTGAAAAAGTTATTGAATGCACTCATGGTTGCGAAATATAAACAACGCCTTGACATGTGTTCAAAAATGATAACATTCTCCATAATTTGCAAGCAGTTTTTTTTATCTACTTTTAGAATAGCACGATTCAATCGGTAGAAAAAAATAACTGCACGCACAAAGTCTGGAACCTCTAAACTGTACATGTTTCAGAAGTGTAAATGCTAGAATAAGTTTTAAAACAGTATTTGTACTTAATTTCAACACATGTATGAACGATCGGATTCATCGTGGAACTTTAAGTAAAATGCTTTATGATCATAGTTCAATATACCGGGAATAACCCGCCACGTAACACTACATCCATGAGTTATGGGTTTGTTCCATATTGTTCTAGCTTACATTATGTTTATGATAAAAACGTACATTACAAGTATTGGAAGATTGGATGTGATTACTTTTCTCTCCCGTGTCTGAACCATTAATTTCGTTGGTGCCGCTTTTAAGCTGCATGCTTGTTGTCCTGCAGGTTGCAGATCACTGTATTAACGATTATTAACCCCAATTAATTGCGGAGGGATATTGTATTTGCTTTGTCCGTCTGTCCGTCCGTCCACGGAGCCATAGCTATGGACCCAATGGGTATAACTGCATTAAAATTAACATAAGTATACAATAGCAAGATTGGCTAAGTATCTCCCGAATTATTTACCTTTACTTGCCTTCCTGTCTTTATTTAAAATAGAAACTTTAAAATTATATTTCTCTGGAAGCGGTAATCAAAATTTAATTGTTATTGACTGAACGTGTTTAAAAGTAACTCTTTCTGATTTCATCCACTGACCCCATCCCTTCCCACCTTTGTAAAAGCGCTTGTTTTCTCTAGAGGCTAGTCAGAATTTGATTATGTTTGGCACAAGTAATCAACATCGTAGTTTCTAAAAACTGAAAATTTAAAAAATGATTGGTATTAAAAACGAGGCTCTTAACGTAGTGAACGTATTAAAACTGCACACAATAATCTACTTTAGAATTAATATCCATCTAACGGTGTTCATCGTCTAATAAACAACGATTTGGAAATCTGATGCGGATTAGTAAATCACAATGGCCCGAAGAATTGAATGGTTAATAACCAAGCAGTGGAACGACAGAGTTGTTTATTAGAAAATGAACACCAAACGGATATTTGATTTGTAGGTTTGTCGAAAAATGATAACCTCTTACGCTTAAAGGCCGTTCTAATTCAAATTGTCTTCCGCACTGAACACCTTGTGTACAAAAGACAATGTAATTTTCATTATACAGTTTTTGTAGAAGCTATTACAGGAGTCACGAGATATATCTTTTAATTAATGTTGCCCTCCTGTTTGATGGAATAAAACGCACAAGTACCTTTCTCTACATTATTACTTAAAATTAGGATGTCCACTGAGTTTTTTTATCAAAATGTTTTCACACTATCTAAACCGCTTCAAGCATTTTCACTCCAACTTTATCTTTAAGATATCTGTCTGAATAGCAATCTACTTTAAACCATTTACATTCCGTTTAGTATAACTAGATACTTCAGGTTTTTTAACGCTGCTTAACATTATCCCATAATTTAATCTCACAAAACATGTATCATGCTGCATTTCTTGTCGACATTTAATGTTCATTGAACACATAATCTATGCTTCGAGAATATAATCTGCTAGATGTAGGGAATAGATTTAGTATGGTATAGGGGATAGTATTCTCGAAACATAGATTATGCGTTCAATGAACGTAAAATGATAAATAAGTACAATTTCAAAGAACCTTTGGCGTTATAGAGGCTTTCTGTAATAAATCGTATCCACCCATTAAAGGCCCATACCCTATAACTGAAGTCAACCTAAATAACCTCCAAAACACAAATAATAAAATCTTTGGAAGTATCATAGCTTAACCTAAAAGTTTCAGCTACATTTATGCAGTCCCAGTCATTATCGATAAAATCAGCAGTTTAAAATTAAATATAGTGCAGTACCGTACACTATTCAGTAACCTATGTAGAGTTGTTGTTGTACAATTAATGGGTGGACGCGACTTATTACACAAAACCTGTATGTTGATTGTGTTAAAATGAGGCATTTTTCGCCATATTTTCTTCTTTGAAATCGTATATATTTCTCATTTTACGTTCATTGAACACACAATCTATGTTTGAGAATATAATCGGCTAGATGTAGGGAGTGCCTCTTGTTATAGGGTATGTCCCTTTAACATTGTATTTATTTATCATTTTTTATCATTGAACACATTATCACTAGGACCTTTTGACATACTGTCATGTTTGTGAATCTGCAGTCATGATGTTTTATCATGTTTGGAGTGTTGTTAACGAGTTTCAATATTTCTTTTCACACGTTTTTCATGTGTTTTGTCCACATTCAAACAACACATAGCCTTTACACAAAACTGAACAAATGCTGTACTTTAACTTTGTTTTCTGAGACCCTGCTACTTACATTGCATAATGACAAATGGTACCCAGATGAGCAATATATGGCCATTTTGCCCTCTTGTTATTATTTTAGAGAGACTCCTGGTACAACAAAGGAAAAAGAAAAAATAAACCACGGAGGTAAGTATAAATGAATGTATACAGTTAGACTAATTCCCTTGTGAAGTTCTTGGTACTCTGTTGGTACTCTGTTGACTGTTTCCGTTCTAACTTTCACATCGTAGACGATTGTCTCGTGGTTAGGCATTTTCATGCCTACCATAATTTACGGACAATAATCCGCAGCCCATACGTATAAAAAAGATGAATTTTCGTAGATGCCTTTTCGGCAAAGCGGCCTATATGATTATATGACCTTTTTATTTTTTACAATGGTATCTCAAGCGGCTTATACGACATTTTTATTTTTTAAATTGTTATTTTTAGTGCATATAGTGGGAAGTTTAGGTTCTACGCTTTTTGAAAACAACCCAACCCGTTTAGCCTTCATGTGTCAATTAAAAATATAGGGGTGCAGCCAATAAAGTGAAGCGGCCTTTTGTCCAGAAATTACGGTATATTATTAGTTATACAGATTCTTGACGGTGTATACGGACTCGTATAGCCTGTTCGTGCCGATATTAGCCCGAGCCGTTAGGCGAGGGTTTATATCGGCACGAACAGGCTATACGAGTCCGTATACACCGCCAAGAATCTGTATAACGAATTTATAATACCGCAGATTTGTTTGAAAGACAAGATAACTACCTGAATTGTCAACAAAATTGTCGAAATATTGCTGTTATATTTATAAATGACAAAAAGCCGATACCCATGGGAGCCCCCAATTCCTTTACCTTCGTATGATTCCGTACGGCGCTCGTAATCAGCCGATCTTAGTTTTTTCTAAGTAATTCAATAGAACAAAAAAATCCTGTGGCTTACGGTGTTTTCGACCCGAGAGCATAGTATAGCATGGCATTTTGTATTATTTGCAGTCACATAATAATTAATTTCCGTTTAACCGGTCCCATTTCGAATCTATTACGTCATCAGTTACGTCACCGAGACAGTAATGTTTTGGCAGACATTTTTGTAGCGTGTGGACTGGATAAACACATAGATCTCTATTTCTTTTTAATTTATTACTTCGGCTTTAAGTTATTGATGTGACACAAAATAAGGATAAACTGCGTTTTATTGGAGTAGGACTTCACATTATTTCAAGACAAGTGAAATAGGACTACAGTAGTGATGCATTAACAGGATAGAAAAGGACATTTGTTTTCAGATTTTCCTCTGATCTGGCGGTATTTTATTTCGTCATTCCAGAGGTTGAATTTGTACATGAATGTCCTGTCAGCAGCCGTTAGTTGCAGAAAGGAATACCATTAATTCGAAGAGTACGTATTAGTGTCAATGACAGTGTTTTCATTTTCAAAAAACAATATTCCACTGCCACTGGGATTCATGTTCATGGTGAACTTGATCGACTGAAATGAGATTTCATGTCCGTAACCCGTTTTGACTCGGGAGAAACGAAGGTAAAAATAGCATCAATGTAAGTTTTAATGTCTATGAATTTGATTTATTTTTCCAAACGACATGTGCAGTGCTTACAAACGTCGCTGAAAAAATTGAATCGGTGGAACGGCGGCCATTTTGTTTTGAATGTAAACAATGTCACAAACAACAACCAGCTACCTATTCCTTTCTTTATAGATTGAGCCAAGCAATTGTTACCCACATCCCTAGGCTGTGTCTTGCACATAACCCCCCCCCGCCTACTCCCAAGGGCAGGGTCACACTTCCGACTCCAACACTACTACATTCAATATCGTTTCCGTTCTGTAACGTTCCGATCTTGCAATGTTTCCTGTCCGCTCTGTATCACTTTAGTTCATGGACTAATTTCAATATAACTTCACAGGAGTGTTACCCATGCCATGAGGGTACAGTTATGTCATGCTCGTTAATACTTAGCAACTGCACAACATTCTAAACTGTCATAGACAGCTTTAAAGGGACATTCCAAACATCTAGCAGATGTTCAAAATATGTAATTTTGGTCAACGGAACGAGATTCAATCCACTAACGACTTGCACGGTGAATTAACGTAGATCCTAGCAAATAACATCACAAAGTCAAAAATGGGGGTCATCGGGGATTTTTTTCCACGAAATTGCAATCAAGTAAAGTTGGGACATCAAGAAAAATGAACGTTGAGCTATAACGTCGTGCGGACAATCGTCTGACGTTATTATGCGCAGCGTTTGAAATGTTCAGTTCAGTTAGGCGTAATTTGAATGTCAATTAAATTTTGTACGGGCTTTGAGATTAAAATGACTGACCTAGCGCATTTATGTTAGTCATATAGATTTTAATTCTTCAATATTAAATAAGACCATTGTGTTTGCAATTTCGTTATAGTAATCGCATTGCAATTGAAAGATCTGTGTGTGTATGTAAAACAGTAACATTTTTTTCAATTTATTCAGTGGTAGGCATATTTCTTAATTATGCTTATGCTTTTGCATGATTGACTGTTATCTTAATCTGCAGACAAAAGAATTATAAAAATCATTAATTGCGATTTTCACAGTTTTACTATCTACAATGTACAACAATATACAACAGTAATCATACAATTATGAAAAAACGCGTGCTTATTCATATTTGAATATTGACAGATTGTAATTTTACAAGTCGAAGTCAACTCAAAATCCGTTTATCCTCATAAACATATAAAACAATGAGGATAGCATAATCAATGTATCAGCGGCTCAGATTTTAAACAAGCAAAGTGATTACAATATAAAATAAATGTCACTAAATGATTGAAATTAACAGTAAGTCAGTAACTAATATTTCCGAAAATCTGCATTTTCTAATTAACTATTTTCCTTTTACACACTTCTTGTTTTGATTAAGATGTGTTTTTCGGAGAGTCATAATTTCTACAATATGTAGCTAACATGTAATACTGTCTGCCTGAACTGGTTGTAGATTGTGATACATTGTTCCACCGTGAATTTCTATGCTTGTCAATGTGGATATTCGTCTTGTCGTCTTTTTAGATGGCCGGACATACACCGAAAACACGTCTCCCGTCTTCCAGTCTTTTGCAGCGATTTGCAAAATTTCATCTTCATATCCTGTAAATTACAGTAAAATAAATATGTACCTAGTACATGTACATCTTATACATACTCATAAAATTACGAAATTAATACAGATATTACGTATAGATAGAATTTAATGTCGCATACAAATTCCGACATTCAGTGCTTTTCTATTTTCAAAATAAAACATTTTGCACGTGTACGTGTGTGTGCGTGCGTGCATGTGCGTGTGCGTGCGTGTGTGTGTGCGTGCGTTTGAGTGTAGAGAATAATCGTAAATACGGCCACCGTTGTCTCCAGATCAAAACACACTAGGTTTCTGGGACTGGAGTCTATGAAAATTTCTGGTCCTGGATCTATAAGAGGTTCTGGAATCAGCGTGATGTCAGGTGCGCTCATTACACGATCGACTGCTGTTTGGTACGTGGCGCCCTCTAGAATCTCATTCGTATACGTCTGTTCATTGCTGCAGAAAGTAACAAGTTGTTAATGGCTTTGAATAAACAACAACAACCGAATATGAAGTATGACAAATAAGAAAAAATCCTATAAAATTCTTATAAAAGTTACTGTATCAGGAGTTCTAATACGTTTTGATTAAAGACGACTGTATTCTATGGATGACGAAAGTATGATCACGGACTAGGAATAGCTGATAACAGATTTACAGACTGTACATGTTAATAATATACCGCTCAATTTTCAGTTCAAGACGCCGTCGTTTATATTCTACATTGTTTTGTGTCTCTTTTCTAAGGTCACGGGTCCTATCCAACTGTACAAATCACTGCTCAGTGAACTTGCCAGGAGATAAGTGGTGTTTTTCGTTGACCTAAAATATACACGAAAAACATCTGCTAAATATAGTATTCAATGTTTCTTAACACTTTCAAAGACTTATCATTAACAAGAGGGTCATGATGGCCCTATATCGCTCACCTGAATACAAGTCCACAACTTCCATGGCCATTTAGGACACTACCGAAATGACTATGGAAATGATCGAACTCAGACCCTTTGAATGCGCTACCACTGCGCCACGACGACTCCATGACCAGACGTTACTTTCTTAGCAGCTGTTCATAATAACGGTAGTTGTTGTATGCAGCATCACCGGTGATTTTCTTATATTGAAGTGATTGGTAGGGTAAGTGTTGGTACACACAGGCGGAAAAACCTCACAGAAATGGTTAAAATGATAGAATACACAAATCATTTGCTTTAACTTACTGTAATAGAAACATTTATTCGAATTAACTTTTACATGTACGATTGATGTTTACGCGATTCCTTCATGATTTTCTTTTCAAAATATTACTTTTGTTTTCGAAAATGTTGAAAGTAACAGGTATTGATCACAGCAATACCTTTTATATCATGTTAATTATCAAAGTTTTGTAATGATTGTGCGTATGCCTCGATAAACAGCGTATGATTTAAAACAAACGCAGTTGTCATTAGTTTAGTTTATACTAATTTTTTTAGCTTGATTGTGAAGAAAGCTTGTAGCTTATAAAATCGCAAATCATAACAAATGACGAAATTAACGTTTTTTCTGTCAACTGTCATTTGGCGCCGAAATAAGCTTATTAAATCATTTTGTTGTAGGGATAGCTTTTTAATGTAAAACTATCAAAACACATTTGCAGTATCAGCAAATATAACCAGTGTTTATATATAACCTAGTCGTTTCAATTTGATTATGTAAATCATAGGTATCTGTTTTTATTTACTCCATAGTGATTATCCTACTGATGGCTGTTCCAACGTTCATCGTTGTGTAAGCGGACCATAAAATCACGTAAGGCACCAAAATCACTCAATGACGTCAGGCGACGTTTTCATTTTTCTTGATGTTTTCTTGATTTTTGAATTTGTGATGCTAGGATCTACGTTAATTCACCGTGTAAGTCGTTAGTGGATTGAATAGCAAATTCCAAATGACTTAAAAGCAAAAAAGTTTTAAGAAAACGGCATATATTAAACAAATAGGTTGTTTTAAATGATTTCCATTGCAGAAACCATATCTAAAAAGCTGCTCGTTCACAAATTCCGGAAGAAAAAAAATCTTCAAAATGATAAACTAAAACATGAAATGTAAAGTCATGTAAATGAGACACTTCCTAAAACTGATGTCAAATAAATACATTAAACAAAACTGCTAAGTACTCTGTTATTGTGTGTAAAACCTTTAAACGAACGCAAATTAAACAAAACTACCAACTGACTAATGCCATTGAATAATGTTAACGTAATGTCATATCACACAATGACATAAACATCAACAAAAGATCAAAATATTATATAAAAACGATTTCACTGTTACGTTCAAAAATCACAAAATAAGCCTTACAGTTCAATAACGTGTGCGGCCTTATAAGCTCGAATTACAGCCAGGCACCGGATCCTAATTGACATGATGTGATTGCGGGCTGTTGACTTGGTTTTGTGCATCTCATTACATGGATAGCAATCGGTCAATGCATGTGGAAGACACAACCTAGGGATTTGGGTAACAAATACGTGAAGTTATAGTAAAATCGGTGCATGCTTGTTGAAGATAAAACTGGAAACGAAATTGCATTTAGTAGTGTTTGAGCCCTAAGCGTGACATTGCCCTTGGGATTAGGTGGCTGGTGCGCGACGTACCCATGTGGTATGGGTAACCATTGCTTGAAGTTATTTTAAAACGGACGGACACCCTTTAATTTCTATTCTTAGGTGGTATTTTACATTGTATTTTTCGGACTCCCGGTTACCACTTAGCTCTAAGTAAAATAGAGTAAATGACCACCGAAGACACTTTTACACTAAACCTAAGTGGTCTTAAATGATCAGATAATCCCTGAATGCACGAACGGACGGACGGACAGATGGAACAGTGCAAACCTATAGTCCACGAACCGGTCATATGACCGCTAGCGCACATATAACTGCAGCACCCTTCATACTCGCCAGACCAGAGTTCCTGTTATTTCTTTTGTTTGCATGTACTGTTAAAGATGCTTACTGTATAGAGTCGCTCTATCTTTGTATGCAGAGTATACAAAGGTAGACTACTATACGACTTTACGGACATGAATAACTCGAATGGAAAAGTGCATTTCTGTTAAGGGAGAATATTTTGAAGGATTGATAAGAAACTTTCCGTAAGTCAGCTTTAGTATTATTTTATAATGCCAGAAAACGTATTTATTTTATGTTTTCCAGTGAATTATAGAGTTTTCTCAGTGAAATAAAAGTGATAATCCACAGTTTTGAAACAGTGGATTACCATTTTTATTTTTCACTGTTTTGCAATCTTTAACCCGGATTTACGTCAAAAAGTATACTGAGCGTAACTAATGCTGGAAACCATGCGACGATGTCGTCGTTAAAATGACGTCATTTGAGCTATGTTTTCTGATGACGTTTCCCGCGATTTTCGATATTTTATAGAAACAAACTCAATAAAAGTAGAGTTTTAACCATAAAATAAACAGAAAAAGTGTTGGTATCGGTGTAATATCACGTTAATTTCACTCGTGAACACCAAAAGTTGTTATTTTCACTCGTGGCTGCGCCACTCGTGAAAATATCACTTTTGGTGCCCACTCGGTGAAATTATAACGTGATCTTACACCGAAACCAACAATTATCCTCTATTTAATACCCATCGTAATGGATCAACTTTTAAACTAATTTATATTAGAGATTTATTAAATCTTTTTTCAAGAACTGAACAAAGGAAGGTTTAAATAACGAAACTATATTTATGATAAATGTATAAGTTTAGATTTTTATTTCAGATAATTGCTTGATAGCAGTGATCGTTTTCGTTGTTATTCTCCTTATACTTGATGCTGCGAAATTCGTCGTTGGTAAGCCAAGTGATTTATAGATCCGTCTCGTTGAAGACAATTGAACAGGAATGTGGGGTATGCACCATATGGGTCCAGTAAGCCATGCGAATTCATAGCGAATTCACAGCAGGGGTCAATTAACATGACTGGTCACTGGTAGACTAGCTTCTGTTTATCATATTCAGCTACTGTATAACTCCCTTAGGCCACACCAAATTAATTACTTGGTCAACGGATTTCCCGCTACATTATTTTTCAAAATCAAAAAAAAATTATTTTTTTTTCAATTTGAGCTTCCGCCCGCATCCATTTTATAAACCAAGACCAAAACTTCAAAGCGGGCCTTTTTTGTCGCGGAGAACTCTTAAATGTAGTAGTTTCAAGCCTACAATTCGATTATAAACGCCAGCAGAACATGTTCCCGCTACTTTATTTGTATAATCATGCTTACCATATTGTCAAAATGGCAGCCGCCAGTATGAAAATTTTCGGTGCATAGAATGACCGAAAAAACGAAAAAGACCGAAAAACAGTTTATGAAGACCGAAAACAACCTATTTTTTAAAAGAGTATATATAACTTACAGTTTAAATGAAGAAATTTGTAAATATTGTATTACAAATCAAGTAAAAAGATCGAATAACAAATATTGCAGACCGAAAACTTTCTGAATTTAGCACTCCAGATTGTGTAATGGATGCAGCACAGGAAGTTATCAAAACAAACAAAAAATATTCATTACATACAAATTCCTTCATTTGTTTAATACTTAAGTTATAAGCCGTACATTATCTTTTGAAACAAAGTTGTTTTCGGTAAAGATTAATCATTTTTTCGGTTCATTTTGGGTCTTATTTTTTGTCTTTTACGGTCTTTTTCGGTCATTCTATGCACCCACAAATTTTTATTGTTAACATAAACCAGGGAAGCGTCGGTGGAAGACGAGTTGCTGTCCAGACAAACAACTCGGAAACATTTAAAGACATTTTGTCAATGCTAATTAACTTCTCTCCACTGTTGTTACTGTGGCACTGAAGATGAACTTCTGTACATGGAAGACTTGTTTACCAAATTTTCAACAGTGTGCCCTCTGTGTAAAAATTGTCATGATAATGGCGCTGAGGCTAACTTGGGGAAGGAAAAAATCAAGAAACTAGCAAGTTTTTAGCATTGTGAAATTGAATAATTACCTCTAGTCAAAACACTTATGGTCAATAGAAGAAGTGCAGTAAAAGAGCATATGCCTTGACTTAACTAAAGAAGTTGTTCTGTGGGTTATTTTGATATGACTAACAAATGGGTTTCATTACAAAGTGTTTGGGCATAAATTGAAATACACATTAGTCTGATGGTTTATTAAATGATAACAAATTGTTTCTCTTCAAAAACTTGTGGTATTGGCTGTACATGTATGTCAGAAAACAAAATATGGTCTTTTTAAAAGAATAAAAATATTTTCTTGCAAGAAACACTTTATTATACCCCTGTAAACTTAGTACTGGTGTATATAGGAGTCACTTCGCGGTCTGCACCTTTTCGGCAGTTTATATTTAAGGTGTCTGCAGCTCTTTTATCTATTTCCAAGTCCTTTTTATCTGTTTTGACAGTGAATATTTGTTTTTGTGAGGAGTATTTAATTTTTTTACCAAATCGCTCTTCGCTCGCTCCAAAAATGGTTGAATTGGATTGGAAATTTTTTTTTTTCGCCCGCTCGCTCCCATTTTTTGAGGATATATTCCGATGACCAAGAAATTAATTTGGTGTGGCCTTACATTATGTACAGATAATGCAGGAAAGGGATGTTAGTTATACATAAATTTTAAGACCTTTATAAGATAAGTCACTACATAACTTCCAGCGGGTGCTTAACGTTTTTCTAGGTGTATATTTTAAACGCTGATTTTACCGATAATGACTGAAATGTATAGCTTAAACTTGTAAGTTAAATAATTGCACTTGTAAATATTATATGATTTATGCATTACACCAGTTTTAGGAAGTTATGTATATGCTATGCTGTGGGTTTCCCAATAATCTATCATTAGCAATGGTATATTGTAAATATTTTCAAATCCACAAATGGTGATCCACTTTCGAACTCGACCTAGAATTAATCAAGACGAAGTTTAAAGAATATCCTAAAAATGCAACTTCTGTCTAATATATAAGGTTTTCTTATGCTTTGACCTGGTGACCCAATTCTTGACCCAAGTTAACCCATTATCAAACTCGACCTCGATTTCATTAAGAGACTCACTCTTATAAAGTTTCATGGAGCTTCAATGAGAAATGAAGCCTCTATTTCACAAATGAGGATTTTCTAGAATTTGACCAGCTGACGTAGATTTTGACAAGAGTACTCACATTCGAACTCGACCTAGACTTCATCATGACAGTTATTCTGGTCAAGTTTCACGATTCCTTCAAAACATTAAGTGTGAACAGACAGACGACGGACAACAAGCGATTACAATAGTTCACCTTTAGCACTTCGCGCTATGGCGAGCTAAAAACAAACAGCCATTACACATTATCATTTGCAAATGTTTGTCATTCATGTTGGTACATGTACTTGAAATATTGATACGCTTGATATTATGCAAATAATAAATGATATACTCTTATGTCGGTTACAATGCAAATGTCAGTTATAAGTATCTTTCATTCCCGAAACTGTATAAAGAGAGAATAAATTCTTTAGTCATTGATACATGTATAGAGTATATGTACATTTTGATATACTTAGTGTGAGTATTCTATATTTCAGCGTCGGCATATTTAGATGAGGTGAACTGTTCGTCTTCATATAACATTTCCATGTACCTGATACTCAGCGCTAAAGCACCATGGTATCTGATAAAAGTGTGCAAAAAGTGGACATATGCACTCGGCTTTTACGCTCTCTTTTATTTCGTCTTGATTATCCTTGGTAAATATCTTCATTTTTAAAATAAATTAGAAAGTATTACATGCACTAACCTTTCAACACTAAAGTCCTGCTTCAAAATGTATACATATGATTGTACTAATATTACATGTTCGCTTTTGGTGCACAATGCATATTACTTAACGACAGAAAACTGATCTTAAAGAGGCTCTCCCTTAAACGGGTGTCATTAAGTATTATTATTTAACCAAAAAAGGTTAAGCCATCTTATCCAGTCATTATCGGTTAAATCAGCGTTTTAAATTATACTGCAATACCATTAAAATGTTTATTATCTATGTGAAGTTGAGGTTGTTTAATTAATGGGTGGATGCCGATCTATTACAGAAGGCCTCTGTTGATAACGTTGGCTAAACTGAGCCACTTCGTGACATAGGCTGTTCTTTAAAATTGTGTTTATTTATCATTTTACGTTAATTAACAAAATTGTTTATGTTTTGAGGATGAAGGGAGGGTCCCTTTAGATCGCTGATTATACCGATATTGATTGGACTATATCGCTTAAACGATTAGGTTAATTAATAATACTTCAAAGCTACTAAGTACTCCAATTTTAAAGTCATCAGACTTTTAAAGTCCCCAGATCTTTTTGAATTTATTGATACTATTAAATAAATATACTGATAGGATAATGTTAGAGACATGTTCTATTCACTCTAAAACAATGTTGACATATTGTATTCAAGTCGCTTTTTCATGAAAAAGAGTGGCCAGGAAACCCTTTTTATTTTTTATAATATCATTGAAAAAAATACTGCTCTATATTTCTAACATGTACATCGATTAAAAAGTAATGGTACATTTGGTACAAATAAAGGTCATATTTCCGACAGTAAAACATATTCTTTTGTAAAATAAGAGCTACTTGTCAATGTGGTACGAATATTGATGTCGTAAAAATACTATTGACATTGTCCTTCTATCGGCGCAATAATATCGGTGTGCAACCAAGATAATGGGTTTTGAATGCAGAAGATAAGTGGCACGTACCATTTGTGTCCTAGTGCTGTTTTCAATATGTTGAAAGACAGTTTAGATAATCACAAAATAGGTGGAATGCCTATTGCAGAAAAAGGAATAGTCGTTTACTTTTACAGAGCGGGATGTCTCTTTCTGAGGTAGGAACATTATTTGTTTGTGTTTGGAATGTTGAGTCATGCTTTTTTGTATGCCTGTATAAAATCCTATTGTTCTAAGTAAATTGCTAGAAATAGTCATTTTCTTACATGTCTTATATTTCAAGGTTGCTCGTAGAATGCATGTGTAGAAGAGGTCCGTGACAAGGCTCCAGGCTAAGTACAGTTGTACCAAAAATGTTGCCCACGTGCCAAGTCGTCCCCGTGTTAGGATGACACTGTGTCAGTTATATTTTAATCTTTTATAAGCATATTCCATATCATAAAACATGATTTTCTACTATTTATACGACATTTTGTTGA
>JAFMSR010000009.1:14331147-14431525 GCA_022818135.1 Saxidomus purpurata | reverse complement strand
ATGTCACAGGACAGTGTAAATAAAAGTAATCCCTGCTAGGTGAATCTCTAACACACGCAATGGAAACAAAAGGCATGGTATGTAAAACACAAAAATGCTCGTGTATAAATATATAAAAAGCAAACCTTGAGAACCAAAAAACGTATGTACTCAATGCCTTTGCAGAAGGCAGAGCACCAAGAGAAACACCCTTAAGGGCTTTGGTTTTCTGAGCATTTAGTATCATTGCATTCTGTTTGCACCATCTATATACATTATCAAGGTCATCTTGAAGGTTCTGGTGCACTTCGTTTACTCAGTTTCCAGAAGCAGTTAATGATGTATTATCTGCAAACATATCTGTTACAGAATGTTTGACGTGAAATGGTAGGTCGTTAATGTAAATGATGAATAAGAGGGGCCCTAAAAACAAAAATAATATCAAACAGGGAATGCCACGTACCAAAAACGCAGCCTCCCCAAAACGAGCCCCACAGCACCCAGAAGTGCACACCACACACACACACACACAATCATGTACACACACACACACACACACCACCACCAACACACACCAGCATACATCTAAGACTGATCCTTGTGGCACATCTGATAGAACTTCTTCAGGCTCTGATAGAGTGCCAGAGATACTGACTCTCTGTGATCTATTTGTGAGGTAGGATGTCATCCATTTGATTGACCTTGGTGATAAATGATAATAGTGAAGTTTTTCCAGGAATACTTTGTGACTGACAAGGTCAAAGGCTTTTGACATGTCAAGAAAGATCGTTCCAACAAGTTCACCGTTATTTATTGCATTGATCCAGTTGTCAACAATATTGATCAATGCAGTTTCACATGAATGTTTTGACCTGAAGCCCGATTGTGTGCAAAATATTAACTTATGGGTTTCTAGAAATATTTTCAGGTGATCTGATACATGTTTTTCAAATAGTTTTTCATTTTGGACGAACTTGGTCAGCGAATCTACAGTGGACATAATCCACCACGGAATCTGCATGAGTAACGGGTCAAAGCTACTTAGGAGTGGAACACAATTCCTAGGGCCCGGTGCTTGGCTTTAATTCGAGCCAATAGAGGTCACACACGTTATTAAACTGTAATGCTTATTTTGCAATTTTTTAACGCAACAGTGAAATCCGTTTTTATATAATATTTTGATCTTTTGTTGATATGTATGCCATTGTGTGAGATGCAATTACGTAAACATTATTAAAAGTCATAAATCAGTTTATAGTTTTTTTTTAATTTGCATCCATTTAAAGCTTAGCGGTACTTAGCAGTTTTGTTCAATCGTATCACTTTGATACGAGTTAAAGGAAGTGTTTCTTTTACATTACTTTACATTTCATGTTTTACAAATGAACATGTAGTATATCATTTTGGAGAAATTTAATCTTTTCACTAGAAACTGTGAACGAGCAGCTTTTTAGACATAGTTTTCGCAAAGGAAATCATTTAAAACAATATATTTGTTAAATATAAGCCGTCTTCTATGACCATTTTGCTTTTAAGTCAGTTGGAATTCTGCTTTTACTTAAAATTCAGTTAAAGCGGCATACTCAGCATATGACAAAACTATATGGAATACATAACATAAAACATTCAGAAAAAGAAGTAATTAAGCGAAGTAAGACGTGTTGTAGTGCCGTTAAACCTTCATTTTGTGCTGTGTATAATTTTAGAGTAGATAGAAATTTCTTATTAAATGTTGCTATAGTTGCATTTATGCAGAAACGAGACATTACTCGCCAAATTGCATATAGATGTATTTACTATTTTACGCTCATTTACATATTATGAACATCTGCTAGATGTTTGGAATGTCTCTTTTTATCTGTCTATGGCAATTTAGAATGTTATGCAGTTGCTAAGTATTAACGAGTAGTCATATGATCAGAACATGATCTCAGTTTACCTGTCAGATATGAAACAGTGGCTGAGTTTTGCAATGTCATGTTGGCGGTGTATTTGGCGTTGAGTCGTGTTGGCGCTAAGCACTAAGCAACAACAACATGACATTGTTGAGGTGAAGCAACGACACTACACGACACTACAGGACGATTTAAGTTGTGGCGTGTAGTCGTGTGGCAACTTTTTGTTGTTTCGCCCTTATTTGTCGTTATCTCGATGTGGCGCTAGCACAAAAGAAGGACCACACTTTTTATTTGTGTTTTGTCATAGTTTAGCTGTATGTTTGTCGTTCTTTCGCACATTTTGTTGTGCTGTAGTAAAGGTGTCCCGCCTTCACGAGATAACGAGAAGTCGCCACGCAACAACACAACACAAAAATAATATTTTGTGGTGCTGTCGCCTTTAGTGTCGTACTTGCGCGCTTTCAGTGTCGTTGTTTTGCCCTTGCAATGTCGTGTTGTGGTTGTTTTGTTTTGTCAATTGTTTATGTTACCAACACGAGTACACGGCAACAATGATTTGTCGCTCTGTAGTGTTGGCGACACTGCCGCCACAACATGACAGAAATATGGCACCATAAGGGGAGAGAGAGAGCAATGAGGAATCATTGTCTCTTGCCCAAGGTAACTACTACATGGGACTCTCCATTATATATACGCATGCATTTATATACATATTTATATTGTCAAGCATTACAATGCTTTACACATACTTGCTGAAAAAGACTACACGTTACATGTTTTGTTCATTATTTAAACAATCAATGTTTTTGAGAAAGAGCTTCCAGAGTGTTCGAGTAGTCTGGATCCAACAACAGAATGCAAACAAGACAGTTGTGACTACCCGTATTTTAGGTTCGCTTGGGCAATGATAACATTCGACTGGATATATGCCGTTCTGATTACAGTTTGTCTTTGCTACGTATGTTCTCAAAAATAAGGTAGATTTAGTTTATATTATTATAAATAAACGCTGACGTTCCGTTTTGTTATTACGGTTGTTGGAAATAGGTTCAAAAGTTAGGTTAACGTAGCCTTGATAATCACGATCTCACAATATAGAAACGACTGTATCACCTAGGTGGATGTTGCGATGCCGATTTGCATGGCGAGATATGAAAAGTTCTAAAAACGTAAATATTTAACTATTTCTATGGATAATATCAGTGATTAAATGATAAATCATGCACAGTTAAGTGGCTAGTTATCCCGAGTCTATAATGTGTTGTTCAATCTGCTGATGACTTCTAATCACCAATAATCGCCGAGATTTTATTTCACCAACTCAAAAACTGTAGGCTTAACCAGAATGAAAGCTATTGAGGAGAAGTTTTATACATCAAACCTTTAGAGTAGGGGCTTGCATAGAATATACTTTGAATTAACGAGGCGTCATCCTTTACATAGATTGTACATGTATAGGACTTCTTTCCAAACATTACACACGGGTTGTATGTTTCTTGCGATGATTATGTATCAATTTTTTATTTACATTTAATGATTTCTAACATTTTAGTCCCATTTTCGGCCAAAGAAATAATTTTAAGAAGTAACATCAGTTAATATCAACAATTTTACTGTTTGTGTTACACGATTCAATGGTGTAGGCTTGGGTTATTACCAGTAAGTTGCGTTGTGCTTTCATATAAATTGAAATCTAATAATGTTTATTTGTTCGCATCTTTTAGATCTTAGTTTTATCATGTAACATGATTAGAGTCAAGCTTTTGTCTTTTTCAGTTTGTTAGCGTAATGGTACCAGACTAGTTGTGTTAATGAATAAACTTGATTCTGTTCAAATTTCTTGGCTAGGTCTCCTATAAAAAAATAAATCAGAAGCTATCATATAACAACAATTTTTGCTTATTGACACACTCTTTAATAAGTCAAAATTCACCTGGTGTCAAGAAAGCTTTAAGACATGTTTGTCAACATGTGAAATTGTGACAACCATATTTGCTGTACAATGGAAAATTGCAGCTGTATTCACTGTCCAAAGACAACTTATTTGAATCAGCATGATACAGTTAATGTTAACAAAATAATTGAAAGGCATCATGTATGTAACAGAGCCATCTCTTTTACAAAGGATTTGAAAATAAGTTCAAAGGGAATTACTGATTTAAATCGGATAATCGTGCCAAATACAGAGAAAATGTCTATCAGAATAACTAAATCTACTAATCGTTTTGTCTCTCCATTAAAATAGCTCCAAAGTGATTAAAACCAGTGCAAGATGTACATCAAACACAACAAGAATATGATGAAGGGACAAGTGGGGATGTTTCTGAACAAGACTTAATTGAATACTTTGATGAACGGGTTCGTGTCAATAATGATACCCGTTAATCATTTAAGTAACTTTACAATGTATGGGCGAGAGATCCACAGACTTCATAGGAAGGTTGTTCATGACCATATGTGTTGAAAAAAGCCCACAATTTTCACAAAGAACGTATGAAAAACGCCTTTTTATAATCATCTCTAGAGATCTTTGCACACATCATAACCAGATTCTTACTAAAAATATACTCCCCTTGTAATTACACCTCTTTGTATCATTTTCAACGGATCGTATAAAGCAGATTAATGATATTCATGAAATGGACACATTCCGCTGCTTCTCTTTTGTCTTCTCCTGTTTGCTATCTATCTCTGTCTTATATTAATATTGGTCACTGTAAGTATTACTGTCTTAGAAAAGTTTTTCATCGGTGACTCAGCGGCCAATTTTGACGCTCTTAATTATGTTCTTATTAACTGGCACAACTTTCATTAGGAAGACTTCATATCCTGTGGAACAACTCATAGTATGCTACTTTGCATTTGTAAAAGCGCACCTTTCTGATATAACTACTTTCAAGATTTCTGTTCAATATATAATGGCTTCAATGGCGTCTTTTGTTAAAATATTAAATATATGCAATCCTATTCTTTCACTTAAACACTAAAGGAGACTATAATCTGAAATAACTGTAATGTCTTCAACTCGTGAGCAAATCACACCAAGTCGAAAGAAGGAATACAGATCGAATATAAGTATTAGCAAGAAATGATACAGGCTGCTAAAATAAGTCATACAGTTTAGTACGTAACACACCATCGCTATTTTGAAGCACTCCTTCAAGAAATAGCAAAATAAAAGGGTTTTATATATCAAAATATTGATTGTATATATCACGTAACATTTTGCATGCAATTTATGGTCTTTAACTTACTTCTTTTTGATGTTAAAATGGAATTTTACATGAGTGTGGCGTTGTAAATTTTGTAAACTCTAATGATTTCCAGTTATTTAATGTTGTTAAAGACGATTTTCAATGATGAAAGATGGCTAAAATGAAACAGGTATCTTGCATGTGAAAGCGTGAGAAAACGCTAATTACTCATTTTCGAGAGCTTGTCCAGAACGATAGCATATTTGAGGCAGGTGGACTGCATTACTTAAGAAACATGTAAATCGGCATCGCAACATCCGCCCAGTCATAAGGTCGTTCATACACTGTGGATTTGTTAACTAAACTTCAGCGTATTTTGTTACATAACCATTCGCTTCTGTAATACAAATTGATAACGAAATGTCATAATGATGAGCTTAATTTTAGTAGATATAATGTTGCAGATATGAATCTACAGGCGATTGCCAATCAAACAAGAGTAAATTGGCAAATTGCCAATAAAGCAAGAGTCAACTGGCAAATTGCCAATTAAAAAAGGGTCAACAGGCAAACTGGCAACAAAGTAGGAGTCGACTGGCAAATTGCCGACAAACAAGAGTTAACTTGCAAATTGGCGATAACAACGTAGTTAACATAGCCTGTATTAAATATTTGAAACAGAATTGATATGCAAGTATGTTATCTTGCTACAACTTAAAGGTTCAATACTAATGAAAGCGAAAATTCAAATACATATTAAAAAACACAGAAATAAGTTATTTTTAATAAAAAATGAAAGTTGGTATGTAGAAATTCTAAATAAATCACAGTACATGTACAATTATTTTTCTATGCATTATGAAGAAAGTTAAAAAGACCTGGGTGGTCATTTTGTCGATTCACTGAGATTTCAACATAATACACATACTTTTCTTTGTGTTCCAAACACTTTCTGTACATTTTAACCTGACAATCTTCATTATTTAGTGTCTTGCATAAGGTAATGTACTTGCCATTGAAATAACTGTCACTTAATTTTCGCTTAGTAGTGGACCTTTAAATGTTCAAATGACATGTATTTTCCTAATTCGTTTTACCTTCGACAGATAAACTTAAATGTTGAGTTGGTATTTTATGAATTCAAATGTTTTTATTTCTTTCAGAACGTACACATGTTGTGTTGCGGCATTACTAACCAAACTGGTCAGTCGCAAATTAGCTACAGCTGTACATACGAGTATATGACATTTTATGGTAAAATGTTGGTAAAATGTAAACGAACTGTATAATACGTATGAATGTGCTAGAGGAGGTAACTCTTGGACAATAAATACGTTGATTTGACACCAGAACAGAAATTAATTTACATTATATGTACATATCCAATATGGTGTTAAGTCATATCGGTGTAGAAGATCAGCCATGTATGCATCTTAATGAACTTTCATAAGAACTTGGTAGATAATACTTACTGGACACATTAATTGTACAAGAATGTACTGCATTTTAGTATTTGCTGGCATTCAATGTAGTTTATTCTAATGTAAATTTATTAAAGTTTACGCTACACATTTGACTATTTGGGTTCTTTTATTGTTTACCTCCGTTTTTAGGTTGTCTTTCGTTAACAATGTTTAATTTCATGTACATTTGTATTCACAGTAGTACTACATGATCTTGAAAATATATACATGTAATTATGTTGTATGGTTATTGTATTCTATTACGACGTCTACTTTATATATCCAATCTTTAAAAAATGTGTTTAATGCTGTCATCACATTTATAGTAGTTTCATGACACTATTTTAATAACTTCTGTATACATGTATAATGGTGATATATAGGCCCATTGCGCAAGTTATGAGCCTGTCACAATAATAAACTTTTACTAACTAACTTACTAACATTCGTACTTACTAACTTATATGTAAACGTTTATCGGTGATTGATGACATTTATGTTATGATATCTTAAACTCTTCATTACAAAATATTTAAGATACAACTAAATAACATTGTTTACATCCATTTTGAAGAAGTCAAAATGAAAAAGAAAATCACAAGGCTTAAAGCTAAGATATTTGGCATGCAGAATTGACTAGTACACTTCTATCGAAAATGTTCAAATCATGACCCCCGGGTCACAATTGACGCTGCCCGACGGGTCATTTGATTTCACGCAGGCTAATATAGGAAAAACTGTAAAGTAGTCTTGTCTTGTCTCTCACGATTGTTCAAGTCATGACCTCCGGGGGTCATTTGATTTTACGTATAGGAAAAACTTTGAAAAATGTTCCTCTCTGAAACCATATTACCTAGAGCTTAGATTTTTGTCATGTAGTATTCCCTTGTGGATCTCTACTAAGATTGTTTAGATTATGACCCCCTTGTCAAAATGACCCTGCCCGAGGGGTCACGTGATTTCACATGAGCTTTTATATATAGGGAAAACCCTTCTTTTCTGAAACCACAAGGCCTAAAGATTACATTTGGCATGTAGTATTTCCTTGTGGACCCCTGGGTCAAACTTGATCCTGCCCGAGGGTCACTTGATTTTACACAGGCTTATATAGGAAAAACTTAAAAAGTGTTCTTCTGAAACCACATAGCATATAGGTAAAATATATGGCATCTAGCATTTCCTTAAGGACCTCTACAAAGATTGTTCAAATCATAACCCCCGGGTCAACGTTAAGCCTACTCGGGGTCACTTTAATTCACATAGGCTCATATAGGGAAGCCTTAAAAATACTCTTGTCTAAAATCACAAAACACAGAGCTTAGATATGAGGGAAGTAGCATTGTGTAATGTACATCTACGAATACTTTCCAAATCATTACCTCCGGGTCATAAATACCCTTCCTATGATGTGATTGTTGACCTTGTATTATAGCCAATGGTAACCAGGTGAGCGATTTAGGACCACGTAGGCCCTCTGGTCTCCGTTTTCTTATAACATCGACCCCTGTTTGCAATGGAGCGGACCCATTTCCGGCTATTTAGAAAGGGGACAATGCAGGTGTGATGAAGAGCAAGTTTGGCGACATGCCATCCATTAGTTCATGTGGAGAAGACGTTTAATTTGTAGGCATAAAGCGGGGGTATAATATTGTCGTCTGCTTTGAAATCATTGACTAAAGGATGTTATGTTAAATGTAAATTGAAAAATGTCTTGAAATGGGAAATCCATTTCTCTCTAAATGTTTTGACTGATCTGATTTATCCTGATGTTTGGTTAATTATTATTTTTAACTTGTTTATTTAATTTCCAATTTTTGTTCAGTTCTAAGATATCTGCATAATTTTCGTACATATGTTTGTCATTTTGGTTGCACTTATGTGATTATTATTTCACATGGAACGGGCCGTTCACTGAGTTGGTAAAACACGTGGTCCAGTCCATTTGTAAATGTTACAATTGAATGTGTAAATTGTTTTTATGATTTAAGTATATGTAAAACAATATCTGCCAGATGACTGCACGTAGTCAAATATATTTATGCACAGGGTACACGTCGGGTGCTAATAAGAATATGAATATTACAAAAGTCTACGACTATGAATAAAACCAGGTGACCCAGTGGAGCGAAATGAAAAAAAGGGAAGCAAATAATATCAAACTATAAAGAATATTTTACATTATCTAATTTATTGAGCAAATTCTTAAAAGAAAGAAAAATATTGAACAAAGATCAATACAGAAAGGAAAATTCATCATGCTTACATGTATTTTTATGTGCTAAAGTCAGTAAAACGAAAAAAAGTCAGTAAAGCTGAGTGAAGCTAAGGAATATCGCACATTTTATTGATGATCGGATCGGTCTCAAGAACAATATAATAATAATAATAATAATAATAATAATAATAATAATAATAATAATAACTTTATTTTACGAAGATTACATATAAGGTACATTATGAATTACAAACATAGAAATCTTTGTAAAGTCAAGTGACGGGGTCATGATTTGAACAATCTTCCCTATATAAGCCTATGTAGAATTGCCACAAGATCTCGGTCAAATTAGATTGTGAGAAATAGTGCTTCTTGAGTTACTCCCCGTGATAGAGCGAACATTGCCTTATTTTACCTTGTTTACAGTCCTCAAGCTTCACTTTTTCAGCACTTTTTACCAGATTATGAGAACAAAATCTCGATTAAGTTCGATTTGGGGCCAGATCGGACCTGCACTGACAGAGTTATTGTCGTCATGTATTAAATTAACTATACTTTTTAAGCAGTCATAGGCAAACCATCTAATGGTCTTCTACGATAAGTATTCAACTTATACCTCTCGGGTCAAAGTTATATCCGCCTCAGGAATCAAGAACTTTATATTTACCTACATACAGAATTTTAGCTTGGACATGGAGATCTTTGTTCAATTTTCAATACAGGTAAAAGGAACACGCAATTTAAGTGTTTCCCTTTTCATGTAAACAGTTTTACTTGTTAAGTATGAAAATGAAAGTAATTTGCCAAAATTACTACTTTTCTTATCAAATCTTTGCAATCGCACAGACAACGCCATAAGTTGCAATTAATAACAACGGTTACTTTAAGACGACTTTAAAAGTTGCAATAAACGACAGATACTTTAAGACGATTTCAAAATCATAACGTTTTGGAAAATTGTATATTAATCTTTTACACCTGTATTTCATTGTTACAATGTATTCAATTAAAATCATAATGATTAGAATGTGTATTTTTTTGCATTAAGGTAATAAACTATTGTAATACATCAAGTGGCATAGTTATACATTCAGTCTTAACCTAACTACAAAACAACAACAACAACAGTTTTGCAATATGAGCTGCTTTTATAGAAAGTGATATATCGTTCACACCATCCAGTGTTTATGCGGCCCACCCAAACCAGTCAAACTTGTTTTGGCTTACTTTTACTTAAGACAACAGATCTCCGCTATACGCGGTAACGCGAAGTATATGCAAAACGTTCAGTAACTTTTCAGTCCCAATGTACAATTACAATGATTTTGTTTTTGTGTATAGTGTACTATCTCAGACTTATATCAGGTATATGCTATAATCTCCATAGTGAGGTTAACAGTAGCCGGGTAGCTTAAAAAATACCACTATTTTTTTGCAAATTCATTAAAATAAATTGAAAATGTCTAGCGCTTTTTTCAAATACTTTGCTTCAAACCCAAAATACTTGTATCGTTATTATCCGTGAGGCACAAAATTGAGAAGTTTTTTTTCCGTATATTTACGCAACATAAAATCGATGACTTTCTAATGTCTCAATGTCATTACCAGACAACTCGAACCATTACAGACAACTGACGTCAGACGGAAGCTTGATTGGGTAAACACTAAATTGATTATTGATATGACAGGCGTAAATATGTACTACCTGACGATTTATATGTGTTTCACTTTCGATTTTAATGCATATCTAGTCAACGTCTTTAAGAGTCTTACCCGAAAAGAATCAGACTACCAAGTAACATACAGTCTTACTCAAGGTTCGAGACGAAGCAAGATTGTGGGATTATTTTTAAACAATTTATTATATTATACATAACTATTCTTTTGATTCTAGATATACATTGTAATTTGTACTTATAATGTTGATTAAAGCACGGCATTTTATGTTTTATTTCAGAAAACATCAGGAAAATGTTACATCATCTTGCTGGCAGAATTTTGAAAAATTAATAGATGTTATATTTTGATATGTCATACGTCATTTTCCAATGTTGGATAACTGTTAATAAATACTCCGATAAATATCAAATAAGTACTGGATAATATAAAGGACATAGACGTGACTGTAGTAACCATTGGATATTAACCAACACTATCATAAGCTATTAAGCGCCCCACGTGCCCACACTGAGCTTTCTTTTTTCTATCATCTACTGTCCATATCGTCAACAATTTGTAGAAAAAGGCATCCCTTTATACTTTATAACAGTATTTTTCGCATGGAAAATCTTTAAATAGGTTCTTATATGAAAACCCTTCCAAAAAAGGCGCTAGTTAAAATATGCAGTAGTATATGTATATACATGTATATTTAATATAACATTTACTTATATTTGAAGAGAAAAGGTTTCATTTTGGAACGTTATAAATACAGATAGGAGTCGATGCCTCATCGTTTGTTTTACTACATGCCTAACAAACACGTTATATCTTAAAAGTTATAAGTGTGTTCGCGGTTTCATTAGCATTTAATACTATTTACAACAGATTTGTTTCTGTACTTTTAATTACATCTCTACAGGCGAGAGAAAGGCAGCGAGTTTTTCATCACTGCTACCTATTTACAACTGGGTAGACTGATGCACGTGTGGCATCAGTGTCTTTGCCCAAGGGCATACCTCGTGCTCGGGCTGGGATTCGAACACGGGTAATTTATTTTAAAAAGACAGTCCAGTGGTATGTTTCATTTTTGCAAATTTCCTTGTAAAACATTAACGACCGATTCACAGCAACTGTCGGAATCTTAGCTATCACATTAAGAAAGGAATTTTTCTTTAGCGGTTATTTTAAGAAAGGCATGGGCATCCATTTCAACAGCTTTGCTTTAACCATAGTTTCAGCTTTCATTGTTTTCTGTTAAGTGGAATGAAAATATAGTAAACTCCCGGATAAAGGAGTCTGGTAATATAGTTAGTCACAAAGTTATCTAAATTCGCTGTCCAATTAGTTCACTGTTCTCAAAATAGCATTACTTACAAGGTGCTTGATTACACTGTAAATAAGAAAATAAACACAGTTCAAGATGTCTAAAACACATTCCCGCAACAAAGTGTTGATTGCTATACGGAAGTCATACAGTAGGACACGAATGACGAATATATAATAAATCTTTCTTGAATTTTTATTTGTAAAGGTTTACTTTCACGTTTGCAAAGGCATCATCGTTAAGCAACGAGGCAAATAATAACAAGTTGCTTGCATGCCGTGTATCTTATCAAGCTGTATATATATGTACTGATTTTAACTGAAATGTAAATCTACCATTTTTCAGCAATATTTACGTGAACAGTATAATCATGAAATTGGCCATACAACTATCATAAATAATCATGATGAACAATTTCGTCATGGAAAAATATTCACCGAATGTAGTTAAAGATTCTGTACATTATGAAACTCGCTTGTCACCTAGAAACTAATCTTGTTAGGGAAGAAAGCATTAGTAGTGGCTACATGTAAGATTTTAGAATGAAGACATCAGTTTCAGTTACGCGTATGCTATTAAGTTACATGTTAAGAAATTTAAAGGAAATAGATATAAGCCTAATATGCTTATCAGTATACGCTCAAACAGATTCAGATTCAATAGTAGGTATATGAAGCATTAAGGACAAACATACTGTCAATTTACTTTCGTCCTAGTACAAAAAACGATTTTTAAAATATTCTGTGTTCATTGAAATTGAAACCTATTAGTTTGAAATGTTCTCAAAAATAACATATGACAACGCCAATGTCATTTGTCCCAAACTTTATTCAAAACGCTTATAACCATCATTAACCGAGAAAAAAAAAACTTTTTTCTTTCAAGTATTTGGGTTTAAAAATTTTCTGGATTATTTGATTAAGGTCTATATTTTTTTCAGGATCAGCCTGGATTATGGGAAACTTCAAGAAAATAAGGGCTATTGTGCACATAACACCCATGACGTTTCATTACCTTTGTATATTTTTAACGGTGGCAGACAGTATTGGCCTGATTGTGTTTTTGTTCTAATCTGGTTATATTATCTAAAAAGATGAGAGTGGGAGAAATGACAATTATTTTTAAAAAAAGTTCCTTGTAATTTCAGTGCCTCCATATACAGTATAGACAATGAACAAGTCAAACACACTTACTGTACAGAATGGGTAATGTAAAATAAATCACATGTTCAGTTATAAACTGAAACTTTGCTGTAATTATGTCAATGGTGATAAAATTTATATCGGGTTAGAATACAACAAAAGGTCATTCGGGAGCTTGATTGAAATCAATTTGTTCAGATATAAGCATCAAAGCATTCAGTATGCGGTTTTATTTGGACGGACGCGAATCATTTAGATTATATGTTATCAGTTTAGTCTTTACTATACACATACAGATACAACACCTTTTGCAAAGTTAGTTTTAATTGCCTTGTAACAAGTTGTAACAAGTACTTACGACAGGAAAGTCTGAAAAGCAACAGAAATCATACTCAGCCTTGTTAATTAGGTGCATGTCCTCCTATGAGAAAAAAAAAACGCCACCACCATCCCCTTATGTTCTCTTTTCTTGATCTTTTCTTTAAAGAAATGAATTCATTGGTTTACTCTGTCTGTTGGCGATCTTTTACAATTTGTAGTTAAACATAATGTACGAATAGCCTCTGTAGTTTCAAGAAAAGCATTATATTTATATGTTTGCTCTGATATTGGACATAGAAGAGTAACTTATGTTTAAAACTTCAGTCTGGGAAACATTCAAGGGCATTAAAATGAACATATTCAACAATATTTTTATCAATAAAGATATTTATAAAGCGTAGATAGCTATCTATAAACCCGCACAAGGCTTTGTAACGTGTGTAAATAATTAGCCTTTAATCAGTGATCTTGAAATCATGTTTGTTACTGCATAAATTTAACCTTCATTTTGCATAATATTACGTGCGACTTGGATAAGAAACGTTCTTTTAGAGTATTTCGAATCTCAGTGTTTCAAAAATTAACGACACATCAATGTGAAATTATGTTTTACGTTTTACATAGGCATTCCCTAAAACTTGTATCAAACTGAATAACTTAAAAAACATAAATAAAAGATTATATTAACAAGTTTGAGAACTTAACCTTTAAGTTTAAGCTATACATTCCAGTAAAAACAATCAAGGGGAGCAGTGTGTAGAGGTTAAGGTGTCGACCGCTCATCCCGGAGGTTGCGAGTGCCCCACTGGGGCCAAGACCGTACCTCCTCATATGACACCAGTACTGGTTTTTCCAGGAAGCGGACTCGAGAGTGACTCGATAAGCTGCAAGCTTTCTTCACAATCGAGCTTAAATAAATTAGTATAAACTAAAAAATATCAGCGTTTTACTATATGATGCAGTACCTTAAACACATTCAATAATCCATGTAAAGTTGTTGTTTTATTTGGTTGATAGCAATTTATTACAGAAAGTCTGTGTATTTATGCTAAAATAGGGCTTTTTCGATATATGTTGTTCAGTAAATTTGTATTTATTTATCAGTTTACGTTCATTGAATACATTATTTATGTTTGGAGAATATAATCAGCTAGATGTACGGAGTGCCCCTCTATGATGTAGCGGACATATGGTACTTGTAAACTTAATTACATCCACTTATGTATACATGTATCTAATCAGTGCAGTGCACAGGAAGACAAATTACATTGTTACATATTTATAGCGAATATTGCTAAATGCGGTGTCTTAAAATTCATAGACACACGTATTTTGTTTTGCTAATTTATTTGTTATCATATAAATGTTAATTATTTTAATATGAACAATTGTATGATTGACAATAGACTAAAGACAATATATTGCCAAACTGCTCAGAGATACGAATATATGTATAACAGTTATTGTGTGATTACACCAAATTAGTAGAACTTTTCGAGAACGTAAGTAGGAAATATTTTATAATATTTTTATAATGAAAACGTTTCGTGGTATAAATGCCTGCTTCACAAACTTGTAAAATCTGTATTTTGTTATTTAAGGGATAATGTTTTTTAGTGTTGAAATAATCCGGAAGTACGTTAAATCATTAAACTAAAACAGGCTGAAAAAAACAATTGTTAAGTTTCAAGTAAAACATTAATCATCGTTGCATATTGTTTTAAAAATCATGACTGTGTTCCAATAAAAAATAAGAATAAAGCACCTTCAAAAGTCCAATATTTCAAATGTAAATTTTTCTCTTCAATTTTTAAAATGAGTTTAACTGAAACCGATCACGCTATATCTGGCTACTAGGTATATTTCATGTAGCAAGTATTTTTTTTTTTTTTTTTTTTTTTAATTTGAGGCCCCTTATGGGTAACCCCATGTATCAAGTATTAAATTGAAGATTTTTATATGGATTAGTAGCGTAATATCTTTTGTAGATTACGTAAATTATTTTATCGGAATTACTTGCTGCTTTACCACTTTTATTGATTTAAAAAAAAAAAAATTGTAGCGGTAACTTGTTGATATAATATGTTATCATTATTCGATAAATTTGTACAATCAGGTTGAAAAACAATGATAACGCTACGCTCGGAATGTGCGGTTTTGAAATACTCGTAAAACTCCTCTACTGTAGGCGTTTTGGCATTACTGTTTGAGGAACTACTATTAGAAAATTTGCCGTACAGTTTTGGATCCGAGTTTTGCATTTACCTAAGCTTGGGCTCATTGATATGATGTTTATTTAAGTAAATCTTTATAGTATGGTCGTAATCCTAACTGTCGCGGTTAAGTAAACATCTATTATGCTCGGTTTTATTCAATCAAAACTGCTTTCGAGCACGATGGTAAGCAAACTCTATTAAATTTCAGAAGATTTTGGTATGAAATACAACAAAAGTTATTGAACTGATTTTGTGAATTAAGTAATTTTCTGCATAATTACTTGGCATATCTAAGACTCACTGAGAAACTTGCGTAGTGCCACTTACAAAAATCATCTCTTTTATTATCTATTATTAATCAAACTTACGTATTTTCTGCTACAAAGTTGATTTAATCCCAAATATCATTTCTATAATTAATTATTTCACATCTGATAATGTTAAAAAAGTCATAGAATAAAGTTAAATTAGTATGGATTTTATAGTCTCCAACTCTGCATTGTATTTTGGAATTCCTGCAAGTAAATGTTCACTAGTACATGTAATAATACTGATTTACAGATTGATTTCATTCTGAAATTAATTTTGCTATTGTCATTGACTTGAAACTATAATTATAGAAAGGAAAGCTACACATAGCTATGTGTATATATGTCTACCATTTATAAGCAACAACAGTTTAACTGCCCTGTCTTTGCAAATCTGCATTTACTGAGAAGTAATAGACCTCTATAGGACCATTTAGGAAAATTTCATACAAATAGATGGCAAATAAAGATAACATTTAGCATCGTTCTATACAACAACCATATGGAACTTCAGTATCAATTTACATGAAGCAGGGTTGATCGGTTAGATCTCTGCAGAAAATAGTTGATTCAAATGTTAGACATGGTAGAACGTTTTTGAAGGTAGAAGGCATCCTTTTTTGTGAAATAGCTTGAAACGTAGTGCTGAATAGGATAGTATCATTTGCATAGAACAATTATTAATCTAAGTTACGACTTATCCATCGATCGTAGCTCTCTTTGTGACATGCCTTAATTTAACTGCTTTACTGCTTTTCCACATTCCAAAAACTACTGCACATAATATTAATTGTATTGAAAGTCTCACAGCTGTCCAAGGTCGATGTGCATTTAATAGTGTCAAGTTCCATAACCCTTTCATAGATCTTTACAAAATTATGCCTATTTTGGATTAAGAAATATGCCATTTTTGGACTGAGAGTTTCTTTTAAAGTTTTGCAGCTGCAATCCTAGACCCAATATTCACAAGGCAATCAATGTACATGCATGTTAATATGAAGTATAAGTTTCGAATATAATTTCTGGATTGGTATTGTAGACAATTCTGAGAATTTATTTTGTGTTATTTAAGTGTTTTCTATAGAAATTTATTTACCGATACATTTTCTTCTATGTGTCAATTAATATAATATGCGCAACGTGTCAAAAGAGCCCTTATGGGTCAAATATGTCATATCTTTTGAAGTAAATATGCCACAGTTTAAAACAATGTATCAAATTAAAGAGCATGTTTATGAATACCATTAAAATGTTTATGTCAGGATTCCTCATGCATATTAATTAGGTGAAAAGACACGTGCAAAAGATCGAATCTGTTAAGGTCACTTCTAATTCTAATGAACCCACTGTATTTTAAAACAAGAGACATTCAGCTTTGCAACGATGTATTTCTTTTCAAAATATCTTAATTTTAGGCTTAAATACAACCATTTAAAATTTAGCTCATTTGCATAATTTATGCATAATTATGATAATTACCAAAATTTAAATAACCGTTACTCCGCCACAGATCGACCGATTTACATAAGCTATACATTTTTGTAAATCTCAGAGTCTGTTCTCTTATATACACATTGTTTCAAGCTTTCAATAGTTTTATGAAAAAGTTCGAATTTTAGCACGAGCCATTTCAGTCAATAAATATTCATAACTATTTTTGTCGTTAAATTTTGATGGTATTCCAGTATATGATCTTTAGAGTGGTACCAACATCAAACGTGTATCTCTGATAGTTCAAAAGTCACACATAATTTTACATTTAAGGGCCCTTTTGTCATGTTGCGCATCATTATGGTTTGCGTCAAAACGGTAAAATGTTATGGTATCATTATCTACCAGACTTGATCAAAATACTTTTTGTACATTATAGACAAGCGAACCGAGTAAAGATGTTCTGATGCATATTAAATATGTTAAATTAAAGAAATACCTACTTGTGAACTACCAAAGTTTGTAAAATACATATGCCAATTAGTCATTACATATTAAAATTTTCTTAACGTATTTCTGCAATGTTTTATTGGTGTTTGTTAAAGGTGATGTTTGATGGTGTCTTTGCAATATAATGAAATGTTAATAAAATAACAGTTTGGTCATGATTTGTTAAAAGTATTTTGATAGCTTTTTGATTGTAGTTTGTTTCCTTTTCACACATGCATGCGTTTTATTAGGATTGTGTTAACATCGTTTTTTTTCGTTGGTGTTTTGTTCCTATTTGTGTCCTCATTTGCCATACTAACAAAACGTATTCAAACCACAATAGAGTATTTTGTTTTGTTTAAAGCTGATCGCTCTTAGATTTTGTGAAAGACAAAGGTTCTTCTGGATTTAACATATTTTGGAAAGAATCATCAAATTAAATTGTTCCACTATAACTTATTTCTGTTTTTTTTTTCATTATACTATATCAAAATATAAAGCGTTTGAAAGTATAAATATCATGTAACAGTGCCGTCAATCCAAGCTCACCAACATTTTCAACAGATTGTCTCAAATTGCTATGTAGATTTTTACTGGTGTTGTTGTTTCCAGCCATTATTTTACAATTTATGTTTTAGTATATCATTTTGGAGAAATTTAATTTTTCACTGGAAACTATGAACAAGTAGCTTTAAGTGTTTTGTTACCCCCTTATTTTTGTATTAACAGATTAAGGATCTGAAACTGAAGTCTACCTAGAATCTATAAACTTTTCACTATATCTGTACTACGTACTAACACCGTATTACTGGTTGACCTTTATATACCTTCATTGAAAGCTTCCAAATGTCTTCTGTCTTACTTGTGTGTGATGTGTCTGCGTACTTGAATAATTTATATATTGTTCTTCCATATTTTGGTTCTAATTGTTTTATTTTATTCATTTTTGTTATATTTTACATTGGAAATAAGACAAACAATTCATGCATAAATGACAATAGTAGTCAGATAAATACTTATACATGTACATGTACTCATTCATTTAGAAATATGCTGAAACAGACACCCACTATGTTTTAATGACAAACAAAATGACACAACATGTTTTTTTATCTCGTGTCATTTGCAGTTTCTTCAAACGTTCTATTGATTAAAATTATTTATATGTAACTGTTAAAGATGTTTAAATAAATTGCAAACTCTAAGACAAGAAATGTATAATTTGTAGGGAAGTGTAACTCGCGCATGTATAATTGACACTTTCAAATGCCTCAACTTAACAACCCCCTCATCTCCATTATAATTCCGTTGCCCATAAAATCAACAGAGTTTGGAATAATGGTATGTCGGTAAATAAAAACTGTTCAATAACTACAAATATATTCATAGTTGCATTGAGAAACGGTTTCGGCTTCCCAATTAACAAAAGTATGCTTGTTCAAAGTTGACAAGGGGAGCGGTGGTGTAGAGGTTTAGGTGTCGGCCGCTCATCCCGGAGGTTGCGGGTTCGAGCCCCACCAAGGTCACGACCGTACCTCCTCATATGACACCAGTAATGGTTTTTCCAGGAAGCGGACTCGAGAGTGACTCGATAAGCTACAATCTTTCTTCACAATCGAGCTAAAATAAATTAGTATAAACTATAAACTATAAAGTTGACACATCTACCTTAAAGGTCTAATACTAAGGAAAGAGAAAATTCAAATATACTTTAAAAAACAAAGAAATCAGTTATTTGTAATAAAAAATTGAAAGCTGGTATGTAGAAACTCTAAATAAACCACAGTACATGTACACTTATTTCACTACGCATTATGAAGAAAGTTAAAAAGACCTGGGTAGTCATTTTGTCAAATCACTGAGATTTCAATATAATACGTATACTTTTCGTCGTGTTCCAAACACTTTCTGTAAATTTAAACCTGACAATCTTCATTATTTAGTGTCTTGAATAAGGTAATGTACTTGCCATTGAAATAACTGTCACTTCATTTTCGCTTAGTAGTGGACCTTCAAATTCAAGTGTAAAAAAACGCCGATTTCTAACGACACACATAATTTGATTGGATTATGTGAAAAACACCCGTCTTAATACATCCAAACATACGTCAATACAATTATATGATAATCCAAATAATAAACCATATCCAATTTAAAAAATGACAAGAACAGCCCACAAATTCATTTTAACACGAGAAATAACAATTTTTTCAATGTGATTTAGTGCCACTTCGGTATTGTGACAAGACAATCACGTGATTATCTACAGTATTTGAGGTACTCAGTCCGGACAAATGTAGAAAGGTGAACGTGAACTTACATCTGCAGTAGAATCAGCAGGGCAATTGATAATTATTACACACGAAGCTGTTGAAAACGACTTAAGATATGTTAATGTTTTTAAATTGAATTAATTTAAATGCAGATTTTATTCACACAATGTAATTTATATGAACAAAAATGGCGATGCATACAATTTGCCAACAACTACAAATATTTCAGCATAACTATCACAGGCCTTCGTGGAACTAATATCATATAAATTATTGAATATTACATTATATAAAAGGTTCTAAAAATATTTAAATAATGAACTTGTCAAGTACACAAAGTATATTAATTTTGAATACTGTGCTAGTAAAAATGTACTGTTGCAAATAAACATTTCTGACTGAAATGATTTCAAGTATATTTATTTTGCTCATCTAATTACAAATGTATTTAAACGATTCAAAGTTAAAACTGAATTTAAAACGAATTTAGCATATGCCATGGTGTTTGCCGAGGTATATCCCACGCATTTGTATCACAAATGATTAACTGTTCAGTCCTAAAAATTGTCTAGTCAGGTTGTTGGATTTCAGCAAGGGTTTATCAGCAAGGCAAGTCATACATAAATGTTAATGTCACATAAAACTCGGGAAATGTATCAGTCTCGTAAGCAATATTATTTTAACAACAACAGAGTATTTCACATGTGTTACAAATGAACACAGTACTTCACAGATTACATAACACATGTATTAAATGCTTGTACTTTGTTAGAAACACTTTTTGGTTATTTTACATGCAAGTGTAATATCTTAATCAAGTATGTAAGTTTATTTTTAGCTCGACTTTTCGAAGAAAAGGGAGCTATCCTACTCTCCTCGCCGTCAGCACATTGGTTAAGATTTACCTACATTTTTGCAAAAGCTTTAGAGATATAATTCTTTGAAATTACCATCATAACCACTTGGTGAAGAATTTTGTCAGAATTATGGCCCTTTTTCGATTTACATGTTGAAAGTACATTCAACTTGGTTAAGTTTTCCGCACCACCCCACTTTTTTTCAAAACCATTGCAGGTATTGCTTTTAAATTTACAATATTATGTACTTATTAACCATCAGTATCTTCATCGACTGACAAGAGCACATACTGGTAGCTCTGTGAAGGTTTTTGCCAGAATTATGACCCTTTTTCGACTCAATACATTGAATATGGGCAAAATCCTCTTGTTGATTGTACCCTTTGAGATATTGCTGTGAAACCTGGAGAATTTGTTTAACATCATGACCCCCACATGTAGGCAAGGGAAGGTAACTCTGTCAATGATATTTTTTTTAATTGTGGCCTTTACTTCTCAGAATTATACTTATCCACTTATTGACAAAATTATTTGAGATATTACTTTTAAAGTTGTAATATTTATGTACGGTGACACTCAAGAATTAAGCAAGAATAGATAACTCTTTCCAATTTTTTTAATGTACTTTGAAATTCCTGCTTTACGTCTTGTGTGCAATTGACACTGTCATGCTGTATAATTTATGGCCCTGTCAAGCGAACATCAAATATTTATTTATCGCTCTGCGCATATGTTCTACATGTACCAAACTTTTCTGCGAGGACGTTGCCTTTCACTGATCACACAACATATTCCTGCACCAGATAATACATACAGCGAACGGATTGGATTGTTATTGACAACATCTTAAATACAAAATTTAATCATTTTATGCGACCACTTTTACTCGTTACTGTCTACTGTCAAAGCTTCCATCCGACGGTAGTACGTTTGTCATATATAAGGGTTTTCCTGAACGACGGCACGTTTTCATAGATCATAAAAGAACAGACAATTGTGGTCATCCTCGGCTATATTTTCAAAAGGAAGAGGAGGATGTGAAGAAGAAATGCGTGATTGTCTTACCTTATCACCTGTTATCAATACAATTACGCACTGTGCGTACGTTACTGATCCATCTGTCGCTTGTAACGCTTGGACATGGTGAATATGTACAGACAACATTATTATGCATGTATAGGTTTCAAACCTATACATGTTGTTGTTACTGTTTTCTATATAAAATTGCTGAAATGCAGCTAGTATTCACCATGATTTCCAGTCTTTTACGTCTTGCAAGACTACCCTTATTTTGAAGATATATTTAAATACAAACAATAAATAGCGAACATACAGCGTGTTTAACACAATGCAAGAACGTACGGGTCACGTGGCAGGAATGGAAGAATACCCCGTCCACTTTAATGTTAGCTGACACTTCAAATTTAGTCATAGAAACCTGTAATATAGATTTAAATCACCTGCAGTGAGGGTCCTTTAAGCGACTGAACATCGAACAAAAGACAATCTGCCATGAAAGACTCTTGTAAACAAGGAGGAAAATAGCACTATATTTAAAAAGGGACTATGTTTGATTAGACCACGGAAGAACAACGCCTATTTGCAGTATTCATATCTATAGAAAGTTGCGATTTAAAAGGACGCGATAGTATTGCAAAAAAAGAGCCTGTAAACGAGTATTTTAGAGGTTACGGGCCAATTATCATGGCAGGCTTTTAAAATGCTGAATATTAACTAAAGTCAGCCCCACTCAATCGGTAGACTTCGATTAAATTTCAAATATGCACATGCCATGAATATTAAATATACCAGCATCATTGGAACATAAGTATCTCCAGGCCACTTTTTCATTTTTTTGATTAACTTGATATTTTAGTCAAAATTTGATTTTTTGTGATTTTTCCCATAGGCCGTAATGTTAATGACGCGACGTCGCTGAATCCAATATGGCGGCGTCCGTAACGTCGCTATTGGGGAACAACTCAGAGTTAGCGACGTCAGTTTTTGTATGACGCTAACGCGTTTTGCAAAACATTTGCAACGTCTTTATATGAGTTTTTTTTCCGGGTTGCTAAAGCCATTGTATTGATTACTGAGGAAGAGTAAGGGCTTACATTGCAGTATTTAACAAATTTGTATAACGACAATGATTTTAATCATTTGCCGTGTAATTTAGACACAGGAAATTTAGTTTTAATAAAAGTTACTTAAACTTCTATATTTTTGCCAACAAAGGGATGCCAAATATGCATTTCACTCAAAGCCAATATAAATCAATTTTCAACGGACGATCGTCATGTGACGATAGATGAATAGTAAATACCTATACGACAACTCGCATCCTTCAATAAACAATAAAATAGCACAAAAAAAGATTTTCCGATTGATTTGAACCACTTGCAACTTCAATCTCGCCCAAATCCTAGAATGAAAGTATCTGGTTGTCTGACCCCTTGAGCCAATAAAAACATGTAGCCTACATGTGTACCGAAAGTTTACGTAATAGGCTTTGGCGCGTGCTTCAAAAGCACGGCGGAAAACCAATTATAGGGGGAATGCATGGCGAGCCGCAAGTACATCCCTAATTCACGCAACACACTGAATTAATGTTTTAGATACAATAACTCACTTTGATGATGTTGTGCTTCTCAAAAAAACAAAAATAATATCAAACAGGGAATGCCACGTACCAAAAACGCAGCCTCCCCAAAACGAGCCCCACAGCACCCAGAAGTGCACACCACCAACACACACACACACACACACGCACACACACACGACACACACACACAATCATGTACACACACACACATATACACTACCAACACACACTAGCATACAAAGCAAACACACGAGGACAAAACGAACAATTAAAGGAACACAAAAACCGCTCAAACCGCTTTAGGGAATGGGGAATTAGGAGTGGGGAAGATGACATGATAAATTATAATTGACTTCCTGTCTACTTTAGTACCTACAGTCGTGTACGTCACGCGTATTTCGGATTTGCTATTCTTTGTTTCCGTTTTAGTGTAAAATAGGATCAACAACAAATACGCTTGAACACAGCATCATGCGTGGAAGAAGAATATATCAGTCTCTATGGTGCATCGATGGAACCCATAGTTAATTCCTGCTGCTTCTCTCCGGTCATATAGAGATTCGAAATAATTCTCAAAATGATATAATTATATAAGTCTAACAGAAATGTGAAACAGTCAGTTTTACGCTGGTCACTCGGAATGATAATTTTCTGTCACAATCATGTCGGTAACATGACCAAAACTAAGATTTTTCATTGGGGGAAAGGTGCGAAACTAAGTCGAGTGATTTCTACATATTTATATATCATGCTCGATTTCGACACTTCCGCCATTTCACTAGCACCCAGACATTTATACTCCAAGAATTCGAGGACGACTTCCAGTTATGAGGGGATGTATGTGGTAGAGATATAGAATCTACTTCCTTGCCATTGAGCTAGCTTTTATGGCGAGGTGGCAGAGGATCCGCGTAGGGTCATACATAGTTGTTAGCATAGTTGACCGGCGATGATTAAAAAAAAATTGGGTTGCGATCCCCTTTCCTGTCCCTAGTTTCCGACCGGGGGAAGGTGGCCAGTCAAAACGCGTTTACTTTTTAAGATAGATCATCTACATGTATAGATCTATAAAGTACACATTACATGTTGAACTATTTCCGTCGTAGAGATATTATCAGCTTCATTTTCATGTAAACGGTTCTAAAATAATTCATTGACTTCTTGCTTCTTTTTCATTTTGAATTCTCCTGTTTTTCTACTTTCAAACGGGGATGCAGGGAAAAATCTAAGTGCGTATCAGATGAGCCATGCTGGGTAAATAATAATGGAATGGGCACCTGTTAGGTATCAAATACCGAATTGCCGTGCAACGACGAATAATAACAATAAATAATTAATAAAGTTTTGATTGGCAAAAGTTTTATCGTGTATGATTTTCTTTAAAAAATATTTTGTAAATTGAAAGAAATCTAAAAAAATAGACAATATAAAAACAAATAAATATTATAATTGAATATATTGCATTAACATAATGATGATAACAATTGTAAATAAAAGTGTCGTTTGTGAATTAAATATCCAGGGACTTTCGTATATTAAATGTAATGTCATATTGTCAGTGTGTACTGCCACGTGCCTGCTTTCTGTTGACACGTGCACACAATTATGTTTCATCGTGTATTAATTTCAAATGACATTTACTTTGCAATTCAACGTAAACAGTGTAGAAGAAACATAGATTATAGACAGCTCCGCGATTCTTTGCCACGTAATATTTGGAAAAGGATTTCGATTTCGCCTTTATTGCCTCGTGAATATTTTATTGATCATATGCAAAAAGTACACTGAATGATGTGAGATTTCATTACATTTTAAATACTCGTAATCATGATAGGTAAAATGTTAACATGAACAAAGTTTTATGATAATGAATGAATTCGAGAAGTTACAGAACCTTGAAAGCGAAAGCATATATTTTGTAATTTATTTATAATTCAATGTTCTCATCAATCTCATTATTGTTCAATAAAACAAGTGCATATTTATGAACATTTTAAGTGAACTTTGCCGGAGACAGTTCCATTTTATTTCTTCCAACGTACAAAAAAGGTACGAGTAAACATTGTATGAACCTTTCACTTTCCGATTTTAAATGTGTCTTGTGCTCATTTGGTAAAATGAATTTAGATTGTATCCACTTAAAATGACTGTGTTCTTTTTAAAAATGAAATTTTCTGTAAATTTGCGTCTACACATATATATTGCATTAATTAACACGAACGCCATGTTTCAATCGCTAAATAAATACATGATCTGCTACAGATGTAAAGCCATGTGTTTCGCTGTCGGGAGCAAATATATACAAATGTTTATTTGCTTGTTAAATGAGACGATACGATTATTCAGTCATTCATTCATTCGTATATTCACTCACTCAGTTTATTTTAAACTATGTAAATAAAGAAAAATATATTATGTATAAATAGCTACTGCTGTAACGCACTGGAATCGTGGCGGTCGTGAATCCAGAAACACAAGTTCTTGAATATATACTTTTGATATTTTAATATTAAGTACTCTTTCGTCCGTCGATTAAAATAACAGATAACTTAAAAAAATTGAAATCTATCCAAGGAAATAGAGAATTATAAATAATAATTCTGTCCCACGTGCTGCTGCTTCATAACTTGTTTTTTAACCATACTTGAGGAAAATACTTTGGGTCTCAATTCTCAATATCCTGTAGGCCTACACTCCTTAAGTTATGATTTGTTCGCCTAATTTCTAAATGTGAGTTCCTTAGATCAAGTAGGTCGTGTTCAGTCAAAGAAAGATGCCCATTGTTATATCTATCAAAATAGTATTCTAAAGCTCAACATCTTGAAGTATTATGATTGTGAAGTATCAAACAAACAATACTTGACCAGAATAGAAATCTACTTGAATTAATGAAGTGTACATTGACTCTGTTCTATATACAGTATAGAATGTGACAGTGTTACACTGCTCGTTATTGTAACTGAATGAAGTACATCTGTACACAGAAAATGAGTTTTAGTTTTCAACACGTAGGCCATTAAGCCCTTTTCTCAGTTGATATTTCTCTGTTTTGTAAAGACTGCTGTAACAAAATATTACTAAATTAGAAAAATATGAAGTAACTGTCTTTTAGCGAACTGGTTGAAAAATAATGAAGACATTTTTGTTCCAGCTTTCTGTTCCATGTGTAAAACTATGTTTCTCACTGATTCATTTATTAATGATACCAGCTACTGATAGCACAGAAACAACATCTATATTTTCACACCACATGTTTCCATACTCTCCATGTGTCCGTTTATAGGCAGCCAACACCGATAGTTTTGAGATAAAATGTGTCTCTGCATTATATGGTCTGTTAGGGAGATGAACCCTATAACTGAGAAGGCTTATCAATATGGTAAATGCAGAGTTTCGCCACTTGATGAATGAAGTATATAGTCTAGTATGAATGTGATGTTCTATGTAAATTGTCTCATCGAGTCCTCGAGGTTGTAAGTGCGAGCGATACCTAAACACAAGACAGATCATGTAGATCTACGTTTATCGGCTCTATCATAGGCATTACAAATGTTAAGTTGCTCGCCGTGAGTTTTATTAATGTAGTGACGTGTGATTCAAAGAAATGTGATTGGATTCCAGTTTCAACTGGAGGAAATACATAGGATAAGGATTTCATCAAGTTACGGGTCTTTTTTTTGTGGTATGCTTTTGAAACACTGAAATATTAACTAGGAATTACAGTAGATCATTCAACGCATGTTAAACTTTATTAAACACTGTAGATCTTCTTGAAAATATACTATATTGATAAGTATGTGATGCTTACTCGTGAAACATGGGGAGAATGTGGACAAGACGGTCTAGTTCTTCATACTTTGAACAAAGAACATAAATTGGTAAGTATATAGTAAGTTGTTTTTTTTATACACTAATTAAACTTTCAATTAGCATGCACAATTTGGAGACATTCCCAGAGATTTTAGGAATAAGGACACGTGCCTTTTCGTGTACATCATCTAAAACAAAGATGGCGTCGAAAATACACAATGGACAACTGCCATAGAGAAACTTTATTTGAAGATAACAAGAAAACCAAGGAACTGATCGAAAAATCCTTTAAATCGGGAAGGGTGACTTTTTCATAGATTATCAAACATGTATTTATTTTTAGCTATGTTGTCCAAAAGTACCTTTTCCAGGCCAAAGTTGAGTTTCCCATTGGGATGGGACAGACTTTAGTAATTTAGTATTATTCCACGTTTGTTTGCACACAGTGCGTATTGAAATTACACAAAAGGGCTTTTAAATGACTGGTTGACTATAGAGAGTGGGAGCACGAGAAGAAGACCTGCCCGTTCAAATTTTGGACGAGAAACATATGTCATTTGATAATCCAAATTTTAATACAATGACGACTTATAGAGATAAAACAATTTTATCAACTGTCAAATCGTTTAAAATTACTTTCAATTAGCATTTACAATTTGGAGACATTCCCAAAGGTTTAGGAACAGGAAAATGGGATTACCCTGTCTAAACACGAACTTTCTTTTTTGTTATTGAAACGTCGATTTTAAGCCTTGCACGACATGTTTGCTCTTTAACAAAATATTTCAACGCGGCCAAAACACAAATACCACCACAGGGGCAAGTAATCATATGAGGGTAAACTGAAATGATTCATATTTTGCAAGTCGTGTCCAATATAGTTTAGAATTCATCTGAAACATCAGATACTGTATAGTGGGTTTTAATCGCGCGAAGTTTTTATTTTCGCTATATTCGCGGGCTCTTAAATCCGCGAATTCAAAAATCGCGGTTTCCATCCGTACATTAAGTACAAGATCTTGTGAAAAGAAGGAAAGTTATTTCCACCGTCAAAGACGGGAAGTTACTCATCAGAGAACACAGGATTCATTCTACAACATCAAACAAGTATCGGTACAGTTAATATGAATACAATTATCTTAATTATTTCATTACATGTATAGATCTAAACCATGCTATGTTTCTGCTGATTCATTTTAACTGTTTTCAACACATGTATTTTAAATAGCAAAATATTTAGGAATGCACAAAGTGTTACTGTATATACAGTTAATCCTTTTGTGTGTGTACGCACAATACAAGTCTGCACTTACAAAGGATTTTGACAGTTTTACACTTAACGTATGTTTACAATCCAGGCAGCTCGAATGAGTTCCTGATTATATTTTGATCATTGTTTTGACAGTTTGTAGACATTTTATTGACCCTATTTTTTGTGGAGACTAACATATTGCTAGTTAATTTCTGGAAAAAAAATGTTGGGTCAATGACTTAACTTTTTCGCAATAGCTCCCCAGTGGTATTTTTGCCACTGACCGTTCCAAGGCGGTACCCCACTGTGTTCCTTTAATTGTTCGTTTTGTCCTCGTGTGTTTGCTTTGTATGCTAGTGTGTGTTGGTAGTGTATATGTGTGTGTACATGATTGTGTGTGTGTGTGTGTGTGTGTGTGTGTGTGTGTTGGTGGTGTGCGCTTCTGGGTGCTGTGGGGCTCGTTTTGGGGGGGCTGCGTTTTTGGTGCGTGGCATTCCCTGTTTGATGTTGTTTTTGTTTTTAAGTGCTTTACTACCAGATCAAGGTGCTAAATGCAGAATTAGCTAGAATTTTGGCATTGTAAACGTTTATGTATGTGATGTATTTTTCAGACTAGGTATTATTTTTTAACCTTTTCTAATGAAGTATGTCATACTTTAGGATGACAAATTAAAGATAGTGGTATTTCTATCATCATCTGAATAAATATTACGCTCCCTATTATTAACCCTTCCACTTTACTAACATTCATTTTTTCAATTATTGATCAATGAATATTTTCATGATAAAGGTATAACAAGGTTTTTCATATATTTTGCCTACAGTTTGATTAAAACCTTTGGTTAAGAATGCAAACATAAAAAATGGGGGTCAATGTGCATATAAGAAAGTAATTCAATAAACTCATACTTGAAGAAACTTGTTATTACTATTTTTTGTTTCCTAACAATTAGTCTTGTAAAACGTTTGAATTAAGTAAATATCTTAAGCGATTAATGAGAAATGACTATTTTTGCACCCCTACCCCCATTTTGGCCAGTGGCAAAATTTGTCAATTTAATCACGAAATGTGAGGTCGAAATATTTTTCTCAAAAATATTCAATTTGTTTGCACTAAAATATTCCTTTTGTGCCTAAGTTTACTACTGCATAATTGTTATTTCAAGTTAAATCATCATCGTTGAAATATAATAAATGTAAATTTCCGGAAGTGCAAAAATCCTCTTAAGATGTTATTGTGAGACAATATTTTTCATATTTATTATCATATCGAACAAATACATTTCACTGACGCAGAGACAGTGGCGTAGTGGTAAGATGCTTAACTTGTATTCAAAATTCTATGGGTTCGAATTCTGTCCAGATGATTTTAATGTTTAAAAGTTATTTATAAGAGGGTGGCTTTTTTGTTTAATTTGTGACACTGTCGTATACACCATTTTCGCTTTTTTTTATTCTATGATTTCTGTTTAATGGGCTAACTTTGCTTTTTTTTCTGTGTTTTTTATATTTTATGTGTTACATGTATTACTTTTTATTCATATTCATTGCATTTCAGGAATTACATAAAATTTCATCGTCCGTTGAATGAATGTTTTGCCGTCTGTCCGCTGGTTATCTTTGAAATTCTTCGAAATATTATCCAAAACAAATCTTTAGAGCGTAGCTGTTTTGAAGATTTGTTGTCGACATTTACAGGACGACGGAGAAAAAATACTTAAATAATCATAATCTTGAAAACCCGTGCTGAACGAGGACAATAGCGAATACATTTAATGCAACGACACGATTAAAAAAACAGGTAAAACAAAAAAACAATGAAGCAAGACGTGAACCTGCATACGCTGGATTGATAGTCAAGTGCCTGATCCACTACGCCATTTCGGAATTCGATCTCTGCTAAAGTACGAAATTGATCTTTTATATCAATCGCTTGTTACATTTTTACCTGAAGATTACCGACCGCGTACGGAATATTCACGAGTGCCAGTTCAACATTGTCGCACAAAACGTTCGGGTATATTTTCGTTTTTTCAGTTCATTATTGTATCTAACAAATACATTTCACCGACTGAAATTCACATCGCAGAGACAGTGGCGTAGTGGTAAGATGCCTAACTTGTATGCAAGATTCTTTGGGTTCCAATCGTGCCCAGATAGGTTTAATGTTTAAAAGTTATTTAAAAAGAGGAAGCCTTTTTTGTTTTATTTGTGACACTGTCTTATGCGCCGTTTTTCGCTTTTTGATATTCTATGATTTCTGTTGTGTTTTTTTATTGTAGTTTAACTTTGCTTTGTTTTCTGTGTTTTTATTATTCATGTGTTAGGGTAATACATTTTATTGATTTTCATGGCATTTCAGGAATAACATAAACTTGCATCGTACGTTAAATAAATGTTTTGCCGTCTGTTCCTAGGTTTTCTTCGCCATACGAAATATTAACCAAGGCTATCTTATCTTCAGTTGTTTTGATAATTTGCTCGCCGACAACGAAACGATTTAAAAAGTGAAACAAAAAATCAAACAAGACTCTAACCTGTATACGCTGGATTGATAGTCAAATAACTGATCCACTACGCCATTGCGGGATGCGATATCTGGTACAGTATGAAATTGCATATGCAAGACGTCGCAGAAAGAATGCTAAAATAGTCATTACAAAAATTGAAAACCGATGATGAACGAGGATAATAGTGAATAAATTTAATGCAACGAAACGATTTAAAAAGTAAAACAAAAAATCAAACAAGACTCTAACCTGTATATGCTGGATTGATAGTCAAATAACTGATCCACTACGCCATTGCGGGATGCGATATCTGGTACAGTAAGAAATTGATATTTTAAATCAATCACTCCGAAGATTATCGACGACATACGAAATATTCATAAGTGCCAGTTCAATATTGTCGCACAATAACTAACCACTGGGCATGGCATTTCTTTATTGTTGACAGTCTCAAATCTATGTCAAATAAAAAATTACAGAAATTGCGGAATTTGATGGAAATCCCATATTTCAAACAAGTACACCATATAAAGTATGTACTTTCGCGTAAATAACAATTTTCGTTTTGCATGTGTGTGAATTCAATAAAGTGCGATCAGGTTCATTTTGAAAAAATATAGCGAAAAATAAGAATACATTATCTTTTTTTAGTATGCAGGAACTGTCTGAACCATTTCAATGTATATTGACAAAACGAGTTATGTACAGTAACTGTTGATTGATTCTATGTATAACCACAGATGCCTGACCCTCGCCCCTGATCACTGCAGTGCCTTTAAATACATCCCACAACTGTATGTAAGCTAACCCATTACAGGTGCAATTCCTTATTCTTCTTACCTACTGATCACATGTTTATGGTGACAATGTATATAAATACAAGATTTGAAACAACTCTATTTCTTCTATCACATCTCAGGTATATTGTTATGTCATTTCTAAAAATAGTACCGATTCAAAAACTATAGGCACCGGGCTATGCTCTTTATCGATCGTGTATCTGTTTTCAAATTTACCGCTTCAGTTCTCACGCAAGACTAAATCCGGGCTGTAAACTTACTGGTACTCCGCGCACGCTATTTCATATACTGTGATGCAGGAAACTTTTTTTTATAACTTCATGTATATACTAGATGTGGTTTGTGCAAAAGTAACAGAAGTGTTATTCCTCGAAATTCTCTAAATACAAACGTATTATATGTATTTTGGAGTGGGATATTATTCAGAAAATCGTTTTGCATTGGAAAAACCGGGTGAGTTTTTCCTTACTTACACACATGCCTTAAATATGCGATTGGAGTTTTCAGTTGTTTCAAATCTTGTATTTGTATATGTCCTGTACAACATGGGACCAGTATTAGATTAGGTGGCGAGCCCATACCCCATGCATCTGTCAGTATAACCACATAAATCCATATATTATACCCCAGTCATAGTGTCACGTTTTGGCCGCTACGTTAAGCTACGTTGGGACACGTGGCTACAACGTCAGCAAGCGTAGAAGAACGTGGCTAAAACGTGATCAAACGTGGCTAAACGTGAACAGGAAATTTCAATTTTGAACATGTTCAAAATTCACTCACGTTTTCCCACAACGTACTACATCGTGACAACAACGTGGCGATAACGTGGTACAACGTAGTATTACCCGCATCGGTTGGCCACAACCAGACCCTCTACCACATGATGATAGGGACAGCCCCTACTTCATCATTGCTGACGAAGCTTTCGCTCTCAAAACCTGGCTGATGAAACCTTTCTCAAGGCGGCACATGGACCATGAAGAGATAATCTTCAACTATCGACTGTCAAGAGCCAGGAGAGTGGTGGAGAATGCGTTTGGTATACTGGCCAACCGCTTCGGCTGTCTGCTCACCTCGTTGAAGCAGGATCCGAGCACGGTCGAGTCCATCGTCCTCGCTTGCGTTTGCCTGCATAACATCATGAGGGTACGCCACGCACAGGAGCAGAATGGCCTGGTTGACGACGAGGACAATAACCACCAGGTCATCTCGGGTACATGGCGACAGGGGGCGAACTTGGACGACATGCAACAAGTTATGGGAGGCAACAGCGGCCAAGGAGCAACGCCTCTACCTGAAGCACTACGTCTCCTCACCAGCAGGTAGTGTGGCATGGCAAGACCGCATGGTATGACTCTGTGCTATGACTCGGACTAAGTTCAACCTTTGGAATTCATACTCCAGTTTCATTGTGCAAACTACTCATGTATTAAAAATAGATTGTGAACATTGTACCTTTATTGTGTTTTTTCCCTAATCATCTCTTGAGCTTTTTTCAATACAATTCATATGACTAAACTATTCGTAAGTGCAAAATGATTATAGTCTGTGAATGTCACAGTGTATTCTTGTACACAATAACCGGTATTGGATTTACCTAAATATCACAACATTAAAAATGTTTTCTTTTAAACTCAGCATTTACAAAATTTCAAACAAGGACAATTTCAATACAGCAATGGGCATTACTCTGGTCTCCCTCAGTGGACGGGGACGCAAAACCTAGTTGCCAAACTTCACCTGCTGAAAAATGTTAATGCAAGGTTTCAAAACTTAATGTCACTAAGGTTTAAAAATTGCATTTTTTTTAAATCAAGTACCATAACTATGCCAGCCCAGTATTCAAGGAGGTGCGAAAGCCCATGTGCACAACTTCGTTTGCTGAACAATATTATTTTGAACCTCGCTCGGAAGTCAAATCGGTAATGAATTTGTTTATTACTAGGCCAGTCTGCCAGTGAGTGCGTGGCGACTTTTAGCTGCACGTGGTTGCCTCGTGGCGGCAGCGAGGCATAACGAAGCACAATGTGGCGACAACGTGGCAACATCGTGGCGGCAGCGTGGCATAACCCGACTTTAATTTTCGTTGTCACCTGTCAATCGTGTCACAACGGGACTACAACGTGGCAACAGCGTGGCTAGCACGTAGCTAGCGCGTGGCGACAACTTGGCACATCGTGGCACCCGGCGAAAATTTCCAAAACGTGGTTGTCAGAAACGGGGCACAACGGCGCGGCCAAAACGTGAAACTATGACTGGGGTATTAAAGGTTTGTCACGTAACAAGTGTCAAAAAGTTTAATGTTCAATATTTCTCGCAATTATACGTTACAATGACCGGAGTTCTTTTTGCATTGTAATGCAATCATGTAGAATATTTTGCCAAAATGTTGATGCTAAATCTTTATGGATAGTTAAAATAATTTATGGCAAAGACGTGTTGTCGTTTGTTTTCCCGTTAAGATAAAGGAAATAGATGTAGAAAATTATAACATGTGAGAGTAAATGCATACAGATAACACACACATCAAGGTTATGTATATGTAGTACTTAACCCATTAGTTACAGCCAGCATGTCTAAACATTCACTTAACATACCTAGTAGGAACTGACAATCCGAAGGTTGTGTCCTCAAATAAAGTACTTTATTTTGTTTCTCCTATCTCGGAAGCCAAAATAAATTGGCCGTCACATTGTCTGGCTAAGGTATTGACTCAGTATTTTCGAGGTTATTCTCTTGTCTAATTTTCAATGCCAATATTCGTTAACCTATTCAACAACCGTGACTCTATCCAACAAGTGGGCCAAGATTACCTAATTCCGCTCACCTGAGTATTATTGCACTTTTAGAAAATTGGACAGACCGTTAGGACATGTCGATTAAGATTATGGGACGGTTGTCGAAAGACAGCCGTTCAAGAGGGAACAGAAAAGAACAACATACTAATAAACGGATTTCGGTGTTACTTCGTTCCTGAACACGCAGACAACTCCGCTGAAAGAAGTAGTTCGAAACGGAGTAATATCTACAGTTTATTTGCCTATGAAATCCCCAATTACATCGCATGTTACAACACTGTATGGACCTAAAGCTCATATGTTCAGTTGCATTTGACAGGCTTGCAGTTCTTACACATCGTCAGTTTTGCTACACACTAGAATGAGCTTACAGTCTATATACACTGGAAAGAATTTTTAAACGTCCGCTTGGTGTTTGATTTAAATATGAGAATAAAAACAAATGTACACAAACTTGCTTAATACCTTCGTCATATACATATTATTGCAAACATTCTTAGAAAATTCATTTCATTACGATAATTAATTCATGTAGAATAAGAGTGCTAAAGTTGGTACCCTGAAAATTAAAACTCACAAAATGTTGTCAAGAAGAAAGTTTTAAAATTTGAAATTAACATCAGCACAGGTAAATGTCTATCCGAAGTATTTTAAGAATTTACTTTTTATGAGTTAGCATACTCATTAAGTATTTGTGTACTGTCTGTGTCCATGGATTACACGGCTGATTTAACTGACGTTATAAAAATCTGACCAACATTTGTTTCTTGAATCCAGACTCTAAGTGTACTACATTTTGAGCGCTGTATTTTTGCAAGTCCATTTACAAATTTGCAATTTAAACACAAGTTTGCGAGAACTGCATATCAGTTATGATTTCCTTGACATTGACCTCCATCTTGTATTCACATTTTAACGTCTTGGATTTGAGCAGTAAGTCTCTTTTGATTGACAATTTCAAAGCCCACTTAGTACCCCACTTTGAACAGAATTTCACAAAATAAATGTGAACATTTTTATGACTTGGACTTTTCACGTCTCTGAATGAAAATGTCAGTATATTACTTGGAGTTGAACACTTCAGTATTGCTTACCTAAACTTAAATTACACGGACCAACACAGTCGTGTCGTCAGTACTTTCAGTGCTATGATTCATTTTTATAGCTCTTTGGTAGAAGGTTGCAAGAGAAACATTTGTGTGACATAATTTTAAAATCGGACCAGCCGTTAAGGAGGAGATGGCGTTTAAAGCTTTGTTTTTGTTGTTTTTTGTTCCTGAGGCAATTTTAGTGGAGGACCATCTATCGTTTGAAACACTTGTTGACGACGCGCGGCGGACGCCGGACATTCGGTCATCACACACGCTCAACATTAAGCCAATATAATTCATGAATGACTTTGTATAATATGTATTTGTCTCCGTAGGATATTGATAGTTATTAATGACAGGCCTTCAAATCTAAATTCTATAACCGAATCTGTAGTTTTCAAGAACCATTTACAGTAGTTATGTCTTTTTGAAAAACCCTGTCGTGTTAAGGAGACTCGTTTAGTAGTATATTCTAACATTAATTTCCAAAATTCTTTTGCTATATCTTATATTACACGGTTTTGTTATTACCAAGATTTAGATAGAAATATATTGGTAGAATTAAAAAGAAAACATAAGCAAGAGACATATCCCTCATAAGTTTTTAATTTGTTGTTTGCTTTTTTCTTATCTTTTACAGTTGTGAGTTCGATATTTAAAAAGAAAACATAACAAACATTACTCCAAAGGTATCGTAATTCAATCAGAAATAATTTATCAAGAGATCTGTTATATACTGAATGTCGAATGAATAATAAGATAGCACGAACAGTAAATAACGTGTACAATTCATTTATTTATTGCATTTGTCAGCAGAGGTTATTGACATGGTAATAGTTCAGAGCTAACATTCATATTTACATATAAAAATGTATACCGAAAACCTGTAATTCATAGATTTGTATGAGTTCAGAGTCTACGTTCATATAATGCAAATGGAAGATGATGCTTTGGTTGTTTGATATAACGGATCCTTTTAAATAAACTGTCAACTTTTTGACATAAAGAGTTCAGACTTTAGGGTGTTGTAATTACTCGAGCCCATAACTCTCGATATTAGGTCGCTATAGTTGTTTACAAGCAATACATTAACAACACTGAGGAAGGTTGTTTATCTACACAATTAGTAAGTAATAATATCAAAGGTTATAGCGTATAATATAATTTAATAGTTTACAATTAATGATAATAACAATGCATTGAAATTTACTGTAGACCCATACAAACGGTTAACATTAAAAATTGCAATAAGATCAATAACATTCTGAATCTTTCCAAAGTTTATACTAATTTTCGATTGTGAAGAAAGCTTGTAGCTTATCGAGTCACTCTCGAGTCCGCTTCCTGTAAACAAACAGTACTGGTGTCATATGATGAGCAGTTTATGACATCATGGTACTGTAAGATAAGATAAATTAAGAAATTAGTTTATTATAGTGACTTGTGGATTTATACAGAACAATGACATGGTGATTAATGAGCATGAACATTAGCACCCGGTCAAGTGGGCCTTGAAGTCACCTAAGACATATAATCATAATTATTAAAGGACGTTTGTGGTATAATAAGATGTATAGCGAATATAACGAATTTTCAACAATATACAATTCTTAATGTTAAGTCAATTGATGTGAACACATCTTATGTATTATTTGATTTGGTATCTGGATATTGATGTTATCACAAAACATAGAAGTTATGTTTTAATCCGTCACATGATAAATTATCATCGAGCAAAATTACCATACTTGAAGAAACGCCTATTTACAAATAACAGTATACAATCACAATGATTTAAGAGTAGATAATACTTCTGCGTTACAGAAATAACTTGACAATAAATTTGGAACATTTTCTTGTATACTTATTCAATAAAACTGATAGTTTATTCTCCTCTGTCATCAGAATAAAATCAACATGTGTTATAACGTCTCGGAAAGTATCTGAGCGCATTGATTTGTATAAACCACAGTTAAGGAGAAAATGTATCTCGTCTTCTACTGAGTTCGATGTACAAAAAGTGCAAAATCTTTGATGAGCTGGCTCACCGATATATCTTCCGGTCTCAACTCGGAGTGGTAAAATACCAAACCTTAACTGGCACAACAATGATCGTTCATACTTTTGTAGATTCAGATTTAAGTAATTTTCACTATCAAAATTTATCTTAAACAACTTGTACGTTCTAAGTTTTGATACACTTTGAACATCATAAGACCACTTTCTGTAATATAAACTTATAAATGTGTCACTGTATTAGGACGGTTGATGACGTTTTCAATTCATTAAGAAGATATATTGTCGTTATTTTCATTCATGTTATTTTTATATTTTTATAGATCGTATGTAGGAAGGGTCATTGTTGTTCAACCGCAGTGGTGCATTATGAATGACAAATACCATTTGATTTTGGTCTGTATCTGCAAATTATCACCAAAAAGTGCAAACAACAGTACCCTCAGGAAATATAAGGAATTATATAAATAAAGTTAATCGTGTCAGTTAAGTTAATCTTAACGCATTGATTCATTTATATATCAAAGTTATATATCAACACTAATTTAATTTTTCATTTCTACTACAGGGGGAAGACAGCAAAGAAGGAATTCGTTTCTTGTGCAAGAGTTTGCCTTACTCAGTATGGCATCAGGAGGGACACCATCCAGCGACCGTGTGTTTCTTTTCCGTCTCCAAACCCTGATAGTCGATGGCGGTACTTTGGTTTTACGGAAAATCTTTGACCAGAAACTGCCTAATGAGCCGCTAAATGTGTTTCTAGCAAATGAACAAACGTCAATAAAAAGCCTTCGAAGATCGAAAACAATAACAGAGCCACAGTATGACCTATTGTATCCAAAGAGTGGTCAACATCCAAAGAGTTCGGACTTTGATATAACTTTAATTATATGTCTTCTGAGGAATCTAAAGTCTCTGGGATTAAATAATAAATACAAATGGAGTGCTACACCCCAGCCAGCGGATACGTCAGTTGAGGCTGATTTATGTCGCCTAAAACGGTTTAGGAATGAGGTAGGGTTTTAAAATTATGTTTCAATAAATCTGAAATGGTTACTTGTGTATGCGTTTGAGCTTTTGATTGTAGCCATTCAATTAAATTGTAGATAGGTTCACATGTACATTATACATCATGTGTGCAAAAACAGAGTTAATCATAAAAGTACTCATGCAATAATATTGGACTCGCCTACTGCGTCAGTGTCACATTTTCAACCTAAAAAAATCAGTGGTTTTAAAGATTCTAAAAAAACGGTATTAATTAAAGGGGATTATGATTAATCAATAAACTCATTCAGAGTTAATTAATTCTTTGGTAGTTTTGTGTGAATTTGCTTAGACTGACGCCAATTTAGAAATGGTATCCGGTTTAGGTGTCATTTTCAAATAAAGTTTAGGGTACAAAGACATTTTCTGTTGTTTATTAGATTATTTTTTTTAGGTCGCTCATTTAGCTTCTTTGGAGATACAGCCATCGGAGTTTCAGACAAAATGGACAGATATCGAACAAGTATGTAAAAAGAGTAAACGTTTATTGTTGATAGATATCGCATCTTTTCCCACAAGTGCTTAATTCTGCCTCCTAAAACGTTTAATGAAAATTTGCAAATTTAGTTGTTTAGCTGCCTTTTTTCTCTTTTTGGTCAGACAAAAGGTAGCATCAGTATAAGCGTTTCTTGTTCCTTTCTCAGATGAGCTATTGTGATAGCCCGACGTCCGACGTCTCTCGCATATTTTTTAAACACTCTAGGGAACAGAATAATGCCTTGATGAGTTCGAGGTCACATGGCGTTTGTAAACACTCTAGAAATCACATTCGAAACTGGGTAATATGGGCCCAAAGTTAGGTCATCCGGTCAAAAACATAAAGAAATCTTTTTAACACTCTAGAAGATATATATGATGCCCAATCCTATTTAAATTGGCCAGAGTGTTTGTTTTGGTGATTTTTCTCAGTTCAGGTTCGACACTTGGTCAGATGTGGTCAAATACTAGGTCACCAGGACAAATGATGAAAAACATTGTAGATACACTAGAGGTCATATTTTCTTTCCTCTTATCATGAAAATAGGCCAGAATGCTTCTTTTGACGATTTCTAGGTCAAATTTGAAACTGGGCCAGATGGGTTCAAAATCTATGTCAGCAGGTCAAATTAGAGAAAATTCTTGTTAAATACATCTTGGTCAGAATGATTGTCTTGATGTAAACTTGTTTGTTTTCAAGCTACAGAAATAAAATTTGGACGGTCTGTACATTTTTGCAAGCAGAAAACAAAATTGCCCTCCCCTGAACTTGATCATGACATTTTGACCTACTTCTTTATGAAGCTTTTATGGGGCTTTGTAGAATGATACGAGCTGTACGTTTTTGTAGTTTAATAATCCTATTTATATCACATTTAGAATAAACGCCTTTACCCTATACAGAACAGCCATGATCAAAACATGGAACAATGTACCCGTTAGAAAACATTTTCTTCATCATTTATATCGAATTTAATTTGTGTTAAGATAGCTATTTTCGCATTTACTTTTTTGCATACTGATGTGTTTTGCATATCACAAGAAAGAGTGTTATCAATATTAAGTTATTAACGCTTAAAACTTGTGAGACGTAACGTTTTCAATATGTGTATCGTTAAGATTTTAAAGAGTATGGATAAGAAGTGTCAGTTTTCAAACCTTTTTTAAAATATTGGAATAACAAATTATGCTTCTTTAAAGGAATCTGGAAGTATTCTGTTTTGGATACTGATATTAATCATGTGAGCTTTAGCGGTTGTTATAAAAATCCATAAGTGTTTTAGAAGTTTTGGACCTATACATTCATGACCTGTATCTTTATCTCCGTTACGTGTGTCTATCAATTGCTTTACATCAAACGGTGTAATGTAGTTCGATATCAAATTGTTATATTTTAATATTTCGTGAAGACATTTCCCAACTTTTGTAATAAATTCTGTTTTCTGAATGATATTTGTAATATTAATAAATGTTAATTAAGTGCATTCAACATATTACTTTCACATTCAATAATTTCATCATTTAAACTTAGTGTCTTTGGAATAAATATGTCAATTGAAACATAGTTATTATTACATATTGATAGATTTCTATATGTCAGATGCGCGTGTATCATTTGTAATATGGCGTCGTTTTTAAAATAAATTCTTACTTTTCCTTATAAGGTTTGTAAGTTTGTTTCGCATATTTTTGTATTAGTCAAACTGTATGTTTTTATGTAACTTATTTCTTGTAAAATTGCGTTTCTGATATATCATTTAGCCATCCAGGCTGATTAAATTGTTTTACTCGCTTGATTTTAATAGGTGCGTGTTTCTACAAAACGTAATAAACAAGCAAATTCAGTGAATTTATATCCCAGCCAAATAAAGCAAATAGTATTGGTCTGTCTGTTTCAAGGGACAAAAAAGCAGTTTTTACAGTGTTACAGAACTTTATTGCTGTAAGTTAAATCAAATCAGTACTAGAAGCATCAGATAACAAATATTTCTAAATAGAATATTTAAAAAAAGTGCTACAACCCCTAAAGGGGCCTCATTTCTGAAAAAGTCAGGACGTGTAATTATTTGAGCCAATTACAATTTGATTTTAATAACTGGTTTCAGAGAAATAGAATTTTAATGTTTTTTTTTATATTTAATAAAGAAAATTACAATTAAAGGGCAATAACTCTAGAGATACTAATCCAATCTTGAAGAAAGTTGTGTATGCGCTGCGGTATTATGCTATTGTACACTTATTTTATGTTTCATGAAATTATATCCATTGGTTCTTAAGCTATGACTCCGGACGGACGGACGCCCTAACATTTCTATCCTTAGATGGTATTTTCCAATGTATTTTGTACAAATTAAATCTCCGATTACCGCTTAGCCGTAACAGACAGATGGACTGATGGACAGACGGACAACGCCAAGACAATATCCCTCCGCCTTTGACGGGGGATAACTAATTGATATAAGTTGGTCAGGGCCTCGTTCGGATCACTAAAACGTTCAATGAAAAGTATGGATGACATAGCAAGACTATTTTGAAATTCTTTCCTATCAGCGATATTGAATAGTCTTATGCTCTGTTTGTTTCACGAGCTCAGGTTTAATAATTCGAGTACAGCAAACAGAAAAATGATCGCAAATATTATATATATACAAGCTGTTTTGATTCATTTATGTATATGTTATTAAATCAATAAGTTGTTTTAGATCAACATTATTAATACCTTTTTTTGTATTACTTAACGGGAAATATTTATTGTAGATATCCCCTTTAATGTGTATCTGTGCAAATAGTATCAGCAATATCTGACTCAAAGAAATCAATTCAGTTGCATTCGGTGGTCTATATAGAAAGTTGACAAGAAACGGTTTACTTCCTTTAGGTATGAGTAGCCTAAATAGGTGAAAACTGGAAGCAGGCTATTTTGTCTAGTGAACATGCGGACCTACACTATGTGTTTGATTGCTGATTGGCTGAAACTAACTTGATGCATGCGGGAATAATTGTTTTGAAATAATCGCTGGATGATAGATCACGAATGAAATATGAAGAGAAAAATCTGGATATAAATTATAATTGAAATATTTGGTATTTAAGAATACTGACATATTTGGTCGGTGACCACTAAAACTGCCCCGAAAATTGGGGTGGTGTTATTCAGCTCTACATTACTGGCATAAAGTATCCAATCACATGTATACATTTTGTTATTTTTATACGGGACTAGGATGATTCGACAAAATAAAATGCATTTCAGCAGTCAGTGAGTTCTGGCCGAAAATCGTATAATGTAAATGTATGGACATGTATTTAGGCTTCTTATACCTTTAACATTGAATTGAATACAAATTGATTCTATGTAATTATACCTCCCGAGCACAAAGTATAAGGATGTATACTGGAGTCAGCGTGCCTCTCTGTCCGTCTGTCTGTTCGTCCGTCTGTCTGTAGGCGGAATCTTGTGGACACTAAATCTCCAAAACCCCTGCTCAGTATTTAATGAAACTTCAAAGGGATAACTACAATGCCTCCTTGTGCATGATCCATGTTTAGTGTCACTTGGTCAAAGATCACAGGGGCTCGAAATAATAAAATATTTTGCTCTTTTAATCTCCAAACTCACTGGTCACAATTAAATAATATGTTTACAGAAGTGATACGTACCATGCCTGGAGTGTTTGGTTCAATATTCGGGGTCACTAGGTCAAGGTCACAGGGACTCTATATATTAAAATCATTTGCACTCTTAATCTCACAAGCCCCTTGTCAGAATTTAATTGTACTTCACTGAAGCCTTAAGTTGTGCAGGCCAAATAATTAAAGCATCAAATATTATATAGATTTTATATGTACTGTGTCAGTGGGGTGTTCGGGGGTATTCACCAGTGATTGCCTTCAGTGATAGTTCAAGTTTAATTATATGTGTGTTTGACGTCTGTACGATATTGATTTAGAGATGTAAAACAATACCACCACCCATTTTAAAATGTCTCTCTTTTTTCATAGTAATTGATGGCTAATGTACTGTCAGAAGTAATTTCAGTCAAACAAAGTTACACATAAACCATATGTTTTTAGTATATTATCATTTCGGAGATGTCATTCGATTTCATTTAATGTTGGCATGAATTGCTGAATATGTAGATTAACTTACTGAATCCGCTAAATAAATAGTGAGATGTTACAATAGGTGAATGGTTGTTCCTTTTCGTCGTTAACAGGAGAAATAACTTATTTCCCCGCTTGGACTGTTTGAAGACTGTAGCTTCAATAATAAATCGATATTTTCTCTTCTACGTAAACGAGTTCAAATTATAACAAGAAAAACTGTGATACTACGTATTTGGGCCTTTAAACAAAGCTTTCTTGTAAATATTTTAGAAATGGGAGATGCAAATTAACATTACAGACTTTATAACAGAGACAGAATAAATTTATATTCAAGGTTCGTGTAAAGCAAATACTTGACTATCTTGTTTGTGCATTTACAATTTAGTAACTATTTCTCATTTTCAGTGTATCATTTATGACTTAAAAAGAAACAAAAACATATTAATGAAAAAGCTTTAAATAATCTTTACGCTCTTTCCGTTTTTTTATCAGGATTTATTGTATATACGATCCCTGTTTTTATTCAGCGTTAATTAAAACAAAGTTAACGAAGCAATATTATAATAATTTCTACGCTATTTTCCATTAAAGTGATTCTTAGAGTATACAATACTTTTTGTACCTCAATCCTCACTAAATCCGTTCTAGTCAAAATGTTTGTAAACAAAATAATGCATATTTTCACGACTACTGAAAAGTCTCCTTATTTAAAAGTGCATCCTGACCAATTAGTTGACTTTGGTGACCTCTCAGTTTATTGCTGTAAACCAGTCTGTTTACATGAAATGTAAACCAGTCTGATAAAAATAGAAAGTACATCCCGACCATTTAGTTAACTTTGGCTAACTGTCAGTTTATTGCTTTACCATGAAATGTCTGATAAAAATAGACTGTCAGTGACTGTACAGTGATACTTCTATGGTTAAAAACAAACTGAAATGTGATTGTAAATCTTAAATTAAAAAAAATATCAAGTCATATTAACGTAATAGATCCACATTACCCGATATCGGAGGATATTGGCATGTTTGACCGATATCGGTTTTATATTGGCCGAAAAGTAAAACCTTTTCACTACTTATTAGACGTTTACATAAGCATATAAAATAATTCGACGTTTATATAGATAAACAATAAAAACATCAATTCTTTGACAATTTTAAAGCTTTGTAATTCAGATTTCTTTCTGAATTATTTAACGACTTTATTTAATAGTAACATGTAAGTGATGTAGTGTATAGTTCTTTGCACAAGATGTTATGAAATGAATGAAAATCGCCTAAGAAGGTACGATAAAGAATGAGTTAAACCACTGTTCATTGGAGCAATAAACTGGGAACATGCAACATTACAAGAGTAAACTGTATATAAGTAAATAACAGCCGTGACTTGAGCAACAGAATAAATATTATAAAATTTAGTGAATATACCATTGTCACTATGTTGTATGTCAGAACATGCCTGTTATGTAGCATGGTAATTTATCAATCTATAATATACAATTATAGACTAATGTTGAGGTCAATATATAGTTTGTCGGACCTGTTAAAAGTGATATTGACCGAGGACGAAGTCCGAGGTCAATATCATATTTTTACAGGTCCGCAAAACTATATATCGACTGAAACATTAGTCTGAAATTATTATATCGTATACCTCGTAAAAAGTAGCGAAAATATAAAAGATATTACGTCTTGAATTCCGCGCAGGTCTACACATCATTGTTCAGGTCTACACATACAATTGCAGATCATGCACATGAGCACTATCGGCCAATCAGATTTTAGTATTTATGACAGGTATACGATATTACACAATGCATCTGGTGTAGTGGAGAAATTTAGATTAAAAGTATAATGAATTTTAAAAAAACAGGTCAAAATGACAACCGCCCTTCGAATGTTATGTATATTGATTTTTGTTGAATGTTCCTTTCAAAATCTGTTTTATGCTTGTTTGTTGTGTCGAATAAAAGGCTAAGGAGTAAGTAATTGCTTTCATTTACGAAGTTGCTTAACGCAGTTACAATCTACATGTGTATTATATGTCTATTTACTGTCGAATGTAACATTAAGTGCGACTTAACTGTAGTCCTTATTTTTAGTAATAATTTTAAGTATTTTACATAATGTGATAATGCAACTAATGATAAGGTCAATTATAAAAATTATTTTACACAAGTAGTGATGGACATAGCGAATGCAATAATGATAATATTATGTAAGATATTCTAAGCGATAATATTCGTCACATTTTGTCTAAAGGTTCTCCTCAGACTTAGCTCCACAGTCCCGAATCCTGATCCAAATCTGAAGCAAACTATTGATGGTTACAAAAGTGACCCACTAGATCCTGCAGAAGAAAAACGAATTCAAAACGAAATCCGACAATGGCGAGAAATGGAAACAGGTTTGGAGATTGAGACAGACATTATTAAAAAAGATGTAAAAGAAGTGAATAAAGTCGTTAAAGATGTAGCAAAAGATGTGAGCGAAAATATCATAGAACTAAAGGAGCTAAAATCCCAATTAACGAAAGATTTTCAGGAATTGAAAACAGATGTAAAGAAATTAGGTAATGACTACTTTATATAATTTTAATTATGTTTTGGTCGTTTAGCATTCGAATGAACGGTATACCATAAATAAATAAATAAATGCTGGAGAAAGATTGGATGCACGTTAAATAATAAATGAATGCATTTTTCAAAATGAACATAATATCAAGAAATATCGCGTTTTTGCATAAAATGACAAATAAGCGACCTTTCATAATTAATTGCAATATGAATTATCTAAGGAATAACAATATTTTACAATTCATCAGTTGTCTTATGTTCAAAATGTTAAAGTACTATTTAATTATCTTTGACATATTTTATCACACACACACGTAATATATTGGAAAGTAAACAAGGATAGAAGAGTACAATAACCCAACATTATTGGCGAAATTATAACCGTTATCATAGCAGTTATTTAATTTTCTTAAAAGTCTGTTTAATGCATGTAGTAAGAATATGCCAGAGAACTTTGCCCATTTTTATTCGTAAGTCCTTTTGTTGTTAATTAATTCCAAAGCAATAATATTTAAAAAGAGAAACCCGATGGATACTTTTAAAGGGCCACTATGCTGATAGTTAAAGGGCAACAAGGTGCATGCAGTTTCAAACGTTCAGTGTCGCTACTTGAGTCTAAACATTTCTTGATTTTAACCTATGCCTGTCAATTGTATCATTTACAATGAATCCAAATTTTGCTTGTCGAACTTTTCGGAGTGTATTACACTGTTAATGTAGAGCTCTGCATGTTTCTTGTCTCCAAATTGCATGTATATTTAAAAACCAATTTCGAACTATTGACGAAACAAATCGCTATGTGATACATCGTTTCTTACCAGATGAAGTTCAAATACGTTTTAATAAATAATGTCTCTATACAAGCTCGAGAACCATAATAATACTATTACACATGATGCAATTTATTATTTCAGTGGAATCAGATCAAAGAGGTCAGAAGCAGCCAGGCATTCCTCAAAGTGTTAAAAAATTAATCAGCTGGGGAGAATCTGGTAGCTATAAGGGTAATTGCTAACGTTTTGTACATTACTTTGATCATGTATATAAAAGATTAGACTAGTGACTAGTCTGATAGAATTTATGTTTTTTCTATATACTTCATTTTATGCACTATTTCAAGTCTATTTGCTTTGTACACTGGGGCAGCCTGAAATCGGCGCTGGATAGTAGAGTGGCACCAGAAGAAAACAGTTAGATATTTATTAGTGAAAGAGATATTTCAGGGTCTTGTGATCAGGCTAATGAAAGGTGTAAAATGTTTTAACAAATGTCCTAAAAAAGCTAAATTATATAGAATTCTGATTTTCTTTTTATTCAGCATATTTCTCATTTGTTTTATCTTGTCACAATTTCTATTGAATACCACTGATAGATAGATAGTTTTATTAATCTTGTACATATAGGCCACCGGCCCAAAATACATTTTGTTACAATCACATCTTAACAATATATATGTAGCACCACAATACATAATGCAAAATTGTTACGTTTACCATAAATATATATACATGTATATATTCTAGGCTTTAGTATTTCTTATTTTCAGAATTTTGTATAAATATAATGATAACTGATACAATTTATCTTTATTCTCACTTGACAATATTGAAATAAATACGTCAATCGATGCACGGACATTATCAGTATTGAAATATAATTGCCTTTCGAACGCATACCTTTCACAAAAGAAAAAGGCATGATATTCATCTTCAATAACATCTATGTTTTTCTTTTCTAGACAGTAAGTACAAATCCGTTGCTCTCTGCTTGCTCTAACATGTCTGCCAGTTTCTATATTTAATTTGTGACTAGAACATCTAAATTGTGCTAAAGATTTTCTCAGATGAAAGGGAAAATCGTATTTAAGATAACTTTCTACGTTTAAAAGAGATTTATATTGTTTATAATAGTTACATCTATTAGAATTGTCTATACTATCATGCCAGCCTTGTTTAAGACAATCTAAAAGTCTTTGTTTAAAAACATTTACAAAAACCCTTATATCACCTATGTCTTGAGAAATCCAAACAAAACCCAAACCATACCGAAATAGCATGTTACGAACTTCTGATGCCTATGTATGTCTGTTTAGGTCATCATATGATTTCAGCATTTTGTAGCTATTTTTTGGATATCTATAATTTTCCATATGTAATATTTTACACCAATATTTGACAAATCTCGTATGATAATCCAAACAAAGTGGCAGACGACCACATTCGCCGAGAGCCATACCATTTTTAGTTTTTAATTTAACTCCTAAGAAAGATTTACAAAAGGTCGTTTGAACTGACTCGATCACCGGAGAGTACTGATATCCCCAGAGCTCTGCTCCGTAGCACAATATTGGTTTAACCATTGCATCAAAAGTCTTAAACATTTCCGTATAATTGAAATAACCAAAATTCCGTTGGTAAGCCTGTATAGTTCTAATAGATTTTTTTGCCTGCGCAGCTAGCTTTGCTTTAGCACGTGACCATGAAAGTTTAGGGGTAAACAGGAGACCCATATATTTATAAAAGGACGCTGTTTTTATAGGTGTTTCTCCAGAACTCCAGCATTCAGACTTACATAATGGGCCACCGTGACGAAAAACAATGATTTCTGTTTTATTTAAATTAACTTTCATGCCTGTATTGTCACAGAACTCTTTTGTGAGATTTATTTGACGCTGTAGTTGCATAACAGTTTCTGCACAGTTAGCAACATCGTCTGCAAATAACAAGCAATGTATATCTGGAATCTGATTATTAATAAATATACCAGAATCACAGTTTAAACGTATATAATCACAAAGATCATTTATGAACAAGACAAAAATTAGCACCTTGTCGAGTACCTTTAGTGCAGGAGAAGTAACTGGTCAGGCATTGTCCTGCACGTACACACGAATTCAAGTTACTGTACATTGATTTCAATATGGCATCCCTTTTTTGACAAACTTTGGAAAATATTTTGATGCTGAAGATTGTCAAAAGCTTTAGCGAAATCGACATATAAAACATAGCATCTTCCACCCTTTCTGCTAAGATATTTCTGTATAATAGACTGCAATGTAAAACAGTTATCAATAGTCGAATAACCTGACCTGAAACCAGCCTGAGCTTCATTTATTAAGCTATTGTCTTCAGCCCATGAATTAAGCCTTTTATTCAAGACGCTTGAAAATATTTTACAGAATGTGTTTATCAATGAAATCCCTCTATAATTATTAGGATCATGTACTGAACCTGACTTGTGTATTGGATAAATAATACTTTTTGCCCATTGTGATGGAAAAATTCCAGATTCGAAAATAGTATTAAAGAGCCTAGTTAAAGCTGGCGTGATAGTATTTCTCGTTTCAACAATAAATTGTGAGTCCATACCATCCGGTCCGGGTGATTTCCCAGAATTCAACTGAGAAATGCATGCATGAACTTCATATTCAGTAATTGGGCAGTTCAAGATATTGTCTTCATCGTGAACGTTATCGTTTTGACACGAGGTTGAAATTGCATCGACTTTTGTGTCATGTAATAAGGCTTTAAAATACTCATACCATTCCCTAGTCGTAATATCTACAGGCCTATTTGCCTTCATTCGTGAATGTTCAAGTACCTGCCAGAATTTATTTGGACTATCCCGAGTGGAAACTCTTCTCGTTTACCCGCTAAATATCCGTTTTTCTTTTTATTACAATAGGATTTAAATCTATTTTTAGCAAGTATGTAACAATTTAGACCCTGACAATTATTTGTTACCCTAAATTTGCGGAGTAGAGAATACTTTTCGTATTTTAATTCATCGCATTTTGCGTCCCACCACGGAGGCTGCAAGGAAACATTCACTTTTGAACGATTACAGCTTAAATGTAAGTGGTCTGCTACAGAAGTATACAGGCCTACAAAAAGATCCACAGCATCATTAACATTACGATTTATTGATTCTATAATACAGTCATACCTTAGAGTGATTTTTAAAATAAATTCTGCTATAAATTCCTCTTTTCTTTCATATTTCCATTTATAACGTTTGTATTCACTATATTCGTGTGTAGATTGAGGTTCATCACCATCGTTTTGCTCATGCCTACACAAAGGGAATAATAATTTACATGATAAAGGAAAATGATCGGACTCATCTCTATCTAAAACTTCAAAAGTTGAGATAAATTTAAACAAATTAGTAGATGCTATGTGATAATCGACTACAGAGGCGCCATTATTGGCTATACATGTTATGTTTCCATTAAAGTCCGCAAATCTACCATTTAAAAAATGTATATCGAACACACAGCATAAATCAATCAGTTTCTTTCCAAAATTGTTGAATTTAATGTCTTGTTAATACGTGGCGTATTAAAGGTATCGCCCTCATAAGGCACCTCGCCAAAAATAAAGTCCAAATTATCATCAGGTATATAATCTAAAAAAATCCTTTGTTCGAGCATTAAAATCCCCCGCCAAATAGAGCAAACATTCTGGATATTCATCCCTAATATATGTCAAAATTTCATCTAAAATTTCAATGCCGTCTTGCTCTATAGTATCATATATATATGACCCTTCTGGTGACACATAAGGAAACATTAAAACAATATTTTGAGTTAAATAAAAGTTTCCACAATTCAATAGTAATATTACGCAATTCTGTATATGTTTACAAATACGTATAACAAAACCAGATTTAATATGTTCATCTTTAACAAAGACACAAACACCTCCGTTATTTCTACAAAAAATGAAACGTTTCTGCCTAACCGCATCAAAACATGTATATCCGTCTAAAGTATCTGAAAATTCTCCTTCATAATCACCCCAAGTTTCCTGTAACCCAATTATATCAAATTGTTTCAAAAAGTTTAACACTCTATTGTTGTCTAAATATTTTTTAAACCCACAAATGTTCCATGACATTAAATTCAAACAGAATGTCAATGCATGTGTTTCATTATTAACAATGTGTACACTTCCTGTGCGGTTAATCGAACCTTGACCTCCCCATCAGTCTATTTCTGTATTCATCCAATCATCGTCTCGCGCGTACATGTGCCCGTGAAGCGTATCTTCACTCCGGCGTTCCTCCTCGTGGTAACGAGCCTCACTTTCACTGCCTGAATCACCCCCATTGGCTCCTTGCACAGAAGGCGGGGCATCATTGTCAACATTACCACGTGTATCGATTGTCATTTTTTTCGGCTTGTATTTATAATTGGTTCCAATTCGTTTTAATGTATTTGTTGAATCATCGTACCTAAATATGTCTTTATCAATCACCAGCTTGTCGTATTTAACAACTGAATATTTGTCCTTCTCTCTAGCTTCGAGCATTTTCTCGCCCAATATCCGTCTATGCCTTTTCACTCTATCGGTAAAATCCTCGTGCACCGAGCAGTCCGTATCAGTGTCGAGGGCGCTTCTAGCTGTACTTAGTACACACTGCTTATCCTTAAAGTGTGTAAACTTTACAATAACACACGGTGGTTTCCCTTTCATTTTCTGACTAGTATTCGGGAGTCTGTGCGCTCTTTCTATTGCAATATCATTAGGATTAGTCATAAATAAATCATTACCAAGAAAGTCACGAACCTTTTGCTCAGTTACATCCCATGAGTCTGAAACTTTCCCTGATAATCCGTTAATTCTCAAATTATTTCTTCTAGAAAATGCCTCCTGTTTGTCGATCTTCTCTTCTAACAAAGATAATTTCTCGTTTAGTTCACAGTTTTTCTCACATAGTAAGCGGTTCTCCTCTTTCAAATCATCACACGTTTTTTGTCTATTTTGCATCTTATCGTTCAAATTTTGTAGACTATGATTAATGTTCGACATGCTTGTACTCACGTCATTCCTGAAAGATTGGATCAGCTTGGACAGCTCGTCAATACTTGAATTTGATTTGTCAGTAATTCCAAGCTCGCCTTTTTCAGACACAGACAACACCGACTGTCTCCGAGTCATAGTCCGTTCAGATTTTCTCCCTCCATTTTCTTTTTTCCCAACATTGTCTTTCGGAGTTCCCGGGTTTTTCTCTACACCCGTCATTACTAACAGCATGGCTACCACGAGGCTCAATCGCAACCCAATTGAAATAGTCCTCCATGCAAATTTAAGTCCCTTGAACTTTCCTTTTCTTTTCACAGGCATCGAAAAACATCCAATGCGTATTCTCCAACACTCGGCACTAATCCCCATTGTCTATAAACTATATAAACTATAAAATCTCAAATTTTTTATCAGCTTTATTCAATGACACGTCTTTTCACTACCATAGGTGGCGCTAATGTTTGAGGACTGTTAAAGCTTTGAGGTTTAACATGTTTGATAAAATTTAACTGGAGTGGAGCCGCCGTGGCCCAGTGGTAGCGCGTTCGCCCCAGAATCAAAGGGCACCGGGTTCGATCCCTACCATCGCCATGTCGGTTATATCCATAGGCAAGACACAAATAATTCCACATTGCCTGTCTCTCTTCGAGGTTCATTCCATCTGGAATGAGTCTTTAGAACTATTAATATAAGTTGAAAGAACTTGTGTCGTTAACGAGAATAAATAAATTAGTATAAACTAAACCTTTTGACTAGGTTTATAGTATAAGTCCATAGGGAAAACAATAGGAGTATCTGACCGTGTATGAAGGTTGTTATCTATATGCCGTTGCTGAGCAGTGCCAACAGTTGGTAAAAAGCGCTGCCATTAATCAGCTACCGACATAAAATATATTTGTATCTGCGTGTCACTGCGTGTTACATATTATTCCGCTGTTGTATTTTTCAGCAGGCCGTAAAGTACAAATGCACTACCGAGCGAATGTGTACGTTTATCATTTTAATATAATAATACAGTACGGTCATTCCGTGAACATATTTACAGGATATCGTTATCCTATTCATACATCCCTATTTGATTGTTTATACTAACCTAGACTAACTGCTCACCCATGACATAACACACCGTGCTCAAGTGACAAATCCAATACTTTTTGCATTTGCCAGTTGACCATGTTATGTAATGTTGTACATTTTTTTAATATACATTTCATAAACATATAGATATCTTAGATATTTGTTTACAGGTTAGTCGATAACTTTCATCTTTTACTCTATTTGTCATAGGTAAAAGTAACATTTATATCATAAATGTATTGGTCGATCAGTTATTAGAAGAACATGATTTTCAATAGGTAAATACATGTATCAGACTTTAAGACATGTAAGCAGCTTAGTTATTAGCTGAAATCATAAATGTTTGTATTGTTTTAATACTTTGTTGCATTTGCCAGTTGACCTTGCCATATAATATTCGATATTTGTTCACAGTTGAATAGTGTCCCGTCAACACTGACATACCTACAAACATTTTGCCGGTAAAGGGGTTACGCCGACATGCTCATCATTTTCGCCGAGAAAAATGTGTTGATCACTTTTTTCGAGCCAATTTTGCTTTGGCTACCAGTGCTAGCCCTGTAAAACTCAGATCATTTTCATGCAGTTGCCTATAAAGACATTACAAGGTTAACTTATAAAAAAGCTCGAATGCGGCTAGTAATCTGGAAATTGAAGAAAAGACGATAAATGATTGCATTAAAATGATCATGTAAATAAAACGTGAGTCATACTGACGTGTACTTGTATGGCAGTAATCACTGTGCTTTGAAAAAGAGTAAATAACACTAGATTTTCTTCTCAGTGTCTTCCCTATTTGTATTTTGCAAAAGAAATCCATTCAATGCTTATGACAGAAATTAAGAGCAAGAAAATGTAGCAGTGTATACTCTTAAAAAGATGAAGCAAGGTCTTCGAACTGTCGGAAATTAACATATTTAGAACGAATCACAAGTTTTCGCGAACTTTCTTTCAGTCATCTGCTAGCTCATATTGTAATTAACTTGTAAATGGTATATGGTTTAGCAACATGTAAATTTGACATTTTGACAGCTTCTTCCTCCTCTTCTTTCTCAATGTTAAACCCTTACACGATACACCATTGGTGATCTAACATGATTTAATATGATCTTGCCTGACTGTGATGATACTTTACTTTTATGTTATTACACTAAATTATGTCCATCAATCACGTCTATGATTGTAGAATTGTTTTCCACAAACATTTCAGTGATGGCAACAAGAAGCTGCCTTTGCACGATTCGCTGAGAAAAATAATTAATTTTGCATAATCGCTGAATAATGTACATGTATTTATGACATTTCGATAGATTTATTATGTTATTTCTATAATTTGTTTCGTGATTTTCATAATGTATTTAGGTTGTCAGATCAACTCGCTGTTTAGTCTTTTTCCGACTATCTCTTCACTTACAGTATTTACCTTAATATAACTTTAGCGGGTCCATGCTGGTGAATGCTATAGATTAAGAAATTATTTATGACTGCACGGCACTATATAGAAAATTGAAACATTCACTGGTTTATCTGTGGTTAATGCTTCAATTCTCGGTAAAGCACTCCAACACACAGATTATTTTCGATTGTAAGCCGAACTTATGTAAACTGTGGACTTACTACTGAAGTAATGATTATGTAATTTGACTGACAAAGCGACTGTCGAAAATCACTCCATGCATTTGTGCCACTATACAAAATACCTGTATTTCTATTATACAATTTCATTCAAATCATTTAATATTGAAAGGAACTGTAGTAGTAATGCAAAGAACCTAATAGTATGGAACGCAGCAGTTGCCTTCTGATAGTACTTTCAGTATGTGCTTTACATTTTCCAGGATGTTTTGTGCATTTCTCAAGTCGTTCTGTAGTAATAACATATATTGCTTCCTGTTGTAAATTTGTCGTTCTGTAGAAACGACAGTTGGTTCTGTGCATATATAACGTCCACCTGTATATTTGTCAATATGTTATATACATTTTCCAAGTTGTTCTGTAGTAACGATAGTTTGTTCCGTGCATATATAACTTGGTCCTGTGCATTTGTCAATATGTAAAGTACATTTTCCAAGTCGTTTTGAATTTACGACAAAGTACGACTAAGTACATTTAGCATTTAGTGCTGAACATTTGTCATTAGTTTCTGTAGTTTGTCGTGTGCTTATTTATTTCGTGCTGTACATTTGTCAATATGCTATGTGCATCTAAGCGTTCTGTAGTTATGTCAGTTTGTCCTGTTCATATATAAGTTCTTCTTGTGCATTTGCCAATATGTTGTGTGCATTTTCTAAGTCGTTCTGTAGTTAAATGAGTTTATTAAGTGCATATATAATTTCGTCCTGTGCATTTGCGAATATTCTATGTGCATTTTCTAAGTTGTTAATTAGTTATGATAGCTTGTCTTGTGCATACATAATGTCGCCATGTGCATTGTCTATATGTTATGTGCATTTTCTGAGTTGTTTTGTACTAACTTGAGTTTGTCATGTGCAAATATAAATTTGTCTTATGCATTTGCCAATATATTATGAACATTTACTGAGTCGTTACGTAGTTACGACTGTTTGCCCCCTGCTATTATTATTTGTGATGGTGAATAGAAGTATAAGTTTCAAAGCAAAAGGTCTTACAGTTGATGAATTATGGTGGAATGTTTACATTTTGGCCAATATCTAAGTTAAAATGGGCAATAACACCTCTGCAAAGTTGTGATAGACTCATTACCTTTTAATATGATATTCATAGTATTGATCTTGTTGTGATGGTGAATAGAAGTTGCAAATTTAAAAGCTAAAGATTGTGTTCACAGCAGTTTGTCCATAATTAACATTAAAATGAGTACTGATTCTGCAAATATTCCCTTTACTGTAATATTCATCTTTTAATCATGTGTAAGCTTCTGAAGTTTCCTACACATATGCATTAATACGGAAGATTTATAATACAAATTAAAACAAAGAATCCAATTTTCTAAGTGCAAAGTAAATGCATTTTCTAATTTTGAAAGTTGCTTTTGTATGCCAGCATACCCAATTAGTCAAAACGCGATTAACTTCCTCGATTGACATTGCGCTCAATCCCAATTACGTCACGCGGGGTCGCTCTAAATACATGTAACAGCAAGTCAAAAGTATTTTCAGAACGTTTAGAAGTTACTACATAACGACTTATGAGATGTTCAAGACGAAATAGTATATACATAAAACAAACTGTCATAAATACAGAACAAAAATGAAAATTCAGAGAACATGACAAATGTACAGCATGTAAAAGAATAAGCCGTGACTACACTCAACCACTTTTCTAAGTAAACACCTACAAGATAGTTTGTAGTTTATTTAATTTTCAAGATATTTTGAATTTTTCATAATCATAAGATCAAAGATTGATATTTAACATTCCATTAGACTTATAAAAATAGATACCAAACTCAATAGTCTGCAGCATGTACAACACAGTAACCCGAATATTCAAAAGTCACAAACAATTTAATAACCAGGTTGTCACCAATGTGCGTATAACACAGACAATCATTTATGAGTCACTTGTATAGCAGACATGTGGCAATGTTTGATGATTCAATTCTTATAAGAAGATGTGCTTTGGCAGAAACAAAGTGTAAAAAAGAATTCTGAGAGTTTTGACTGATTATAATCCTCAAATACATTTCATCCGGGTGAAGCATTGATGGAAAACGAGTGTCCTGGTGTTTTTTCAACTCATTTGTCGCATTTTAATTATTAAGTACTTCTCATGAATCACTCATGGTCAGTTTGTGGTTTGAAAACGTCACTTTGGAGAAAAATCAGCACTGTATCGGAACCGATTGACGAGGTTTGTTGGATATATGCATGGAAAGGAAATTACTGTAAGGTTATAAAGATTAACTCCGTCAATAAAGTTGGTGTTTTTAGGATATTTTGATCAAGGCAGGATAGAATATATATGAAATTGGTATTAAAAACCACTTTTGCAACAAAAATTTAACTTTCAAAAGTAATTCGGAAAACATTTATAGTTAACAAAAATATGTACATTACATATTGAAAACTGTACAGCAAGAAATAATATTTGCACAGGACAAACTGAAGTATCTACAGAATTAAAGCTGCTCGCTCTCAGTTGTCGTTGAAAAAAATATTTTTTTAAAAATTGACATTCTTATACATAAATATAAAACTAAATGCTAGAATCAAAATATAAGCAAAAATCTAGGTAGGAATTTGCACAATGAAAAAGTCGGTTACACGCCACCGCTACACTATATGTTTATATTCGAATTTTGGTAGCGTATCATTTGAAATTCAGAGATATACATGACAGGAATTTATACTGAAGCATTTTAATATGACTATAGGATCTAAAATACGTTATTTACATACAGTTTCAAGAACTTTATTTTTTTACCAAAATCTGAGAGCGAGCAGCTTTAACAACCGAGAAAATGTACATAATATATTTATAACGGTACGGTCGTATATCGTTTTGAAAGATACTTATTGTTTCTCTTGTCCGGGAAATTTAAAAGCGTGAAATTTGTATCATTTCTTACATTTGTACTTTATGTTAAAGTTACTCGCTCTCAGATTTTGGTGAAGAAACAAGATTCTTTGACCTGTCTGTATCATCAAATAAAAGGGTTCCGGTATAAATTCCTGCGAAGTATTTCTGTATTTGAAATCATACGCTACGAAATTATACAGCGTTAATTCCAATATATTCCGTCTGTCGTCTGTTCACACTTAATCTTGTGTATGCAATAAGGCCTGTATTCTGTACTAGATTTTCATGAAACTCGGTCAGAATGACAACCTTGATACAATCTAGGTCAAGTTCCTATATAGGTCATCTGGAGTCAAAAACTAGGTCACAGGGTCAAATCATAGAAAAACTTTGTGTATGCAATAGAGGTTGCACTTTTCATTGGATCTTCATGAAACTTAGTCAGTATGATTGCCTTGATAAAATATTGGTCTAGTTTGAACATGGGTCATCAAGGGTTAAAAACTAGGCCATGGGGTCAAATCATAGAAACGCCATGTGTGTGAAATAGAGGTTGCGTTTGTCATTGGATCTTCATGAAAGTTGGTCGGTTTCATTGCCTTGATAAAATCTAGGTCGAGTTTGAACATGCTCATCTAGGGTCAAAAACTAGGTCAATGTTGAATGCTATGATACACAGCTAAATGTAAACCTTAAAGCTGCTCGCACCTTAATTTTAGAGAAGTACTGTTCTTTGAATTATCTGAAATTTACATATTTCAGATGGAATCATTAAATAAAATGTTCCAGTAAAAATTCCTGAAAAGTATACCTGTATTTTTTTAATTATACGCTACCAAATTATAATGACACAAAATGTATCCGTTCGTCCGTGCGTTCATCATTCAATATTTCTCAAATTCAGCTTGCAACAGCACATGTGCTTGCTTGCTTGACATGTGCATGTGATGTGTATATATTTATGTGAGGAAGTTGCTGATCAGTTCCTCAAAGATCTGTTTTAGGGTGATATGTGTTTTCCAAACCTTTTTTAGCGGTGGCGCCTTTGTATTTTCTTTCCTTCTATATTTTATTTATATCATCGTTTCAAGACAGTTCTTTGTTTGCCCGTGTAATTACAGTGTTACTCTTGCAGTTGATAAAACTTCATATTCTGATGAAGTGTGAAATTTTGTTAAAATGGGCAACTTTCTACTCCCTTAAACAATCAAAACAAACCATTTTAGTGTCAATATGGTACCACTTGGATAATAATCATATCAATCAATATTTGTCTGAAGCTTTAAAATAACCGCCATAAAAATGCAAAGAAATCTGTCATAAACAGTTTGCAGGGGAACCCTTTAAAGGGACAGTAGATGACAATGTTTGTTTAATTAAGTCAATTATCGAACAATACTAGATACGTTTCTTGATTAGGCAGTTACGTTAAAGAACACTAACATAAAACAGAGAGACAGTTCCATACTTGTATCACTGTTGTATGTTTTGAACTTAAAATTTTATACGTATTTGAATTATTGTAGGGGCCAAACTGTATATTCACCCCTACCCTTTCCGAAAAGGGATAAGGGCTAGCTCTTTATAAAAATTGAATTCCGAACATTTAAGTGTGCATAACGGTATTACATGTATCATATATATTAATTGTTTGTCAGTCTAACGCTCACAAAGATAAACTACATGTATAGTACAAAGTTTAAACCGGGGCTGTGGTATTCCAAATTGTACTAGACCGATAAAACAAGTACGAAATGATAACAGCTGTGAAACGATCTATGTCTGCTGCAAGAGTTTGTCTCTTTAAAAAAAGTATTAATACTCATTGTATATACAAGACTGAATGCTCATTTAATTTCCTAGGTAAGACATTTTAAGTTCATATGTAAAACAGAAAGGTTCTTACGCTAATATACCTTGTTGTTGTGCATATGTACTAGTGTTACCGGTACGTGCTTAATACGGTTCATCATTTCCTTTGGTGTGCAATAAGAGAAAGTACAGTACATTTATATTTGTATTCAAACCACACAGGGGAACCAGCATATGTAGTGTAAAATGCCTTCCGGTGAAAATCATTTGCAGATCTTCCGGATCATATGCGGAAAATTTTGAAGGAAAAACAAGGAAAGAAATCGGGAATAGGTTTATAGCTTGAAATTTAAGGCATTTAATTAATAATATGACCTTTATATCAAACATAAATTACATTATCATGTTCCTTTGCTTTCAAGGAGCCCATTTATTGTGACTTGTAGAAATAATTCAAATACGCGTGCGTGATATAAAAATGGAATTTAATTATAACCAGTCTTTTCTTTGTTTTGTATGTGTTCTGTGGTGTTTCAAGAGATCACATTCTCGATCAGAATGTGAACAATTGTATTTTGTAATAATATTAAATGGCTCACTTTAGATATATTCTTTAGTCATGATAATGAGACAGTCACCGGTTTGACGTGTGCGTACACAAAAAGTTTTTGTTTAAAATGTTTAGTAGGGTAATACTATTACGATTTATTACACAACAACTTAAGTTTAATCCACCTTTTCAAAATGGAATAACCTTTTACGTCAGTGTCTACTTATCCTAAACGGACGTGTTTTTCAATCAATCCATGTAGTATAAATGTGTCTGTAAAATTCAGTAACCTGTAGAAGGATTTGATTCACAAACCGAGTGTGCAGGGTAAGTTTATATCAAGTCACGCAGTTCATATTTCTATTTCTTCATACTATATGTGCAAGTAAAGTTTGAAAAGTTACAAAGATCCCATTTCATCTTCTTCTAAATCGCTTAAAGTAAGAGTATCATCATACTTGAATATTCGTGTATCATTCTAACTTATAAAAGAGTTTTTCACAATCCCATATAACATCTTATACCACACATGCTTGGCCGAGGATTTCTTTTCCAGGTCATTTTGTGTATGCATTTTCTGCCAAGAGCAGCTTTTTATATATTTTTAGCTCACCTGAGCTGGCTCAGGGTGAGCTATTAGGATCGATGATTGTCCGTCGTCCGTCGGACGTCGTCCGTCGCCCGTCGCCCGTCGCCCGTCGTCCGTCCACACATAGTTCGTTAACACTCTAGTGGTCACATTTTTGCCTCAATTGTCACGAAACTTGGTAAGGATGTTTGTACCAGTAATTACTCGGACGAGTTCGAATATGGGTCATCTCGGCTGAAAAACTAGGTCACATGATCCAAAAATAGAAAAATCTTGTTAACACTCTAGAGGCTACTGTTTCAGTCCAAATATCCTGGCAATTTGTCAGAAAGGTTGTTTGGTTGATTTCTAGCTCAAGTTTTAATATGGGTCACCTGGGGTCAAAAACTAGGTCACACAGCCCAAATATGGAAAAACCTTGTTAACACTCTAGAGGTAACATTTTCAGCCCAAATATCCTGGAAATTTGTCAGAAAGGTTGTTAAGATGATTTCTAGCTCAAGTTCGAATATGGGTCATCTGGGGTCAAAAACTAGGTCACACAGCCTGAATATGGAAAAACCTTGTTAACACTCTAGAGGTAACATTTTCAGCCTAAATATCCTGGAAATATGTCAGAAAGGTTGTTTTGATGATTTCTAGCCCAAGTTCGAATATGGTTCATCTGGGGTCAAAAGTTAGGTCACAGAGCCCAAATATGGAAAAACCTTGTTAACACTCTAGATGTTACATTTTCAGCCCAGATATCCTTGAAATTTGTCAGAAAGGTTGTTTCGATGATTTCTAGTTTTAATAATGTGTTGTTTATTGAACACCTCATTTGCTAATTTTATTGCAGTATTTTAACACCATAAGATTGATAAATGACACTTGTAATCAGTACACATCTTGGATCTCTCTATGGTAAGGCCAGAGTTTTTATATCTCTTGGTTTATGCGACTGCCTGTCCTATTTTTTGAAAAAGTAGAATGAAAATGACATTATGAACTGACATTTTATTTTTATTATTTCCGCTTTTCCGACTCCACAGACTAGTTAATGAAGTGTCAGAATAGTAGGGATATATAATTGAAAGTAATTATTTAAGAGTGTTTATTTTGTTCGAAAATGACGATTATTGATAAGTGCAGTAGACTGATGTTCAATATGTGCTCTGTTCAATACAGTAGGAAAAGTCCTTCATACTCAATATTTTAGAAAACTTCCCATAAACCAAGCAATATAAAAACTCTGGCCTAAAATTGGCACTGATATAAAGTTTTAAATAGCGATTATGCAATACATGTTCTTGACCCCTAGTTGAACTTCCATGTTAAAGATTGTAGTTGTAATTTTTACATTCACATCACAAGAAAGTTCATATATAAAATTAAATCAATATTTGATATATATACAAGACATATAAGAAGATATCAGATTTATCAATGACAAATATGCCAATGCATGTTTTTCTTTCATAAAAGAATCAGCTCTTGTCCTATGTACTCTTCCATCTATCACTTTGGAAAGTACCATAAATTGTTAAAAAAATGAACAGCTCACAGTGCAGATCATGATCAGACAGCAAATTATTGAATAGCTCACAGTGCAGATCATGATCAGACAGCAAAATAATGAATAGCTTACAGTGCAGATCATGATCAGACAGTCAAGTAATGAATAGCTCACAGTGCAGATCATGATCAGACAGCAAAATAATGAATAGCTTACAGTGCAGATCATGATCAGACAGCAAAATAATGAATAGCTTACAGTGCAGATCATGATCAGACAGCAAACTAATGAATAGCTTACAGTGCAGATCATGATCAGACAGCAAAATAATGAATAGCTTACAATGCAGATCATGATCAGACAGCAAAATAATGAAAGTGCAGATCATGATCAGACAGCAAAACAATGCATAGCAAACAGTGCAGATCATGATCAGACAGCTAAATAATGAAAGTGCAGATCATGATCAGACAGCTAAATAATGCATAGCAAACAGTGCAGATCATGATCAGACAGCAAAAAATATATAGCTGACAGTGCAGATCATGACCAGCCAACATACAATGAATAGCTTACAGTGCAGATCATGATCAGACAGCAAAAAAATGAAAAGCCAACAGTGCAGATCATGATCAGACAGCAAAATAATGAGGCCTAGAGCTTAGATATTCAGCATGTGGCAATAATTGACTCTCTACCAAGATTGTTCAAATCATGACCTCAGGGTCAAAATTAACCCTGCCTGGGGGGTCTTTTGATTTTACATAGGCTTATTAAGAGGATATCATGAGCCAAAGGTAAAAATTGATCCTTTCTGCTATTAATAACCTTTTATTTTTGCCAATGGTAGACAGGTGAGCGATACAGGGCCATCATGGCCCTCTTGTTTAATATTCCTCGCTCATACCTCGCAAGAAATGCGATTTACAACATAAACTCGATAATACATACATTGTCATTACTTTCTTTTATATTTGTCAGACACTTTGTTCAAAGTTTCATTTTTTTAAACGTGCAAGCAAATAATAGTATATGGAAATACGCGGAGTTTATGTTAGGGTCAACAAGCATTCGGATGGTTTTGTAGGTCTGTTTTGATAACGAAGAGTAGAAAAATATAATATCGCTTACATTTTTGTTTCTCCAAAACTGTCTGCATATGGTATATCGAAAGATCCGCATATGATTTACACCGAAGTGCATATGCGGGTTCACCCAATGTACTGACTATCTTTCTGAATTCTATATATTTCAGATCTTGAAAATGATATGGTATTTTTGTACAGGCGCCAGCACAGTCATTTTAAATTGTCACCCTTATTAGAAGACGACCTTCCCCTTTTGCAGCTCTATGTTATGCCAGATATTCTGTCAGTAAAGGTAGAGAGAGGCCGTGACAGCGTAAAAATAGAGAAAACACTTGTTACATCATTTTCTAGACTGTTCTTTAAGGAAGACAAAATGTACAATGAAGTATATTTGACAGCAGATGCTGGACTTGGAAAAACTGCCTTTAGCAAACGACTCGCTTTGGCATGGTGCCACGCTAAGGAACCGCTCGATCATGATAAAAAGTATTTCACACGGGATGAGATTGAAGACATTAGTAAATTTCGTTTCGTTTTCCTGTTGCTATTACGCGATAATTCTAGCGGATGTGACATAGATGATCTAATTTTAAAACAAATTTTATCCCAACTGCCGAAAACCCATCGTTACACGCTGAAATATTTAGAAGATATCCTTGCCAAGGAAACGTGTTTAGTAATACTTGATGGCTTAGACGAATGGAGCCACCCATCAAATTCCTGCAATATAGGACGGAGTGCAATTCCACACAGGAAAGTGAGGGGATGCACGGTGGTCTTGACAACGACTAGACCATGGAAGCTAAGCGTGATTGGTCTAGGATCTAGCCAAATCGACCAAAAGCTTGAAATTACTGGATTAAATCTTGAATCTGCAAACACATTAAAAAGATCGGTGCTTTCATATTGGAGTAAAGAGAAGGATGAAAACAAGTTTAAAACTTATGAAGATGTAACAGCTTTTACCAAAGCCATAAAGGACAAACACATTTCAGATATGGAAGCTATCCCGATTCTTTTAACGAACCTGTTATTTCTGTGGTACTACAAGAAAGACATTGGACTATCTCAATATGAATTATACTGTTACATTGTTGAAATATTGCTTTCAAAAACAGTGAAACCCCATGAAAAGTCATCAATAGTCGAGTATAGCCTTGGTGACGTCCCAAAATGTTTCAGTAAACTTGAGAATTGTAGGCAATTTTACCAACGTCTGACATGCTTGGGACATTTAGCCTTTCAAACATTATTCAGGGATACGAGAGAGAAAACAAAGCTTGTATTTGACAGTTCCTTAGCAAAGAAATATTTGGACGAACATTTCTATTTTTTCCTAACAACGGGAATTATAACACAAAATGAAATTCCAGAAACATCTTTATTAGAAAATGTATCAAAAGTATCATTTGCATCCAAATCAATGCAGGAATTTTTCGCGGCATTATACATTCGCTCAACGCCTCACCAAACATCAGTCCCAGAAATAATGCTTTCAAATTGTAAATGTGTCAAAGACATTATAGAAATGTTGAAAGTTCTATTGTTTCTGAGTGGTTTGGATGTGAACACGTCATCTTCGATTTCACACGAGCTGGTGAAAATTATAAATGAGGATGAAATAACACGTGAATATAGATGCACATTAACTCTGTTTTATAAAACAGATGTTCTTAAAACATTCCAAGACATGTGTGTTTCATGTTGTAACGAACTACCGCATGATAACGAAGTTATTGTGTGTTTAAATGACGTGTTTATTGATAGAAGCTGTGAACAAGAACAATACCGCGAACATCTCAGACAAGTGACAGCGAGAAATAACCAGAACATTATATCACTTAATATCGACATGCCATGTGTACCCTTTAGCAATGCACAGGAAGTTATTAAATATTTTGCGCTTCATGACATGGAAAACATCGAAAAACTGCACTACAATGGGAAATATCAGGACCGTGATATTTTACCTCTGTTGAACATGTCAGTTAAAAGTTTATATTTATGGTGTAGATGGAGTTCTTGGTCAGATTTACTGTATGAGAAAGTGACAAGTTTACAAAAATTAGAAGCCATATTTATCCACGGGTTTGATATGAGCCACGAACACTTGATATTGTTGTGTGAATATATATCACAGAGGCATTGCATGCGCGAGATTGAGTTGTGGGACCTACGCTGTACCGACCACGATTTCTGTCCTAGATGCAGTCTGGATTTGTCTCAACATTCGCAGCTAAGGGAAATAACACTGAACGGGATATATGTGTCAGAATTGAACATTAGTATGTCGTCTTTAGAGAAGTGTCATCTACGGCATCTGTCTAACCCAGATCTTGTGTTGCGCTTTATAAATGGTGGTTCAGCAGGCAATAAAGTAATTGCATTTGAGTGCCGGTATGTAAAATCTTCTGCCGCCATGGAAACAGTACAGCAAACATTACCTTTGTTCGTGCACGTGAAAGACTTGATGTTGTGGTTCATCAATCCCAGTACAAGAGATTTATTGACGTCTGAGATGGTAAATATTGAAAGTATTAAGTTGTGGGATGTGACAATGCCAGCTTCAGTACTACGTAATATAGTAACCGTGCTGCAAACTCTTACGCAAACAGTTACCACGGTTGTAGTAGATATACAGGACTGTACAATAACACCAGAAAATGAATTTGTTACCGTGAGAGAAGAAATCAAGCAATCGTCGATGTTAACTGTCATGGTGGACAATGAGTCCAAGTCTGGGAAAAACTTATGGTTTGAAACGAAAGATGGCGATTAAAAACAAACATTATCAGATTATGGCACACTACTCCGATACATGACACAGCCGAATATGATGCACATATGTACTATTTATGTTAATTGAATGAATTTCACGGCATATTGTAATACACGCAGCGTATGTGTACATAAATCAGAACAATTTTATAGATATTAAGGGGAAAAACCCCGGTATTATAATTGTAGCAGGTTTTTTTTGTTCTACTGTTATTCACTGATGTCCTTTCTGCATAACATTACCTATACATTGTTTTAAAAAGTATAATGTAAAGAAGTAAATCAAGGGTGCAGGTCATGTATTGTTTTATACCATTCTTAAACTAGACAAATACAGTGTGTACTCTATTTTTTATTGTTACTTATTCAACCGACCTTGCAAAAACAAAATAAACCATTCACAAATTCAGAGAAGCAGAATAGGACAACATTTAAAATTAGATTTAGAAAACCCTAACCAAAAAGAAAAGGGTATATACATAAAGTTTTCATGGCATCATCTTGGTCAGGTATATTGTATAAAAAATACACGAGGAGCACTCGTATATAAACTTACTCTATGATAGCGCACATACCATAGACATTCTGCTATGAAAAAGAGGACTTAATGATGAATTAAAAGAATAAATACTTATGTTACAGCCGTTGTACAAATTTTGATGAAGTATTGGATGCTTTAGTAACTTTATCACATGATTAGTACATGTACTGTAAAACAAGAAACTTTTTAGATACATGAATTTTAAAGTAGGCAATGTGAACTTGTAATGAAGTAATTTAATTGATTAAAACTAAAGGGAATTAGGCATTCCTGCCTGACTCCACCTTCCCTAAGAAGACAAAATTACAAATTTTGTTAAAACATAAATGAAATAGTTTTATGTTGTGAGGAATGTAAAATCCAGAGTAATCCAAGAAATTTTGATGAAAATGTAGATGCTTTTCGACTTTTAATTAGACTCAGATGCATATATTTGGATCAAGTATTGCGTGAAAATAAAGTAAAGTAAAGTCATAAACAGTAAATATTTCGTATAAGGCAAAACAAAGAAAGATAAACAACTTATCAAATACAATTATTTTATATTCTACGAGCTCAGTTCCATCAAGACCAAATACTTTAAATTTAGGCAAACTATATAATTATTTAAGGACTTAAACCATAATGTTTAATACATATGTATATTATAGACATATTTTTGCTTTATTTAACAAAACTTTGATCTCATGTGTCAAAACATTTAAGTACAATTTACAAGTAGGTAAATACTTCAATTTGACAATACAAAATGCATACCAAAATTGAACTTACGTATTAAATCAAAAGATAACCTCATTTGTTGTTACTAGTGCGAAAATCCTGGAGCTGTTAAACATTATATAAAACCACATAGAAACGGAATAATACTGTCACTTTATTTCACTATATTGTAAATTTAACAGCTCAAGAGCTGTTTATTTTTATAATGTATATTTTTAAAACTTACAATAAGTATTTAGTGTTTAGATTTTGAGAAACAAGGTCAGTGGTGTCTTTCTTTTGGTTTTTGTGATTTGTTTGTATTCTTTGCTGTCAGTTTTTCTATGTCCATTTCTGTTTTTTTTGTCAACAGTTTTCTTAAATATTTGTTAGATTCCAAAGATACAGTCAAACATGTGAACAAAGACCACTGACTGAAAAAAAAACGCAAGTACTCTTTGCTGACAAGCGACATTAATTAGGTGGTGTTTCTACTATAAATTAATGGTGCGCGAGGTTGTCCATGCATGTTATTATTTGCAGGTGGTCTTAAACACAGGTTTGACTGCCACGGAAATATTTGTTGCATTTGTGAGAGAAACTTGTATGTAAACAAAATCTGCCGATACAGATGAGGCAAAGTCTATCAGGTTTTACATTCTAGGTCTTAAAAGATAATGTATATTAAAACAGTGTGAATTATTTGTTTGTGAAGTTGGAAAGTATAGAAAATGTTTGAATTTGTTTTATTTTGTTACACAGATGCGAAAATGCGGTAGAGTATAGCGAAGTAGACAGTTTATTGTGGTATTGTGGATATTATTTTGTAATTATATTTACATTTGTGTGCGTTAAATGCATTTGTAAATAAATGAAGACTAATAAGTTGCAAATTTTTGAAATGCACAAAAACACCCTGATCCCTTGTACATTGACGGGATTACTTTTTCATGTATTAATTTAAAGTTTACTTGTAGATGGGTATGGAATGATTTACCTGAAATGTTCATGGTTGTCTGTACATAAGAAAATTTAATGTTTTTAGAATACGGGTAAAAAGATTTGTTGTGCAATTTATTTTTCTTGGGAAATGAGATTATTATTTTTCTTTTACTTTGTACTTTCTTAAATACAGTAAATTGTAGATGCCTTTATTGTTTTGAATATCATGTGTATAACGTTTGATTGTTTAACTGTACATGTTTAATGTTGTAATGTAAGAGATTTGAAAGACATTTTAGTGGTTTATATATTTAAATGGACTATATGAAATTATAATGTAGCAAAAGTGTAACAAAAGTTCCTCTTGATCATTACGTTGTTTCTTTAGTGTATAATTTTATGCATTTTTTTACCTGTAACCTTTATGTGTTGATAGAAATTTTACGCTTGTTTTTGCATTGACAATGTTTGTGACTATAAGCTCAGTTGTACATAGTTCCCACATTCACAATATTTACCTCCCTTGTTCTGAATTGGCAGCCATTTTGATTAGCAAAACTGATAAGCATTAATAGGTTTTTTTCTCAATATTAAACGTGATGATTAAGAAAATACAAAGCGAATGTGTATGTGTGACAACCACATTTTCTTGAACCTGCTGAGCCATATGCCTATATCAACAATATGGACTTATTATAGTTATAAATCTGATTACAAAAATGTATTTTATAATCGTTTAGTAGACTTTTTCCTATTAATTTTAAGGAAAGTTGCCAACCAAAATGGCTAACACTTCAGAGCAAGGGAGGTAAATATTAGTAATAATATAAGTCGTGGGAACTATGTATTGTGACTGCTGACCGTCCGATGTTTGTCGGTCTTTAACAATATCGAAACAATACATTTGAAATGATATTATTGTTGATGAAATTTGGCATGAATATTTTGCCAAGGCTCCTCTTCAAAAAGTCTTTGAAAATATTTTGACAGAGATATATGATACATAACATGTTACTTCAATTCATCGAATACTGCCTGCCTGCCTGCCTGCCTGCCTGTCTGCCTGCCAATTGTACTGCACATAGTGCTCATAACGGAAAATTTCGAAAATATCCTTGTCTAGAACCTGAACTTTTCTGTCATGCTATTGTTGGCCTTGTAGTATAGCCAATGGTAGCCAGGTGAGCGAAATAGGGCTATCTTGGCCTTCTTGTTTAAGCAACTAACCTGTTTGCATATTTTATTACGTACTTACTGTTACACAGTAACATGTATGTAAATCTATGAAATTTATATCATTATTTTAATAATAATAATAATTATATAATAATGATTATGACAAGGCATGTCGAAACATGTATCCTTGTTTTGGTTGATTAATATGTTATGCAAAACAACTGGTTTGGAAAGTTTCAATAAAGTTATGATTTCAACTTATCTGTCCTTTGCATTGCTTAGCAAGTCATATGTGCCGTCTAGTATGAGCATACATAGGACTTTTTTAATCTTACATACACGACGAGTTACAGTTTTGATTTCATCAATTTCCATTAACTCAAAATAAATCTTAAACTTTTTTACAGTTTTTATTGATACAAATTAATCAAGTGACGGTACACGTTAATTTATTTTCAAATACAGTTTAAAATTTCTGTTTCTTTGTTTCATTTCTTGCTCATGTAAGAGATAGGGACTGGTCAATTTTGTCCGACCGAGGAAGGAACAGTTTGAATTATACAGACACACTTGACTGAACAATGCAGCACGTAAGCCATTTTTCGGCGTGTTTCCGTTATAAGTTAAATGTTGTGATATTGACAATTGGATGGAAACAACTAATAACCAATAGCCGTTCTTTTCCGTACACGCTACATGTTTACGTTACTGTGGTTATTTCCCTTTATGTGGTAACTTCACTGGGTAAGCTATAGTCTCACTATTTCCACTTCGAAGGCAAACCGATTTTACAGGTTGACATTTAATAGTTGTCCGCCTTCTACAAAATGGTGTGACAGTTATAAAATATCAGATATGTGAAAGGGGTCACACTGAAACGCCAATTGTGAGTTTGACAAATAGCTGAAAGAATGTTAATTTACATATCGTTTGCATAGCGTAGAAATATGCTAATATTGTTGCTGGAAGTAATGGCGCGAACTTACCATGTGACCATATCAAAGCAGATCTAGCGTGACGTAGTAACAGGTGCGTGGAGTATTAAAAATTGTAGACGTTATCAGTCAAATACTAATGCCTAATGCCTGAATTTGTTTAGACTGTCGTAGTTTGTACTTCAATAATATATATCGACATATGTGCCCTAGAAGGAACTTTTGGAATGCTATAAATTGTCTTACATGTTACTTCATACATGTGAAGTCTATAACTGGGAGTCGATGTCAAATACGACAGCAGTACCTGGTCTCTTATCCGACCGTCTTTTTTCTGTTAGCGCCCTGTATATTTAAGTATGCTTATCTTACATGTTACTTCATTCATGTGAAGTCTGTAACGGGGAGTCGATATGAAATGCTACAGCAATGCCTGGTCTCTTGTCCGACCGTCTTTTTTCTGTTAGCGCCCTGTACATTCAAGTAAGCTTATCTTACATGTAACTTCATACATGTGAAGTCTATAACGGGGAGTCGATGTAAAATGCGACAGTAATATCTGGTCTCCGAAGCACACGACGTCGTCGTGTACTCCGTTCTGAATAAAGTAATGGAAATAACATTTCTCTGAGGATGATTCATGCAAGACACACTTGCTAGCTTCAAAGTCGTGTTTACTCTTGAAATGCTCATATCTATTGAAACTGTATTATATCTGTTATATAAGTATATAAGTCTGGAGCTAGCCTTTTAGTACAACAGCAAACAATTGATATTCTTGATGTTTTCTGTGTTAAAAAAAACTGCTCCTTACGTCACATCAACACTTTTCAACCAAAACAAAAAAAGCAAAAACTGCTTAAGGGCAAATAAAGTTACACATATGGGGGATTTGTATTTAAGTGTTTATTTTAATCGGCTTCTTGTTACGAACTAATAGACTGTTTCTGCCTATGTTATAACACGCTTTAAAAATCATAGGAATTCAAAAAAACAAAAATAATATCAAACAGGGAATGCCACGTACCAAAAACGCAGCCTCCCCAAAACGAGCCCCACATCACCCAGAAGTGCACACCACCAACACACACACACCATGTACACACACACATATACACTACCAACACACACTAGCATACAAAGCAAACACACGAGGACAAAACGAACAATTAAAGGAACACAGTGGGGCACCGCCTTGGAACGGTCAGTGGCAAAAACACCACTGGGGAGCTTAAACCGGTTTATGGTGCGCACCCAACCTCACTCTTACCCCCACCATGTTCCAAAGTCACAGGACAGTGTAAATAAAAGTAATCCCTGCTAGGTGAATCTCTAACACACGCAATGGAAACAAAAGGCATGGTATGTAAAACACAAAAATGCTCGTATATAAATATATAAAAAGCAAACCTTGAGAACCAAAAAACGTATGTACTCAATGCCTTTGCAGAAGGCAGAGCACTAAGAGAAACACCCTTAAGGGCCCGACGAAACAGGCCAGAGGACAGAAATCAAAACAGTTTCGTCCCAGTGGGATTTAAAAACTGCCCATCACAGAGTCCTCCCCCTCTTCCGTCAGACACAATCAAAGAGGGAAGCATAGCGTCCAACTGTAAACGGGTTGAACACCAAACATGCGGTGTGTCTCAAAACAGTTGGGTCGTAACCTCTTTTAACAAAACGTTTTATAATTTTAGCAAATACAGTTGGAAAATTGCCAAAGGCAAACGGGGTATTTAAAAGGCCGTGTAGACTGTGTTGCTGTGATAGTTCAGATTAGTTGCATGGATACTTCAGGAACCTGTGTTTACCACTGGACACGGGGCTTGATCCGTTGGGCTGAGAAGATACTTAAAAAGCAGAAGTAACTACGGTTGCTTTTATAGTAAGTGGTACGGTGCTGAGTTAATTTAATTGAGGGGACACAATCGTGGGTGAGGTGTAGAACCAAGGACATGAAATAATGGGGCTTCGGAGATACTTAAGGAAGAATAATTAGGGCGCATGGACATTTTTGGCGAGAGGCTTAGTCAACAGGGCTACAGAGATACTTAATCAAGCGAGGTAAACTCATTCAAAGTTGATTTATGGAAACGTGGGACTGAGTCCTTGAAGCCCTTTGGGTAATTAGTGAAGCCGTGTAAACAGGGACTGTGTATTTAGATCACAGGGCTGTGTACTTGGTTGCTGATGTGCGAGGGAGGAGGAGTGCGTACATATTACTAGCGGTCTGAGGGACACTGACCCTATTTCACAGGGCTGCAGCCTTTCAGTGGCAAACGGAGGTTCTAAATGCGCATTAAATGTGAAGGTGTGTATGTTACCAGGTTACCTGAGTCGATATTAGTTTTAGTGGAAAAGCGACTTAGTTGGTACTAAACTGTAAAAGTTCTTGCAAATCTGAATACTTATAAAAGTTGCACATGCATTTCCAATTTCTCTATTACTTTAGGGAGAAAACTGGATATATTTTTCTCGCATTTCCAACTTAAAAGAAATTACGAGTTGTCTTTCTTAGTTAAGACTTGATCTGTGCAAAATCACACAAACATTGCCTTTACATATTCAGCTCCAAAAGAGAAAAAATACCTTGACTGCCAAAAGATATCAATATATTGAATCAGGTTCTTTTGCCCCCTTTTGTTCTTATTTGCATGGATATTAAGTCTGAAAAAAAAAAAAGACGCTAAACTGGTCTTGTCACTAACTACATCAGCTCGGTATCATTACATGAATATCAACCGGATGCGATTTATCAGTAATAAATATTATTAACAAGCCGTCAATAAATATGAGTATAGATAACAGAAGTTCGTCTATCGCCGAATATCTGTTTTTTTATGTAATGTAACACAACCAGTGCTACGACACAGGCCAAAATCGGTAATGACAAGAGTTGTCCTGTACTGGCCGCATATACAGCGAATGATCTGGATGAGTACATGTAACAGACAGTTGTTGTTGTAGTTATTGTTGTACTTGTTTAACGCCCGTTTCAACGTTATTTCAATAATATTTACAGGCAGGAGGTGTACATAGCTATCGTACCTAACCAGCACTAGAAGCCTAACCTCGTAAAAAATTGTCAGCCACTCTAACCACTCAACCATGATGGTGGCCCTGTGAGAAAGAGAGCTGAGCGGTAATCGCCATCAACTGGCTAGTTTTATTAGTCTTTTCGGTAATATTATTTCAACGCATAGATTTCTTATAACAATAGCCTGAATTGTAAGAGTTCTGTACAATACGATTGCATTTAACAAGTGTCAGAACGCAATACAAAAACACTTAAATGAAGGGTGCCGTAACGTCACTCCGCAAAAAAAAAAAGATCGCTAAAAATTAAATACATGTACATGTATATTATTGAAGAAAACACACTGATTGTGACTTAATTACTAGATAAATACCTTTTGAATCGCTTCTGTCAACATTAACAGCTCACTTTTATCTAGAAATGGGACAGAAACCAGTATGCTAGTGGGACAAAGGGAGCTCCCAATCATTTTTCATAACTGAAATGAGGTTCACAATGTTCATTATTTAGAAAAATAAATATACAACTTCCGATGGGAATATCTAAATGATTCTTCATTAGTATGTTTCCCGTGTGCTGTGCTTTTCCTTGTCAGTCTGTGGGTATCAGTAGTTCAAAGTTTAGGTCAACCCCTTTGAGCAATGCGGGTTAATGACCAAAAGGTAAAGCGTCAAAGAGAGACAGTCGGGCGTGTTGAACAAAAGACGACAAGCGAAAACAAAAAATACATGAACCATAATTGTACCTTATACATTAAATTGAAATGTGCTATTACCCACATTGTGCGACTGTTAAAATAATGCACATGATAGAAAAGTTGATTTACTACACAATATGATCAACAGTAAAATTAGTACATTTAGTTAAACCTTTTGTTTCAATAATTTTTTAAAACATTTAACCGTTGTGAAATGAACGAGAGTTTTGTTTTCACCAGACTGTTCTTTGTATTTTCGACGAGTATGATGTTAGCTCAGGAGCCCAGTGAAGATAGATCTGTATCCTCTGTTCTTCATAGCTCCATGAAATTAGCCCCATGGTACCTAGCCGCGTGAAGTTAGCTAATGTATGCAGCACCTAGTTTCCCCGCAGCCCTGTGAAGGTAGCACCTAGTTTCTCCACAGCCACGTGGAATAGCCTTGTGGTATCTAGTATCCCAGCATCTCAGCTAATTAATTCTAATGTCTCCGAGTATCCCCGCGACCCATAATTACCACGTGTCCCCTTGTAACGAGTGGGGAGACAGCCTTGCAGCCCTGTTAGCCCAACAGACCGGTGAAGTAAGCTCCTTATCCCCTAGTTCTCTGCAGCCCCGTGGAACCTAGTCTGTTTCGCAGCCCGGTGAACTGAGTCATGCCTCCCCTTACGTTTGTCATTAAATGCCTGAAACCCCGTCAAATGAGATCGGTGTCTCTCAGACCCCCCAGTTATATGCCTGCTTCCCATAAAATATCAGCAACTCCTAATTCACAGGCTTGTGACCTAAAATGCAGCGCCTAGTTTACACCGCTTCACAAAGTATATTCAGGGCTCCAAAACACAATCCCATTTTTCCATATATCAACAAAGACCCTGGTTACCTCGCTATTCTTGGTATCCCTGTGGGGTAAGTCTTTCCCCGATTATATATCACTGTGCCCCTAGTTTCTCCCCATAAATGCCATTTGTATAAACACAAAGCCTTGTTCTACACATTCGCTGATGTCCCCGCAACCAAATGAACTCAACATCGTCTCCCTTACAATCAATGCAGCCCTTCGTAAGTATTTTCGCAGCCCAACGGACCCAGCCCCGCGTCCCCTGGTAACCATGTTGTCCTTGAAGCACAGCTTCCTAAAATATCTCGGAAGTCACATGATTTCAGCCCCGTCTCCGCGAGTGTCACATAGCACTACGTTATACTACATCCTGATGTATCCCTGCAGCCTGAAGAACCGAACCGCATATCCCCAACAATCACAACAACACTGGTTATACCGCAGCTTAAGGTGGGTCATTACATTTAGTCCGTTAAATTAAAAGTTGTCACATTTATTTAAAAATTAGTACATGCGTATATCGTGTCCGTCTATGGTGCATGGATACGTTTTTATTTTTGTGACGTCAATGACGACATTTAACAACGCTCTAGTGGCAGCGTACCGGAACCATCCCGTCATGAAGTTAATCTCATATAGCTTTTTGATATGTAACATATTTTCTTTCTGTAAATTCTAACAAACTCATCAGAAAATGTATAATACATCCAAGTAAAAAAACGTTTTCCTTCTTTCACAAAGCATGTCATGATTCCGCTTAAAGTAATTGAAATATAGTTTGAAACGTTATCGTTTTTCAACGCTTGTTTGCCGTTTTTACAAAACATTTCAAAATCGGGACGGTAAAACTTTATGCAATTTTGACAGTATTTATTTAATGATATTTGAACATAATTAATGAAATAAAAATAGGACGACTTCGTCCTAGATTTTTCACAAATAACGCGTGAATGATACCACTTGAACGTCAAAAGAACGACGTTTGAGAGATGACGTTCAGTTCATGAAAACATGTCACTGATAATTTCTATTCTCTGTATTTTTTTAACACGGAAGTGCCACACTCCCCATTGCTATGTAAATATGATCAAATAATTGATGTTCTCCAGGTATATATAACCAAAGATTCATCTTTTTTTTACCGAGAAACGTACTAAGTCTCTGTATAGTCCCGAAAAAAAGTCAACAAGTTATGACATTACCCAACAAAACTGAAAGAAATTACCATCTAAACTTTGAATAATATTCCATACATTTAATCTACATGTATCTTCTAAATTTAGCGTTATTTGTTTTATTATTTCACAGTGCTGTTCATATAAATAAGTTGTGAGATGAGCTAGAGTATACATGTATATACAAAATAATACAACGGCCTAAACGGAAGATATGATTATATCGATGCTGGTTGGCACAGTTGGTAACGCAGCCGAACATCATTCAGAATGTTTTTCATGGTATATTACTATTGAAATAACATTAAAAAAACTTCAACTTTAAGATAATCTTTTCAGAAAACTTTGACATTATCGTCACAGCTATCTCGCCATCTCGTGGCAGAAATATGCCACTATAGTATTACACAAATCGGTTGCCTTCATGAATTCTTCCCTTTTTACAGCTTAATTATTGTTCAGCCCTTTTGGAAAATCATTTTAAGGTTAGATGAAAAATATTCCAAAACGTAAAATATCTGATTTCCAATCAAGGCACGGAAATGTCCTGCTAATCTGAGATCAGCGGCCGGGAAGTCGAAAAAATCGTAAGTCGTTACTTACGAATGCGTTTATGAGGATGATATACGTACGGCACTATTTCACTAACTCTTAGGTTCTCGTTACGTCTTATACTCTCGTAAATTATATAAAGTGTATCGTTGGTTTTCGCGAGTTAGCACTGAATTATATTCGCATAAATTGACTTTCTCCTGTATATTTAGTGCACCCTGAGCACGCAATGACCTCTCCCACTACTCGTCATCAATCGTGCGTCTGTCATCCGTCCGTCTGTCAAATAGTTCGTCCAACTTTCGCGGCATCTCCTATTAACTAAATGATAAATATTATTCAACTTTACAGTGATGTTTTGGGTGCTTTTATTTAATATTTGTAATGAGAGTGCATTCCATCAATGCAGTTATTTTGTTGTTACGGCAATAAAAGGAAAACATTCTAATCATCTTGTCCGAAAGTCGAATACTTTGACAGTATTTTTAGCTGCACAAACTTGATAGCATTTTACTTTGTAAATATTTGATGACAGATACATATGTTATGAACAAAGATAACCCCTGAAACTTCATACAGTTCCTAAAATCCAGGATCATCCTACTTGCAGGTGACTCTAATTTTTTAATTTCTCAATTTTGAATTACATGTACAGTTACGACTCGAAATGCTATGAAATTTTGCTTGCTGAAGCTGGTCAAAATAGCACTCTTTTGTGGAACGAATGAAAGTCGGACTTGGCTTTTATTTCAGCAAAATTAACTCCAATTTCATATTAGTTCTGGATTATAACATAACATAACATAACATAACATAACATAACATAACATAACATAACATAACATAACATAACATAACATAACATAACATAACATAACATAACATAACATAACATAACATATATTTTATTCGGCATTAAATTGTAACATACATATTTATAGACGCAGGATATAGTATTTTAGTATACATGTACATGCATGGAAAAGTCGACTGTCTCATTGGTTAAGTTTTTAATCAAGTAGATTGCCAAGCTGCTGTAATCTCCGAGACAATGTTTGGATCCCAGGTAAGAACGTACACTATGAAAAAGTTGCCAAAGACGGTCGTCTTAATGTGATGTAACTAAAGCACTTTTCAAAGTTTATTACGTTCGATTTTGTATATCAAATGAGTGTGGATAGGAAAACTGCAATACCAACTAAATCGTCATATGACGCATGTATCAAACCCGGATCTAATTATGCATGTTTGAGGTAAAGCATACAATACAGAATCCGGGACGGCTTACTTGTGTAGGTGTTTATATGATGATATATATAAAAGGATTATGTGGGTTACGTCATCTCCGTATCTATCCTAGCGGCCTTAGAAACCCAACACCATTTTCTCATGTATCAGTTACACCGATTTGTAAGTATCCAAATATGCCTATCGTTTCAGCTGAATGTCCCCAAAGTATCAACAGAACCCTTACTAAAATTGCTGTCCTCAATTTTACTGAATTTCGTTCACTCTTTCCAAGTAAACATGCAGTCTCAGAGTACTTTACATACTTCATTCAGCTTCCCTCGGTATTCCCGAAGATCCCCGAATCTTTGTCCCAGTGTATCATTGAAGCCCGGGTTACATCACATCGAAAGTATTCCCCATGCATATGAATTCAGGTCCGTATCCATAAGTATTAACAGAATACTTGGAAACACCTCTTTCGTCAATATCCCTGCATCCTCATTTACTCAGCCCCATGTCCTCTTGTGTCAACACAGCTTCGGCTCACTTCACCGTTTTGTCCCGCAATGCAAGCGCTTACTGGAGTAAACATAGAAAGAGTTTTTGTTTTGACATTGGCAATATCAGCGGAAATGCTTGTCTGATATGCAAAAAACGGTGAAGTAACACCGGGCTGTGTTGATACTTGGAACACGGCGTTGAGTAAATGAAGTGGCTGGGATATCGATACTTGAACATGCAAACCTGAAATCAAAGCCGTGACGTAGTACAATACTGCGTTTATTCGAGGACAAATGAGGCTAATTGCATTTAGTTAGTGAGATGGTAGGGACATTCTTTAAAGCGTTCATACCACGATTTGAGTTGATACTAGGGGACACAGAACGGAATCAATATTCAGGCGAGATACTTAGAAGGCTGTATAACATGGGCTGTGATGATACATGGGAACGTGGTGTTGACTTAACGATGTCGCGGGCACTAGTATATTGAAGCAATATGACAGGGGCTATTCTCAAAAGGACATGCGTGCCTGTAACGATAGCTGTAGAAACGGTGTTACCAAGACTGCATTGATGCAGTGGACACTGGGCTGAGTTCATGTTAATGCGGGGGCACAAAGTGGTGGTCTGAAATCTAGGGCTTTGTTGATATAAATGGGCGCCTGCGTTAATTCATTTGGCTGCTGAGATATCTACAGAAATGTAATAAACCGGGGCTGCGTAAATACAAGTGACAATAGAATTAATGGGGTTGCGGAGGATATGAAGAAAATTGTTTTTGCCACAAATTATGTTGATACTAGTGGACATGGACCTCAATTCGTAGATATGTACGAGGCGGTAAAAGACACGGGGTTGAATTCCTAGGATTGTTAACTTTTCACAGAAGAGTCACACATAAGCAAATTATATTTCATTTGAAATAGTACATACACAAGTTTTTGTGCATTAAACAATTATCTTGAATTTTAGGTTACAGTTTCTAAAGTACATATTCTAAGTGACCACCATTATTTTGCCTGACCAGCTCAATCCACACTCTCAAGTTACGTATGACGTTGGCACATGTGTCTCTTGAAATTGTTATTATCTCTCTACGAATAGCAGCTTATTACTCTCTATGTGGTTTGGGGTAATAAACATTGTCCTTCAAGTATCCCCATAGATGAAAGTCCAGGGCTCTGAGATCTGGCGAATACGGAGGCCAAACTTTGTCGGTTTTCAAAGAAATAATGCGGGTGCCAAATGTTTGCTCTAACCACTTTTAAACATCATTTGCAGTGTGGGGGTCGCCCCGTCTTGTTGAAACCAAGAAAATTCAATTCACTTTCTTATCAGTTCTAGAATGAACTTTTTCTGCAGAATTTTCAGGTATCGTTTAGCAGTCACGGTACACCACTTGCCTTTCTCCGCGTAAAAGAATGGCCCGATTATCCCGGATGCACTCATGGCAGCCCAGACGGTAACTTTCTGACTATGCAGCGGCTTCTCGTCATGAAAGTCAGGTTTGAAGGATCCCCAGAACCTGATGTTTTGCTCACGACATACCCATCAAGATGAAAATATGATTCATCGCTCAACCAAGTACTGACTGTTAATTCTTCATGTGACCTCATCCACTGAGCCATATTGGAAGCCTGAATATGAATGACGTCATTGATGACGTCATAAGACGGTTTGACTAGAGCTATATTCATACGACCGGCGACACACGAATTTGGGCATTCGGACATGTGTCACAATAATTGATTGAAACAAAATAAAACATTTTGTCACCCTCTTTAAATGCATAAATAATGTTAAAACAGCCATATTTTCCTGCACATACATTTGTTGCTATGGCAACAGCGATTCGAAATAATTCTTTTTTTATTCTATATATACCCTATGAAAAATCATGAACTATTTCACCAGATATGATATTTATCAAAAGAGTATATAATGTTGCAACCAAAACTAAATCATGCTGTTAGAATGTAATATCCGACATAATTTACTGCCCGTGTCAATTGAAGTGAGTTTGACGTCAAATTGTGGTACATGTATGTGCCATTCGATCGCGGGTACACTTATGGAATCAATATTACAAGGTCTGTATTGACAGAAAGGGACACGGAGCTCAGTTTGTAAGTTGGAGATGCTACTTAAAGAAACGGTGTTATAAGGGCTTCATTGACCTGCATTAGTACTGGGAAGACAGGACGGAGTAATTGGTGTTGTATGGGTATCGAAGGAATTAATGTTATCTAAGGGTTCTGTTGATACGTGTGTCAAACCTGTGTTAAAGACCACCTCCGAATGAAAACCACCCTGTGAATGAAGACCAGCAGGGAGATCACAGTGCACTATTCATCTATAGTAGAAACATCTATGAATAAAGACCACCTGCAAACAAAGACCACATTAGTAGCTTCCCAACGGTGGTCTTTGCTCACAGGATTGACTGTATATGGACCCGAAAACTTAAGCATTTAGGATATTTAAAAGGAGGTATAACACTGATTATAATGTTACGCATTGAAACTGGGTTGAGTTAATAGGGCTGCAGGGTACATACTGCAGAGATAGATGAGTAACCCGGGGCTGCGTTGATACAATGGATATGGGGCTGTGTTAATTGAATTGCAGGGATACTAGGGAAAAGGATGTTTGTCAGGGCGCTTTTAAAACTTACAAGCACGGACCTACATTCATAGAAGCCGAATGAACACAACCATGTTTCCTCGCGAAACAACGCAGCCAGTTTAATATCGCCTTTTAAATATAATAGGAATTCCATGCATACATGATATTTAAAAGTGTGACTTTTGCTGCTTTGATAGTTAAGGACACGGTTTTGTTCTTCAGACTGCAGTTTATCCTGAGATCGTGTCCAAACCCGAGAAGACAGAACTGTAACTGCTGGGATACTTTAGGAACTTGTGTTACCAGGGCCATATGATTAGCAGGAGACATAGGACTGTAATTGTTGGGCTGCGAAGAAGCTGAAGTAACGAGGCTGAATAATAATAATTTGGCTGCGGAAACACATAGGGAATGTGTAGAAGCAAGGACTGTGTTTACATAAATGGAGTTTATGAGGCTTTCGAAATACTAGGGAAGGATTAACTAGAGCGCAAACATATTTATGGGAGACACTTGGTTCACAGGGCTACGGGGATAGAGAATGAAGCGAGTTGACTATAGAGTCTTTGTTGATATATGGAAACATGGGACTGAGGTTCTGAGGATATTTTGTGAAGCCGTATCAAACATGGACTGCGTGTTGAGAACACACGGATGTTTACTTGGTTGCGGATAGACCAGGGAGACGTACATATACACTGGCTGTCTGAGGGGCACCGATCCGATTTCACAGGGCTCCAATTAGACGTTCTAAATACGCGTTAGATTTGAAGGCACGTGTTTTATTAGGTGCTGCGTCGACATTAGCATTTGTGGATACAGTACTGAGTGGATACTAGTTTCTAAGGAAGTGGTACTACCAGGGTCCGCATCCAACACGGTGCTATCTTCACGAGGCTAGGAGGAAACTTGGAGGTAAGGGGCTAACATCACGGAGATGCGGGGCTATCCTGCTTGTGTATTTTTGCTATTATGTGTTCTTGCATTTCATTTAATGGTTAGTATCAACCTGTTAACAATTAAACTGTTCACATACACATATATAAATCGATTCGCTATTGACAATGCACCGGTAAGCATGTTCACTCGAGTGAAAAAGTGTATCTCTTGGTTGAACTTAAAAATCCGACATCCTGGTTGCTATTTGTATGGCTTCCTAGTCGTTTCTTAAAAAGTTAAATGTATATGCAACAAGCCGTAACGAAAAACAGTTAATTATTACACATCTCGGAAAGAGGAAGTTTAATTTGCTACACAAACTCAGAGAGCTTTTCGATGTAAGTACCCGTTTTCTCGATAAATTTGAACTAGTAATTAAATTTTAATTTGATCAAAACCTGACATTCCGTGCTACATGTATAAGCAGTCCGATAGATAGATCTTTAACAGCTTTAAAATAATCATCTTTGAATTCATTTTTGAATCCTGACATCTACTGTGCTATTGTTCATTTGTTTCATAATTTCTGTCTCTTTAAGTTATTATCTTCACACTTGATTAAATATGTTATCAATCATTTAGATATATTTTTTAACTTAATGTTATCATCTTCGAACTTGATTATGTCACCTTTATATCATTATTTTCGAATTTGATATAACCTGTTATAAGTATTTTTGATATATTATGTCACTTTATAATATCATTTTCAAACGTGATTATAAACTTACCACCGTTTTAGTATTCTATTATTACGCGCCGCCAGGAGGCGGTGCGTATATTGGAATGCAGAAAGTAAAATTTCCATGGGATGACGTAACTACATTTAGACTGTAGAATGATTTCACAGTGTGTAGCGGCTGAAGATAGTCTTTTAAACCGACTTTGAAATTTTTTTCTAACAGATATTTGAATATACTTTACGAAACTACCAAGCTTATGATGTGTCCACTTCTTATTTAAAGTGTCTGGGAAGTTAAATTCGTTTGTTTACATAAAGTTGTACCGCCATTCCGAAACAAACGTCTGTATTGGTGAATAACGAAGTTATACGCTATGAAACTCGATGCCCCGATAGCGCAGTGGAATGTATCCCCGCTTGGCACGCGGGAGATCAGAGATCGAAACCTCGCCGGAGTGGAGTTAACTGTATTTATTTTATATAGTGGGAAACAAATTAATTTATATCTCTGAAATAATTTTTCTTTCGTACAAGAATAATATAAATTGAAGCAAATTTATATGTTAGAATTCTAGACTTAGGAAAATAAAAAAAATATATTATTTCAATGATTTGTAATTCAATAATGTGACAGCAGCCAATTTCCATACAGAGGAAACAATGCCTATAGACTTGACGTAGAATCATCTTTTTAAGCATTAAACATTAACAAATGGTCAGCCTTATACAAAATTAGAGTGCAAAAAGATTAGATTTGGTTAATCACCATACATTAAATCCAACATTACTAATTATCGCAACCCCCACTCCATTTGGCGGCGTTCAAACATTTGACTTGTTTATATTTATACGAGTGCATTCCGATTTGATATTAGTTTAAGGATTTGTACGGAAGCGTATGATGGTCGATAGTTACTGTTTATGTCAACTAGACATGTGTGTGGCAATATGTTGAATTTGCATGATAATATTTTGCAAAAAATAAAACAATTGGTTAAAAACAGAGCGGTGTTTTTTGTAACACGTTAGACGTAAAAAAGCAATCACAATATCATATCTTGCTAAAACTATTACTAAAGAAACTTTTTCCCGAATCCGACACATATTTTTGGCAAATGAAGTTCTTATCTGACGTATATTTCTCGCGCATAGCTGAAACCGAACACAATCATTTACTCTGCAGCCCGCAGCTATAATAAATTACAATAGTGCTAAGACGGTCCTGTATCGCTATCCTACCCAAAAGACAAAAAGTAGGTCTAAATCCATGATCGCTGACAATTTTTAAAATATCTTCGCGAAACGATAAACACATTCTAAACGTAGATCAAACATCAATGTACCTAGTGATCTAACGTTTGACCAGATGTTACGCAGTTTCGGTCTTGTCTTAAGTTCATCAGGACAAACTTTCTTTCAAGATTACTGATGCCGGTGTGTCAAATGTGGCTTTTAAAAAAAGGGTTTTTTAATGATTTGAGCCGATGTCCTACTTTTTGACCCCACGAATGCTAGTTTCAAACTAAAGTTAGAGTTCATCAACACAAACATACTGATTAATTTTCAATTGACTTGGTTCAAAATGTGAATTTTAGAAAGTGGATGTTCTATGAGTTCACCTTGTGATCTAGATGTTTTTATGTGACGAACTTTCAAAATTGACCTAGCATTTATCAAGACATTTCCAGGATGATTTGTGCAAATTTTGCTTCTAGAGTGATAACAGGGGTTTTCTATTATTTACCTGGTGTCATAGGTTTTGATCACACGTAATGCAGTTTCTATTTACGGATGATTGGGTACAACATGTGGTTTCTGCAATGTTTTGAATATTGTTTTATTTTTGATATAGTCTAGGATTTGACCCCGCGTGACCTGGTTTCAATTTTTGGTCGAGAGATCATCAAAAACTATATTCTGACAAACTTTCATGACGATTGTACTTACAGAATGTTCAGACGGTAAGTGTGGATAGACAGACAGGCAGGTAGGCTAGGGTGAGCTGAAAAGAGAACATTTTCATAAGTCATCTACTCTTGTTTCACCGATGTCGGAGCTAAATATTAACACATCTTTAGTAATAAATTATCTTACACTAGCAAGATAAATCTTTCCTGCAAAAACTACACCGTTCAAAACAATTTTACTCGCTAATTCTTAAATAACGAATGCTACAGTTATCATGTAATTATTTCTATCATTATCTTGCATTTTCCCCATAAGATTTCAAACACTTTGCGATATTTTCGCATCAAATCAACATACATATCTAGCAACTGGCGACCATTATACGATTCCGATTGGTGTAAAAACTAGACATTGAAATTATACTACCAAGATAGATGTCCAAACGGCAAAACTGACCGTTGTTTGTACATTCAACAATAGTCCTTACGTTGCGTTTTTAATTAGAAATTTGCCCCCCCTCCCCCCAATCAACACGTAGGAGCGAAGTGTGAACGATAACTCCTGATAGTATAGCAATACTTGTACAATGTATTTGTGGCAACAAAAAGACGTTTTCTTACAAGCTGAACACGTTTTTCGAGTAGCGTTTTTAATACTAAACATAGAGTAAAATACTAGAACACAGTTTAACACAATTTTAATTCCTAATTCTACATACATGTAGATGTATGATTATATTAAATTGTCAAGGTGTTTTACGTTGGGGAGTGTTACACTATATTCTTTCGGCCAATTCTTACGTATTAATTTCTGTCGAACAAAATACATATCTCATCATATCTAAATTATATATGTAGCTTGTAGCACGGGGGGAGGGGGAAGAAACAGAGAGTTTGGAAAGATTAGATCTATTTCTGTTCTTTGACCATAAATTCATTTTATTTCACGTGTGTGTGACTTGCAAAATATTTTGTTGATGCAGGATATTTCATTTTTCTTATGAATTGTTTTTTATTTTAAATCTTTGTTCTTAGATTTTTGATTTAACTCCTTTTCAGAAACAAAGATGTCTTTTAAACTCCCACTCGTGCTAACTCTCTTGGTTGGTCACATCAGAATTTCTGAGGCTACATCTGGCATGCGTATCACAGTAACAGAGAGTACTCTTCAGGAAGGTGAGTTTACGAACACTCTCTTCGCTCTTAGATTGACTGACAGACGGAATGCTGAGACCGACTGACCGGAGGATAAACTCGGACTAACTGACGATGCTCCAAACGGCATAATATTATTAAAGTATTATAAACTATTTGTCAGGTTATCAAAAATGTTTTCTTACATTAACATACTACGTAGTAAATGATAGTTATAACTTCCTTAAACCAGTCAATGTATAAAGGTGTTACATTTCGTCACCCTGTTCAGTGTATAATAATCGAATCAATGACTCTATTTCAGTTAACCAAGCAGAACTAACTGCTCTACGAAATGATTTAAACGGCAAAACATTTAGTGACGCTAGTGAGGAATCTGGCGGTTTTTCGTGGAGAATTTCAAAGTAAGTGCTAAAACAGTTAGATATCTATTTCGTTGGACCCCGTGCTCTTTTTTAATCCCCACACGCACCATCCCTAATCATGAGAACTAATATACGATAATGTAAATCAACTTGGTGTCCATCTAGTAGTGTCTACCTTTAAAGGGTAGCATTACTTTATTTCTAAATTGTATAATCTACTAAAATGAAAATCGAGATATTTAGAAAAATCTTTTAAATGACATTACCATTATACCTTAATATTTCAAAAGAACTTTGAAATCATGATTGCAGAAAGAACTCTTTAGAACACAACAGCTTATGTATACAGCTATAATATTGATATTCTATAATGCTAATGTCACAGGGTGAGAAAAATGACACGGGTTCGAGCACGTTTTTCTAACCCTTTGACATTGGGGCCGTGAAGGCGTTACTTGATCAGTAAATAGTTCTCAATGAAATTCAATGACGAATTACACATTTGTGCGAAAGAATGTCACGGTTACGGACTTGATTATGAAAAGGGGAGATAATATTTAGGCGGCCGGGTAGCTCAGTCGATAGAGCATTCGCCCTGTAAGCGAATGGTCCCGAGTTCGAGGTACGGTCAGGCTGCACATTTTGTTCTCACCCAATGACTCTGATAATGAAGAAAACTAAAGAACACATTATTAAATAAACAGATTTTATTCCGCCTAAATGTCATATAATCATTTATGTTTGTCCCTTCGATTTTCAGCATTCATATTCCATACGTAGGGGATTTTCAACCGAGTATAAGCCTACACAGTAACGGCCAAGTCACGTGGACATGTTACATAAACGTAATAAAAGTGGAAGCGAACTGGCGGGTTAAACAGGACCTTGGTTTGTTTGAGTGAGATTCTCGTTCTATATACAATTCCATTTTTGTATCCATTTCCTTTTTACTGTGATGTCCATTGTATCTTTGTTGTATATAATTTTTTGTCAATAGGTGCATATTTGCAGATATATATTTAATCTTACTAGCTAAAATATGTCCAATTTATGAAGATCTAACAAGAAGTATAAATTTTATTTGTGCAATCAGTTAACATGTTCTTTATTTTTTTCTCTCTCCATCATGTTTTAGGTGTAGCTCGGGAGTTTTTCTATGGATGGTGTTAATTATACTGAAGTACTGTATTGTAGCATCGTAAATTTTGCATACCCGTTAATTTTTTTTAATTACCTGATATGTGCTGCTTAAACGAGTTAACACAGAAAGACAGAGGTCGTTTAAAAGGGCCTAGCTGTTCGAGGCATATAATGCCAAAGTGACCGTATAATGAGTGTGTTGGGACATTGACTACGTGTTTGCAATGGTCAAATGTGAAACTTCACAGAATTTATGGGGTCACGTGTTAGACATGATATATCATCACACATACATATGAATGTTATTCAAATGTACAAACGACATCTTGTAGTGCGCAAGCACCTCTTTAAAGCCATTCAACGAGGACAGAATGTATTGAATAAGTGTTTTTTGCACACAGTTTTTTCAGAGGCCCTTCTGCTAGCGGTAAAGTCTCAGCGGAAGTTGAAAGAACGTCAATCCGTATTAGACTGACTCTATGTAAGGTTCAATTTCATATCAGCTCTGTCGTACGAAAACCACCATTTAGACTTTGCGAACATTATAAAACCAACCCAGCATACTTACTACTTCACAGTCTAGTCTTGTGCCATGATGTTCATTTATCATTCTTAGAATTTTTTGTATGGTATTTCGGCCTTAGAAAGTCATACTGTTATTTATAAGCAGATATACAACTTTCATAAGGTTCCTTTTTCGACTATAACTTTATCAAACAGTAAAAAAGAGAACTAAATTCAATGATTTATGTATTATGTTGATATGCACTTTACCTTTTTTTGGTACACAGTTTGAAATAATTTTAAAAGCATGATTGTCTCTTTTCAGTAGGCGCCACAGACTGACATTTTATTGCAAATTTTATAGCATTGGAGTTTCGTATTTTTCTGACTGCATATATTAAGTAAAACTATGTTAAAATGAACAGTTGTATACAAGTTAGTTGTCATGGAGACAATACGTCTTCATTTATATCAACAGTTAATGCAAACGCAAGAATGTTGGTTTTCGCACTGTGGAGCTCAGTAGTATACTTATATACCAAACTTGTCACATCTATATTTCACTAAAACATATTTCTCTAATTTCAAAGGAATAAAATGCTCGAAGTAAAACACTATAAATTTTTAGTTCAAATCTCATTATGACTTTCATTGAACTTTCATAACTTTATTAATCTACTGTCTCATTATAGTCGCCTAAGTCTATAACAACAGAGAAAACGTCCATTACGTAAAACAGATGTATTTACCCGTATTAAATAGTCTAGCACTCTCACCTGGAAATGTGTTACAAGCAGGAATGTTGTCCTAGTAATTTGCAGAAGGAGATGCTGGACTAAGTCACGGTAAGGTCCGTCGCGAAATATAAAAATTGTTAGCCGCAAATGGAAAGCAACTATTAAACGTTTGTAAAAACAAACACTTTTGTTCATATATTCAGCGGAGAGCTCAGGTGGACTAGGAATCCGCCTAAGCGACTGTTCAACGAGTGTTGGTGACTTGGATCTAGATTTCGAGAGCAATGCGATATTGGATCCAATCCTCAATACATTGTCAGATTTCTTCGAAAACGACCTCGAAAGGCACTTATCTGAAGAGGTAAAGTTAATACACGTTTTCCTACAATATACTGTTACACAAAGTAATGCTGAAATTTTAACATGGAATGTAAAATAAAATAAATAGTGTGTTTATTATAGAAATACCTGAGCATAAACAACACCTGTCATCTGACCGCTTTTGAAACAATTGGCCTTTGTGTAAAGGGGTAACTGTACATATTTGTTTACTATGACTGATGTATGTATTTATGTTGTTTTTTTCAGTACTAATTTAAGTACCAAGGATAACACAATAAAGATCAAGCTCTTATTTCCATTGTGGTCCTTTATTTTAGAGACAGAAGCAGATACAAGGGATTCCGGGTACCAGACCCTAGCTCTTTTACGAATAGACCCCTTGGTTCTTGTCTATGTCCCCGGTGTATAGCACCGATACACGCGAGACTACCTCTGGGTTTCTAACCAGTTCATCTCAGATAGGTGGGAAACACTGAAAAGCGTTTCTGAAATATCCAGTGCTCCGGCCGAGAATCGAACCGGGGACCTCCGGATTGGTAGTCCAGAGCGTTAATTACTCGGCCACCACACCACTGTGGTGATAACGCCATAGCAATACTGGTTACCAAGGTAAATGATGTGAAATCCTGTTGGTCATTTAAATATGTTTAACTGTAGTTTAGTAGTGTTTTATTTTATTAAGATATGCAGACAAGTAAAAACTGGCATGACGGGATTGGCAGAAGACATGAAGCATCTAGATAGTAAGTTTTGTTAGACATTTTAACGTATGATGCATTACACTGCTTGCTTCATCTGTAAGAAATACTGTAGGCCCTACATATACGATTTGAGCTTAACACCTAACTATGGAGTAGTATTGCCCTTTAGTTTATACTAATTTATTTATTCTCGATTGCGAAACAACTTCTTACAACTTATGTTAATCGCTCTCAAGACTCATTCCAGATATAATCAACCTCGAAGAGAGTAGAGAGGCAATGTGAAATTATTTGTATCTTGCCTAAGGACACTACCGACATGGCGATGGTAGGGATCGAACCCGGGACCATTCGATCCTGAGGCGAACGCTCTACCACTGCGCCACGGCCTACTCTTAGAAATAAGTTATAAATAAAAATATGAATATGTGTAACAGTTTTGAATGTATATCTGTAGCATATATTGAAATAGTGAAAAGACCCATTCAGAATTGAACGTGAAATATTGAACTGAAAGGAGCGGAGAAAGAGTGAAAAGATTTACTGCAAATTTGCTTCAAACTTTATTGAAATGAAAGAAATCATCAAACTAAGAAAATGAATGTCCATGTCAATATGATTATTTCAAAAATACAAAGCGTTGAGTCATATTTGTTCAGCGATCTCCATATTTGTGTTTGCCTCTGATGACTTGCTATTCGTTTTATCATTTAGTTTATAATAGAGTTCCGCGTAACTTTTAAAACATGAGTTTATTTTAGACTGCCACGTGGAACAAATTCAAGAGATTCATTGTTTTTGTTTTCATGTGGTATTGACCCTTAGATAACATCAATTTGTTGTACATGTTTTATCATTAAAACTTTGAACATGTGCATGTTTGTATTGTTTGGACTCAATTCGCATTTGTAATCATGTCATGGATGAGAAACATTCGTTTTAAATCCATTAAAATTTCTGTTCTGTATTGTGAAATGGAAATGCCTTCTTTTACAGCCTCGCTCCCAATTAAGGTCATTGGAATCCCACTCAGACTTGACAACGCCTTCACTAAAGTATCGGTATCCACTGATACGATTACAACCTATCATAAGGTAAATACAATTTGAAAATAATCACACTTTCAGAATCCAATTAGCATTATGCTTAATTAGTACATGTATGTACATATGACACGTAACCAATCAACCCAGAAATTCTAACGTATTTTAAAATTCTCACTAGTTTGCACAATAAACGACTATAGTAAGTTGAAATTAGTAATAAATATGCTTCTTTAAGCAAAAATCTCTTTTAAGAAGTTTTTCATCTAGACAAATGTTCAAGCCATTAAAAATTAGAGCATACTTCATGTTGATACAAATCCTAATTTAAATATTTGTAAAAATGCAGTATAATAGATGATTAATTGATTGATTGATTATATTCAGGTAAAATACACATTACATACAATTAAATTACATGTATAAATAGCGACATGTATCACAGTATGCTTACATTAACACATTAATTTGATACATGTATCACAGATTAAGATTCAGTAGAGATAATAATTACTATTCATGGTGCATTTTATATTCCAAACTTATATGCATAAAATGAGATGTTTGTAACTAAAATCGTTCATATTTTAAAACTTAATTATAGGAACATTAGTAAACTAATATATGCAGAGACATGAAAGAGCAATTAGCTAATAAAAATTAAGTGTGTATTAAACCTAGGATGGATGTATTAAACCTAGGATGATCCATAATAGTTCCATATATACATTTAATAAAAGTGGCACAACACGCTTGTAGTAAACTAGTTTTAAGACAAATGCAGTAGCACTTTTAAGGGTCATAACTGAAAGCGTTTGCAGGTAAAACGTGAAAAAATCTGGTTTGTGTTGTTATGAGCAGCATTTGGCATAAACCGAAAATACAATCATGACGCCTGTGACTTCAACTTCGTAACATAAAAATATTGTGAGAAAACGAGGTGAATATCCAAATCTGATGACCTGATGATATCATATTTACTGAGGTCGATAGGCGAAATGAAAATCATATTCATCAATACCATAAATTCTTATATTGGACGAAATCATCTGTCAGTGTGTGTTTTATTTAGCTATTTTTTTAACATTAAGTCACATACTGGGTCATGTGACTCACTATAACCAATCTCGATGTCTAAATATAGCAATACATAAATGTTGGCCAATGCTCTCAATAGCAATTAACGTTTATATTGGCAAATGATCCACAAATCCGCTGTAATTGTGTCTTGTTTTAGTAAAGCGTCTTGTTACAGGGTGCAATACAATGGAATGGAAAATCGTTTCAATCCTTTGATACAACGACCTTCCCGACAGGAATGACAACTCTTGGCATTGCATTTGATCTGAAAGAAGATGTTGTTAACACTTTACTGCAAGCGATTGTCGACAGCGGTCAACTTGATGGAATATTTTCTTACTCCAGGGTGATTGAGATTTTATTATTTATAAGTACAGTTTACGATGGAGTAAATTACATAAGCAGTGCTTTAACTAAATTTTTGTAAATATTTAATTCGATGTACATATTTTATGTTTTTCTTAGATATTTTAAAATATTTTAATGTTAAGGCCAAGTGTTTTTATATACAATGCACGCTTAGGTACAAAAAAACAAAAATAATATCAAACAGGGAATGTCACGTACCAAAAACGCAGCCTCCCCAAAACAAGCTTATAGTAGGGTGACTTTCTGGCTTTAAAAAATGGGAACCTGGACCCCCCAGTATAACAAGCTGAGTCATATATCAAAATGTTCGTAATAGATTGTAGTTTATGAAACTGCCGGCATAAATTGGCATAAATGGTGGCGTTCCGAAAAATCCAAGATGGCGTCCAAGATGGCCGCCAAAACTAAAAAGTCCAGTTTTTGTAGTACTGTTGGTCCAAATTAATTTTTAAAGACTGTGTTTTGGTTTAAAACATAGAAATGTGTAAATGCACACTAAATATACAATTTTAGGATGTTTTTTTCATGAATTTAGGGAAATTTATGAAAAAAATGACAATTTTACCCGTAAGTGTGATCAAGTTTTCGGTTTCGAGAGGTATTTTTTTAACAGCAGTTCATTTTTTTTACCAATTTGATACACTTATGTGACAAGAAATAAAATATGACTTATGGCTTATCAAAATAATTATTAAAGCAGTAAAAAGAGAACAAAATTTGAATGCACATGCATTTAAAAGTGGGTGGGGTAATTTCACATGTATTTTCGCTCTAAGTTTACATTGTTTATTTGAATATTTTGTTTATTTTACCTTCAATATTTTGTACTCCAACCAGATAGTTTCCAGCTAATATGTATTATTTAGCAAATTTTGATGTGCAGATCATTTAGTAGAATCCAAGATGGCTTCCAAAATGGCCGAAATTTAGACTAAAATATGGTCAAATGTAAGGGTACTGGGCATTTGGAGTGTACTTTTCTTATATTGATATATTCTTTACCAGCTTATATGCACAACGGTTGTTAACAAGACACTTTCATTCATTTGACCTCAAATATGAGTAATACTTTTGACTGAAAACTACAGTTTCTAACAACACGGTCGGGTTTTGGAAAGCAAACACCGTTATTGCTTTGTTACACAGAGAATAGCTGAGCAGTCGAAACGGTGAAAACTGTTACTAATTTCAGCTTCATTTCTCATACTGTTCTATCATATAATTGTTTTAACAACATTTTCTGATTGCTTATAAAATGTGGAAATAAATAAAAATATAGATAGGACAAAATTGAAGAGTAACATTTAACAATATCACCTCTTCAAGTTTAGAAGTGGGAAAATTTAAATATGAAACATGTAAACAATGTAAAACACAGATAATTGTATACATATAAATCATGAATGAAAGGTACACTCTAAGTAAAATTTAGTATACATTTGTACTTAGTATCTGCCTCCATGGCTAAGTGGTTAAGATTGCTGACTTGTAATCATAAAACTTCTCACTGATTGAAAGTCATGGGTTGGAGCCCCGCTACCAACCATTACTCTTTATTTGAGAAAGTTGGCAGTTTCTTACGGAGGAAAGGGGTCTAGTACTGGTCCTTCCAAGGAACGATGGTTAGGTAGATTGCCTGCCTGCCTGTGACTGAAAAACTGTTGAAAAACGGGCAGTAAACTTAAAATCAAACCAAACTTAGTATATGATACAATGTATATTAAACACCATTTAACCTACATGTATTTCAAAAGTCAGTAAGCGTAACAAAATGTTTTAAAAGTGCACTAATAGCAAATGAATACATTAAGTCAGTCTGCCTGCCCAATTGTATCTGACATGGTGTTGTTAACCAAAGCCCTTGGAATTGTATGGGCCAGACCTACTGAAGTTGAAGGAGTTTTATTTTTCACAGGAGGTATCCGGTTTATGATGTCAGTTTTTGCTTGCATTGGTCAGTTGTATGGTGATGCTGACTTGAAAGACTTCATGATGGATTCTAGTATTTTTTGCAAGATTGACAGCAGAACATATTGTGTGTGGAAGAGATTTTGATAGAGCCATGCGTTCAATTTTGATTATTAATGAGGTACTCAATCACAAGCTCTTTTTTCAGTTTCAGAAATCATCTGATGCAAATTCAAAATCTTTGCCTGCTCTCTAACTTGAGGAATTCAAAGCTATGAATCTAACCTCTGATGTTCAGGAGGAAGTTGTACAAGAAATGGTAGAAGAAATTGAAAGTTCGTTTCTCCCTATCATTGCTGAACTCAGATCTGCATAAAGATCTACCTCTAACTTGTTTAGATTTCTTGACGACTGCGTACATTAGTTCTCTCTTCCTCTCATACTGTACCTTGCGCCATCAAGGCATGGATTGTAGGATGTTTCTTGTTTGCTGCAAATCGAACAGTGTACAAAAGTACATGTTATCTTTGGCCAGTATTTTACAAATAGTTTAAAACTCCAGACACGCCAGAAACGTGGTAATAGTTCTTCCACTGCCACTGCTGTAATATATGTAAATTAACATGCTGATACCAGACTTGGAGAGAGTCTTGGTCAGTAGTAAAAGCAAAATTGAAAATTACCAGAGTCTACTTGAGAGGGAAGAAATCGTTTTCGTCTTTGGTGGTATGGTTGAAAAGCCTTTTATATTCGCTGTAATGCTGTTATTTTTAATGACTAAATATAGTCCAGTCAGGAAGAAGCTGATGGTAGAATAATTATGCAATTGGCATAATAATTTTGTCTGTGGGATAAAGAAAGCCGTTTCTGTTAGTCCAGACAGAGATTGTTTGGTTCTGTTGGTTCATTACTACAATAGTCTTGGTATTGACACACTCTTTCTTAAAACTGGTCGAAAATCTATACATTATATGACCTTAAAAGGTACACGTATATACCAATCCATTATGAGAGTTGCAAATTTGTTGCCTGCCTAGCTAGAAATCTTGTTGTCTGTTTATTATCTTAGGTATGATACATGTTTCATCCATGTATGGCATACTAATAGGTAAAAAGAAAGCAGTCCAGGTACTTTTGAAATATGCAGAGAAACTTGGTTAACTATCCGGCTTTGGCTGTAATCCCAGTTGTCTTCTGAATCTAGGTCTGCGGCCACTGCTTTAGGTGGGTGCCTAACTGTGATTCCCTTAATTCTTTGCGTAGAAGTATTGTTCTTGAAGAGAAACGTGTTAAACCAAGAAAGCTTCCTCCAACTGATGACAGTTTTATGTTGCATTTACTTCGTTGTACTTATCACTTAGTAATTTTGAGAAATTTGACAAAAACAAAATTGTTTCTGCCTAACCCATTAGGTTTTTGTTATGAGGTTGACAAAAATGCATTTGGCTTTAGGATAAAGATGATGTAACAACCCGCCGCAGCACCAGAACTTTTAAGTAACCTGGTTCGTCTTTGTTGTGCTGTGATGAATGCACCTGCACAAGAAATCAACAGCCTTGTACACAAGTCTGTGTGTGTAAAGGCACGAGTCAAAACGTGTTTATGATGTTAGCTTTTACTGGAATCGAGGACTGCTAGACTTATGTCTTACATATCCTTGAAGTTTGCCCTGTTTGCATTTTGATATAATTTACTCTGTTTAACATAATTAAATGAATAAGTACTTTACTGTGCAAAAGAACAGATCATAATGCCACTATTGCAGATTAAGTCTCTGAATGAGTTTTGCTGTAACTAACAATTAGCTGAAAATTTCAATTAATACATTGCTTCCTTGGGTTATTTGTAACATACTATATGATTATGTGATGAGTTCTACATGTTGATAATGTGATGCATTATGTTAATGAGTCTTTGTATCTGTAAAGAATAAGCAACAAACGAAGTTATACACATACCTTCCACTGTGGGAGTGGAAAACACGTGTAATATTAGGTAACTCGTGTATATGAGTTTTATTTCAGACTTAGGTCACTACTTTAAGATTATAATTGTTTTAGTCTCAAAGCTTTTCTGTGCATTTTGTTGAAGAGGAAAATGAAGTTGTTTTTTTTTTCTTTTGTTTAAAGGAATTTGCTGCCTGCCTAACATCACATAATTGTTTAACACTTATGAAAGATGGTTTGCAGCTGTATGATGTGTAACACTTTCTCCTGTAAATTGCACATTAACCTACCCCACCCAATTGCCAAAGCTAGAAAGCAATATAGAGGATGTTTGTTTGATTCAGTGAAATATCAAATTTATGTCACAAGTGAACCCCAAAAACTGATATTTTCACGAGTTGCGTAGCCACGAGTGACAATGTCAGTGTTTTTGGTGTCCACAAGTGAAACAAACAAATTTTCTTTTTATTTCATGTTTTCTTGACAAAATAATCAGGACAAATTGGGCTCATAGTATTTTCATTCCCCATGGAGAACCCCATATTAATAAGAACCGCATTACTTCAATCATTACTGATAGAGCAAAAAAAGTAGTTCTAAAGTTTATTTCAGATAAAAGTATTTAAAATGTCATATCTATCTCTATCATCCAATGAAACTGAAACATCAATCTATAAGATATAAATTGAAACAATTGTTAAATAAAGAAGTCTGCTCTTTGTCACGCCATGAATCGCGGAGTAATACTCAATCAGCAAGAACAGTGAAAATAAAAATGGTAATCCACTGTTTCAGAACTGTGGATTCTCACTTTTATTTCACTGAGAAAACTCTATATAATTCACTGGAAAACATAAAATAAAGTGTATCAATATCAAATACCAAATTGTTATTTAATAGGGATTGAATTAAATCAAACTATTTTTACACCTTATTTCTACTCAAAATTATCTATAATTAAAATATGTTTCATTTGCATACACTAACAATTTACGCCATTTACGCTTGAAATCAACAAATATCAGTGTGTTGGACAGCCGGCCATTTTGAAGCCATCATTGATTTTTTAAATAAAAGATTACAATGTATCTGCTAAAATTTAACATTCCTGCAAAAGAATATGCATAAAATTAAACTAAAAATAACAATCATAGTAACTTAAAAGTTGAAATAAAGCTTAAGCATTTACATTGCAAATGTGTGTGAAATTACCCCACCCACTTTTAAATGCTTGTGCATTTAATATTTTATTTTCCTTTATACTGTTATGTAACTATTTTGAGAAGCTTGTGTCAAATTTTATTTCTTGTCACATAAATGTATCAAACTGGTAAAACAAATGAACTGCTGTTACAAAAATTTCTTTCCAGAACGGAAAAGTGTCTACTTTAAAGGGTAAAATTGTCTTTTTTTTTCATAAATTTTACTGAACAGGTGATATTGTTAAATGTTACTCATCAATTTTGTCCTATCTATATTTTTATTAATTTCCACATTTTATAACCTCCTGTGAAAAATAAAACTCCTTCAACTTCAGTAGGTCTGGCCCATACAATTCCAAGGGCTTTGGTTAACAACACCATGTCAGATACAATTGGGCAGGCAGACTGACTTAATGTATTCATTTGCTATTAGTGCACTTTTAAAACATTTTGTTACGCTTACTGACTTTTGAAATACATGTAGGTTAAATGGTGTTTAATATACATTGTATCATATACTAAGTTTGGTTTGATTTTAAGTTTACTGCCCGTTTTTCAACAGTTTTTCAGTCACAGGCAGGCAGGCAATCTACCTAACCATCGTTCCTTGGAAGGACCAGTACTAGACCCCTTTCCTCCGTAAGAAACTGCCAACTTTCTCAAATAAAGAGTAATGGTTGGTAGCGGGGCTCCAACCCATGACTTTCAATCAGTGAGAAGTTTTATGATTACAAGTCAGCAATCTTAACCACTTAGCCATGGAGGCAGATACTAAGTACAAATGTATACTAAATTTTACTTAGAGTGTACCTTTCATTCATGATTTATATGTATACAATTATCTGTGTTTTACATTGTTTACATGTTTCATATTTAAATTTTCCCACTTCTAAACTTGAAGAGGTGATATTGTTAAATGTTACTCTTCAATTTTGTCCTATCTATATTTTTATTTATTTCCACATTTTATAAGCAATCAGAAAATGTTGTTAAAACAATTATATGATAGAACAGTATGAGAAATGAAGCTGAAATTAGTAACAGTTTTCACCGTTTCGACTGCTCAGCTATTCTCTGTGTAACAAAGCAATAACGGTGTTTGCTTTCCAAAACCCGACCGTGTTGTTAGAAACTGTAGTTTTCAGTCAAAAGTATTACTCATATTTGAGGTCAAATGAATGAAAGTGTCTTGTTAACAACCGTTGTGCATATAAGCTGGTAAAGAATATATCAATATAAGAAAAGTACACTCCAAATGCCCAGTACCCTTACATTTGACCATATTTTAGACTAAATTTCGGCCATTTTGGAAGCCATCTTGGATTCTACTAAATGATCTGCACATCAAAATTTGCTAAATAATACATATTAGCTGGAAACTATCTGGTTGGAGTACAAAATATTGAAGGTAAAATAAACAAAATATTCAAATAAACAATGTAAACTTAGAGCGAAAATACATGTGAAATTACCCCACCCACTTTTAAATGCATGTGCATTCAAATTTTGTTCTCTTTTTACTGCTTTAATAATTATTTTGATAAGCCATAAGTCATATTTTATTTCTTGTCACATAAGTGTATCAAATTGGTAAAAAAAATGAACTGCTGTTAAAAAAATACCTCTCGAAACCGAAAACTTGATCACACTTACGGGTAAAATTGTCATTTTTTTCATAAATTTCCCTAAATTCATGAAAAAAACATCCTAAAATTGTATATTTAGTGTGCATTTACACATTTCTATGTTTTAAACCAAAACACAGTCTTTAAAAATTAATTTGGACCAACAGTACTACAAAAACTGGACTTTTTAGTTTTGGCGGCCATCTTGGACGCCATCTTGGATTTTTCGGAACGCCACCATTTATGCCAATTTATGCCGGCAGTTTCATAAACTACAATCTATTACGAACATTTTGATATATGACTCAGCTTGTTATACTGGGGGGTCCAGGTTACTTACAAAATAGAGCCCTTTTGGACTGATTGTCACCCTACTATTATTTGAAATGCCTGCCACTAAACCTTTTGGAAATATAAGAATAAAATACTTTGGCTATTTCATTATGATATACACAAAGTATGTGTAGCATACATGCATGTGACAGGACGGCATATTTTAAACGTACAGCTATGAAGTTATGATTGGATACTTGACAGTTAATATGACTCATAATCTTTTTCACAGGTAATGCAAAAGGAATGGAAAGAGTTTTTCCTGACATGTGAAACTGGAACTTACTGTCTTGGAAACATTCTGAAGAAGGTGCTTTCTTTTTTCCATTTTTTGTAATATTTCTTACAAACTTGAACTAGACTTTCATCGACAGTGTATATACAGTAAAGATCCTGTATTGAGACTACCCTTTGGACCACTTAAGGTTTGGTCTTATTAATGAATCCGTCTTATTAGTGAGACCTTTTTAAAGTGAAACTGAGCATTTGGTTCCGAAATGGATGGTCTTAATACCGGGGCGGTCTTTATATCGGGGATGGTCTTTATAACGGATGGTCTTTATATCGGATGGTCTTAACAGCGGAACTTGACTGTACTAAACTTCCAACGCAACACCTGTCCTTCACCTTCTTCATTTACTAATCAACCATTCCAATATCTGCCAGCGCAATTTTGACTATTGATGCATGGAAGCTATCATGTCTTGCATTTATGAAGTCATTTACTTCTGTAACATCAATTTCAAAATTATCCAGTGGTACAAATCAGATAGCAAATAACTTTTATTTAACGTTTAAACTTTCGTAGACTGAACAAGGGTTATTGCCTTGAATATAATTATCGTTTGGAAGCCCACTAAAATTTTCTTCGATATGAAATTTGTGCCACTCAATTATTTTTAAATCCATGTAACAGAAGTATCTACCCAATGGCATCATAAATGCATGACATGATACATTCCGTGCATAGATAGCTAAAATAAGCTGACAGATATTCGAAGGGTTGGTATTAAATAAAGAAGAAATAAGGCAGGGTTTGCGTTAGAAATTTTATTTCGTATATGTTCAGTCAACTCATGCCAGAGTAATGACTTCGAAATGGTAAACGTAAATTTACTGACTAAGTAACGAATAGTGCAAACAAATAAAAATAAAAAAAACAGTGGTTCACCATCACATCTTACCTGAGTTATTTATCATACAGACTGCCAAAGACTATCCGGGCAGAGTAGTTGGAATGCAATGGAAGGTACATTCGGCCAAACTAAACATTCGTGATGGCCAGATCATCGGTGAACTGACTGGGCGAGTCAACTGTAGCGCTGACAGCACTAACGAAAGTGTACCGTTGTTTTCTGCTCAGATTGTAAGTACTGTAGGTTGGTGTTTCATCGAAACGTAAAGCAGAACACGAAAAATAGAATCTGTGCATGATTAAGGGTGCATTCAAACTGTTCAAATGCGAGCGTTTTGTCCACTTCACCACGGTGGCCAACACTTTGCTAGTTAACTCGCTATGGTATCTATTACATGTGCTGCTAAAAAGATCACTATCATTGAGATACTAGTGTACATACGCATCCTTTATCCATTAATTTAAAGCCATGTGATTGCAACTGGACATTAGCTGAACAGTACGATATGGTAAAAACCAAACATAATTTGAAATATAACATGATTATACCTTTAGGAACTTGCCGTCCCTTTTCAACTGAAATTTTCTGAAGGGAGTCTCTCTGCTAGAGCTGTAGCATGGGGGTAAGTTGTTTTCAACCTCCGTTTTGCTTTAAACTTTACAGTTTGTATCATTTCTTATATAATTCATTTTCAACATTTGTCTGAGCAATGATAGAATTGTCCAGTCAAAAGCAAAATTACCATAATA
>JAFMSR010000009.1:14291670-14330647 GCA_022818135.1 Saxidomus purpurata | reverse complement strand
AATTCAAATATAATTACTTTAAAGCTGTTATAGATTTAATTATCGGACTGATTATAACACGGAATGTCTGGTTTTGATCAAATTAAAATTTAATTACTAGTTCAAATTTATCGAGAAAACGGGTACTTACATTAAAAACCTCTCTAAGTTTATGTGGCAAACTAAACTTCCTCTTTCTGAGACTGTTTTTCGTTACGGCTTGTTGCATATAACTTATTAATAAACGACTAGGAATCCATACAAATAGCAACCAGGAAGTCGGATTTTATTTTTAAGTTCAACCAAGAGATACACTTTTTTCGCTTCAGTGAACATGCTTACAAGTGCATTGTCAATAGTGAATCGAATTATATATTTGTATGCGAACAGTTGAATTGTTAACAGGTGGATACTAGATAAATAGGCTCTCTAGTTAATCTTTTCTTAGTATTTCAAAAGCCTCATTAACTCCATTTGTGCAAACAAAGTCCTTGCTTCTACAGATTCCCTATGTGTTTCTGCAGCCAAATGAACTCAACATCGTACTCCTTACTACCAATGCAACCCTGGTTACTTCTGCTTCTTAAGTTTCTTCGCATCCTAACAAATACAGTCCTATGTCTCCTGCTAAGCATGTAGTCCTGGTAACACAAGTTCCTAAAGTATCCCAGCAGTTACAGTCTCGGGTTTCGACACGATCTAAGGATAAACTGCAGTCTGAACAACAAAACCGTGTCCTTAACTATCAAAGCAGCAAAGGTCACACTTTTAAATATCCTGTATGCATGAAATTCCTATTATATTTAAAAGGCGATATTAAACTGGCTGCGTTGTTTCGAGAGGAAACATGGTTGTGTTCATTCGGCTTCTATGAATGTAGGTCCGTGTCTGTAAGTTTTAACGGAACCCTGACAACATCCTTTTCCCTAGTATCCCTGCAATTCAATTAACACAGCCCCATACCCATTGTATCAACGCAGCCCCGGGTTACTCATCTCCCTTGCAGCCCGATTAACTCAGCCCAGTTTCAATGCGTAACATTATAATCGGTGTAATACCGCCTTTTAAATATCCCAAATGCTTAAGTTTTTGGGTGCATATACAGTCAAACCTGTGAACAAAGACCACCGTTGAGAAGCTACACATGTGGTCTTTGCTTGCATGTGGTTTTTATTCACAGGTGTTTCTACTATAGATGAATAGTTCACTGTTATCTCCCTGCTGGTCTTTATTCGCCGGGTGGTCTTCATTTGGAGGTGGTCTTTTACACAGGTTTGACAAACGTATCAACAGAAGCATCAGATAACATCAATTCCTTCGATACCCATGCAACTCCAATTACTCCGTCCCGTGTTCCATGTACTAATGCAGCTCAATGGAGCCCTGATTACACCGTTTCTTAAAGTAGCGTCTCCACCTCGAAAACTGAGCCCCGTGTACCTTTCTGTCAGTACAGGCCTTGTAATATTGATTCCAAAAGTGTACCCGCGATCGAATGGCACATACATGTACCACAATTTGACGTCAAACTCACTTCAATTTACACGGGTAGTAAATTATGTCGGTAATTACATTCTTACAGCATCATTTAGTTTTGGTGGCAAAATTATACACTTTTTTTTATAAATATCATATCTGGAGATATAGTTCATGATTTTTCATAGGGTACAGCTAGAGTAAAAAAAGAATCATTTCAAATCGCTGTTGCCATAGCAACAAATAGTATATGTATGTGCAGGAAATATGGCTATAGTAGCTATCAGTTTTAACATTTGTTATGCATTTAAAGAGGGTGACAAACTGTTGTTTCAATCAATTACTGTCGAATAATGTGACATGTCTGAAGGCCGGTCGTGTGAATATAGCTCTGGTAACACCGTTTCTATAAGTAGCATTCCAGACTCACGGACTATATCAATACAGTCCTTGTTACGCTGTTTCTATGTATATGTACAATATACCAACATCCCTAGGAACTCAACCGCCTTGTACATATCTACGAATTGAGGTCCATGTCCCCTAGTATCAACACAATTTGTGGCAACAACAGTTCTCTTCATATTCTCAGCAACCCCATTAATTCTACTGTCACTTGTATTCACGCAGCCCCGGTTTATTACATCTCTGTAGATATCTAAGCAGCCCAATGCACTAACACAGGCGCCTATGTGTGTCAACATAGCCCTAGATTTCAGGCACGCATGTCCTTTTTAGAACAACCCCTGTCATATTGCTTCCATATACTAGTACCCGCGACATCGTTAAGTCAACACCACGTTCCCATGTATCATCACAGCCCATGCTATACCGCCTTCTAAGTATCCCGCCGTTATGTGTCCCCTAGTATCAACTCAAATCGTGGTATCGCGCTTTTAAGAATGTCCCTACCATCTCACTAACTAAACGCAATTAGCCTCATTTGTCCTCGAATATACGCAGTCTTGTGTTACGTCACGGCTTTGATTTCAGGTTTGCATGTCCAAGTATCGATATCCCAGCCACTCCATTTATCATCGCCGTGTTCCAAGTATCAACACAGCCCGGTGTTACTTCACCGTCTTTTGCATATCAGACAAGCATTTCCGCTGATATTGCCCATGTCCAAAACAAGAAGTCTTTCTATGTTTATTCCAGTAAGCGCTTGCATTGCGGGACAAAACGGTTAAGTAACGCGAAGCTGTGTTGACACAAGGGAACATGGGGCTGGGTAAATGAGGATGCAGGGATATTGACGAAAGAGGTGTTTCCAAGTATTCTGTTAATACTTATGGATACGGACCTGAATTCATATGCATGGGGAATAACTTCGATGTGATGTGATGTAACCCGGGCTTCAATGATACATTGGGACAAAGATTGAGTTCGGGGATCTTCGGGAATACCAAGGGAAGCTGAATGAAGTATGTGAAGTACTCTGAGAATGCATGTTTACTTGGAAAGAGTGAACAAAATTCAGTAAAATTGAGGACAGCAATTTTAGTAAGGGTTCTGTTGATACTTTGGGGACATTCAGCTGAAACGATAGGCATATTTGGATACTTACAAATCGGTGTAACTGATACATGAGAAAATGGTGTTGAGCTTCTAAGGCCGCTAGGATAGATACGGAGGTGACGTAACCCAGGGCTGCGTTGTCACAGGGATAAGGCGCTAAGTTTATTGAAGCGATCTTACTCGGGGTTCTGTTAATACTTTGGATCACTGACCCGAAAGTATAAATTGTTGTTGTTGTAGGAATTTAACGCCGGTTTCCACCATGTTTCGGTCATACGGATATGCAGACAGTTTAACTAACCATTGATCTTAGTAAATCAGTTCTCGACCCCATATCCTCCGTAAGAAACTGTCTGGTAAGATGATACACGGTCGGTAGCAGGACTGGAATTCATGACCCTTAATCTCTGAGAGGTTACAGTGGTTTGAAGTGATTACAACCACAAGACACTCGGAGGCGGATCCTATCATGACCTTAAGGGATACTTAAGGTAGGTCAGTACCTTTCGTCAGTAAAGTTAAAAGTTCTCACATTTGTATGAAATTTGGTACATGTGTATATTGTGCCCATCTGCGTTGCATGGTAACGTTTTTATTCACATGACGTCACGTGACGTCATTTGACAATGCCATCTGGCGACAGCGTACCGGAAGATGTCAGTTGTGGACCTACTTTTATTTTTCAAAGTTTGCTATAATTCTTGCAAAATATTCTATCAACCGATGTGCACACTTTTACACTTTAGTTTAAAAAGTATTACATTTCCGTCGAAAACGTACAGAAAAACTATGTGACACTCGCGGAGATGGGGCTGAAATCATGTGACTTCCGAGATATTTGAGGAAGCTGTGCTTTTAGGAGAACATGGTTACCAGGGGACGCGGGGCTGGGTCCGTTGGTCTGCGAAAATACTTACGAAGGGCTGCATTGATTGTAAGGGAGACGATGTTGAGTTCATTTGGTTGCTCTGTGACGCTTTACCTTTTGGTCATAGAGCCGCATTGCTCAAAGGGGTTGACCTAAACTTTGAACCACTGATACCCACAAACTAACAAGGAAAAGCACAGCACACGAGAAACATACTAATGCAGAAGCATTTAGATATTCCGGTCGGAAGTTGTTTATTTATTTTTCTAAATAATGAACATTGTGATTCATTTTCAGTTATGAAAAATGATTGAGAGCTCCTTTTGTCCCTCTAGCATACTGGTTCCTGTCCCATTTCTAGATAAAAGTGAGCTGTCAATGTTGATAGAAGCGATTCAAAAGGTATTTATCTAGTAATTAAGTCACAATCGGTGTGTTTTCTTCAAAAACATATTTAATTTTTAGAAATCTTTTTTTTTGCGGAGTGACGTTACGGCATCCTTCATTCAAATGTTTTTGCATTGCGTTAGGACACTTGTTAAATGCAATCGTATTGTACAGAACTCTTACGATTCAGGCTATTGTTATAAGAAATATATGCGTTGAAATAATATTACCGAAAAGACTAATAAAACTAGCCAGTTGATGGCGATTACCGCTCAGCTCTCTTTCTCACATGGCCACCATCATGGTTGAGTGGTTAGAGTGGCTGGCAGTTTCTTACGAGGTTAGGCTTCTAGTACTGGTTTTGTCACAGGTACGATAGCTAGGTACACCTCCTGCCTGTAAATATTATTGAAATAACGCTGAAACGGGCGTTAAACAAGTACAACAAAAAATACAACAACAACTGTCTGTTACATGTACTCATCCCGATCATTCGCTGTATATGCGGCCAGTACAGGACAACTCTTGTCATTATCGATTTAGGCTTGTGTCGTAGCACTGGTTGTGTAACATTACATAAAAAAACAGATATACGGCGTTAGACGAACTTCTGTTATATATACTCATATTTATCGACGGCTTGTTAATAATATTTATTACTGATAAATCGCATCCGGTTGATTTTCATGTAATGATACCGAGCTGATGTAGTAAGTGACACGACCAGTTTAGCATCTTTTTTTGCAGACTTAATATCCATGCAAATAAGAACAAAGGGGGCAAAAGAACCTGATTCAATATATTGATATCTTTTGGCAGTCAAGGTATTTTTTCTCTTTTGGAGCTGAATATGTAAAGGCAATGTTTGTGTGATTTTGCACAGACCAAGTCTTATCAAAGACAGACAACTCTTAATTTCTTTTAGTTGGAAATGAGAGAAAAATATATCCAGTTTTCTCCCTAAAGTAATAAAGAAATTGGAAATGCATGTGCAACTTTTATAAAGTATTCAGATTTATTGCAAGAAACTATACAGTTTAGTATCAACTAAGTCGCTTTTCCACTCAAACTAATATCGACTCAGGTAACCTGGTAACATACGCACCTTCACATTTAATGTGCATTTAGAACCTCCGTTTGCCACTGAAAGGCCCTGTGAAATCGGGTCAGTGTCCCTCAGACCGCTAGTAATATGTACTTAACTTAGACTGTGTTTACCTCGCTTGATTAAGTATCTCCGTAGCCCTGTTATCCAAAATGTACCTGCGCCCTAGTTATTCCTTCTTACGTATCTCCGAAGCCCCATTATTTCCTGTCCTTGGTTCTACACCCCACCTATGATTGTGTCCCCTCAGATAAATGAATTCAACACCATACCCCTTACTATAAATGCAACCGTAGTTACTTCTGCTACTTAAGTATCTTCTCAGCCCAACGGATCAAGACCCGTGTCCACTGGTAAACACAAGTTCCTAAAGTATCCCTGCAACTATTCTAAACTATCACAGCAACACAGTTTACATGGCCTTTTAAATATCCCGTATGCCTTTGAATTCTTATCATTTTTAAAGCGTGTTATAACATGGGCTACGTTGATACGCGAGGCAACCGGATTGTGTGTTCATAAGGGTTCTATGAATCCAGGCCCGTGTGCCCAAGTATTAACAGAACCCTGACACACATTGCTACTCCCAGAAAACCTGCAATTTAATTAACGCAGCCCGATATCCCTTATATCAACGAAGCCCCGAGTTACGTCTTATCCGTATGTACCCCAGCAACCGAATAAACTCAACCCAGTTTCCCTGCGTAACAACCGAACCGGTGTAATACCGTCTGTGCTTATGAGTTCGAGTACATATACCGAAGTATTAACAGAAACCTTGGTAACATCGTTTCCTCCGATATCCGTGTTACTCCACTTACTCCTTCCCCTGTCCAAAGTACTAACGTAGCTCAATGTAGAACTGATAACACCGTTTCTTTAAGTATCATCACTGCATCACAAACGCGGTCCCACGTCCCTTTCTGTCAGTACAGCACTTGTAATATTAATTCCATAAATATACCCGAAGCTTCGCGATGTCAACCGAATGCCCCATCATTATCAGCACAGCCCATGTTACACCGACTTCTAAGCATCCCACTTGCCTATGAATTCAGCGCTGTGTCCAACTCATGGTATGAACACCTCCATATGTATCCCCAAGCCGCATGAACTTATTATGGTGTTTTCAAGTACCCTAATACCGGTTTAAATGGCCTTATAAGTATCCTACATGCCTATGGTTTCAGGTCCGTCAGTTCAAGCACTAGTATTAAAAGCACCCTTGGAAACATTACTTCTCGCATTTCCCATTCAACCCCATTAACTCCAATTAGCCCCATGTCCCCAAATATCTGCAGTCCTATCACCTTAACCCCGTATCCCTATGTATCAACGAAACCCTCCTAATAACGCCTTTAAAGTATGCCACATGCCCAAGTATCAACGAAACCCTTGGTAACATTGACATCTCTGCAACTCCATTTTTTTCAGCGCCGTGTTTCACTTATAATCAAAGCGTTTCTTCACCTTTGTATGTATCCCCGCAGTCAAACGCATACGCCAACTTTCTTTCATGAACACAGCATTGGGCTTCATACCATTTTTAATTGCACTCAGCCTCTACATGAGCACATTCTCGTCCTCCAGTATAAATGTAGCTCTGGTACTACCGTTTTCCAAGTATCATCCCAGCGTAACAGACTCAGTCCCGTGTACCTTGTTATAAATACAGTCCTTGTTGAAGGGCTTCTGTGTGTATATCCAGTATACCCGCAGAGCAACGAACTCTACCCCCTGTCATCACATATCACTGCATAACAGGTTAATACGTCGTCTCATAAATATATTGAAAGTCTGCGATATAGGTCCTAGTCAATAAATATCAACACACTTCCCTTCATAACCCACACAACCCAATGAATCCTGCCCCATTTCTCTTTATCAACGCAGCCCCGGTTTATAACATCTCTGTATATATCCTAGCATCTCAATGTACTAATGCAGGCGCCAAATTACATTAACATAGTCCTAGATTTCAGACCATGCCTTTGTGTCACTGCTTTAACATGAACTCAGCCCGTGTCCTCTAGTATCAATGCAGTCCTGGTAACACCGTTTCTATAGATATCATAATAGCCCTGTGCACTCAGTCCCGTGTCCTTTTCTACCAGTAAAGCCCTTGTTATACACGTATTGCTTCCACAAGTATACCTGCAGCTTCGTTAAATTTACCCCTTGGCCCCGCGTATCAACATAGTCCATATAATGCCGCCTTCTAAGTATCCTGCCTATATATGAATTTATTTTCTATGTCCTTTGGTATCTATTCAACTCGTGATATGAACGCTTCAAAAAATGTCACTACCATTTCATTAACTTATCTCATAATGCAATTAGCCTCATTTCCCTTTGAATAAACGCAGCCTCTTGTTTCTTCACGGTTATGTTTTCAGGTTGGTGTGGCCAAGTATCAACAGGACCCTTGGTAATATAGCTTCCTTCGATCATTTCCGCTGATTTTGCCCTTGTCATATACTATCGAAGGCTAAGTAACCCGACGCTGCGTTGACACAAGGGGACATTGGATACAGGGGTATTAAGGAAAGATTTTGTTGATGCTAGTGGACACAAGACACGCACCTGAATTCATATGCATACGGAATACTTCCGATGTAAGGTAACCCGGGCTTCAATAATACATCGGGACACAGGTTGAGTTCGCGAACTGCGAGTGTACTAAGGGAAGCTGTATGAAGTATGTGAAATATTTGAGAAGTTGCGCTGATTGAATGTAGATGCAGTGAAATTGAGGACAGCAATGTTACCCAGGGTTCTGTTGCAACATGGGGGAAGGGCATTTAGATGAAACGATAGACATGTTGGATACTTGCAAAGTGGGATGAAATGGAGCTGAGATCATAAGGCCACTGGGATACAAACGGAGGTGATGTAACCAGGGCTACTTTGAGACGACGGGTATTAGCCGACTTAATTGAAGCGATCTTACTCGAGGTTCTGTTAATACTTTTAAAGACACACCCGAATTCATACGTTCACGTTGTTGTTGTGGGAGTTTAACGCCAGTTTCAACCGTCATACAGGCGGACAGATTATCCCTATTCTCTGTAAGAAGCTGCCCACTTTCTCGCATGAAGAGACATGATCGGTAGCAGGGCTGGAACCTCTGAGATGTTATAGTGTTTTCAAGTCAGTTACTTTATATCACGGAGGCAGACTTAATCATAGCTTTACAAGATAATTAAGAGGCGGTGTACCCAGTGATGCTGTGATAGTTGAGGAAATGGGGTTGAGTTCTCCAGGCTGCAGGGATACGTCAGGGAGTGGTGTAAACTAGGAATGTGTTAACACTGGGGGAGAGACGTGGTCGAAGTCATGTTACTGCCAGGCTAATTCTAAGGAGGTAAAAGAGGCTGCGGGACAATAAGATTAGAAATCCAAGTTAAAATAGTTAGATACATGCGACATTTTTGACTATCAAGCTTTGATTGATAAACCGGAATATGAGCACCTTATTGATTTTGTTGTGCAAATAATATGCAAGCATTATAACCAATATCTTGACATATTGACCCTCAATGAGCCCGGGTACTGATAGGAATACTAGAGCCAAATCTTGGTTTTTTCAGTGTTTATATGCAAGAGTCTATTAAAGCGTAAATACTCCGGTTTTACGATTAAAACAAACTACTGTAAATCGTGTAGTTTTAGCGACGATTTGCTTCAATACTTTCTTGCGAATTGTCCATTTCACTTAAATATTTCGCAAAAGATGAATTGTTCTGGTAGGTTTACGGTCGGGGAGGGGAGTAATATAAGGGGTCTATGTAAGGACGCAACAGAGCAAAGTAGTTCAGATCATTCAAGATAAGAAGCAGTTTTAAGATTTTCTATTTTCAGTAACAGTGGCCCTTATATGTAGTGGACCACAACTATTTCCTATCCTCGGCAAGGAATCACTGTAACAATACAACAAGACAAGTTTTGACTTCAGTCTATAAGTTCGTAACAAGAAGCCGTTCCTTTAAAAGGCAACGCATATTTAAAATATTTTGCATGACAATCCCGTGACTAATTGTCTTTCGTAGAAAAAATACGATGATGTGATATTTCCATGGAAACTGAGTTAAAAATGCCACCTAGCGGGGAGGTATATTTTCGTTAATTTTCGTGATATTTTCGATATATCTCTGTCTATGTAGATAACGAAACGATCTAACTTTCATAAATGCTATGTCGAATCATTTATCCATCTGAAAAAATAAAAGTACATGTATCTAATATTTTTTGCCAAAAAAATGAAAAAGTTTGGAACGAACCCTGTAGGGGCGACAATTTTCAAAGCAAAAATAACTGCAAAGTTGACGCATTTAGCGTCAATTGCGAAAAAACGGCCCAAGATATTTTTTTTTTAAAGCGCTATGGAATCTTAAACTAATTTAAAGCAATTTTTTCAAATAAAAAAGGTGGGTCACCGTCCTTTTTTTTCGTGCCACCGAAACTATTTTGAAGCGGGAAAAACATGAGAAACGTTGACGTAAAATACAAGATTGGCGTAACATAACGAGCCGTTACTGACGTTTTCGGACGTTTCTTGTAAAAAGAAAATTACTAGCGTTGTTGCTTTATTATGCAGAAGTCACTTTAGATCGATCCTTCAATGGCTAATATACTTTGTAGTCGATACTCAAATTTTAAATTTAAATGGACACCATGTTTAATAAAATAATAACAATTGATTGGTGTTACAAACTAGTTCGACACTATTTTATTTAGTTGTAACACGGATCTGTTGTGGTATAATGTGACATTAATAAACACAATACAGAAAACATTCGAAGTAAAACTGAAGAAAAAATATCATTTTACTTGCCGCATTTAGCCCATCGTAAATACAGTATCTTCGATGCGGATATGCACAGGACAACAGTGTGTATGGCGGTATTTCGGCCGAGCGATGCTAGTATGAACGTTTTATATAGATTATTTACCTAAACTTTGATACAGTGTTTTATAAATTACTCTTACTAATAAAATCGACTAAGTCATTGCTGGCATAAAATATACCTAGTTGTTTTCCAGAGAGATATAAATTGAACAACAACACACTTCCAAATACAGTAGCACGCAAGAAAAGATTATAATATGAAACGCGAACACCATTATCAATACCAGACGAGCAATTCAATCGGGTTACATACGATATAACAGCTTAAGTATCTTTATTATAAGTGTACTTAGAGACAAACCATGTATCACAACAGCATTTAAGCCATCACTTTTATTATAATGAAATGCTGTCTCAGTTTTAAGAATTTTTCTTTTTATAGGGAACAGTCCAGAAAAAACAATTCTGCAAAAACAAAATGAAAACAGCGGTATGTGGTATAAAATAAAGAAGATTGTTTTTAAATTGTCTTCGCCCGTCCATTTATTATATGTAGTTTCCCTTCAGTTGAGACGTAGTGGCACAGGCGAGCGCTTTCGCCTCATGATCGGAATGTCTTGGTTCGATCCCCACCAGTGCCAAGGCGGTTGTGTCCATAGGCAAGACACACATATTTACACATTGTCTCTCTCTCGTCGTGATTGATTTCATCTGGAATGAGTCTCCAGAGCGATTATCTAAGTTGTAAGAACTTGTTTCGCAATCGAGAATAAATAAATTAGTATAAATTAATAGTTTCCCTTCAGTTTCCATAGGGACTGTGTTTTTAGTTTTCCAATGCCAGTACATGTATTCTTATCAAGAATTGATAAAAACATTATACGCCTCTACTTAAGAACCTTACTCAAAAATGAAAGGAAATAAATGAATGAAATAGTGTTGTTTGGCAAAGTGGGACCAGCTATATTCAATAAAACATTGCTTTTACCGCACGTGTCCCTGTCATCAAAATACGGGTATGAATTAAAAGATATTGAGCCGACTGGAGTGGTAACCGGTAGACTTGATAACTCTTTTGTTTAAAGTGTCGTATCTATGCCCTCTCCATGCAGATATATAAAGCATATTTTACAAGAATGTATCTGATTATCTCAGCAAACGAAGTACATGTACACCGATGATTGCGAAAAACTGTCATCTTTAAATTACTAATATAAATGTTTTGAAACTAATTTATTATTGTATCCCCATTTTGTATAAAAATGCAAAAATCTTGAAATCAAGTGCACATTCAGATTTGATCGAAACAATTTTTCTTTCCGTAGCAAAATGTTCTATGAAGTACACACACTTTCGGAGATTTACCACATTTTACTGCTCGTCCGTGGAATTTACCACATAACTTTCTTGTTGACATGCAGTCCAACGTTGGAATTTTTAAGTGTTGAGAAATCTATAGAAGCAAGGACGATGGAAGGGCTATCAAAGAAATCGGCAAAACATTCCGCATAAGTTAGTATGGGTGTCGGGAGACAATGCAAAGTGAAAGTATTTAAATACCTGTTAAAATCCGTCCAAAGCGACGAAATAAAACGGCCATTTTGTCCGTTGCAGCTACCACGAAAGTCACGTGATTCCCCACCGTGTCATTGCAAGGAGGCTACAGAGCAAGTTTGGTGATTTCCCAATGATAAGTTTATAAGAAAGAGATGTTTACAATTTGTTCTCTTTTTTACATACAGTGACCGTTGTGTAAAGGCTACCTGAACATTTCCTGTTGTTGTTTTGAAAGACGGCAATGTTAATCTGGTAAAAATCGGACAAGTAGTTTCAGAGAAGAGCTTTCGGTGTTATACATTGTATTGACGACAGACGCAGGATGATGAACGCTGAGCGCCGGACCACCTGCCCATAATCTAGAGCTTCGGGTAAAACGACTGTCACTATAAGGGGGCTGTACTTAACAAAATCACAAATGCAGATGTACATTGGATCGTTTCGATCTTGCGTTTTAAATTTTGTTTCTAACACCGATAACATTAAGAAGAATGTGTACACGTAGTCCGTGCCAAATTGTATGTCTATGATTATGTTATTTCATAGGACACTCGATACGGTTGTTAAGTGTATGTAACAACTTACAGTAAAATAGTTCATCAATCTTGCAGTCCGGTGATCACATTGTTTGCTATTGTAAGGCTAGTTCCGGACTTTATATTTAATATAGATATAATACATATTCAATAGATATGAGCATTCCAAGAGTAAACATGACATTGCAATGACCAAGTATTGCTGTCGCATTTGACATCGACTTCCCGTTACAGACTTCACATGTAAGATAAACTTACATTGAATGTACAGGGCGCTAACAGACAAAAGACGGTCGGACAAAATTGACCAGTCCCTATCTCTTATATGAACAGGAAATGAACAAAGAAACAGAAAACTGTATTTGAAAATAAATTAACGCGTACAGTCACTTGTTCAAATTGTATCAATAAAAACTAATAATTGATGAAATCGAAACTAACTCGTCGTGTATGTAAGATTAAAAAAAGTCCTATTTATGCACATACTGGACGGCACATACTTGCTTAGCAATGCAAAGGACAGATTAGTTGAAATCAAAACTAAATTGAAACTTTCCAAACCAGTTTAATTTTGCATAAAATATCAATCAACCAAAACATGGATACATATTTTAACATGCCTTCATACCATAACACATTGTCATAATTAGTATTATATTATCATTATTATCATTAAAATAATGATTTAAATTTTGAAAGATTTACATACATTTTACTGTGTATCAGTAAATATGTTATAAAATATGCAAGCAGATTGTTTGCTTAAACCAGAGGGCAAAGATGGCCCTACTTCACTCAACTGGCTACCATTAGCTATAATACAAGGTCAACAATTGCATCACAACAAAGGTCAATCTTCAACTGTGGGTTATGATTGGAACAGTTTTCGTAGATGTCCACTACACAATGCTACATTCCAAATATATGAGCTCTGGGCATGTAGTTTTTGACAAGACGTTTTTCCCTATATAATGTTAAATCAAGAGACCAGGGAATCATAATGTAAAATTCTTGGTAGAGGTCCACAAGACAATTCTACATCCCTAATATCTATGCAGTGGTTTCAGAAAAAGGCGATTTTTTTTCATCGAAGCCAGATATCTAAGCGCTAGGCCATGTGGTGTCAGAGAAGTGTTTAAGTTTTAACCTATAATTATAAGCTTATGCAAATTTATGTGACCCTCTGGACATGGTCAATTCTTATCCGGATGTCATGATTTGAACAATCTTGGTAGCGGTACACTAGGCAATGCTACATGCCAAATATCTAAGCAAAATGCATTGTGGCCTCAGAAAAGAATATTTAAAAATAATCCTCTGAGTTAACGATGTTTACAAACGACTAAACAGCGGAACTCAAATGCATTATGGTTTGCATTCGAATAGTTTTAATCACTCGAATAATAGCAGTTTGAATACACCCTTAATCATGCACATATTCTGTTTTTCATGCACAGCTTTACGTTAAGATAAAGTACCAATACACAGTACTTATGATTTGATCAGAAAACAACGGTATACTTTAATTAGTGCTGTTAATTAGCTCGCGAAGTAAGTTCGCCGATGATCTGACCGTTTAGGATGTTCAGTTTGGCCGAATTTACCCTTCACTGGATCCAATGACTCTGTACGGATAATCTACAGCAGTTTGCATGATAAATTGCTCTGTATTTATACTTCAGGTAAGATATGTGTTATCCGAGTTGTGATGGTGAACGACAAGCTCTTGTGTAAACAGTGTTTACATCAGGATTTTAATTGATTTCAGACGATGCAATAGCTTCCGTTCATCAATAGACAAAAACGAGGTGACAGATATTGGAATGATTGATAATTTAATGGTAACGGACAGGTGTTGCGTTCGAAGTTTTGTTTAGTATATATATTTGCTGTCTATGAAAACAGTGTTCAAGTTTGTCAGAAATGGTACTAAAAAATGGAAAGTTCATCACCTTCGTCAGATGTTCCAATTTCACATGTCTGGAAGAACTATTTCCAGTTATGCTGCATCACCTGTGGGTATGATTACATGTATCAGTCATTAATTTTATCTGTCAAATATTCAATTAAAACTTCACTGTACTTTTGAATAACCCGACCTACCACATATACTACACATATTATGTGTATATCATTACTAAATTACATGAAAGAAAAAAACCGACGCATTTTTTAATAATTCCAGAACGTTTAGCGGACAGACATTACAAATGAATTCTGTACCTAAGTTTACAAACATGTAGTATATAACAAAACATCACTCTTTAGTAAGAACATATTTTATCGCATACGTCGACAATCACGAGCAGTATATTGTGTGAAAGGTCGTTGTATCAAAGGATTGACAAATTTGTCCACCCCATTGTATTGCAACCTATGACAAGACAGTATTCTAAATAAGTCATGACATAATTATAGTGGATCTGTTGATCATTTACCAACATAAGGGTTAATTGCTGTTGGCAGTAGTGGCCAGCATTTACCGGATGGCTTGTCGGGCAATTGTTAACATTATTGTATGGCGTGCTTTATTTACGCATCGTGACTAGTTTATCGAGAGTCACATGACCCAATACCGGTATATCAAAAAGTACACACTGTTAATAATATTGCCAAATTAAACACATACTGAATGATGATTTTGTCGAATGTCAAAATATACAGAACTGATGTACAATGTATATGATATTCACTTCGGCCTATCGCTCTCTGAGGTCAACAGATTTGAATATTCACCTCGACATCTTCCAATACATGTATTTGTATAAAATGAAGTCTAGGCAGGGTGTCATGATTGTACTACAAGTAATTGCGAAATGCTGGTGATATATTCCCTCAGGTTTTCCTTCTGAAAATTACTATGACAACAATTCAGCTTGTAACAGATGCCCAGGTGAAAATATTAGACATTTTTTGTACTGGTCAATACATTCAAACCGAAACTGTTCGTGTAAAAACAAGTATGTGTGAACCTTTACCACGACTGACTGACTGACTGACTGACAGTGCCAACTGATATCGAATTAGATGTGACAATTTATCAACGATTTGTAAAATAATCTTTAGGCCTTAATTCAATACTGGGACAAGTATACAAGACACTGCCGTTGCACAATAATCAATCACAACGTACATTTGTCAAGTATTACAATATACAAAGCACATGCCGCTTTCCTTTTGTATTTCTACTTATATGCTTTCTAATGTACATGTATATAACTAACAATTACATGAACATGGATGTAAAGTTAAAACATAAAAGTAATGTATTACATTTCATTGTATTGTTAAACGCTGAAAGTGAAAACAAATGTAGAAAGTTACTATCATATGTTGATCACGGACTGATTAATGCTATCTGTAGTGTAGTGACGCAAACAAGCAGATGCAACTTGTTCTACATGTTTAATTATATGTGTATTTCTTTCTCCCTATATTTGTAATAAAATGTAATATGACGTCAATGACAAAAATCATATCCTGGTTGTAAGAACATAAGTTGAGTTATTACCGAAAACACATTTAAATGACACGAAGCATACCCAAGATTAACTTACCTCAATGGTCGATGTAAGGTTATCTTGGTCTAAATATCCGAAAGGCAAGTAAAGTACATGTTTGTTATCCACACATGTTGTTACAAAGAAGAACAATCCCACTACTCCTACAAATATCAACCTAAAATTTACAACAGTCCCATTATATACACTAAAAGAAAGCTGAAAAAGTAAATCCGATATATTTTAACCATATATGGTGATTGTTGTGTTATATATCGCTATACCAGCTGAGTAAAATATTTATACAAGCAAATTCAGTGAATTAGTATCCCCCGCCAAATGAAGCTAATAGCTGAAAAATTTCAACTGGAAAGTATATGTATGTCTGCTTCAGAAAAAAAACACATTCATAAAAGTATACAACCCAACTGCGGTCTCATCTCTAAGATGTCTCTTTTCTACAGGTTACAGTCATAAAGAACTTATTAGTACTACTACTTTTAAACAAGAAGTTACTATATAGAATATTTATGTACGAAAATAACTTCATCCCATTTTTAAAATCCAGTTTATAAATTTTACGTTGATAGATAATACAAAGATGATTAATTGTCCAAACTCAATCAAATTCTGACAAGCATTTTCAGAAAAAAAGAAGCACTTATTGCCCTTTAATTATTATTTTCTTCTATATTCAATATAAAAACATAAAAATGTTATTTCTCTTAAACTGGTTAACGATAATATCCACCCCTTCACTTCTTGATTGCTTTAGAAATCAGGTGCATTAAGGGGGTGTGAAATTTCACCATCCCATTGCGGCCTCATCTCTGATGAGTATTCCTTTTTTCTGCATTTTTCAGTGATACAGAACTCAGTTGTTGTAAGTGAAAATAAATCAGTACTATTAGTTTCAGAAATGAAAATTTCTAACTTTCAAAATAGAATATTCAAGAAATGCGCTATACCCCCGTAAGGGACCTCATTTCAAAAACAATCAAGAAGTGAAGGGTTTAAGAGAAATAACATTTTTTTTATATTGAATATAGAAGAATCTTACAATTAAAGGGCAAACCCTTGAGATACTAATCCAATCTTGACGCAAATTGTGTGTGCGCCGCCGAATTATGCTGGTGTACACTTAGTTTGAGTTTCATGAAATTGTATCCATTGTTTCTTAAGTTATGACTCTCGACGCGCAGACGGACGGACAGACAGACAGACTGACAACGCCAAAATCAATAGCCCTCCGCCTTTGGCGGCGGATAATAATATAATATCATCTCTTGTCAGTGCCAAGGCCTAGGGGTCATTTCTTCTTCAGTAAGTTAATTATCAAAACCGTCATGCACTGTACAATGTAGATTTTGAGTCATGGACATACTCAGAATTATGAATGTTTACTTCCAAGTCCACCAACTAAAAATAAATCGCGGCAATCTCCCCGGAACGGTAAATCTCCTTTACAGTATATACAAAGCGAGGTTACTGCCCACTTACAAGTAGAATATGCTTATAAAATGCTTGGTTATTTCATTTTCTGGTAAAGAAGTTGACGTTACAAATATTAATGTTGATGAAATCGTGGTATTCCTATGGAATTTTGATTAACTCACTGGCAAAAAGTGTATTGTTGTCTATATTCAAAATCGAAACAAGAGATCCGGGGACTTATCCTATTGAGCATATAGATTATCTATCGCGGTTGACATATTGTTACATGTTTAGACATTTGAAAACGAAACACTTAAGTTATGTTTGCTTAACAGATCATGTAACGCCGAAACGCATCTTATACGGAGTGTCAGGTTGAAACTTTTGTCACAAAATATATTTTATTACAGGTCCATATGATATAGTTTAAGACACATAAATCTATTTGTTTTCTTGTTACTATAATGACATTTTTAAACTGCACCAGTCTTGAATAGATTTAATGAATGATCACGGCAAAATTAAATTTTGTTTTTAACCAATAAAATCGAGAAAACTATTTCAACTTACGTTCAAATAATTTATGAAATCAATCTCCGCGTTTTATCTCTACGTTTATAAATAAGTAACAGGTGAAAATTGCGCTGCAATTACATGTCGCTAATAATAATAATTATATACAGTGAAACTTCGTTCGCTCGAACTCGAAGGGACCGTCGATTTTAGTTCGAGGGATCGGTAGTTCGAGCCATCGAGGTCCGGCATTCATGGGTTTTATAATGTAGAACTTGAATATGATATTCATTTTTACCCCTGTTTCCCTGAATAAGTGCGTATTATACACCAAGTTTGAACCTCAGACAATTTGTCCCAGCATGAAAAAATGGTTAAATCGTCGAAATTTGGTTAATGATTGCATTTGTTTTGACTACTTCCTTTTTGAAGAGCTCTTAGCGGTAGTGTGGAAAAGCCGATGTCCGATACAGGTATACCTGACTTTCTTAAATCGAAAGACATATCAAAACGTTTTATATCATTGGAAAGGTCATAAAACGAAAGCTTTAGTCACTATTTCTAATTTTAGTTAGAAGTCAAAATGATAAAATCTCTACCACGTAACTTGCACTAATTCTTTTAATGTTTTTAACGGCAACATGCCCTTCTAAAAAATTAGTCAATCATTAAAATATTCTATTCATTTTCGTGAAAAAAAACCTTTAAATTTATGCCAATCTGCTTATATTTATCAACATTGTAAAATAAATTTAGATTACCTTTTATAAGCAAGAGTAGATAAATCTGTGAATATTTTTTTATTGTGATTAGAAATTCGTAGTTACAGTATCGTGTGCAACTGGCACTGCCATGCTCATATATCATTTACCATTTAAATTATTAACTTAAAACTGTTCTGTAGTATTCAGGGATATCCAACATTAAAGATAGATAACTCGTGACTTAATATCTTGCTACTTACGACCCTTGTTTACACAGATTCTTGTTTTGCCTTACTGCCAAAGTTTTGTTTTATTGGCAAGTACTGAGAAAAGTCGAACATACAACCTTCATAATACTTGAACTTTGAATAGATAGAATGTCAGCTGAAATCAAATACATGTTGTCACAATTAAGAAAAATAAATATGGTGCACAAATTGTTTGATAGAATTAAGTTAAATGTGTAGAAAGTTATATTAGTCAATACTTTTGTTGATGCTATTTTGATAGATGTTTAATTTAAGAACAATGAGAATATAATGTTCGTTGTTGTCATTTAACATGCTACTTTTTGAAGGAATATTTAGCAATTTTAACAAAATCAGAATCAACGTTTTGTTACGTCACGTGTCTTTGTAAAAGAACGTAGTATGTGTAGTACTACTAATGTAGATCGCATGTATATGTCTAAAATTGTCTGAGCGTGGAATGAGTATAAATAAATGTTTTGAAATACTGAGGGAAAGTGGTTATTCCTAGCTGATGAAAATTTAGAAATATTGGATACTTTTTAAAACAAAAATAATATCAAACAGGGAATGCCACATACATAAAGCATACATAAAGCACTATTAAAAGCGCGTCAATAAGAACAGGTGAACAATTTAATGCATGTTTAATATTGAATTATTATACATTATGTGTACAATTATCAAAACTTTGTCGACAGTTTTACACATGAACTATTTCAAAACTGTTTTTCCGTTTTATTAGCATTTTCATGCCTGCAACAATCAATCATTTCATCAAACTCAGATATCTGACTGGGTGAAATTCACGGGAAGTAATTGATGTTGAAGTTTGTGTACGTTCGGAAGTTTGTGTACCTTTATTTAAAGAAAAGTACGAATGTTTTGCGCATTCAGATTGAAATTTCAGTGTAAAGATGTTAGTTTTAAATCATCAGATTGATGAACATTGACGGGTTTTGGAGATATTACTGACTCTCATTACACTAAATTAAGCTGCGTTTGTACATCTATGCATCTTAAAGAACTATATAAAGAGGAAAAGATTGGTTGTGATCTGCATTTAGACCAAATGCACAGGCTGCACGATCCCATAATCACCAATTGTCAACAAATTATACAATTTATTGATACTGAGCCGAGTTACTGACGTTTAGTTCAATACACATCGTCCTATTTGTACCTCCCGTTTTCATATTTCATTTTACTTTTCTTTTAATTATACGGAAAATAAACAAAATAAAAAATAACTATCTTGTGTTAATACACAATACATATTGACGTTTTTTCTCTTTTTATCTTCATCCAGAGAATACATGGTTCTACTTCCTTCACTTATATCTATAATTATTTACAAAGCACATATTTCCAGTTCCCTCACTTCTGTTCATCTTTTTTACACCACATGTATTCCTAATTTCTAAACGTAAGTTTCTCTTCATTTACACAGCCTATATTCCTGAGTCACTCAATTATGTTTATTTTTATTTACACAGCATATATTTCTAATTTCCTCACTTGTCTACAATACAGTGCTTATGTTTCTAATTCACTCACACTTATCTTCATGTTATATAAAGAGCATAATTTTTTCACCCCTTCATTGTTCTTTATTTATAATTGGAGAATAGTTTCTATTTCCTCGAGTTTGAGTAGAGGTAGCATTTTCTAGTCGTAGTTGTATACTACTACAATATCGTCAGTGTACATTATTTATGACACATTGTTTATACAGTGAGTTAATGTGCATTAGCACAGTATTGAGATCAGATTGCAACATGAGCTTTTTAACCCTATTTCTTGAAAACAAAACAGAAAAACGAATGTAAAATGTGCACATTATTATCGTATAACTTGATTTTCTCATTTGCTTGTAGAAGATAAATCGCAGTTTGTGTTAGAATTATCGATGCTTATCATCTGGAAATATGACAAATGTCACTTAATTTCATTTGTGACCTGAAACATAAATGCTAAATTTCCATGCAATGTACGGTTATCTGTTCTTCTTGACAACAAGTGCAACACAACACAGAAGGTAAACGATTTTGTCTTTTTTCTTCGTTAAAAAATGACTGCGATAAGAATTGATACACAACACAGAAGGTTAACAACCGAAATTGTGTTGTTTGTTTGTCCACTAACATCAGTCTTAATTGTTGTCGGAGGAGTAGTGGTAGTTGTTGTTGTAGTAGTTGTTGTTGTAGTAGTAGTTGTTGTTGTAGTTGTTACGATGACATCATTCAGAGTGAATTCTTTTGTATCTTTACTTCCAACCCACTCATCGTTTGGAATAGTCTTGCATGACACTAATTTGTAGCACAGGTCAGCTTCAATTCTCACCACGTCCTTTAAACACCAAATAAAGAAGTAATTAAGTAAACGGGGAACACCATAATGACTCGTATAGAACTAAAATGGTTTTTTGTAAATACAGATGACCTTATCTAGGATACAATGCTTTCATACTATGATTAGTGTTAATAATCTAAATGCCAAACGAGACAATTTATGTAGAGACGTTGAACAGAGGAATTATTTGAATGGAAAAATTGAAGAAGCAATTACTCCAAGAAATGTTTTCTCAAATAACCAGAAATAATAGCAGTAAAAATATTTTCATATCTCACTGATACTCTTGACAGCAAAGTCTCTTCTCAGACCACCAAAACTTATGATCTTGAAAACCCTTTCTCAAATTACTAATGATAAGAAATAATCATTTCTGAAATCATATGTACCCTCGACAATAGAACTTTAAAAAAGAGAGTAAAATACTCTTGACATTCATCTTCTCAAATCACCAGAATCATTAACAGAATGATATTTGTCTTTCGATTCATCATAAAATGTCACTTATTGAACCATTTCTTGATATATGTACTACTTGAAGAATGCATTTATTTATTATATAGCTCACTTTTCATTATTTTTGACAAAATAATCTGCTGATTATAAGGTATATCCTTTTAAACCATTTATACTCTTCATAGTTTAACCACATCCCTCATTGGTGGTAAACTCATTTTTCTTCAAATCACCATTATGTGTGCAAGAAAATGTATTTTCTCGATTCACCAAGAACAGCAGTCATCTTACCTCGTATAGCTTCACACCACTCGACTTGAAGTTCACATTCCTGGGTAATTTGATTGCATACTGTGTTTCATGCTCTGTTGAATATATACACTTGCTTTCATTTCTTGAAAATTTAATCATATTAATTTATAGCGACCAATGAGCAAAACTTGATCTACGTATAATTTTATCTGAAATACGCTGCAATTGCAAACTACAAAAATAATTCAAGATTTGTTCAGTATCTGCCAAAACATTTAATGTTTCAAAAACACGTTAATTGTCGGTATTGATATACATGTACTTATATTTTAACAGCCTAAAGACTGAAACGGTTAGTTGTTGGCTTTGGCATGCCAACACAGATACAGTCTAAAAATGTAACTCTGTGTTGGCAGTGATAAGCCTATATTTATACAGATAGCTCAAGATAATTTAAATGTTTGTGTTGGCAGTGATGAACCTATATTTATACAGATAGCTCAAGATAATTCAAATGTTTGTGTTGGCAGTAATAAGCCTAAATTTATACAGATAGCTCAAGATAATTCAAATATTTTTGTTGGCATTTATATGCCCATATTTATGCGGTCTAAACACTTAACCTGTTTGTTGGCTTTAATATGCCCATATCTATAGTCTAAACACACATTTTTTCGTTGGAATTAATATGCATATATTTTTATATATTGTTTGTGTTCTAAAATTACTGTGAATTGCTAAGATCTTACAAACCATTCATGATATCCAGTATTCCCTGTCTGATTTCAGGCAGAAAGAAGAGTCTTGTAGCTTCTAAAACTCTTATCGACTGAAAATCAGATAATTAGAATTAAATATCATTTAATTAGCCTTAAAGATGCAAAATAAAAAAACGAAGTGTCGAATATTTCACATGACAATACAGACATTGAAATATGTCATTAAACATATGATGATTTGCAAGCAGTGTTTTTTCAAATTTTCTAGCGACCATATAATAATTTGTACAAAGGTATATAGAAACGTATGGACATATCCCAGAAGTGGTATTTAATTATTGTATAAGTCTTAATTATATAACATGAATAAGCAAATTATTAGATACAATATGAAAGTACTTGCTGAAATATGATAACCAACAGGGGCTTGTATTGGATCTTTAATTTTGTGGATAACATTGCTTTTTTAATGCTTCTGTTTAATGGTATGGGTGTATCCTGGAATTATTTGCACTGGGCGGTGTCCACGTACTAAGTCTACTCTCTAGCTAGAATAGTTTTATCGGATCATCTCAAAACTCAACCAGAATATATGGTTATATTTGGGTCAAGTTAATTTACCAACAAGATCGCCACAGGTACTCCAGAAATTCTGTCCTTGAATTGCCAAAGAATTGTCTGCTCTCTAACTAAAAATTGTTAGATAGAAAACTCCACAAATGATTATAGTCATGGCCATATCATCTCGGCTAATTGCATCGATCAGTCAGATTGCCTTTGTAAGTCTGAAGGTACTGCCCTTGAATTGTCTTATTTCGCCAAAAAAGCATTGTTTTATCACTTAATTAAACGTTTATATAACTTCAACACTAGTTTAACTGGCATATTTTATTGTCGAGTAAGATTACATGTATCAGTTAGATCGCACTAAACATACTACATCTTGAATTATCGTTCTTTATATGTCAAACTTTGGCGATAATAACACCGTATATCTGCCTTTTCACTGAAACTATTTCACCGTATTAAAACAAAACCCGATATCATAGCTCAGATTATATTTTAACCTTTCTACCATACAAAATCACCAGTGTGGGTGTGACTGATCGAAATTATGGTAAGTTAATGTTTGATTTTACGTACCAGTACTTTTCCTATGTTTGATTGGTCAATAGTAGCATGTCCCCTGAAAAAGACATGCAGTGCTGTTGGCGACACTTATTTGAAGATTTATAAGATAATCAGATATTGCATAATAGACAGTATTCGATTAGTTTCGTTAAGAAAAATGTAAAACTATATTGACCGAAGATTAGGTAAATATCTGCTCGACTCTTTTCATAAAGCTGTATATTGACCTCTGTTATGGTTTAGTATTGAATTTTGTCGCTAGATGTTTACTGCCAATGGCAGTTTCGTGAGATATATTTTGACCGTCTTTGCATAATATTGACGTTTATATTCGAGTTCCAGTTAAAATTTTGATATTGTCTCAACAATACAACAGAATGGTTTAGAAGTAGCGGTTCAAATACAGTACTTAAGATGAAAATTTGGTATGTACTCAGCACTTTTACCGGAATATTATGGTAATTTTGCTTTTGACTGGACAATTCTATCATTGCTCAGACAGATGTTGAAAATGAAATATATAAGAAATGATACAAACTGTAAAGTTTAAAGCAAAACGGAGGTTGAAAACAACTTACCCCCATGCTACAGCTCTAGCAGAGAGACTCCCTTCAGAAAATTTCAGTTGAAAAGGGACGGCAAGTTCCTAAAGGTATAATCATGTTATATTTCAAATTATGTTTGGTTTTTACCATATCGTACTGTTCAGCTAATGTCCAATTGCAATCACATGGCTTTAAATTAATGGATAAAGGATGCTTATGTACACTAGTATCTCAATTATAGTGATCTTTTTAGCAGCACATGTAATAGATACCATGGCGAATTAACTAGCAAAGTGTTGGCCACCGTGGTGAAGTGGACAAAACGCTCGCACCATATCGTACTGTTCAGCTAATGTCCAATTGCAATCACATGGCTTTAAATTAATGGATAAAGGATGCTTATGTACACTAGTATCTCAATTATAGTGATCTTTTTAGCAGCACATGTAATAGATACCATGGCGAATTAACTAGCAAAGTGTTGGCCACCGTGGTGAAGTGGACAAAACGCTCGCATTTGAACAGTTTGAATGCAATTTAATCATGCACAGATTCTGTTTTTCGTATTCCGCTTTACGTTTAGATGAAACACCAACCTACAGTACTTACAATCTGAGCAGAAAACAACGGTACACTTTCGTTAGTGCTGTCAGCGCTACAGTTGACTCGCCCAGTCAGTTCACCGATGATCTGGCCATCACGGATGTTTAGTTTGGCCGAATGTACCTTCCATTGCATTCCAACTACTCTGCCCGGATAGTCTTTGGCAGTCTGTTTGATAAATAACTCAGGTAAGATGTGATGGTGAACCACTGTTTTTTATTTTTATTTGTTTGCACTATTCGTTATTTAGTCAGTAAATGTTCGGTGGCCACTCATTTGAACAATTAATGGTACTATCCAAATTAAAGTATGGACAATTTAGCGGGGTATAGATAAGACGTTTACCATTTCAAAGTCATTACTCTGGCATGAGTTGACTGAACATATACGAAATAAAATTTCTAACGCAAACCCTGCCTTATTTCTTCTTTATTTAATACCAACCCTTCGAATATCTGTCAGCTTATTTTAGCTATCTATGCACGGAATGTATCATGTCTTGCATTTATGATGCCATTGGGTAGATACTTCTGTTACATGGATTTAAAAATAATTGAGTGGTACAAATTTCATATCGAAGACAATTTTAGTGGGCTTCCAAACGATAATTATATTCAAGGCAATAACCCTTGTTCAGTCTACGGAAGTTTAAACGTTAAATAAAAGTTATTTGCTATCTGATTTGTACCACTGGATAATTTTGAAATTCATGTTACAGAAGTAAATGTCTTCATAAATGCAAGACATGATAGCTTCCATGCATCGATAGTCAAAATTGAGCTGGCAGATATTGAAATGGTTGATTAGTAAATGAAGAAGGTAAAGGGCAGGTGTTGCGTTAGAAGTTTTGTTTAGTACAGTCAAGTTCCGCTGTAAAGACCGCCCGATATAAAGACCGCCCCCGGTATTAAGACCATCCATTTCGGAACCAAATGCTCAGTTTCATAGTAAAATAATCTTGCTAATAAGACAGATTCATTACTAAGACCACTTCTGTAGTGGTCCGAAGGTTAGTCTCAATACAGGAATTTTACTGTATATACACTGTCGATTAAAGACTAGTTCAATTTTGTAAGAAATATTACAAAAAATGGAAATATCAGCACCTTCTTTAAAATGTTTCCAAGACAGTAAGTTCCAGTTTCACATGTCAGGAAGAACTCTTTCCAGTCCTTTTGCATTACCTGTGAAAAAGATTATAAGTTATTTAACTGTCAAATTTTCAATCAAAACTTCATAGTTGTACGTTTAAAATATGCCATCTATAATGCTACACATAGTTTGTGTATATCATAATGAAATAGCCAAAGTATTTTATTCTTATATTTCCAAAAGGTTTAGTGGCAGGCATTTGAAATAATTTTTGTACCTAGGCGTGCATTGTATATAAAAACACTTGGCCGTAACAATAAAATATTTAAAAATATCTTAAAAAACATAAAATATGTACATCGAATTAAATATTTACAAAGATTTAGTTAAAGCACTGCTAAGGTAATTTACTCCATCGTAAACTGTACTTATAAATAATAAAATCTCAATCACCCTGGAGTAAGAAAATATTCCATCAAGTTGACCGCTGTCGACGATCGCTTGTAGTAAATTGTTAACAACATCTTCTTTCAGATCAAATGCAATGCCAAGAGTTGACGTTCCTGTCGGGAAGGTCGTTGTATCAAAGGATTGAAACGATTTTCCATTCCATTGTACACTCAACCACTTTTCTAAGTATACACCTAAAATAAGTCTTGTAGTTTATTCAATTTTTAAGATATTTTGATGAATATTTCAAAATCCTAAGATCAAAGATAGATATTTAACATTCCATCAGCGTTATAAAGATAAGTACCAAACACTATGATATGCAGCGCTGTAAACACAGTAACCCAAATATTCAAAAGTCACAAAAACGTCAAAATTACCAGACTGTGATCAATGTGCGCGTAAAACAGACACTCGTGTTTGATTCACTAACATAAAATTAGCAGACTTGTGGCAATGTTTGCTCATTCAAATCCTTTAAGAAGATGTTCTTGGGCAGATGTAAAGTGTAAAAGGAATTTTGACAGTTTTAACTGATTTTAATCCTCAACTGCATTTCAACCGGGTGAAGATTTGATAGAATATGAGTACCCTGACTTCATTTTCAAATCATTTGTCGCTTAGACGTACCCGTGTTTAAGAATTTGTATTCGGTATTTCTCATTGATCACTCATGGTCAGTTTGGTGTGTAAAAATTTAAATTTGGAGAAAAAACAGCACTGTATGGAATCAATTAACAAGGTTTATTGGATACATGCATTGAAAGGAGATTCCAGTAAGGTTAGAAAGATAAAATCCATCATCAAATTTAGTGTTTGGAGGATATTTTGATCAAGGTAGGATAATAATGTATGGAATTGGTATTAAAACCCGTTTTTGTAACAAAAACTGAACTTTTCTAAATAATTTGGAAAAAAATAATAATTACCGTAATTTACGATTTTGTGAATTTCACATTAAGGTGTGCGGTGATGTAAACTCTGTAAGACAATTAATTTGCCATTCATTCTTATCAACTTTATACTGAATATTAGAACAATGAATCTAATAATTTGTTGACCAATTTTCATGAGCGTATCTTTAAAAATGGTTTTGATATTACCTATAATTGTGGTGTATACTTAGAAAAGTTGTTGAGTGTATTGCACCCTGTAACAAGACGCTTTACTAAAACAAGACACAGTTACAGCGGATTTGTGGATCATTTGCCAGTATAAACGTTAATTGCCATTGAGAGTATTGGCCATCATTTATGCCTTGCTATATTTAGACATCGAGATTGGTTTATAGTGAGTCACGTGACCCAGTATGTGACTAAATGTTAGTAAATTGCTAAATAAAACACACACTGACAGATGATTTCGTCCAATATAAGAATTTATGGTATTGATGTATATGATTTTCATTTCGGCCGATCGACCTCAGTAAATATCATATCATCAGGTCATCAAATTTGGATATTCACCTCGTTTTCTCACAATATTTGTATATCATGAAGCTGAGGTCTAGACGTGCGCCATGATTGTATTTTCAGTTTATGCCAAATGTTGCTCATAACAACACAAACCACATTCTTTCACGTTTTACCTGCAAACGCTTTAAGTTATGACCCTTAAAATTGTACTGTACTTGCCTTAAACGATTTTACAATAAGCGTGTTGTGCCACTATATTATAACTATATATTGAACTATTATGAATCATCCCAGGTTTAATACATCCATCCTTGGTTTAATACACACTTAATTTAGCTGTTTCTGCATATATTAGTTTACTAACATTCCTATAACTAAGTTTTAAAATATGAACAATTACAAACATCTCATTATGTGCATATGAGTTTGGAACATATAGGTCACCATGAATAGTAATTATTATTTGTACTGAATCTTCGTCTGTGATATCAAATTAATGTGTAAATCTAAGCATACTGCGATACATGTCGCTATGTATGTATGTAATTCAATCGTATATATGTGTATTTTACCTGAATAAAATCAATCTATCAATCAATCAATCAATCATCTATCATACTGCATTTTTACAAATATTCAAATAAGGATTTGTATCAATATTAAGTGAGTTTTAATTTTAAATGGCTTGAACATTTGTCTAGATGAAAAACTTCTTAAAAGAGTTTTTTTGCTTAAGAAAGCATATTTATTACTAAAGTCGACTTTAATTTCAATTTACTATAGTGGTTTATTGTGCAAACTAGTGAGAATTTAGAAATACGTAAACATTTCCGGGTTGATTGCCTGATTATGTGTCATATGTTCTAATTAAGCATGATACTAATTGGATTGTATTTACCTTATGATAGGTTGTAATCGTATCTGTGGATACCGATACTTTAGTGAAGGCGTTGTCAAGTCTGAGTGGGATTCCAATGACCTTAATTGGGAGCGAGGCTGTAAACGAAGGCATTTCCATTTCACAATACAGAACAGAAAATTTAATGGATTCAATCCGAATGTTTCTCATCCATGCCATGATTACGAATGCGAATTGAGTCAAAACATGCAAATGTTCGAAGTATAAATGATAATACATGTACAACAAAATAATGTTGTTTGAGGATTATACCACACGAAAACAAAAACAACGACCCTGTGGCAAGATACAAATAATTTCACATTGCTTCTCTTCTCTCTTCGAGGTTGATTATATCTTGAATGAATCTTGAGAGCGATTAACATAAGATGTAAGAACTTGTTTCGCAATCGAGAATAAATAAATTAGTATAAACTAAAGGGAAATACTACTTCAAAGTTAGGTGTTAAGCTCAAATCGTATATGTAGGCCCTACAGTATTTCTTACAGATGAAGCAAGTAGTATTTTGCACCATACGTCAAAATGTTCAGCAAAACTTACTATCTAGATGTTTCATGTCGTCCGCCAATCCCGTCATGCCATTTTTTACTTGTCTGCATATCTGAATTTAACAAAACACTTCACAACTACAGTTAAACCTATTTAAGTGACCTACATGATTTCACATCATCTACCTTGGTAACGAGTATTGCTATGGCGTTATCACCACAGTGGTGTTGTGGCCCAATGGTTAACACTCTGGACTACCAATCCGGAGGTCCCCGGTTCGATTCTCGGCCGGGGCACTGGATATTTCAGAAACGCTTTTCAGTGTTTCCCACCTATCTGAGATGAACTGGTTAGAAACCAGAGGTAGTCTCGCGTGTATCGGTGCTATACACCGGGCACGTAGAAACCAAGGGGTCTATTCGTAAAAGAGCTAGGGTCTGGTACCCGGATTCCCTTGTATCTGCTTCTGTCTCTAAAATTAAGGACCACAATGGAAATAAGAGCTTGCTCTTTATTGTGTTATCCTTGGTACTTGGTACTGAAAAATATTCATACATACATACATCAGTCATAGTAAACAAATATGTACAGTTACCCCTTTACAGACAGGTGTTGTTTATGCTCAGGTATTTCTATAATAAATGAACTATTTATTCTATTTTACATTCCATTTTAATATTTCGGCAATTACTTGTGTAACAGTATATTGTAGGAAAACGTAAATTAACTTTACCTCTTCAGATAAGTGCATTTCGAGGTCGTTTTCGAAGAAATCTGACAATGTATTGAGGATTGGATCCAATATCACATTGCTGTCGAAATCTAGATCCAAGTCACCAATACTCGTTGAACAGTCGCTTAAGCGGATTCCTAGCCCACCTGAGCTTTCCGCTGAATATATGAACAAAATTGATTGTTTTACATACATTTAATAGTTGCTTTCCATTGGCGGCTAACGGTTTTTATATTTCGCGACGGACCGTACCGTGACTTAGTCCAGCATCTCCTTCTGCAAATTACTAGGACAACATTCCTGCTTGTAACACATTTCCAGATGAAAGTGCTGGACTATTTAATACGGATTAATACATCTGTTTTACGTAATGGAAGTTTTCTCTACTTTCTCTCTTCGTTGCAATATGCATAGACGGTTATAATGAAACAGTAAATTAATCATTATAATTATAATGAAAATTCAATGATAGTCTACTGAGATTTTAACTGAAAATTTATAGGTTTTTTTCACTCTTTTAAATTGCTTTGAGCATTTTATTCTTTTGAAATTAGAGTATATTTTAGTGAAATATAGATGTGACAAATTTGGTATATTAGTATATTACTGAGCTCCACAGTGCGAAAACCAACATTCTGGCGTTTGCAGTAACTGCAGATACAAATGAAGACGTACTGTCTTTATAACAACTTACATGTATACAACTGTTCATTTTAACATAGTTTGACTTATGAAGGCAGAACAAAAAAAAAAATTCCAATGTTGTAACATTTGCAATAAAATGTCAGTCTGCGTCACCTACTGAATAGACACAATCATGGTTTTAAAATTATTTCAAACTGTGTACTACAATAAGGTATAGTGCATATCAACAAAATACATAAATCATTGCATTTTTTTCTCTTTTTTAATGTTTAATAATGTTATAGTCGAAAAAGGAACATTATGAAAGTTGTATATCTGCTTATAAATAACGGTTTGACTTCCTAAGGCCGAAATATCATACAAAACATTCTAAGAATGATAAGTGAACATTATGGCACAAGACCAGACTGTGAGGTAGTAAGTATACTGGGTTGGTTTTATAAGGTTCGCAAAGTCCAAATGATGGTTTTCGTACGTCAGAGCTCATTATTATGAAATTGAACCTTACATAGAGTCAGGCTAATACGGATCGACGTTCTTTCAACTTCCGCTGACACTTTACCGCTAGCAGAAATGTCTCTGAAAAAGATGTGTGCAAAAAACACTTATTCAATACTTTCTGTCCTCATTGAATGGCTTTAAGGAGGCGCTTGCGCACTACAAGATGTCGTTTGGACATTTGAATAACATTCATATGTATGTATGATGATATATCATGTCTAACACGTGACCCCATAAATTCTGAGAAATTTCACATTTGACCATTGCAAACACGTAATCAATGTCCCAAAGCAATCATTATACAGTCATTTAAGCATTTTATGCCTCTAGCAACTTGATCTTTGTGTTTTACACGTTTTAAGCAGCACGCATCAGATTATTAAAAAACAGGTTTGCAAAATTTACGATACTACAATATAGTACTTCATTATAATTAACACCATCCATAGAAAAACTCACGAGCTAAACCAAAATGAAGACGGAGAGAAAAAAATCGAAACAACATGGAAGCTGATTGCACGAATGAAATTTAGACCTCTAGTTAGATCTTTATCAATTGAACATATTTTAGCTAGTGAGATTAAACATATATCTGCAAACATGCACCTATTGACAAACCATTATATACCACACAGATACAATGGACTTCACAGTAAAAAGGAAACGGATACAAAAATGGAATTGTATATAGAACGAGAATCTCACCCAAACCAACCAAGGTCCTGTTTAACCCGCCAGTTCGCTTCAACTTTTATTACGTTTATGTAACATGCCCACGTGACTTGGCCATTACTGTGTAGGCTTATACTCGGTTGAAAATCCCCTACGTATGGAATACGAATGCTGAAAATCGAAAGGAAAAACATAAATGATAATATGACATTTAGGCGGAATAAAATCTGTTTAATGTGTTCTTTAGTTTTCTTCATTATCAGAGTCATTGGGTGAGAACAAAAATAGCAGCCTGACCGTAACTCGAACCCGGGACCATTCGCTTACAGGGCGAATGCTCTACCGACTGAGCTACCCGGCCGCCTAAACATTATCTCCCTTTTTCATAATCAAGTCCGTAACCGTGACATTCTTTCGCACAAAGTTGAAATTCGTCATTGAATCTCATTGAGAACTATTTACTGATCAAGTAATGCCTTCACGGCCCCAATGTCAACGGGTTAGAAAAACGTGCTCGAACCCGTGTCATTTTTCTCACCCTGTGACATTAGCATTGTAGAATATCAATATTATAGCTGTATACATAAGCTATTGTGTTCTAAAGAGTTCTTTCTGCAATCATGATTACAAAGTTCTTTTGAAATATTAAGGTATAATGGTAATGCCATTTAAAAGATTTTTCTAAATATCTCGATTTTCATTTTAGTAGATTATACAAATTAGAAATAATGTAATGCTACCCTTTAAAGGTAGACATTACTAGATGGACACCAAGTTGATTTACATTATCGTATATTAGTTCTCATGATGAGGGATGGTGCGTGTGGGGATTAAAAAAGAGCACGGGGTCCAACGAAATAGATATCTAACTGTTTTAGTACTTACTTTGAAATTCTCCACGAAAAATCGCCAGATTTGTCACTAGCGTCACTAAATGTTTTGCCGTTTAAATCATTTCGTAGGGCAGTTAGTTCTGCTTGGTTAACTGAAGTAAAGCCATTGATCCGATTATTATACACTAAACAGGGTGGTGAAATATAACACGTTTATGCATTGACTGGTTTAAGGAAGTTAAAATTATCATTTACTACGTAGTATTTTAAAGTAAGAAAATATTTTTGATAACCTGACAAAATGTTTATAATACTGAAATGATATTATGCCGTTTGGAGCATCGTCAGTCAGTCCGAGTTTATCGTCCGGCCAGTCGGTCCCAGCATTCCGTCAGTCAGTCCGAGTTTATCGTCCGGTCAGTCGGTCCCAGCATTCCGTCAGTCAGTCCGAGTTTATCGTCCGGTCAGTCGGTCCCAGCATTCCGTCAGTCAGTCCGAGTTTATCGTCCGGTCAGTCGGTCCCAGCATTCAGTAAGTCAGTCCGAGTTTATCGTCCAGTCAGTCGGTCTCAGCATTCCGTCTGTCAGTCAATCTAAGAGCGAAGAGAGTGTTCGTACACTCACCTTCCTGAAGAGTACTCTCTTTTACTGTGATACGCATGCCAGATGTAGCGTCAGAAATACTGATGTGACCAACCAAGAGAGTTAGCACGAATGTGAGTCTAAAAGACATCTTTGTTTCTGAAAAGGAGTTAAATCAAAATCTAAGAACAAAATTTTAAAATAGAATACAAGCAATTCATAAGAAATATGACATATCCTGCATCAACAAATTTAAATATTTTGCCAGTCACAAACACGTGAAATAAAATGAATTTATGGTCAAAGGACATAAATAGATTTAATCTTTCTGGACTCTATGTTTCTCTCTCCCCCCACCCATGGCAAGTTCTTTTTGTAGATCTATGTTTTAAAACTTAATAATTATTTGTACAAAACCATTGATCTTATATGAAAAAAAAACACAATATGTATATCATCACAAAGTGTACCTATTGCTGACTAATAGCACATGTTGAATTAGATCATTATAATGACTCCATTGAGTAACCGATGCAGATATCCCTTCCAGTCATTACTGCCTGCTAATGAAATGTCATTCCAGCCTCTAATGCCTCTTTAACCTTATGACCACGAGGTTATGATCCTATCGTCTGGGAATTCATAGCCTTGAGACTACGGGTCCATGGCCTTGGGTCCAGCCCACGAGCCCAGCCCAGCCCAACCCAGGAGTCCAGCCCAGGTTTTTCAGCATCCCTTTTTGTTTGCCACAAATACAAGTACTGCTACACTATCAGGAGTTATCGTTCCCACTTCGCTCCTACGTATTGATTGGGGGAAAAACTAATTTCTAATTAAAAACGCAACGTAAGGATTATTTTTGAATGTACAAACAACGGTCAGTTTTGCCTGTTGGACATCTATCTTGGTATTATAATTTCAATGTGTAGTTTTTACATCCATCGTTAGACTAACATCAAATCGGAATGCACTTCTTAAATCAAGCGTATAAATATAAATAATAGACATACTAAAACGGTGGTAAGTTTATAACCACGTTTGAAAATAATATTATAAAGTAGACATAATTTATCAAACATACTTATAACAGATTATATCAAATTCGAAAATAATGACATAAAGGTGACATAATCAAGTTCGAAGATGATAACATTAAGTTAAAAAATATATCTAAATGATTGATAACAGATTTAATCAAGTGCGAAGATAATAACTTAAAGAGACAGAAATTATCAAACAAATGAACAACAGCACAGTACATGTTAGGATTTAAAATAGAATTCAAATATAATTACTTTAAAGCTGTTATAGATTTAATTATCGGACTGATTATAACACGGAATGTCTGGTTTTGATCAAATTAAAATTTAATTACTAGTTCAAATTTATCGAGAAAACGGGTACTTACATTAAAAACCTCTCTAAGTTTATGTGGCAAACTAAACTTCCTCTTTCTGAGACTGTTTTTCGTTACGGCTTGTTGCATATAACTTATTAATAAACGACTAGGAATCCATACAAATAGCAACCAGGAAGTCGGATTTTATTTTTAAGTTCAACCAAGAGATACACTTTTTTCGCTTCAGTGAACATGCTTACAAGTGCATTGTCAATAGTGAATCGAATTATATATTTGTATGCGAACAGTTGAATTGTTAACAGGTGGATACTAGATAAATAGGCTCTCTAGTTAATCTTTTCTTAGTATTTCAAAAGCCTCATTAACTCCATTTGTGTAAACAAAGTCCTTGCTTCTACAGATTCCCTATGTGTTTCTGCAGCCAAATGAACTCAACATCGTACTCCTTACTACCAATGCAACCCTGGTTACTTCTGCTTCTTAAGTTTCTTCGCATCCTAACAAATACAGTCCTATGTCTCCTGCTAAGCATGTAGTCCTGGTAACACAAGTTCCTAAAGTATCCCAGCAGTTACAGTCTCGGGTTTCGACACGATCTAAGGATAAACTGCAGTCTGAACAACAAAACCGTGTCCTTAACTATCAAAGCAGCAAAGGTCACACTTTTAAATATCCTGTATGCATGAAATTCCTATTATATTTAAAAGGCGATATTAAACTGGCTGCGTTGTTTCGAGAGGAAACATGGTTGTGTTCATTCGGCTTCTATGAATGTAGGTCCGTGTCTGTAAGTTTTAACGGAACCCTGACAACATCCTTTTCCCTAGTATCCCTGCATTTCAATTAACACAGCCCCATACCCATTGTATCAACGCAGCCCCGGGTTACTCATCTCCCTTGCAGCCCGATTAACTCAGCCCAGTTTCAATGCGTAACATTATAATCGGTGTAAAACCGCCTTTTAAATATCCCAAATGCTTAAGTTTTTGGGTGCATATACAGTCAAACCTGTGAACAAAGACCACCGTTGAGAAGCTACACATGTGGTCTTTGCTTGCATGTGGTTTTTATTCACAGGTGTTTCTACTATAGATGAATAGTTCACTGTTATCTCCCTGCTGGTCTTTATTCGCCGGGTGGTCTTCATTTGGAGGTGGTCTTTTACACAGGTTTGACAAACGTATCAACAGAAGCATCAGATAACATCAATTCCTTCGATACCCATGCAACTCCAATTACTCCGTCCCGTGTTCCATGTACTAATGCAGCTCAATGGAGCCCTGATTACACCGTTTCTTAAAGTAGCGTCTCCACCTCGAAAACTGAGCCCCGTGTACCTTTCTGTTAGTACAGGCCTTGTAATATTGATTCCAAAAGTGTACCCGCGATCGAATGGCACATACATGTACCACAATTTGACGTCAAACTCACTTCAATTTACACGGGCAGTAAATTATGTCGGTAATTACATTCTTACAGCATCATTTAGTTTTGGTGGCAAAATTATACACTTTTTTTTATAAATATCATATCTGGAGATATAGTTCATGATTTTTCATAGGGTACAGCTAGAGTAAAAAAAGAATCATTTCAAATCGCTGTTGCCATAGCAACAAATAGTATATGTATGTGCAGGAAATATGGCTATAGTAGCTATCAGTTTTAACATTTGTTATGCATTTAAAGAGGGTGACAAACTGTTGTTTCAATCAATTACTGTCGAATAATGTGACATGTCTGAAGGCCGGTCGTGTGAATATAGCTCTGGTAACACCGTTTCTATAAGTAGCATTCCAGACTCACGGACTATATCAATACAGTCCTTGTTACGCTGTTTCTATGTATATGTACAATATACCAACATCCCTAGGAACTCAACCGCCTTGTACATATCTACGAATTGAGGTCCATGTCCCCTAGTATCAACACAATTTGTGGCAACAACAGTTCTCTTCATATTCTCAGCAAACCCATTAATTCTACTGTCACTTGTATTCACGCAGCCCCGGTTTATTACATCTCTGTAGATATCTAAGCAGCCCAATGCACTAACACAGGCGCCTATGTGTGTCAACATAGCCCTAGATTTCAGGCACGCATGTCCTTTTTAGAACAACCCCTGTCATATTGCTTCCATATACTAGTACCCGCGACATCGTTAAGTCAACACCACGTTCCCATGTATCATCACAGCCCATGCTATACCGCCTTCTAAGTATCCCGCCGTTATGTGTCCCCTAGTATCAACTCAAATCGTGGTATCGCGCTTTTAAGAATGTCCCTACCATCTCACTAACTAAACGCAATTAGCCTAATTTGTCCTCGAATATACGCAGTCTTGTGTTACGTCACGGCTTTGATTTCAGGTTTGCATGTCCAAGTATCGATATCCCAGCCACTCCATTTACTCATCGCCGTGTTCCAAGTATCAACACAGCCCGGTGTTACTTCACCGTCTTTTGCATATCAGACAAGCATTTCCGCTGATATTGCCCATGTCCAAAACAAGAAGTCTTTCTATGTTTATTCCAGTAAGCGCTTGCATTGCGGGACAAAACGGTTAAGTAACGCGAAGCTGTGTTGACACAAGGGAACATGGGGCTGGGTAAATGAGGATGCAGGGATATTGACGAAAGAGGTGTTTCCAAGTATTCTGTTAATACTTATGGATACGGACCTGAATTCATATGCATGGGGAATAACTTCGATGTGATGTGATGTAACCCGGGCTTCAATGATACATTGGGACAAAGATTGAGTTCGGGGATCTTCGGGAATACCAAGGGAAGCTGAATGAAGTATGTGAAGTACTCTGAGAATGCATGTTTACTTGGAAAGAGTGAACAAAATTCAGTAAAATTGAGGACAGCAATTTTAGTAAGGGTTCTGTTGATACTTTGGGGACATTCAGCTGAAACGATAGGCATATTTGGATACTTACAAATCGGTGTAACTGATACATGAGAAAATGGTGTTGAGTTTCTAAGGCCGCTAGGATAGATACGGAGGTGACGTAACCCAGGGCTGCGTTGTCACAGGGATAAGGCGCTAAGTTTATTGAAGCGATCTTACTCGGGGTTCTGTTAATACTTTGGATCACTGACCCGAAAGTATAAATTGTTGTTGTTGTAGGAATTTAACGCCGGTTTCCACCATGTTTCGGTCATACGGATATGCAGACAGTTTAACTAACCATTGATCTTAGTAAATCAGTTCTCGACCCCATATCCTCCGTAAGAAACTGTCTGGCAAGATGATACACGGTCGGTAGCAGAACTGGAATTCATGACCCTTAATCTCTGAGAGGTTACAGTGGTTTGAAGTGATTACAACCACAAGACACTCGGAGGCGGATCCTATCATGACCTTAAGGGATACTTAAGGTAGGTCAGTACCTTTCGTCAGTAAAGTTAAAAGTTCTCACATTTGTATGAAATTTGGTACATGTGTATATTGTGCCCATCTGCGTTGCATGGTAACGTTTTTATTCACATGACGTCACGTGACGTCATTTGATAATGCCATCTGGCGACAGCGTACCGGAAGATGTCAGTTGTGGACCTACTTTTATTTTTCAAAGTTTGCAATAATTCTTTCAAAATATTCTATCAACCGATGTGCACACTTTTACACTTTAGTTTAAAAAGTATTACATTTCCGTCGAAAACGTACAGAAAAACTATGTGACACTCGCGGAGATGGGGCTGAAATCATGTGACTTCCGAGATATTTGAGGAAGCTGTGCTTCAAGGAGAACATGGTTACCAGGGGACGCGGGGCTGGGTCCGTTGGTCTGCGAAAATACTTACGAAGGGCTGCATTGATTGTAAGGGAGACGATGTTGAGTTCATTTGGTTGCTCTGTGACGCTTTACCTTTTGGTCATAAAGCCGCATTGCTCAAAGGGGTTGACCTAAACTTTGAACCAGTGATACCCACAAACTAACAAGGAAAAGCACAGCACACGAGAAACATACTAATGCAGAAGCATTTAGATATTCCGGTCGGAAGTTGTTTATTTATTTTTCTAAATAATGAACATTGTGATTCATTTTCAGTTATGAAAAATGATTGAGAGCTCCCTTTGTCCCTCTAGCATACTGGTTCCTGTCCCATTTCTAGATAAAAGTGAGCTGTCAATGTTGATAGAAGCGATTCAAAAGGTATTTATCTAGTAATTAAGTCACAATCGGTGTATTTTCTTCAAAAACATATTTAATTTTTAGAAATCTTTTTTTTTGCGGAGTGACGTTACGGCATCCTTCATTCAAATGTTTTTGCATTGCGTTCTGACACTTGTTAAATGCAATCGTATTGTACAGAACTCTTACAATTCAAGCTATTGTTATAAGAAATATATGCGTTGAAATAATATTACCGAAAAGACTAATAAAACTAGCCAGTTGATGGCGATTACCGCTCAGCTCTCTTTCTCACATGGCCACCATCATGGTTGAGTGGTTAGAGTGGCTGGCAGTTTCTTACGAGGTTAGGCTTCTAGTACTGGTTTTGTCACAGGTACGATAGCTAGGTACACCTCCTGTCTGTAAATATT
>JAFMSR010000009.1:14257170-14291170 GCA_022818135.1 Saxidomus purpurata | reverse complement strand
AAAAAGTGATACTTATATAGGCCCAAAGACTGTTAGATATAGCTCTAACATGAAGCTTTTTAAAATTGACTCGTTATGTCTTAAACTTATTCGGCTCAAGCTGAAGTACGTATAAGTCGTTCTGTCCGTCCGTCTGATCTACCGCCTGCAACATAATTTGCGAGCAGTCATTACCAAAAAACAACCAGTTCAACGATTTACATATGAAAAATGTTATTCTAAAAGATAATCTTTTTACGCCATTAAACACATTTAACTGAAAAAAGAAAGAAACGAATTGGAATTTAAAGTTATATTACCCTTCAAACGGTCATATTGGTTTATAGTTGCTCAAAACACATTGGATGTTTTAAATAAGTTTTACCAAGTTGTTTCTGTTATTGACAAATACAAATTAAGATGTACGCAACCGAAAGGGTTGACTTATAATTTTTGACTAGGATTAAGGAACAGTTCACTGATGTTTTGCCCACATAATGAGGGCATTTCAAAATTCCATTAATACAAAGCAGTTTGCGGGGTATTAATGTAAGGAGTCAACCTGTGGTCGGTACCGAGAATCATGTTTGATAAATTTATATAGTAAAAGAGTTTACAAATAATTAAAGTATTCTTAAAGTAGCTATTTTTTCTTTCAACTATATGCATTTGAACTGCATTATAATGCAAATAATACTTTTGTGATATGAATTAATTTTTGTATGAGTAGATATATCAGAAGATTTGAAAAAATAATATATTGACTTAAAGGGAGGTAATACAAAGAGACTGACCGTTAATCAAACTATGATTATCGTTACTGCATAAACACATCATAAAGGTAACGTTGAAATCTATTTGAAATGAAATATTATGCGCCTCAAATATTTGGTTCGAATTTTCTCATGAAATTTACACTGCACAGTTGAAGATGGAATTTGTGATGGAAATCCGATTGATATCTCTTACGGTTTCTATGTTAATTGTTGTGCTTCAAACATTGCCATTGACGTCACTTTTTCATGTTATTCCCCGAGTTTTCCTTCACCGCGCTTTTAATTTTTTAAAATTTATATACAATATAGAATAACATGCGCCTTGCATTTAAGACGTTCTTAATAATGGTATAAAATTTGATGAAAAAAATTCAACGCTTGAGACGTAAATTTTACGTAGGGGCTATATAGATCTAGATCTGTCTACATAGGCAAATTTTTTTTATCATCGATGCAAACACTTAACCTTATAAATTACATAGGTCTATTGTTAGCCTGGTCACCTGGCCCTGAAGTATCCCATTTTCTAATTAATATTTCACTGTTTTGTTCTAGAGCCAGTCTACTATCCAGTGCCGATAAAACTGCCCAAGTGTTTAACACAGGTGGAAGGAACATACCTTTGACTTTTTTTTCTTAAGCTAATGCTTTTTTCTATGCATTTTAAAATTGATATCAGAATAAATAAAAAAAAAAATTGAAAAAAAAAATTTTTTTCTTCATAGCTCTTTACTATATATATATATAGTAAAGAGCTATGAAAAAAAAATTTTTTTTTCTTCATAGCTCTTTACTATATATATATATAGTAAAGAGCTATGAAGAAAAAAAATTTTTTTTTTCAATTTTTTTTTTTATTTATTCTGATATCAATTTTAAAATGCATAGAAAAAAGCATTAGCTTAAGAAAAAAAAGTCAAAGGTATGTTCCTTCCACCTGTGGTGTTTAAAACAAAATCATACAAAATAGACTGGAAATAGTGCACGAAATATAGTATACTGAAAAAACACAAATATAATCAGACTATGTTTGTTTGTCTTCCATCTGCAATATAACTACCATGCAATAAGCAATGTTCCCCAGTTACCTATCGAAATGCGCGTATTTCTTTCAAGTGATCGGTAACTGACCTGCTTTTTAGTTTCATCAAATATGACAACAGCTTAAAATACCTAAAGGAAGCTAAAATCGCTAATTTTTGTTTTAGCTATATAGATCTACATTTGACAAATATGATAACGAAAGCATTTTTTTTATAATATTAATTAATTTTTGCATAGCTAGATTTGTATCAAAATAGGAGTTGAAAAAATTAACACATTGAAAAGGGAGATAACAAAAAGTGACATCTGTCGATTTAGACATTTTAAATCTATATTGAGTCCATCTTCTTAAATTCGTCTCCCATAACTCATCTACACTCACGACATTTGGAAACACAATAAACATTTTACTTAATAACTCTTCTATTAGGAGGACGCGCTTATATTTTTTATACTCATCGGTTATGGCTATATTCGTCTTACTCAGTAGAGCGCTAAATAACCATTATAAGAAACACATGTTTTTCCTCGTGCGCCTCGTGCACGTTTACCATATGGTTAGTTTGAGATAAAATTTATTCGGACACGTGTAACTGACTTAAAGTCCGTAAAATATGTGGACATTTTGAATTATTTTAAAGGTGCACTCCCGACATACAGGAAACGTAGATTATGTGTTCAATGAATGTAAACTGATAAATAAATACAATTTCAAAGAAGAACCTATACCTTTACCACAATTTATCAATATAGAGGCTTTCTGTAATAAATCGCATCCACTCACATAGAATATTGAATGGTTTACAGTACTGCAGTATATTTTAAACCGCTGATTTCATCGATAATGACTGGGAATGCATAGCTGAAAAGTTTAGGTTAAGTTATAATACTTCCAATTAAGACTCTATTATTTATGTTTTGGAGGTTATATAGTTTGACATCAGTTATAGGGTATGTCCCTTTAAATTTAAATAATGCCATAACGAAAACAGAAACCGGATTTGGATGGCGTATTACAATCTGAAGTTGTTAGATGTTTTCACGTTAACAGAACGACAATTTCTCCGTTGGAAAGAGTTACAATGCTACCGGTTCGGTTTCAGACCGTCCACGACCAGGGGCAAGGTCTAGAACGACGTAACTGTTCGGATGTTTTGCGAAGTAAGTCGGGAGGCGATTAGTGAATGGCAGATTGTGAACATCTTATAGGGAACATCTCAAAATTATACATAATTCAAATGACGTGTCTCCGAAATTATGGTCTTTGCAAAAATAACCTTTTATACCACTAATTTAAAATGTTCACAATCTGCCACTCACTATCACCTTCCGACTTCCCTTGCAACGTCGACGGCAAATGGTCATCGGCACAAGAGGACGGCCAAGATACGAAACGTTTGCGAGAGTACCGGATACGGTAGCGTTATCAAGGGAAAGAAATGGGGCCATACCCGCTAATGACGTTTTTTGGAGACCGTTTGGAGAAAAACTGATTACGGGATAAGTATAAAAGGTATTAGATTTTTGTTTTCAAATAATTTGGTGATGCCACTGATTAATTTGATACCTCATTAACTATTGTTATGTTTGGTGCTTGCTTGATATAGTCCTTCAAATACAGTGTTGCGTTTTCAAATGTCGTGAGTGTATGGTAGGTTTTATGCATTTTAAAAGTTTTACTGATAGGCGAATTCGAGAGGCGTTAAGGGGAATCACTGGTGGAGTTTTGGATTTTTGCACTTCCGGAAATTTACATTTTTTATATTTCAAAAATTATAATGTAACTTCAAAAACACAATTATGATCGAACATTTTTACGGGAAAAATAGTTGACCTCACATTGTATGACTAAATTGATAAATTTTGCCATATGCCAAAAAAGGGATAGGGGTACAAAAAGTGTAATTTTTCAAAAATAGTTTGAGACATTTAATTAATTCAAACTTTATAACAAGGATAATTGTCTGGATACGAACACGCAGTAATAACAAGTTCCTGCACATCAACCCCCATTTTTATTTTTACGTTCTTAAACAAAAATATTAATCATGCTGTAGGCAAAATATCTCGAAAACCTTGTTATTCCTATATCATAAAAAATCAAAATGAATTTTAGTAAAGTGGGCGGGGCAATGATAAGGGGCGTATTATTTATTAAGATGATAATAAAAATATCACTATCCCTAATTTTTCATTCTGAAGTTTGACATAATACATTAGTAAAGAATACTGAAGATATGGAAAATTGATACCTATTCTGAAAAATGCACTACATGATTCCCGAATTCTACCTAAATCTTCATTTAAAGCACCTTGCTTTGATGGTATATCAGTAAAGATTAATATTGCGAAAAAGTTGACCCATCATTAATTTTCCAGAAATTAACTAGCAATAAATTTCTTGTTATTTTGATTTTCAGCAATGACCCCCTTTCCCCCTTACAACTCTTAATTAATTAAATATTCAGGTCATTGAAAATCAATTGCATTGATCTACAGAAGTTTCAAAACTTGTTCGTGATTATATACATATATTTTATTATACTTTCAAGTTTCGCTTACAAATACCGAGTCATAATTATAGATCTATCTACATGTATATACATTTAGACCGGACAGGGAAGTGCGTATTTTTTAAACTGATTTAAATACTGATGTTATTGATGGTTTCATGGTAATTATTTTGATTTACTTTAAAGCTGCTCGCTCTCAGATATTGGTAAAAAAATAAAGTTCTTCAATATGTATGTTAATAACGTATTTTAGAACACATGTTGATATAAAAAGGCTCCAGTATAGATTCATGTCACGTACATCTCTAAATTTGGAAAAATACGCTACCAAATTCAAAAGCGTTGCAAACGCTTTTGAAATTTCAATATAAACATATAGTGTAGCGGTGCCGTGTAACCGAGCTTTTCAATTGATTTCTGCAAATTCCTACCTAGATTTTTGCTTATTTTTTATTATAGCCTTTAGTTTTATATTTAAGAAATAATCTATGGCTTGGAGTGCTTTATCGAAATTGAAGCATTCCCCGGAGGTGATGTGCCTGGCGGAATAATTCACGAGGGCGAAGCCCGAGTGAATTATTACGCAGGCACATTACCGACGGGAAATGCTTCAATTTCAATAAAGCACTCCAAGACATAGATTATTTCGATTCTTAGAAGCCGATTTTTTGAAAACTATCGTAACTACTACGGACCTTTTTTCAGTTCGGCGGTAATGTGTAAAACAGCATAAATAGTAGCTGTTGGAATTCACTCCCCTATTCGGGCAACCATTCAAGATATCAAACATAACTATATTATACAAACTTATTTTAGTTTAATCATCTAATACATAAAATATAAAAAGAAATACCTGACTGACATTATGCAGAAGACGTCAGATTCAGAACCTAACAAAGCAGCCAGTCGATTTAAATGCGTACCGTTAATTTGAACTGTACAACGTTTTAACGTGGAGTAATGACGTCAGTGTGATGACGTGAATGTTTTCATTCATAGTTTTGTCTCCCGGAATCAAAACATTGTATGACTGTTAATCCTGAATGTCTTGGCCTTTTTTAAGGAAAACAAGGTGAGGTAATTCTAAGGCTTACTTGACGCAATCAAAAATAATATTTAGGTTCTTAAACAAATCTTTTTCATGCGACTGATGTATTTATACTGATATTATTTCCATTTCTATATTTTATTTTTGCGCGGGAGTAAATTAGAAAAGTCGGAAGGAGCTACTTCCATGTCCGAAACTCCGCCTACTTTTCCGAGTGCTTTAATCATATTAATGCACTCGAATTGACTATAGAAATATACCGTAGGCATATAAGAATTATGAATAAGAATATCAACTGTTTTGAAAAATATTTGTTTTCAACGATAACTGAGAGCGAGCAGCTTTAAAGCTACTCGCTCTCAGTTGCCGTTGAAAAAAAATTTTGTTCGAAAATGACATAATAATACGTAAATGTAAAACTAAAGGCTAAAATCAACAATAGAAGTAAAATTCTAGGAAGGTATTTGTAAAAACCGATTGAAATACTTGTTTTAACGGCACCACTACACTATATGTTTATAGCGTTTGCATCGCTTTATTATTTGGTAGCGTAATATTTCAAATCTACGGATATTCGTGACAGGAATTTATACTGGAGCCTTTTTATATGACTATAGATCTATGATCTAAAATATGTTATATTCATACAGTTTGAAGAACTAAATTTCTTTACCAAAATTTGAGAGCGAGCAGCTTTAATTTCATTGAACTATATTAAATGGCGTACGGATAGGCTATAAGTAATAGTTAGAGGCTAAATAGAGAATTTAATACAATAAAGAAACCCAAAGGAGGGAGCGCTAGCGACAGACTGGGTTTCTATGTTGTATAAATTTCTCTATTTTAGCCTCTAACTGACTTAGTGTTTGCCCTACTTTTAGTCTTTATTTACTACATTTTATGACATCATGCGCAAACAGGTCTATAGAGTTTCGCTCTATCAAGATAGAGTGATACATAGAACTACCTGTCAGAAGTTTGTGGCAAATAGACAGGGAACATTTTGAAATTTTAGATATTTTCATTGGACAAAAATGTAGGGCAAACACTAATACAGGGCGTTTTCCACAACATGGGTCATCGTATCTTAAAACGAATGTTACATCTCCACAGTGGATTTTCATAGGGTAAGAGCTGTTTTGGCTCACACAACTCTTCAGTGGTTTATTTAGATTTATTTAAAACTGTTAAATGCAATAGCTGAATTTCTACTTTAGAAGATGTATTGCATGATATTGATATTGTAATATAAAAATCGACAGTGATACTTCTTTAATAGAAAATTCAGTCAGCTCCAACTTATGACGTCGCGTCATTTTTATATAGACAATTCATTTTTTTAGAAACGGTGGCCTATGTTCAAGACTTGGTCTAAAGTGATTAGTATATAAAGGAAGGCGGTAACTGAAAGTATCTTTATTTTACCATGTGCTTAGAAGTTTGATTTATAGTATAAATTTTATACGAAAGTCTATTAGGATCATCTGAAAGAAAATAAGATTGTAAAGTCGTAATAATGCAAAAAGGCGTAATAATGCGAAAAAGACGTAGTAACGCAAAACAAGGCGTAATAACGCAAAGAAAATGCGTAGTAATGCAAAGAAAGGCGTAGTAACGCGGATAAAGGCTTTATAAATGCGAAAAACGCGTAGTAACGCGAACCAAAAGCGTAGTAACGCAGAAGAAAGGCGTTATAACGCGAAATTAAGGCGTTATAACTCTAAACAAAGGCGTATTTACGCCAATAAAAGGCATAGTAACGCGAAAGAAAGGCGTAGTAACGTGAAAGAAAGGCGTTATAACGCGCAATGAAGGCGTTATTATCAAAATTAGACATCGTGAGCGTGATGCCATCGCGGAGCTTTCTTCGTAAAATCATATAAACAAACTCAATCCCTTCTATACTCTCCGAGTTTTGCTCCATACAAACAATATAAGATTCTATGTTTACAACAATTGACTTAGTGGGTTGTTTGTTTTAGGATATTAAGGTACATCACCCTCGTTCGAAACTTATTTACTCGCCGAAAGGCGTTAAAAATAACACTAATGACCGTTAGCGGGCTCTAGTGTGGTTGTCACAAAGGCGTTCGGTGATCAACTGTAATTGTGCAACAATCAAATAATTCATGTATCTTATCTATCCAAAGAGTTAAACAATAATCACTCCTTCTCTCAAGTAGTACATATAGCAACCACAAATATATTTATGAGTACAATATGTAATAAATAAATTATTTTCAACACGATCGCGAACTACTTTTGATCTTTATCTAAAATAACTTATGAAAGGGAGGTAATATGAGAACATTGTCATTGATCCAGGTTTACTGTAATAACTTCAATGCGCATTGACTTACACCATATTCACCAGTATATTGAATTGTATATTAATTTTTCTTATAACCAGATATTGTGAGTTTTATGTTAGAACTAGATTGAGCTGTTATAGCTCGATCGTTAAGGATATACCAGGGGATGTTAAACTGATAACGATTTTGCCTTAGTTATAAAAGGAAGTATAGATTTTAAAGCTCATGATTTCCTTTTGAACTGTGTAATTGTTTTTCGACGTAGTCGTATACTTTTGATTTGAACTTCCGTTGGTATGGACGCGTTGCTAACCAACTTCGTTATAATGTGACCAATCAGAATCTGCAAATTATTGGCTAGCGTTTCGGTACCGGAATAAGCAGTGTACTGCCCGGGAGCCTTCTGAAACACAAAATGTGTATATTTTTTTATATTATAGTTATTTATAATAAATCATGTTGCAAAAAAAGAAAAAACAGAACACGTTATGTCAAGGTTTCTGGACAGTACGAAGATCAACTTTTGTATTCAACGAGGTGTTGTCCGGGGCCGGACATCTAGCGTCATTGATTATTGGCTAGCGTTTCGGTACCGGAATAAGCAGTGTACTGCCCGGGAGCCTTCTGAAACACAAAATGTGTTTATTACGTCACCTACGTCGACCATCTTTTTTTTTTTAAGATATTACTTGTTTCATTATTAGTTTGCTTATTATGGCAAATGCAGATCTTGAGTTTTTCTAAAATGGGATTTAACTCCTCCATTATTCAACCTAGGTAGTCAAATTTCCCATAAAGTAATTGCAAGGTATGCTTTACAAATGTGTATCTCGGATTTAATTTATTTCCCCAAGGGAAAAGTATTGTAAAATCAAAGTTTTGTGCTGACATTTTCATGTACCACCTACAACAAAAGGGCAATAAAGTTTGGGATACTCTTTTTAAGTTCACTCATCCAACAGTCTCCCTGTCAAGTTTCATGCATTTTATTTAAGAATTGATGGATTTGAATCAATTAGAACATTGTCTTCAAATCTGTGATTGTACTTTTAGAAAAGGAAGAAAAATGGATTCTGAACAAAACTCTCCCATGCACTTACACCCTAAATGACATAAGCACAACCATTTCATTGATAGCCTACTGACCAAGCTATAGAGTCTATGTTTTGTTAAAACCAAGTTAGTTTTTATAAATACAATAGTTTTTAACAAGAATTCTTGATAGTCTACCAATGTTGGACACCTCAATTTAAATAGCTATACAATAAATGGCCATTATATTGTAGAGGTTATTCTGTGAGGGACATTAATCACATCATTGTTATTACCTGGAACCAATTTAATTTGAAACTGACCTTCACAAGTTATCCCCTTGAGGTAATTAAAGACTTTCCCAGGCAGATGTTAAATCAAACATAACACTTATTTACTGATACACAAGAATAATAAATATGTTAAAATCGAAAAAAATGACCACAAATGATATACCATAGATCAACTGTTAAATATTCAATGTGATAATGAAGTTTCAAATTATGAATGTCTTGCAATAGCATAAAGATAAAGAAGAGCGATAAGATGGTGGCCTTATTTCGCTCACTTCAAACCTACTTATGACCCAATGTGACCAAAGTTCAACCATAAACTATATAAAGTATATATCATAAACATAAACATTCTGTTTAATCTACATGGTGTTTGACTATAAAATGTGACATCTAGAGATCCGACAAGGGTTTCCTTGGAATTCACCTGGTGACCCAGTTTTTAGTCCAAGGTGACCACACATACACTCTAACCAAATTTCATGATAATTGGGTATTAGATATAGCCTTCAGAATGTTGACAAAGTTTTAATTAGACCTGGTTTTTGACCGCAAGTAACTCAGTTTCAAAACTGACTAAGAAATAATTTGGACAAACATTCTGACTACTTTTCATGATAAAAGGATAATACACATGGCACCAATAGTTTTGACAAGGTGTTTCTTTGATTTGACCATGTGACATAGTTTTTAACCCCTGGCGAGATAGATTCAAACTTTGGCTAGAAAACATTGGAAAAAAGTATGACTACTTTTCATGATGATTGGGTTGTAAATGTCAAGTGTATTGCATACACAATGATTTTTCTATGAGTTGATCGGGTGACCTATTTTTTAACCCAAGATAACCCATATTTGAACTCGACTTAGATTTGATCAAGACACCCATTCTTACATGAAGTTCCGGTGAAAAATGCAGACTCTAATATATTGCATACACAAGGATTGAACGGGTGACCTAGTTTTTGACACCAGATGACCCATATTTAAGCTCGGACTAAATTTTTCTCAAGACAACCATTCTGACCTAGTTTCATGAATATCCAGTGAAAAATGCAAACTATACTGCACCTGTATGGCATACACAACGTTTATCTATGTTTTGAGCCCGTGGTCTAGTTTTGATGCCAGATAACCATATTCGAACTAGACCTTGATTTCATCAAAGCTGTTATTCTGACCACGTTTCATGAAGATTCGGCAAAAATGTAACAAAATCATTGACAATAGTCATGGCATAAGCAACAACAGTATCAGTTATGACAACGAGAACACAATAAACACTACAGTGAACAACAAGATATATTACACTAACGATAATAATAAGAACGCTCGTGACAATGAGAAATCCATCAGTTCTAATGGAAATGAATGAGCACCAAAAATGTTGCTTCTTCTTTCCATGTTTCAAATGCTAGTAAACCCCCACTGCTGGTAGTGCATTTGTATCAGTCTTTACAAAAAGGAAAACCTGCATCTCGTGGAAAAGTACCAGTACCAATGACGGCAGTTTCAAGCAAGAAATTCCATGATCTATTTGTGAAACAAGACGATGAAACGACATAAATACGTAAAAAGGCGAGAGAGGAGAGAAAGTTAAAAACACAAGAAAAAAACTACGAAATCAAAAGGTAAGAGAAGAGAAAAAGGAGCAGAGAACAGCAGTAGAAAGAAAAATAGAAAAGTAAATAAAACTTATAAAAGTCGAAAACGCAAACAAGAAGATTCTGACTCCGAATCTTCCATTGATGTGTCATACAATGATGATGCAGGCGCGTAGGAAGGGTATGGCAGATGTGGATTCATTAAATGGGCGAGGGATCCGAGTGCCACCTGCAGAGGGAAGAGTTTGATCGGTGATTCAGGGGGCGAAGCCCCCGGCAAAATATGCTTTGGGGAATTTAAGTAGCTGCTAGACCCCCAGGCAGAGCCCTTGTCACAAGTTGGCATTGTCAGCGTTTATGAAGTAGATTTTACTTAGAGCAGTCCCAAGAGCTAGACGAAGTTCATTTATATATCTATGCTTTACTTTGGTGCATTGTCTTTCTGAAATTTGACCTACGTCAGAGTTGAATCCATGTTGGATCATAGTTAGTTATCCTAACATTTTGATATTGTCATACTTGACCGTATCAGAAACTTTCTACCTGAATTGTCAAGCTCGCCATAGTTGGGGAGCATAGCTAGACCAGAAAAGGCACACAGACGTCATATTTGATACCCAAATTCTCTATCGGCCGTCGCTGTAGATACGGGCCTTGTAGGAAGTACAAGGGACACGTAAATATTTGGATAATGGTCTCTGTTTGCGAGATTCAAAGCTTTAAGAAAGATAAAAATCTTATCATCGGTAAGGGACCACCTTGTCTTCCAACGGGCTACTATCCCAATCAACCTGGATTTCATGACTGACTATACGGCTCGATTTCTGCCATCAGGTTCTCAGTATGTAGGCTCCGTTGTGCCAGGAAATAGCCTACACTCAGAAAATATACGATGCATACTTTACATTAGTAGAATCATCAAGCTAGTGTTGAAATTAATACAGATCATTGACGAATATATTAATCCAGTCTAGGTGCAACGTGTTTAAACAATGAAATTTAAAATTTAAAAATGTACAATGTATATTTCTGAAAAATAATGTGGATTCACCTGCGTACCTGCGTATAGGCAGCTACGCGCCTGTGATGACACAGCTGATTGTAATGACATGAATATTACTAACAAGGATTGTTTTGCATGTAACAAACCATAGAAAAATGATGAAATAAACTGGATCAGTTTCCACAACTGTCCAAGGTGGCTTCATCGTTCATTTGTATTAACTATTGACGTACTGTCCATGATGGAGATAGATATATAGCTGACTTGAAGTTTGAGTACGACATTTGCTGAGTTTACAATTTCCAATTAAGGGTTGTTGTTTCACAATGATATTAGATCTATGATTCAGATTCTATAAACGAAATAAATCTGTTGCGGAATCAACCATTACAGGGCAGACATGTTCGCAAATGTTTAATTTTACTTTGATATATTATTTTTTGATTTGATTTGATGAGAATTTTATCAAGGTCCGTCCCAAAGAGCATGTATGCTAGCTTAGTATTGGGATGAGACCCCGGCATGTCTCCCGTCATGCCTAAAAGACAAAATTTTGAAGCCAAAAAATAGGAGAAATTTACCTGACTGCAATTTCCAGCCAGTATAGCCAAAGGTTGAATCTGATTGGTTGCCAAAGAGTAGGCCCGTCACGGCGACCAATGAGATCTGAGTGTGATTGACCTAGTTTGTATGTCTGGATCGTGGTAGCCTTACAGTTTTTAGAGAATTTTGGTACTAGATGGTATATTTGTTTGTTTTGTAATGTAAAAATCCCCTTTAATAAATTGTTGTCCTATTTTAACTTTGCTTAGCTTTTGGTGATGATAAAAAATTTTAATCGTCCTGAATGAGAGAATAAAATGCTGTCCGAAAGATGTTTTTACTTATTTTAACAAGTTAAAAGTATGCATGAAAGTTTGACCTATTTTCCTACTCTGAAATTTTGAAAATATAAAAACCCCTTAAAACCCATATAAGCCAGCAGCCGCAGCAAGCCTGACATTACATTGTCAGAGGTGTGACCAAAAAAGTGGTCGTCGACGATGTTGTAGATCTAGTAGTTGCAGCGTTGATTGCCTATCGCACAGCAGTCGTCACTGTCACATAGGTCTTCCTTCCTCTGGAACGGGAACGAAATCGCCATCGTCGTAGCTGGTCGTAGTGATGTATTGTGACATACATCGTGAAGTTTGACGTTTTGAGAGAGAGAGACTGAATTTGGAAAATGTATCGCGTAGTCAAATATGTTATAAAAGAAAAAATTCTTACAAAGACAAAACACAATTTAGCCACTTTACTAAACAGAAACAATAATTTATGGATAGATGAAAATAGTGGCAGTCTTTACTTACAATTGTTATAAAATGTACTTTAAATGATGCAATTATTGTTGAAATTTGATATATTATGCGAAAACTAATGGTTAATAAAATGTGTGTTGTATAATTGTTTCCGTTTTGAATTTTTTCAAAACCCTCAAAGTGTTCACTAATACCCTACTCATTGTTCACTAACTCCAGACTGGTTCACCTATACCCTCAGTCACAAACAATACAGAATAATAGTTTCTTTCATTAGCACGAGGTTCAGATCGAAATATCTGTCACCGAGGGTAACTGCTTTGGCGTGAACGAGGCTGTGCCATTTGAGCCAAGTGTCTCATGATGGAAACTTTTTCTTGCATACCGTCTTGCATTTTAAAGTAGATTTCTAAATGCAAACTAAATGCCAGACTAGACTAAATGTCTCTGTTCACAAAGTACCGCAGTAAAATTGCTAAACTTTATGTTAGTAGATCTAACATACTTTTGCAGAAGAAAAGAACAACTGCATGCAGGAGTTGCTTCCCTTCCACTGCTGAAATCTCTTCCAACATCAACAACGACACAATCAACTATCATTTTATCAGTCCGATTTTTTTTATATCTAAAGCACCAATTTCAAATACTAATGCGGCATAATCATTAATTTAACACATTTAAATGCACAGCAACCAACAATTGCATTTATAAAATTGTCACCAAAATACACTATTTGCAGTAAGATGCGCATAATGTCACTTTAATAGTCATACAAATTGATTACAATAGAATAGAGAATATGAAAAACAACAAGCTTATAATAAGAATCAGCTTGACATTATTATAAATGCATTGAGACACAGTGTGAGAAATATTTAGAATCCAGAATACCGTGTGAATGTGGATTAAGTGTTCACTAATACCCGCACCCGCTCTATACTGTTCATTACGTTACAGGTGTCGAAAGATATCTTCTTTGATCTGCATGCAGCATGTACAGATTTCAAGTTGATTTTTCGCTGTGTTTGCCACTAAGCGAATCAGATTGCATATTCTTGCATATCGGATCGGCATTTCCGGTGATTTTGCTCATTGCGGAAAAACCGGTCCAGCACCCTTCCTATGCAAGACGACTCTCGCGAATTAATTATGACGTAATGTTATAAACATTGTGACGACACTTTCCTCAAAATAACGTCGGAATATCGTTTGTTTCTTGTGATAATTCATCATTTTGTAAGTTTACATTTAGGACGGTATGCAAGAAAATGTTTCCAGATATATCAGGAGACATTTGGTTCATGAATATGGCATAGCCTCGTTCCAACCAAACCTGTTACCCTTCGATCTGAACAGAAACTGTTACAGTAGTATTATGTGAACGTTCGTTTGTCTTGTCGCCCATGTTACGGCGAACAAAATTTCATTAATACAAAGCGTGTTGCGGGGTATTAATGTAAGGAGTCATCATACGGTCGGTAAATCGTCAATTGTTCAAACGAATTATATAAAATTTATATCACGTTCAATTAAAGGGTTTATGTAACTAATTTTTATCTAATTTCTTTATTCAACACACATAATGATACAAAATAAAATGATTTGGCCTGGGACTTTTTTCTATTTGTGTACTGTATAAAAGTACGAATAGCGTAAAACGAAATTTCATTGTAAAGGGAGGTAATTTGAAAAGAACTTTGCCTCTTGCTGTAGTAATAGCAGCTACGTAATAGTAGAGACACAGTGTGACATAATCTGTCATGAATTTATAATCGATATGCCACTTTCGTGTGTATGACTTTTCCCTCCATCTAAAGATGATGGTGAACAGTGCGTTTTGCGTGATTATTGCATAGCATTTTCCATAGTCGGCTCCTTGTTATATTAGCATAAGTTGACCATTATTAAACGCTCGTTTACCCTTTTTTGGGGCGTTTCAAATATCATTAATACCTTTGTACCTATAACTGAGTGAATCTTTGATAAAGCATGTCTTGTCTTAATTTTCTTTTTAAAATCCCTATCTACCTACTAACTCTCAAAAATCTGGGTCGGGATAGATCTTAGTGCAAACCAACATTTTGTAATGATGACCTTACTGTGAAGAAAGCAATCCTGATCATCTCTTTCTACAAAGTTTCTTCCATCTGAAATGAGTCTGGACAGAAATTAATCTACGAACTCGTTTCGCCATCGAGAATAAATAAATTTGTATAAAATACTGGTCTGGTGTCGAAGACTTTAGTATAGGAGTTGGGATACAACTGTGCCAGGGAAAAGTAGTTGATCATATGGACAACACTTTTTTCACAAAATTTTAATAAATTTTTGAAGCTGAAAACGTTTGCTGAATGGCTTCCATAACCAATAATTTTAGAACATATATACAGATTATTCAAGATGAGTGTGAAACATATGTTCTTTTGGTTAAAATTTGTGTCATTCATTGTTATTATTATCAATGGAAGAGAATCTTACCCTGAATGAGCTTATATGGTGTATTAAGGGTAGAAAGGTGCGCACAGTTAATACAGAAATGTCATACACTTTGGAGCAAGCAGAAGACTGGCACCATCAGGAATAGCATTATTCCTCTGACCTAGGTGGAAGAGGTTGCATATCTAGGTGAAACCATCAAATGGAACTTAAATGGAAGCACAGTTTATCCATATCTAAAACTAATGCCCGAAACAAGCAAGCCATACTTGGGAAGAAACGTGTAGCTAAAACCAACTGGGGAGCAAATGATAATATGACTAATATACCATGGAACAGTCAGGTTCCACCTGGAATGTGGATCTTCTGCTTGGATGACCATTGTAAAACAAACAACAAGCCCAGATAAAGTAAGTTGCTTTAATAAGCTTTAATTATCACAAATGGAGCCATGGGGGAAGTCACTGCCATTCCAGCACCTACTAAACAGGGGTCGTTGAGGCACCTATGTAATCCAACAAGTACATGAACCAGTTGTCAGACCACAAAATTGAAACAAAGATTGAGGTCATGACACAGGAACTCTGTACATGCATCCTAGAAATTGATAAGAGCAAATGTTTACAATCTTGGACCTTGTGTCCGATAGCTCCTCTGAATCTATCTGAACTTTCATACCATGGAGATGCTGCCTGTCAGACATCCGCTCTACTGTGCCTGGACTTCTACCAAATTTGGAAACTGGCTATATCAAATATCAATGACCCAAGTCATGATCTAAGCAGTCTATCTATCAGAGACACTAAGTCATGTGTAACTTTACTAGCTGTTTTGCAACGCATTGGTGGTGATATTTTTTATCATGCACACAAGTGGTATTTCCGAGACAGTGAGCAAACCAACTGTCATATCCATTACTAACTACAAGGCAAATGTCTATAGAAGAAACTGTCATTCTGACAGATGCTCTGTCAGTCCTTGAGCCCGCCGAACTTCCACTTCTTACATGTACAAAAGAATTAAATAGATTTAGTGAGAAGCAGAAATTGTTTTTCAAGCGGATGTCCGCGTATTGAGGTGTTTTAGGCAGAGGAATGTCGGACAAATTAGCCTAACAAGGAGCTAAAGGTGATCAGCTACTCAATAGACTAATCAAAACTTGTGGCAAGCCGCACCAACATGAAAAAGAAATACGACAGTAAAAATGACATTCAAAGGATTGTTACCTCTATTGCTATACGAGGATGAAGGCAAAGAATGTAGACAAAAATGTTCGAACTTGGTAGAAATTAACTGACATGAGTTCAATAAAATTATTATGTTGTACGAGCCTTTAGACTGTATATCTAAGAAAATGATAGTCTGTGCCATCACTTGTCGTTGATTAATAAAACGAAGGGGCGTTACGATACATATATTTATCATTAACTGTGTACATAATGACGATCTAAATTTTGACAATCAAGCAAATACCACACGATGGACGATAAGTTGTACAGAACAATGCTTGAGACAGAGTGGCGATCAACTGCAATTCACTTAAACTATTGTTTCTCCACAGAATAATATAACGATAATGAAACGATAAATAATTTCACTTATTATAAAATAAAACATCAGTTTAACATGTAAGTTGTGATTCTTTTGATAACATTTCGCATGGCAAAGGCTACCTTGTTACATTCACAAAAATATAAAAAGTTTTATCTTTTTGATTATGTTTAGGCTGTATGTAAACCTATATATCTTTGGAAAAGAACTTTCAATATCTAAACAAATCAAACAAATCAAACAAAACAAATGATGGCACTCATAATTATTAAAAAAGCAGGTCACTAAATATTATAAATGTTCTTTCAGCATACTTGTCTTCAATCTTTTAACAAAGCTTGCACATGTGAGTAACCCCCTATTTTTAAAAATGTTATTGCTTTCTATGCATTATTCCTTGCGTGATGGAAGGTGTCACAGATTTCTGAAAACATTATTTGTTACAATTTTATGATCACTATTGTGTGCTTCGGAGGGTATAACCTTCTGTCATTGCAAATGTATGAGCATACAACTAATTTGAAGACATATATCATAAATATGTAGCACGGCTATTTCAAGGATGAATAGTGCATAAAATGAAATAAAACAATAAGGGGCTTACCTCCATCTGCAAGCCTTGTTGAACATCCATAACATTTATTTGTAAGACACTCTAATATTACCATTACAGCATTATTTTTGTAAACATAAGCATCAACATCTGTTCTGACTTTGAAATGACCTTTCCAATACGTTTATATGTTTAGGTACTGTCTACACACAATAAAAAAGATAAAAACCTTTTAAGATCTTGGCGACCTTGATTTTATTTCAATAAATAGAAATGCAAAAATAATAATAAATAGTATTCTAAAGAAATAGTACTGAGATATATTATGCAGCCAAACACAGACACGAAGCATGTATTAGCTATAGGATGTCATCATAAAGTATATATTTAGAGGTGGTAACCCATTATTCCTTCTAATTATGTCATTATACGTTGTTGTTATTATTTACATAGATATAGACAAAACACTTTATTGGTAGCATGTTACCGAACCTATGCAGAAAAAGTATAGAGGTCATAGCAGTAGCTTAAGTTTTTGTGATACTGACCTTGAACTGTTTCTTGACCTAAAGAACATTGGATTTGTTTACCTTTATTGTCACATAGTCTTTGAGATACAAAGACATTCATATATATGTAGAAAATGTGCCTAAACAGTAATTGCATCAAACCATAATTACGAAAAATGAACAAATGAATAAACTATTTTAGGACAGAAGATAGTTTTATAAACAGTATTCTACATTTTGACCTTTAAATGACCTTGACATTTAATGGTATTTAAGAGAAGCTCATTTCAAAGCTTTGAATCTTGATGAGCACTTACATTTAAATCAATATTGGTAAGCATTTTATAGTTGTGGTCGTTATAGTTATACAAATCATTAGCTTATAGAATGGCGGCCATCTTAGACGCCATTCTGGTTTGCATGAAAACTGACATGATGTCAACTGTCCACCCTTGCTAAAATTGTACTTTAACCATCCATCTACACAAATAAACCAACAAACTCTCTGTACAAAAAGTTTACACAAATACCTCCAGGGACTAGACTTGGGTGGGGTGGGGAGATGGGATAAACACAACGGTAAGGAATACACTGTATATTAAATTTATCTGTCCCCAAAAACGATTCTAAGAGTTACCGGGCCATTGCTAATGTGAATTTTGCAGTAAACGCTATAAAACTAAACTAGTTCTCGTACGTGCTAATGCAGTTATACATTTTATAAAACATTCACGTTCGGTATTGCAAAAAACTCTGGAAAAATTTAATTTTATTATTTATTTGAGGGTTTTGAAACCTTAAACTTTAAAAAAAGAAATAAAATGTTTCAGCAGTGCAGGTAAACGTGTTTTACGACAACAGTTAACTAATTTTTATGCATGTGAAAATCAAAGTGATAAGACTTTGTAGTAGAACTCTCGATCTTATTTACAATAATTGTATTTATGTGCATGAATGCGATGTCGTGGGAACATTCTTAATCTGATAGGTATGAGTTTATGTGTGCGTTTGCCACGCAGAATTGAAAACAGTGTGTATCATTCTTTGAACGAAACAGTTACCTAAACGAGTGGGCTGTAAGTATCAATGTAGTGCATATACAGCTGTAAAAGCCTCCCAGAATTACTTTGAATTTGCTTTGATATAATTATGTATTTACTGATAGAATAATGATTAAAGTTCCATTAGCACTTTAGATGTAAAATAAACTTCCCAGAAATATGTCTTATATCTGATTGGCGAAAGTGACCCGTAATGAATTTCAATTTGTATTTCTTCATTATATGATGACTACGCTTGCTGACTGCATTACGACAGATTTGCTGACGGACAAAAAAGTATTATTATTTTTGTGTAACGTACTATTTCACGTTTTATTTCGTAATTACGAAATACATTTCGTGTAAACGAAAAAGTATTTCGTAAAAACGAAATAAGATTTCGTTTTTAAGAAATGTATTTTGTAATTACGAAATAAAAACAATGTATCACACGTCACTTCACGGGTACCATAGTAACACATGTTGACTGTAGCAAAATTAATTAGAGAGAACACAGCTGAAATTTTATGTCTAAAATTAGCTAACTTGTTACTTTTGTCACAGCTAAATGTAAATGAACATGTAAGTATATGAATGAATTATTTAAAGGTCCAATACTAAGGAAAGCAAAATTCAAAAATACTTTAAAAAGCACAGAAATAAGTTATTCTTAATAAAAAATGAAAGTTGGTATGTAGAAATTCTAAATAAATCACTGTACTGGCAAGCAAAGAAAAGCCGATGGATTTTGCAATATTTTTCTCGTTTATTTTAGAAATAGACTGGACCGAATAAAAACGTTGACTATTTTGCAAATCTTGGCCTTGACCTCCGTCGGTGGAGATAATTATACCCCCGAAACGAAGTTTGGGGGGTATATAGGAGTAACCCGGTGGTTGGTCGGTCGGTCGGGCGGGTGGGCGGTCGGTCAGGCGGTCCGTTGCATTTTCCTTGTCCGGAGCATAACTTGAAAACCACTAGTTGGAATTCAATACAACTTCATACAATAGTCAAGCACATTGAGAGGAAGTGCAGTGCAAAAGAACCATAACTCCATCTTGACTAATTACAGAATTATTGCCCTTTGTTACTTTTCCTTGTCCGGAGCATAACTTGAAAACTACTGGTTGAAATTCAAAACAACTTCATACAATGGTCAATCACAATAAGAGGAAGTGCAGTGCACAAGAACCATAACTCTATCTATAGTAATTACAGAGTTATTGCCCTTTGTTACATTTCCTTGTCCGGTGCATAACTTATAATCTACTGTTTGGAATTCAATACAACTTCATACAGTGGCCAAGTACATTGAGAGAAAGTGCAGTGAACAGGAACCATAACTCTTTCTTGACTCATTTTAGAGTTATTGCCCTTTGTTACTTTTCCTTGTCCGGAGCATTACTTGAAAACTACTGGTTGGAATTCAATACAACTTCATACAATGGTCTAGCACAATGAGAGGAAGTGCAGTGTACAGGGACCATAACTCTATCTTGAGTATTTACTGAGTTATTGCCCATTTTTACTTTTCCTTGTCGCAGAGCATAACTTGAAAAATACTGGTTTGAATGCAATACAACTTCATACAATGGTCCAGCAAAATGAGAGGAAGTGCAGTGTACAAGAACCATAACTCTATCTTGACTAATTACAGAGTTATTACCAAGAACAATATCTCTATTTTAGTTGTTTTTTGCAAGGTATTCTGTTACTACGAACTTCCTCAGTTTATAAAGCAGTCTTTTGGGGGTATTAATCACATTTAGTGATAGCTCTAGTTTTTGTTTACATTGGTCGCGCATGCTCGTAAATATGGGGCCTTAAGAGGGGTACTTAAAGCACACGAAAAATCTGTATTACAGCAGGAAATGTCGGCGGCTTGCTGATATTATCGCTGGTATTCAGTTCATACCGCGTATAACACAAAAATATTTGAAAAGCATTAAAAATAATTATTTCTAATGGGTTTTAACAATAAATTGTGTTTGAGAAATTATATTAATTTGCGGCTTGGTAAGTAGGTCTATATACCTACATGTGTCATTGTTGTCGGGAGTAACCGTTTTCTACTATGTAACGGGAAAACTAAAAATCCGCCGACATTTCCTTGCCATCGGCTTTTCCTTGCTTGCCAGTACATGTACAATTATTTTTCTATGCATTATGAAGAAAGTAATAAAGACCTGGGTGGTCATTTTGTTGATTCACTGAGGTTTCAACATAATAAACATACTTTTCTTCGTGTTCCAAACGCTTTCTTTAAATTTTAACCTGCCATTCTTCATTATTTAGTGTCTTGCATAAGGTAATGTACTTGCCATTGAAATAACTGTCACTTAATTTTCGCTTAGTAGTGGACCTTTAACTACTAGTTATTAATTAATGAACTGATTAATATCTATCAGCACATTGGACGAAAACTATTGGCTGCCATGTTTATTTTCCGCTTGATACTACATAACGTATAGTTCCAGGTGTATAAAAATCACTATTGAGCACAAGAATTGCTTCTAAGCATTAAATGGTATCCAGGGTAATAAGTAATTATTAAGATTATAAACTTTTATTTTTTTATTAAATAAACGACTCATCCGAGCTCATACATGTAGTGAACCTTTCTTATCGCTATGGTCATTTACAAAACCTTTCCTAAATTTTCAATCTCCTGCAGAACTCTGGTTGCCATAGAATGTGAAAAAAATCAAATAGTTTTGTCTGAAACTACAAGGTATAGAGTTTGGAGCTTAGATATCTGGATTAAGGTACATTGGGTAAGTGGTCCTCTATCAAATCTGTTGTTTTCACATAGACGTGCTTACAAATATTTTTGTCACGAACCTGAATTATTTGGTGGTCAGCATTGTTGAGTGAACCTCTGCTATGTTTATTTAAATCATGCCCCTGAGATCAAAATTGGTTCCACCCGGGATTCACTTACTTCACATAGAAATATAATAGAAAAACTCAAATACTTCTGGACAGAAACTGCAAGGACTAAATCGTGTGTAGCACTGTGTAATTGTCCTTTATCAAGTTTGTCCCTTGGATCATGTGTGCGCAACCCCGAGGGTCACTTGTTTTACATATAGTATGCAAGGAAAGTATAAGAATCGTTTTAGCCTAGAGCTTAGATATTTGGCCAATAGCATTGTGTAGTGTTCATCTATCAAGTTTGTTCAAATCGTACCACTGGGGTAAAAATTGACCCAGTTGAAGCCTACATTTAGTGTAAAATTCTATGCGCGATAATGTTTATACATTTACTAAACGAGTCACAGAGGTATTGCCAGATATTAAAAGGACAGCTGCAATTGCAACAGTATGTAACATTTTTACACGCTAGTTATAAATCGATATACTAAAGTAACTACAAAAAGCACAACGTTATTATAATAGTGACTGTTTATAAATAAAAAGTTAATAAATTTACAGAAATAGTTATTTGTATTGTTTACCAGAATTATTGGTCTTTTGAAAAAAGGCTGTGGAAAATTCATCGATCAAAATCCAAATTCTATAAAGCTGATCTCGAAACATTGTTGACGTTCTAGGATGTTTGTTCCAAATTCATAGCAATAGAGTAAATTCTGGTTTGAAATTTTCATTTTCGATCACTCTTAAGTAGCAACGTTTAGTTTATATTAATTTATTTTAGCTCGATTATGAAGAAAGCTTGTAGCTTATGATGTGGTTGAAAACATTTTATTGTTGACTTTGTAAAACTCTCTGCAGAGACAAAAAAGTGCGTGATAATGTTTTTTCCGCCATATAGTCAATATAGTTACTGTCACCGGCACAACCATTAACAGTGGGTTTAGCTGCAATGACAACTTGTATAACATAGGACAGGGCCCTTGAATTTGCCTTGGATATGACGAAAGAATATCGGGAGTCGATCGTTTTGCATTTGTAAACATCGATCGTTGCAGACAATGTTCAAGCAAACAGGTTAAGTATTGCACCTACGAAGCTAAAACAAAAAGCCGATTGAAGATTATATAATTATTTCTTCACCTGATGAAAGCACTCAAAGATTTCAAAGTATGCTACAAGTCTACTTACACTTCAAAATGTGTCCCTACTTTCATTTTCAAACAACACTTTCTGCCATTTTCCTTCGCAGATACCGGTTCGTCGCTTAACCCTCTGAAGAAACATGGCTACGTTCACCCCCCTGATATGAGTTCAACAATGTAATTGATGAACAAATCATTCTTTCGTACAAAATAAAAAAGATCAAGAAATGATCACATTTCAAAAGGTGTTGGGATGACTAAATTTTAATGAAGGACGGTTAAGATTTTACATCAAGTGGTCCTTTGGGACGAATGTCCTGTATTGTTTTTTTCATTTCTGCAATAATACCGGTATGCCCTGACTATGGTAATACTCGGAAAGTATATTAGCATATAAATATCATCATTAGTATACCTGAGTTCACTCAGATGAAGCTTTTAGTATAGTCTTTTGTCTGGGGTCCATCGAACGTCGTCCATCCACAATTGCTTCAAATGACTTTCCATTAGCCTCTTCATGGATTATCATCAAACGTGGGCATCTTAAATTTGTACAAAAAGTTTCGGTTGTTTTATCAATATGGCAACCATAGCTAAAATAGAAATATCTTTGAATATCTCAGACAACAAGACATGGAGATGAGAATTTTTTGTGAGGCATCGTACAATGCACCTTCACCAGTTTGTTAAAATCTTGCGCCTAAGGTCAATATTAGCCCCGCCCGGGTTTGGGGTCACTTATTTTACAAAGACGTATATAGGAAGACCTTTAAAAATCTTCTTCTCCAGTGACTCCCTTAGCTACCAATGATACCCTTAGCAACCAGTGAGTTCCCCTGGCAACCAGTGGTTTATCTAGGTGGCATTCTCAACAACAGTTGACATCCTTAGCAACAACTAAGTCCCCTAGCAACCAACGAGTTCCCTTTTAAGCCGCTGACTTCCTTAGCAACCTTTAGCATCCTTTTGCCACCAGTGACTTCCATAGCAACCGCTATGGCTACTAGCTACTTAGCTACTAGCAACTGTTGACTTCTTCGGTAATAACTGACTTTCCCTAGTGACAAGTGATTTCCTCTGCCAGTAATGTCTGCCACTTGCAGCTTGTGACTTTTAACGTCCAGTGACTTCTTTAGCAAGCACTCACTTTCCCTAGCAACCATTGATTTTCTATTATTATTGTTTCTTTGTGTAATAATAAAAAAGCAACCAGTGACTTCTTAAGCAACTACTTACTTCCTTTAGCAACAAGTGCCTTCCTTAGGTAAGTACACTGGTACCCATGTGACCGATATAAGACCACAGTGGCACTCTTGGTACCAAGTCTGACCTAGTATGTTCAAAGTTCGCTACAAAGGAAATTTATAACAACTTCAGTGCACAGTCGCTTTTAAGTTAGAAAATTAAACTAAACTGCACAAGTTAAACTATTAAGTTCAAGAAAGGCAGCTGCACCTGAGGTCACGAGGCTACGGTATCACGCTTTATATTTTAAACGGTTATTACTAATCAACCGTTCAGTACGTCACTACATGTTGAGATTTGCCCTATAATTCAAATTGTTTAGTTGACATACACACGACATCATGGTTACAGGGTTTAACAGCATAAAAAAATAACAAAGACATTTTATCATCCCTGTTTTTTTATGAAGACTAACATATTGCTTGTTAGTTTCTGGAAAAATAATGATGGGTCGATGATTTATTCTTTCGCAATATTAATCTTTATTGATACACCATCAAAGCGAGGTGCTTAAAGGTCCACTACTAAGCGAACATTAAGTGACAGTTATTATGTTGAAACCTCAGTGAATCAACAAAATGACCACCCAGGTCTTTATTACTTTCTTCATAATGCATAGAAAAATAATTGTACATGTACTGTGATTTATTTAGAATTTCTACATACCAACTTTCATTTTTTATTAAAAATAACTTATTTCTGTGCTTTTTAAAGTATATTTGAATTTTTGCTTTCCTTAGTATTGGACTTTTAATTCAGAATTAGCTAGAATTCGGGTATCGTTAACGTTTATGTCTCTGGTATGTTTTTCAGAATAGGTAATATGTATCAATTTTACAGCTTTCAAATGTAATATGTCATAGATGTACCATAGGATGAAACATTAGGGATTGTGGTATTTTTGTCATCACCTGAATAAATATTACGTTCCTTAGCAGTAATCATGAACAATTTGGTACTTTTTTACAATGAAGGAATAACAAGGTTTTTGAGATATTTTGCGCCTACAGTATGAACAAGACCTTTGATTTAGAATGCAATATGATGTGCTGATTACCTTTGTAGTAACATTGTAATGTAATGAATCTCTTAAACAATTGAAGAGAAAAACTATTTTTTGTACCCTACTCCCCCCGCCCCCCCACCGCATTTTTGCATTATGACACATTTTGTCAATTTCACTCATTAAGTGTGAGGAAGTGCAAAAATCCAAAACATCACTAGTGGATGCACTGATATGCTCATTAATAACAGTCCGGTTTATACAAACTTGCTGCATGTCTGCGCAAAATTTGGTTATGTTATCATTACAAAGCCTATTTTACACATGAGCAAATTTGCACATCATGCTTCTTTCTATCTCTTTTCTTCGATTGCTTATTCGATATTAACATTGTCTTCAATACTGTAACATTGGAAGTTGTTTTTGTTGAAAGCCCTGTTATAGACGATACGTGAACAGAGTCATGTCTGGAATGACTTAATCTTATATTACCTGAGATTTTATCGTTTGAGAACAATTGACGTAATAGAGTGCACAACCTTGTGTCTCGAAATCTATTCAATTATTGTTACACGAACACTGTGTTTATCTATAGTCATTTTGATTTACCAGAACGATATAGCTGCAATCTTTGTTTCATATAAGATGAGAAGGTGAACATATTTTAGAATCAATTTTATAGTTGTAATCTCATGGTTTTAAGCAGACAGAATTCAAGACTTTCATTTTATAATAACTTTTAATGTTAATGTTATATAGGCAAAAACGATGTTTCATTTTTTGTTGGAATGTTCAGCTATACATCTGATTAGTGTGTATGAATACTCTCGTTATTCATATTACGATAAATGTTTGATCTAACGGATTAGATCATTTGATCGTGCTGTTGCTTCGTATAAATTTAGATACAAAATGTATTTCATTATTGTTTATGGGTTTAATTCATGATTTTATCTGATTTTGAAAAGTTAATTTTGTCATGAAAGGTTTTAAAGTGCAATAGAAGGAATTCGGTTATTTTGCTTATCCTGTTGTGTTTGTAAATTACTTTCAAAAACTCGATAATAATGTTTTGAGTCACAGAGGAGGGCTGTCACTTAACTGAAGTGGGATAGCCGCAGGTGTTTCAAATGGAGCTCAATGCTTTAATACATTACTACAGCAAAAACGTCAACTTAAGAAGTGGCAATATATGTAATGGAGCAACAGTAGCAATGCGATAAAATAAAAGACATTGGAAATGTTACCACCGCATTAGTTGCCTCACTAGCAGCAAGAACAATGTCAATGCTTCCCTCTTTTATACAGACTTACCAGCGGCCTCTTCATTATGTGTGACAACTAGGCTGCTTGTGACACCGCCATTAACCCTGACATGATAATCAAGTATAAAGGGCAAAGTTTTAAAATCGCCAGCAGTTGCCACATTTGAAAGCAGTAACAGCAGCTAAGCTAACAAGAGGTAAACAACCGAAAATGCAAAAGCCCGTGTCTCATTTAATGAGTCATACATTGCCTGTCATGTAAATAAGTGTATCACACAACACATACGTCCATATCCATTAAATCTCGGACCATTAAATCTCAGACCTTTGGCTTATAGTAACAACCATGTGACACTGTCTTTGGAAATGTAATAAAGGTATCATATTCTTAGTCCATATTTAATAGGACTGTTGCGAATATCTTTGTAAAAATAAACACAATCGACGGAAAGGTCGCCACTTCTGCAGTACCGTAATGACTTTGTAGAGTTTTGAATTCTTGGAATATAGTTATCATTAGGTGTTTTATGCAATATCTGTTGAACGATGATTACATGTGCCTATAGTGTTAGATGATGATATTGGATCTTGTCATCTGTGCCATTGAGTACTTTGATTCAAACAAACCAAATATTTTTTGCATCTAATGTGCAGACTAGATGGTATGATAAATTCAGAAATATCTATATAAAAAAGTTCAGATACGCAATTTTATTTGCAAATTAAGTGCACATTCGTGTCTATTACTTTCCTGTAGGTTTTGGACAATAATAAAACATTACGTAAACATCTCCGATGTAAGTAGCCTTTGCCAAAGCACACGAGTTCAGGCAACTTGCTTCTAGGTATTTGATACTGTGCGTGAGATTTGATTAACTTATCATCGGTTATCTTTTGTTTTTATTCATCAGGACACCATCTGGCGATCAAAACTTGTTAAACCGTGCAGGCATGCTTCTTTAACATTCTTATTTATTGCATTACAGAAAGCTGCTTGTTAAAGGGGGAGTTTATGCAATATATTATACCTTTGCTTAAAAGAAATGCTGATTATTCTCACGTGGAACGTTTAAGATGATGAGGTTGAATTTCATTTTTGAAATATCATTCTTTTCATTCGGATAATAAGACAAAAAGTGAATGAAGCAGGTGGTTTTAAATAAGTAGACTCTTCCATGAGCTTCTCTGTAATTAGGAAGTGAATTATCTATATTTAGGGTGGAATTGATTAATTTGTTGATGCCAGAAAAATATTTGACAGTTTTCTTTATTGCTACCTGTGGGATATCACGTAACATTTTTGCATCATCACCGGGTAGGAAAGTTTGACTAGAAAAATATATAAATGTTCTTTGGATTTCTCGGACAGTACGATGAGTTTTGTCAGACAGCTGGGATGTTTCATTTTACTAAATTCTGTAACCAACTCTGGCTATGCATCGCCTTTTACTGTACTCTGGAATACATCTTTTAATCTTCTGCTGTGTGATCAGGGGGCGACCGATAATGCTGAGTGTTGACGTTGGACCGGGAATAAATATATCAAACGAGGATACTTTTTCAGACAACGATGAAAACATTGATGTTAAGCTAGATAGTCAATCAATGATAGGAATTACTCAATATACAAATAAAAGACAAAATGAGGAATATAATTTGGACTCGAGAGTTGGTTTTGCTGGTATCGCACATGGTGTTAATTCGTCTCTTACCCCGGAATATATGTTAGAATTGTATGATAAACTATCTAAGAGCTCACCGGCAGCGCAAACTTCAAATATAGTCAGAAGTTTTAAGAATATACCTCATGCAGGTAGGTAGTTGAGCCATTCTAGAATAATAATTGAGAAATATGGGTAAATTTGAAATAAACACGCTAAACAATATATTAAGTAACTTTGAGAAAATGCATGTGCGGAACAGTTTATCTTACTTTTCACTCCAGTGAAACAGTTAAGATAGAATTATATATTTTACTTCTTATTTTGTTGAATTAAAACAGCAGTGCATGGTAGGTTGTTTGATTTACATTGAACCGATGCAGCTGCAATATGATGAGACAAAACTAAGTGCAGAAGACACTGCCTGATAATATCATAATGTTTATTGCGGCTCAATCTTAAACGCTCCAGTTTCCTTAGATGTAATCGCTTCACACATTTTACATAAGTGACGGCTGTTAAATTTAAATAGCTCATTTGAGCACATTTTGAAATTAAAGAGGTTGTTAATGTCTACAGTGGATTTGTGGGGGTTTTGTTTTTACATTCTATCATAGGGTTTGGGACAGGGCTTTGTTCACATGCTAATTTTGCAGAGATAACTGATCAAGATGGTGACCGTATTTGTATAAAAAGGGAGAAAATTGTAAATCCATGCCAACATCTGTACACTAATTTGTTTCAGTGCTGTTTAACAAAAATCTTACCACTTTAGATAAAATACATACATAATTATAGCCTGTTAATTTTTACTGTCGTGCCGTTGATCAGCGTTCTCAGAAACTGTCAATATTCTCAATTATTTATCCCTTATAATTCAACTGCGATACACTGCCAGTTCGAAGGTTATGTGTATGCCACTGTTATGGAAAGCCATGATCCTCGTTCTCATTAGTGATCACTTTCATCATAGAAAATATTAAGTTAGGACTTATTGCCTTTAGCATTCATAGTATTGTGTTAAAAATAAATGACATAGGTGAACCAAAAACCCGCCACGAACGGATATAATGTTATATTCTAAATACTGCCCTACATTAATTAATTGCATAATCTGAAATCAAAAGTTTGATAGCAAATCAAAGTCCCATGCTTAATTTAGGTCCATTTCTACAGCAAAAATAAAAATGTCTCCACATAAACCCACTGAAAGTTAAAATTATTAAGGCCAATGACATTGGCAAGTTTTGGCAAACTCGACAAAAACATGTTTTATAACAAGTTCGTAAAGTTTTTTTAAAATAAATTTGAAGATTTTTATCACTGATGTGTTCCGGGTATGTTCTGCTGTATGTTTGTCATACTTTAATATATTTTCTTTTGATAATTTAACTTCAACACAACTTGCAATCATCTTTCATAATAATAGTTTCAATATATTTATGAAAAATTAACTTCTTAGTTTAATTTACCAACAAATAGTCATAGCTTATTAAGCTGGTTTTATATATACTAGTAGTAGATGACTTAAATATTACTACAGTCAACATTTTAAGACCTTGGCACTCGGCAACATACGTACCCATTGTATCAGTCTTGTAACGGGGACACTAGTCAGTTGTAGTTAATAGCATACCATATATGCTTCTGTGATAGTAATGTGTTTGTGATATCATTTCTATGATATATTTTGGTAACCATGCCTTATAATAATAGATCCACGAAGAAATTCATTTGTCAATATAAACGCTAAAAGAGCACTTTTTATATCAAATATGAAAGAACATAAATTTAAAGAGGCATATTTACATATTGTTCCCGTAAATTCTTATTTATTATGCATAAAGCAGGCCGATATTATATCTTTACTGATTTTATTAAGTAGATAAACAGAGAACACATTTGATTAAGGTTAAATGTCAAATTGAAGATTGCTATTTTAAAGTAATGTCGATTCGAAAGACAATAAATACAGTTTATGGATGAAATTATATAATACAATGCAAATAACAAATAGAGCCACCTTTGATATAAATGGACTATAAAAATATTAGGAAGATTGTTTGACATTTGATAAGGTGGGTTAGGGTCGTCTTATTGTCACACTTTAAATAGAGATAAAGTCAAAGCGTGCAAAAACTAAACGCTTCGTTTTGGTACAGGACAGACAATGTAAATGTGACGACTGTTTTATTTAAACCTTTCGGTTTACCTCCCAATTATTTGTATCAGGAACATGATTAAAGTGTGCACCGGTACAGAATAAAAACAGAAACTAACTGAAGTTTTATTTGATTTAAGCATACAAACTCATCATCATAACATACGTACGACAGTCACAATAAATCATTTTATATCATTTCGTTTCAAAATACCAGTTAATACTACAATACCACAACTATAAGGCTTATATCAATATAAGCATGTAAGTGTTATATGATATCGGTATATTGGCCTATAAACATAGCATCAAAACTATCTTTATTGTAAGATGCTGTATTTCAGGATATTTTTGTTGAATTGTATGTAATTTACGGAAGATGAAAGTTTTAATATGTATCAGTAAATTAATTTTAGAATTATTTATTATATAAAAACGTAATGTTCATGTCTTACAAAGTTGTTTGGGAATGGTTTTACAGATGTATTTCTTAGCATTGGTGACCATTATATTTTCATATTAGTTACAATATTTGCTCTTACAGCCATGCCGCTTATAACGCAGGATTAAAATTAGATACCAATATTAGCATTTTAAAATGGACAGACTAATACAGATCTACCTCAAACTTTTATTATGCAACAGCGTTTTTAGAAATTCTACCGATATTTTGAAAAAAAATGCAACTAAAAACAAACAAAAAAGGTAATTACGCTCATGACCATAAACAATAGAATAGTTAACGTTTGAAAACGTCTAAAGCGTTGCAATGAAGTATACGACTTTAGGGAAGGGAACGAAATGCACATTGGTATGCATTTTTTCTTTGGATTAATATGTTTTTAATTGGTCTCTTTGAATAAAATGTTTCGTCATAAAGCAGTCGCACATGTTTTAGTACATTGCAGCACGTAGCGTGTATGTAAGAAGCAATTCATTTAGAATAGTTTGCATGTTCACGTCTAACGAAGAAAGAGCCTCGAAACAAACACAACCAGCAACCATATCTATTAGCAAAGTAAAACATTGAAGCACCATTCCTAAACATATGCTAATTAGTGGCCCACAAAGTACACAGTGAAGCTCTAACTAAAAAGAAAAGTACCGGTTCTAGTATATTGTAGCAATGCTTTCGCCAAGTGCAAAGAATGGAGATCACACATACAAAGAAGAGAATATCGTCAAGCATAGGATATACCGGTAGTGATAGATGGGGTTACCGCCTAAGAATAATAAATTAAGAAATGTTGGTAATTGTTAGGGAAGGTTTTCCGTAAATTGGTTTGTATCATGTTAACCTCACAACTTAATTCAGCATAAGACAAAAACTTGTGAACATAAGGAAACATTCACGCTGAGGCAATTTCTAAAATTAACAACACAACACTGGAAAAAGAAATTCAAAATAAAAATAAGTCACGAAAATGGGATGCGTGCTTTTACGTTTGTAACCACGTAAATGAAACATTAAATTGATAACGTTTAATTCACTTTTATTTTATCTGCATTTAATCTAAGTGGTTTCGGTACATCTTCAGCGGTTCCAATTGAGAAAGTATATAAACTAACCTAATACTGACATCGTCGACTTTAAACGGAAAGAGATAGATTTTATCTTAGTAATGAACCGGTGAAAATGTTCTTGTTTGATGTCGCTTCACAGCTTCAAGAAGCCATAATAACCCTTGCATACAACGATTGCAGCTTCGTGTAGTATGCAAGCATTGTCTTGAAAAGTTACGACTTTTTAACATGAAGATAACGCATTTTATGTTTTATATTTCTCCTCTCTTTTTGGAAATCTGTCTAAGATCGAGAACATTATGTTAAAAGTAAAATGCGGTCATTATCGCAAGCAGTTTTAACGCCACGACCTACAGACTAGCTAGTTTTTAGAATTTAACCAGTGATCAGCTGAGTCAATGTTCGTAAAACTGGGTGTGTACTTTGCGTATTGCCAATACCAGAATTATTTTGTTACTTTTTAAGTTGATACAGAGCTAATAAATTTTTTATTTTCAGTTTGATAATTTCAATTTCAAGAATTTTCAATTTTGCCTGTATGATTGTATGCTTTCCTGTAAGAATCGTAATTATAGATTGCATTCTATTGATTTGAATATATATAAGATATTCCAATTTTTCTATTTGCAGAAGAAAACTCGACAGGAAATTCCGCTAATTTCCGTAACTATAGAGTACATTCCCTTGTCTTCGATATATCTGTACTTGAGCTTACAGAGAGTATCAATGCAGCTGAGCTTAGACTTTATACTCTCATACAACGAGATCAGAGATCCTATATGGGTGTTAACAGAGTTGTGTCTATTTATGAAATATTAGATGTAGGAAAAATGACGGACAGCGACCGAACAAAGTACAAACACATTACCTCAAAGTTCATTTACGGAATAGAAAATGCTTGGGAAAGTTTTGACGTTACAAATGCGTTGAAACGATCAATGCAAGAAGGCTTAAGAATGGAAAGATTTGAAGTAAGAATTCAAACGTTGTTAATGGATACCGGAAAAGATAATATGGATATCAATGCCGATCCAAATGATAAGAAACAGCCTCTTTTAGTTGTATATTCTAATGATAATTCCATTGAACATGAGCACAATGTTGAAACACATGACCTATTAATGCATGGACTAAGTTCAAGTGCTAGTGGTTCACACTTCACACCCTCTGGGAAAAGACCTGGTACAGTGTATGGCTACAATGAACAGAACATGATACATTCTAGAAACAAAAGAAGTAGAGGGCAGTACAAATCATCGATATGTAAACGACGTCCGTTGTTCGTAAATTTCGAGGATATTGGCTGGCACACGTGGATAATTGCGCCTAGAGGTTTCCAGGTAAGTGTAATTCGGAAGCCTATAATGTACAATGTACAGGTATATCTATTTCTGGCGATACCCGACTTATTAGCCATGCTACATAATACAGTATACAATTGCCACAACGGGTTTAGAAACTGAGTTTTTGATCAAACGCGTACCTATTTTTGATTTTCTATGTATTTTTTGACCGCGCGTTCTAGACGGGTCATTTGCCTTCCAATCCTAATCTTTCATTTGTAGTAATCACACTTCTTGAGTACATAAAACATTGAAACCAGGTTGCATGTACATAGTTTGAAAAGACTTTAAATGTCCAAACATAAAAAGCAAACAAATGGTAGTCTTCATGAGTATATCACTAGTTTTATCATCAACTACCACTTGGCCATCTGTGCCAAAAGTAAAATTTCTATTTATACATTCGTCCCCGTGGCAGGCGACGGTGTCAGATATATTCGAAATATGACATTCATTTTAATTTAAGGCATCAATGTGTGCTATGATAAATATTAATATACACAATGGTCATAAATTAAACAAATATGTGACGTGCTTCCTCAAGCAGGTTACTGAAAAATATGATATTGTAGACCTATGTCAAAATCGATGTCGAGTAACAATTTTAAAGCTTTTAGTGGCAGAGCCTCGTTTTTTGGGACGTATCTCAACCCGAGGGTTGGATTTCCTTATCCACAACTCAACGGACATGGTAGATTTATATTCTCACCGTTTTAATCGCATTTATATCGCAGGGGTAAGAGTGATTATTTATCGTTATTTTATTCAATCATATTCCGTGTATT
>JAFMSR010000009.1:14241775-14256670 GCA_022818135.1 Saxidomus purpurata | reverse complement strand
TACATGCGCAGTAGTGCCGTTTTTTTCTCTTCAGTTTCTTACTCTTGTTCCATTCTATGGCAGTTTTTAGTTAAAGATTAGCAATGGTTACCTGACTTTTACACTGTATAAATAGTCTTAATACATAAAGTGCTGTGATACTTCTTACAGTGAAAGTAAAATCAGTTATTCTGTTTTACTATATAAATAATAATATAATATATTAATATAACTTATGAATTTGTAATTGTAATTTAAAGGTGCAATATGGCATTGTATATTAATTTCAATTCAATTCAATAGTTTATTGTATAATAAGGCCTCCGGCCCATACACAAGTATAATATTATACAAAAGATTTTCATAAAGTGCATTAACATATAGGTACGTAAATACAACAAAGTTAACTATCATACAGAGATTCATGTATCGACATAGTACTTATTTTGTAAATCTCAGTATTGATCAGATTATTGAAAAACTGATAAGTACTCTTCCCTTTTTTGTAATGCATAATATATATACATTGCAACATTGCGTATGATATGTTCATTTTCAGATGACATTAAGTTACTTAACTTGTAAATTGACGTATTCTCAATATATGTATTAGGAATATATTTACAGCGAATGCTGCTATATAACGGACACAAAAATATAAAATGGTATTCGTCTTCAACATAACATTCACAGTAGGGACAGTCTCTTAACTCCCTTTCAATACCAAAATGTCTACCCTTTTCAATCATGAGTGAATGACAAGAACTTCTAAATGCTGCAATACACTTTCTGAATTTGTTGATATCAACAACATTTACATACTTTTCCACTTTATATACTGTTTTGTACTTTGCATAATAAAAAAGTTTTGCGTTATGATAACATCTATCCCTCCATTCCTGGATATACTGGTCCTTTAATCGCTGTACATATTGCAATAGAAACAGATTGGGATTGTCAACATTCTGTGCTTCCCAAACATATCCGTAGCCATTTACATACAAGTGAGTTCGTAAATCATTTACCCAGTTATTATAACCAATACTATCATAATACATTTGCATATTGTAACACATTCGTACGTATCTGTCTTCAGGTAAGTTCAACAAACGTATCCAATATTTAACTGTACGCTTAGCAGCAAAAATATACAACGGGAATCTGCCTAAGTCACCTAAAATTGCATCATTACATGCACCTTTGTTCACTTTCATAAACCTTTTACAAGCAAAAATGTGCACATTTTCAAGACATTTTGGTTGCTTAAGACCCCAAATTTCAGAACCGTACAATGCAACAGATGCAACCTTTGAATCAAATATTTTAAAAAACTTTGTATATGGAAGACATGGATAATTGTACAATGAACTAAACAAATGCATTAGTACTTTCTTTGCCTTAAGCGACATGGCCTCTGCCATTTTGTAAATAGAAAGCTTATTTGAAAAATATATTCCAACGTAAGTAAAACCATTAACTACTTCTATGTCCAATTCATTGTAATTCCATCGTTCCCTTACACTTAATCTACCTCCTCGTTTAAAAACAAGAACTTTTGATTTAGCTGTATTTACAACAAGTTTACTATCTATACAAAAATGTTTCAATATATTCAATTGCTTTTGCAGTCCGACAACCGTGTCGGATATAAAGGCTATGTCATCTGCAAACATAAGCAAAAATATTTCTACAATATGAGGAAATAATTGTATACCTCTTATTCTATTTTTACATAACAGTGAGTACAGTTCATCGATAAACAATGCAAACAGAATTGGACTCAAATTACAGCCCTGACGCAATCCGATGGGACATTCGAAACTTTTTGTTATACCATTGTTAGTTCTAACACACGCTTTTACAGAAACATATATAGACTGTATTGCATTATATAAGTTACCTTTTATGCCACCTTTTCTTAGAACTTCATACAATATGTTGTGATCCACAGAATCAAACGCTTTTTGAAAATCAATAAATGCTACGTACAATGTTTTCTTTTTCATACATAAATATTTACTTACAATGGCTTGAAGAATAAAAGCATTATCTACAGTGCAATATCCTGATCGAAAGCCCGCTTGGGCTTCACAAATTTTACAATAAGCATTTACATAAAATGTCAAACGCTTTGTGATAATTGCTATATAAACTTTGCTCAGAACATCTAATAAAGCTATACCACGATAATTATTTGGGTTATTTACACTACCCTTTTTGTAGAGGGGTATAACAACTGTTTTTGTCCATTGATTTGGGAATTCACCTTTGTGAAATAATCTATTAAACAACTTACGAATGAAAGGTAAAAGCACATTTACACCATATACTAAATGCTGTGGAATAATCACTCCACCAGTAGCTTTATTCAATTTCAAAGACTTTATACTATCATTTATTTCCTCGTCTGTGATACTGGAATTGAAAATTAATTGTTCAATATCATCAAAATCATCAGTTTCATTTTCAGCATCAATGTGTTCTTCATTCTCTGAATCTACATTGTTCACATGTGTAAAAAAGATTGCTAAAATGATTAAACCAATCGTCCAATGAAATATTTGGTTCCGTTCTTGGTTTATTAGTCAGTTTTTTAACCTCACCCCAAAAACTTTTCGAGTTACCAGTTGTATTTTCTAATTTCGACAATGCATTTTTATTAAATACAAACCTTTTACGTTTACATATATTCACCATTTATCTGTGATAGTCTCTTATAATTCTGTATAGAGTGGTCATTTACAGATGTGTTAGACATATAATATATATGATTTTTACGATAAAATTTGTAATGTAAATGAAAGAGACTTTAATAAAATATTTGAATTGAATTGAATTGTCATAATCTACGATTTGCTGGTTTGCTCATCGAAGCTTACCAGCATTGCATAGTGGTCTATTTAGACTAATTAATTAGTGACCACTATGCAATTCTACATGCCATCTAACTAAGCTCTTGGTCTCATGGTTCTGGACAAGAATACTTTTAATGTATTTCCCTATATAAGTATATATTAAACAAATGACCCCTGGGGCATGGCCAATGTTGATCAAGAGGCATACTATGAACATGCTTAAGAGTACTTCTACACAATGCTACACACCAAATTTTTCTCATAGTGAATTTCACTGAACAATGTGCACTGTGAGAAGTACTCATTGAACAATGCTCACAGTGAGAAGTATTAACTGAACAATGTGCACCGTGAAAAGTACTCACTGAACAATGCTCACTGTGAGAAGTACTCACTGAACAATGTTCATTATGAGAAGTACTCATTGAACAATGCTCACTGTGAGAAGAACTCACTTAACAATGCTCACTGTGAAAAGTACTCACTGAACAATGCTCACTGTGAGAAGTACTGACTGAACAATGCCCACTATGAGAAGTATTCTCTTAACAATGTGCACTGTGAGAAGAACTCACTGAACAATGTTCACTGTGAGAAGTATAAACTGAACAATGCGCACTATGAGAAGTACTCACTGAACAATGCTCACTGTGAGAAGTACTCACTGAACAATGCGCACTGTGAGAAGTACTCACTGAATAATGCTCACTGTGAGTAGTATTAACTGAACAATGTGCACCGTGAAAAGTACTCACTGAACAATGCTCACTGTGAGAAGTACTCACTGAACAATGCCCACTGTGAAAAGTATTCACTGAACAATGCTTACTTTGAGAAGTACTCACTGAACAATGCTCACTATGCGAAATTTCACTTAACAATGCGCACTGTGGGAAGTACTCACTGAACAATGCTCAATATGAGTAGTACTCCATGAACAATGCTCACTATGAGTAATGCTGGCTAAACAATGCTCACTTCGGAAAGTACTCACTGAACAACGCTCATAATGGGAAGTTTTCACTGAACAATGTTCATTATGAGCAGTATTCACTTAACAATGCTCACTGTGAGAAGTACTAACTGAACAATGCTCACTGTGAGAAGTTCTAACTGAACAATGCTCACTATGAGAAGTATTCACTTAACAATGCGCACTGTGAGAAGAACTCACTGAACAATGTTCACTGTGAGAAGTATTAACTGAACAATGCGCACTGTGAGAAGTACTCACTGAACAATGCTCACTGTGAGAAGAACTCACTGAACAATGCTCAATATGAGTAGTACTCCCTGAACAATGCTCACTGTGAGAAGTATTAACTGATCAATGTGCACCGTGAAAAGTACTCACTGAACAATGCTCACTGTGAGAAGTACTCACTGAACAATGCCCACTGTGAGAAGTACTCACTGAACAATGCTCACTGTGAGAAGTACTCACTGAACAAAGCTTACTATGAGTAGTACTCACTGAACAATGCTCACTATGAGAAGTATTCACGTAACAATGCGCACTGTGGGAAGTACTCACTGAACAATGCTCAATATGAGTAGTACTCCATGAACAATGCTCACTTTGAGTAATGCTGGCTAAACAATGCTCACTACGGAAAGTACTCACTGAACAACGCTCATTATGGGAAGTTTTCACTGAACAGTGCTTATTATGAGCAGTACTCATTGAACATACTAACTGTGTGTAGTACTCACTGAACAATGCTCACTATGAGAAGTATTCACTTAACAATGCTCACTATGAGAAGTGCTCACTAAACAATGCTCACTATGAGAAGTACTCACTAAACAATGCTCACTTTGAGTATAACTCGGTGAACAATGCTCACTGTGAAAAGTATTCATTGAACAATACTATGTGTAGTACTCACTGAACAATGCTCAATATGAGTAGTACTCCCTATATAATGCTCACTATGTAAGTAATGCTGGCTAAACAATGCTCACTACGGGAAGTACTCACTGAACAACGCTCATTATGAGCAGTACTCATTGAACAATACTAACTGTGTCTAGTACTCACTATGAGAAGTACATGTACTCAAGAAAGCTTGGCCCTTTTGTTAAAGTGCGTACATTTATAGAGGTACACGGCATACCGACACATTTCAAATTTTATACCGAAGTCAAGCCACTTCCCTTTAATGTCTAAAAAGTATATTTTAGTATATCAGAGTGTCTATGATTAAAAGACAACATTAAGGTATACAATATGTACATGTACTAGATTCGTACGAGGAAGTCAGTGACTGATTTCCGAAATTTGTCTTCAATGTAACGTTTAACAAGAACTATCTTTGAAAAAGATGGTTGTCGCAATTTTGATTATATGAAAGCGATTGGTAGCTAGATTCTATATTAAACAATTCTGCCAAGTTTAATAAGGCGCCAAATATCGCAGTGTGCCCCGACCAGGACGCGAACCCAGGGCCCTTCGCTTACAGGGCCGTAAGAGCCAATGCTCTGCCGACTGAGCTAACCGGTCTCTTACACTGTGAATTAGTTCGTACAGTGAGATGTGCATCAGTAAACAAACTTAATCCTTGTTTTCTTATCAAATATGTTACTCAAAATATTGACCGTCATTCACTGGTCGAGATACTTTAAATAGTACTTATAATTAACATTAATTTGGCGGTAACAACATATTACGTTGATAGATATGAACTATTTACGTACTAAAATTATAAAAACAAAAATAATATCAAAATAATAATATAAAATATATATATAATATAATATAAAACCATTGAAAATATAAAATATAATATAAAACCATTGAAGAAAGACTGAAAACGCAAGAGTATTTTATTGACCTTTTTCATTGGGTATTAACCAATTAAAAGGTGCATTACAGAGTAAATTTCTCAATTCAAAAAATGTTATACATTCTAATTGTCATTTTATTGGCGATTGAAAGTTACCAACGTCCGGTCAAAATCGAGCTTAATAAAACAAGTTTTTAATTGAATTCAATGGTGCATCAAACAAATCACGTCCGTGCAGATTACTGGGGCTGTTTCACATGGTGCGAGTACGTATTGCCCATGTACGTAACACCTAGTAAGTGCATCTTGGAATCGATTGATCGATTAAGGCCCGCCTTTGTCTTTTGGAGCAATTTTTGTATTCCACGAAATAATTATTCTTCTAACACTAGCCACTGGTTACAGTCTATTTTAACATTAATGTAAACAAAACACTGTATCCACTGAATAAGGAAATTTCGTTGCAAAACCTCTATGCAAATTCATTCTACCTCTTTCCATTTTTTTCAGTCAAATACACTTGCTCTCTTAGTATAAAACTTAATTTCTTGGCAAAATAATCAAGCATCTCTACAAATGCACCAGCATTTAAAAGCCAATGAGCAAAAAACAACTCAAATTAGCAAAACACGTTCAGACGGTTTTGCAAGGAGTCACTAGTCGATAATCAACAAACTCAAACTCGACACTGGGTTCTTATTAGCGTTTAGAAAATCGTAGTTTAATGCATCTATATGATTCTTCTAAAGCATGATATCTACATACAGCTGCGTTCCATGTATGTCTATATTCACCAGGTCGATGGAGTAGTCGATCGCTATTGCTCGGAATTGCATTATGCATTTACCACGGTTTGTCGGATAGCGACACACTTTTTGGTACAAAGGTGCGTGCGTTAAACTTTGCATAATAGAGAATTAAGATTTATCACACTCATAGATCTCATTGGTCGCCGCGGTTGACCTACTTTCGGCTTCAAATCAAATCCATTTGGCAAATGCAGTTACGTTCCCACGTTCCTCAGCAGGCCGAAGGTTATGTTTCTATGCCGGACCTTTATAAAACCAATGAACTGAACTGAATACTGAAACTGCTTTCTAGTATTTGACAGGACGGGGAAATTATTTCAAAGTAGCAAAATGTCAAACACCAGGGATAAGTAATGGTTTTATTCCTGTAATGATTATGGCAATGTGGAGGATGTCGCAACTAACAGCGGTTTTACTATTTATTGGTTTGGTGTTGTGCTGGATCTGTAAATTCAGGTACAAATATTTCTTTCTATATTACATTTTGTCTTATCCTTTGCTTCTTAAAAACGAATTAAATGAGTGCTCTGTTAAAATCAATAAATAAAACTAGCATTTTAGCTCAGCTGTCCTTACGACAATCGGATCATCAAGGCGGTTTTCACGAACATTTCCGAGGTTTGCCAAAGAGTAAGAATCCAGGACCCAATTGTACGAAACTTTAATTAAAGTTCAAGGATCACTTAGAATTTACTGATATAGTAAATTTAATTTACTGATAGGATAATAATAGAACCATGTTCTGTTCACTCTATAACAATGTTGACTTATGCCTTTCTTTGGTAATCAAGTCGATTCTTCACGATAAAGAGTTGCCAGAAAGCCATTCTTACTTTTTGCAATATCATTGAAAAAATACTGCTATATTTCTCACATGTACTTACCGACTTAAAAAGCAAAGCCAAATAAAGGTCATTTCCGCCAGTAAGACATCTTTCTTGATAGAATAAGAGCTACTTGTAATTATGGTCCTGGTACTTGAAGCTAACAATCGGCTAACTTAAAGGGTTTTAATTTCCTCAGTTTGAAGGACTTATTTAAACATTGCATTTAGTAAATTAAGACTTTTAAACTGTCATTAACAAAATCACACAAGAGCTGTCCATCACAAGTGACGAATGCCCCCGAAAGAGGTGTCGCACAGTCTGTGTCCTCTCCATGTGCTCAATAATTGTGCTATGTAATTTTAAAATCCTTCCATTCATGACAGAATTACCATGCATACAATATTCCATAACGTTCAAACACTAAGTGTGATCTTGACCTTTTAGGTAGGGACTTGGGTCTTGCACACAACACATTGTCTCGATGTGCTGAACATTTGTGCCAAGTTATTTTAAAATCAATCAATGCATGACAGTGTAACAGTCTGGACACAAATGTATGCATATACATACAGGACTCCATTACCTATAAACTCTAAGTATGACCTTGACCTTTGAGGAAGGGACGTGGGTCTTGCACGCGACACGTCGTCTTACCTGATGTGCTAGACATTTGTGCCAAGTTGTTTTAAAATCCTTCAATGCAAAGTTACAGCCCGGACACGAAGAAATGTAAGGGCGGACACACAGACGGACGGTGCGATTTTAATATGCCACCGATAGTAGGGGTATGTATGTAAGATCCTTGCACTAGTATCGTCTACCAAAATCAAATGTTAATAAAATGTTGGCTTAATAGGTGGTTAAAGTTTCGAACAAGCGGGTCCTGATCTACTTAAATGTCTCAAGCTAACTGAATTTCTGTGGAATTTCACCGAATTTTCCGGAAGTTAACGAGTAGATACGATTGTCAAGAAAGCTTGGTTAATATTCACGCGAATAGGCCTACCAGACACCAGTGTATAGGACAGTATGGTCACATGAATAATGTGAAGACTGTAACACACACCACGGTCAGTTATTTTTTACTGGTCGCATATTTATCTGTTTATCACTTTAAACACATGAATTATGGTTATAATTTATCACTTTACATATTAATGATTTAACATTGATATCTTTTACTCACTTCGCCATCTGTTGATGGCTACTCAGCAGAAGTAAAGGCACTGTTTAAAGATCTTTCAAATAACAAGATCAGTATACGTTCCACAAATCAAAATATGAATTCGCTTACAAACGAAACCTTGGACAGGAAGTACGCCTCAAATCAACCAAATGTCGGCTTATAAGTTCGTATATATTAATGTTTTAAACCAATATCTTACAGATTCCAAGGCTGATGGGTACTCTGGAGAGGTCGAGGAACTGTTTAAAAAACTAACAAAATACAAGGCCAATGTAGCCACCGCAAAAGCAAAAATGAATTCGTTTGCAAGTGAAACCTGGGACAAGAAGTACGCCATTGCTATTATAAACCTTTACACTCAAGGAAGTAACTTCTATTCGACACTGAATAACGAAATGTGCCAAGGTTACCATACCGATACTAGTGGTGTATGGAGAAGAGCAGGTGACTTGATTAACAGGGGCCTCGACATTCTTGGTCCTACTGTTTATAAAAAAGTATTCCGGGGATGTGGACAGCTGGATAACATACCGGTTGAGGGCAAGGACTATCTTTTCAATCACATCATAAGCACGAGTACAAATAAAGAAACAGCCATTGCTTTCATGTCCTGTCCGAAAGGCAAGCTGTTTGTCATTACAAATGTTTTTGGGGTTTCCGTTGAAAAATATTCTGCTTTCAATTTTGAGAGGGAGGTGATTATCAAGTCTACCAACGTTTTCCGAGTGAAAAAAGTGTCCGGTCCTGTTGATGAAACTAAATATAGCACCTACTATCTGGACGGACAACCGGGTGTGAACAGTACCTATGCAACAAGTACTGTTGTACCGGCAACAAGTACTGTTGTACCGGCAACAAGTACTGTTGTACCGGAAACAAATGGTGTAAACAAGCCGAGCGCAAGAAAAACATCAAAATACGCTTTCATTGCTGGGATGATGCTGATGTTTTACTTGTAACTGTAGATATTGATAGATATAATAATACGAGTTCAAGATTATTTGTTTCATAAAAAAATAATTACATTCAATTATTTGAAAGTCAGAAAACATTTCCCATTTTAGCACAAATAATAAACAAAGAGGCCTTCTGTCACCCATTAATTGTAAAACAACTTGAGTTAGATTATTGAACGTTTTACGGTACTGCACCATAATTATTTTAAAACGCTGATTTTATCGATACCGACAGGAATGTAAAACTTAAAATATAAGCTTAAGTAACACTACTTGCAAATATTATATTATCTATGCTTTTGAAGTTATTTTAATTTGGCACTAGTTTAACCAGTGTGAATACTTAAAGTGGTAACAGATCGTTTTACTCATGTGAATACTTCAAGTGGTAGCAGATCGGTTAACCCTTGGAATACTTCAAGTGGTAACAGACCGGTTAACCCCTATGGATATTTCAAGTGGTAACAGATGGGTTAACCATTGTGAATACTTCAAGTGGTAACAGATCGGTTAGCTCCGGTGATACTTCAAGGGGTAACATATATGTTAACCGCTGTAAATACTCCAAGGGGTAGCATGTTAATACAAATTAAAGTAGTAACAGATCGGTTAACCACTGTTATTACTTCAATGGCAACATATCGGTTAACCACTGCCATTACTTCAATGGGTAACACATTGGGTGTTTCCTGCGAATACTTCAAGTGGTTACAGATCGATTAATTCAGTTCGGTTATATTTTGTGAATCAGTTCGGTTAACGTCTGTGAATACTGTCGTCTGACCCCTGTGAATACTACAATTTGTAACAGTTTATAACCTTTAAGTATTGCAAATGAAGCTCTACGAATATTGTTAACCCCTGTGCCTAATACAGGGAAGAAATGTATAATCGTACTCACATCTTCTCGATCTATTTTATCATTGTGTAATATTATTTCCCTATTTCAAGTACTTTCAACGAATTTGCTTGAACACTAGCGGATCCAGGGCGCCCCCCCTAAAATTCCCCAATCTTACATAAATATCTCAGTATAAATTTATATTTTCTGTTTCCGAAATAGGTATCTTAAAAGTATCAAAAACATGTTTGAAATGCAGGAAAATGCACGAAATGGCACCCTCGAAAAAATTTTTTTTCGGGGGAGCATGCCCCGAACCCCCCTAGAAAGTGCCTCCCCATTTTTTAACCTCTGGCTACGGCCCTTGCATTGTTCATTGCCATTCAATTATACATGTAAATTATACACTCGCTCCCTCCATCTCTGTTTAGTGTTCGATTACTTGAAAACAAAGAATAAAACACAGTCATAATTGCCGTTTTATAAGGCTTGAGCAGAACCAACAATGGCAAAAAAGTATCGCCCCCCCCTAACACCAAATCCTGGATCCGCCCCTGTTGAATGTACATGCATAGCAAGAGCATACATTTGTATTTTGTTGAATGAATTAAGGTTCTAATTAACAACGATAAACTAAAAAGTTCACTTGTGGTCTTCCGGTTCATTTTCAGAACGTCACACTTTCGGCATGAGCGACGTATTCCTTGATTTAACGCGCGCTTGCTGCAGTCAGAGAACCGAATTTGAAAACACATTTTTGTCGAACTTAAACTATGTTCATCGGAGATGTTGTAGTTAAGAAAACACGTACATGTTTCGTTCAGATATCGAATTTCACAGATGTCTGAATAGACCAATATGAAATATTGAAATTCATTTTGAAATTTTGATATTGAAGACAAATCTGTTAACACAAGAACACAACACAATGTAAAAACGTTTAGTTTTAGCGTGTTTCGATTAATGTGTCCTAGATGCAGATGAAGTTTCCTCGACATATAACGCCCGTGCAGTCAAGCATATAAACCGGATACGTGGTGTTTACAGTATCCGATAATAGATTATCACATCAAATAATATTTCTGCTTCCTTTTTTATTTAAGACATATGATTTTAATATACTAATGTTAATTGCTCGAAGAATATTCAATAGGCTCAAACCATCATTTCGGGCTTCATTATTATTGAGTTAAGTGAAGGACTTATTAAACGTTTTTCTTGAATTTATGTCTTTTTTCTATCACCTGCACACTTCACAAGAGTGAACACCAAAAGTAGTTATTTTCACTCGTGGCTGCGCCACTCGTGAAAATATCACTTTTGGTGCACACTCGGTGAAATTATAACGTGATCTTACACCGAAACCAACAATTATCCTCTATATATTAGTTCTATCGGTTAATCTATCGGTTAAATATAAATCGGAGAGCCATCCTCTAATAACAAATTGATTTCAAATAAAGAATAATACGATATCAATACATAATTCAATTCACATAAACCTTTAAAATACATGTATCATAGTTCATTCCGTTGGGGTAAACCATACATATGATTGGTCCAGCGACCAGATTGAGCCATAAGTACATGTCTATGTTGATAATGTGGTGCTGTATGCAGTTATACCTTGGTATAGGCCGGCCTTTTTTTCTAATATTGACTGAACCAGTAGAATTTTCTCAATGAGATTTATTTCAATTTGTCCAAGAATATTTTGGAATTCCTGGAATAATTTCTAGTACAGGCTTCAAACCATGGAACATATAATGTAAAGATTGATATAGTCAAATGATAATTACAGTCAAGTCTGCATTAGTGATCACCTGTATATAGCCTGCAGCTAAAAGTTCAATGCCCACGTACTGCTTAAACAACGAGGCTCCTAAATTGCCATTTAAAATGAGTTTTACCAGACATTTACCCATTCTCCCAATTTGCAGACTGTAAACATTGCTGGGTTAAAGACATGTACTCCGTCCCGGACAATTTTACACACCGTATCAAAACAGTCAGCTTCTGTGTTTAAATGTTTTTGATATGCAATAAACACAGCTATTTTTATGTCTCAATTAAAGTTTTTATATATTTGATTTTTGACCATCAAACTTGGTAAAAAAAAATATTTTTGTGCTACTTTAGTGCAATATAGCTCATTCCCTCATTCCCTTAGCTCACCGGAACTACTATACAATACATAATTATTGGTAGATCTAGGATTATGTAAGATGCACTTACTCTTTGCACACTAAGACGTCTGTATCGTCTGAATGAACAGTTTGAACTGATTGGTAAAAGTAGCATGCTATCTCAACAAACTCTATCAGTTACTTATATGTTATTACTTTTACGTTAATGTCTGACATTTTTAACCAAGTCTTAAAATAAAAACTAAGTTAAAAGAAAATACACTACGGTAACTGTATATCGTGAAGTTCATGATAAGTCACGCAGAATTATTTGCAGTAAATGATAATGGTAAATGTAAAGAGTTAACTACGGTAATGTAGCCTGTATAGGACTATCTGCTCTAAATTGCTCATTTTATGTTTCTTTTCAAGTAATGATACATTACAACCGTTGTCACAGATCACACATCGGGCAAATCTCTGGATCTGGGAGATTTGATGTTGATGTTCGGCGACTGACTGTATGACACCATTTGTGTCACAGACTAGGACAGTTACACCTTTTCCCTAACACTGGGTACCGAGCTAATTCCCACATGCAGTGAAGCGCTGGACCCTAGTAATACTTTTTTCCAAATTCCTTAAGATTTTCCTTTTCCTCTTCGTCAAATTTTGATTTATTTTTTTGTCTTTTGTTTTTCGTATTTCTTATGTTTGCTAATACAAAGAAAGCTGTGTAATTTCATTTTTTATAATAATTTCATTGGTAAGCGTGCACTAATCGCTAATGGGTAGAAGAGTATTTGAACTAATTATAATGCATAACAAGAACTACATTTAAAAAAGATAGTCGGCGCAATTTTTAGTATATGAAAGCGATTGTTAGCTAGATTTTTATAGTAAAAATTACTTTTATTCGGTCGGAAGGCGCCAAATGTCACATTGTGAGAAAAAAAGGAACCTTGACCGGTATTCGAACCCATGTACCTTCGGTTGCAAAGTTATTATACTGAATGCTCTCCCAACAGAGTTACCCGGGCAACTGTCAGCATTATCCCTAATAAAAATTAAATATCTATCGCGACAAGTGTATCAGGAAAACAAACTTAATCCTTGTTCTTCTTATTAAATATGCTACTAGAAATATTGACCGTTATTCACTGGCCGAGAAAGTATAGATACTCTACACTTATAATTAACATTAATTTGGCTGTAACAACATATTATGTTGATAGATATGAATTATTTACGTACTTAAATTATTAACCCATTCAAGAAAGACTGAAAACGCAAGAGTATTTTATTGTCTATTCTCATTCGGTATTATCCAATTAGAAGGTGCCTTACAGCGTAAATTTCTCATTTCAAAAAATGTTATACATTCTACTTGTCATTTCATTGGCGGTTGAAGAGTTCCAAACTTCCGGTCAAAAGCGAGCTTAATACGGCTGCGCCGAAAAACGAAATTTTACGACTATAATTCAAAGGGCAAAAGTCACGAATCCTGGATATGGCCCCATGTTTTAACGAACTTTCAAAATAAAAATTCTGACATTTTAGTATTGTTATATTTTTACTCGCTTACTAGCAAATTAAAGTAAAAAATTCGGACTATTTTCTGAGTAGTAATTGTATATCTAAGAACCCAATGTTTACTGAAAATTTGGTATTTTGACATAAATTTGTGCATTTGGACACGATTTTAATATGGTCCGCATGTTCTGACCAAAACGAAAATTCGTTGATATAATAAAGAATGAAAAGGGTATACAAAAAGTGTAAATTCATCGCGGTCAGAGAATGCGGACCTAGTGAAATCTTTGTTTCAAAGTGACCTCTCCCATACTTTGTAGGTCCAGATTTGGACTATTTTTAGTCAATACTTCCTTAATAAACACATTTTATAGGCTGTTTTATCCTTTTTTACGTTCAAACAAAACGTCTTTCAAATCTTTAGATTTTTTCACTCAATCAATTACTCTTTTCGATCTATGATCAGCATCTTTAGCTTCGTCTCTCCACCATTTTTGTAAAAACATGAAGCGTCTGTGGCAACTGTCAACAAATCGATACTTTTCCGGTAAAATGTAGCTTCCTGTCCACGGAGATTGTAACAGATCGCAGGGTAAATATTTCACTATTTCTACTTCATATTCTTTGCATGATTATAGAGATAGATCTATAAAATCTACATTCTTGTTTATCAGTAGAGAATCTTGCATGTAGAGTCTACAGTACTTTATTTTATGTTTTTCAGTGAATTATAGAGTTTTCTCAGTGAAATAAAAGTGATAATCCACAGTTTTGAAACAGTGGATTACCATTTTTATTTTTCACTGTTTTGCAATCTTTAACCCGGATTTACGTCAAAAAGGATACCGAGCGTAACTAATGCTGGAAACCATGCGACGATGACGTCGTTTAAATGACGTCATTTGCGCTATGTTTCTGGTGACGTTTCCCGCGATTTTCGATATTTTGTAGAAACAAACTCAATAAAAGTAGAATTTTAACCATAAAATAAACAGAA
>JAFMSR010000009.1:14223818-14241275 GCA_022818135.1 Saxidomus purpurata | reverse complement strand
AACAATTACAGGAACACAGTGGGGCACCGCCTTGGAACGGTCAGTGGCAAAAACACCACTGGGGAGCTTAAACCGGTTTATGGTGCGCACCCAACCTCACTCTTACCCCCACCATGTTCCAAAGTCACAGGACAGTGTAAATAAAAGTAATCCCTGCTAGGTGAATCTCTAACACACGCAATGGAAACAAAAGGCATGGTATGTAAAACACAAAAATGCTCGTGTATAAATATATAAAAAGCAAACCTTGAGAACCAAAAAACGTATGTACTCAATGCCTTTGCAGAAGGCAGAGCACCAAGAGAAACACCCTTAAGGGCCCGACGAAACAGGCCAGAGGACAGAAATCAAAACAGTTTCGTCCCAGTGGGATTTAAAAACTGCCCATCACAGAGTCCTCCCCTCTTCCGTCAGACACAATCAAAGAGGGGAAGCATAGCGTCCAACTGTAAACGGGTTGAACACCAAACATGCGGTGTGTCTCAAAACAGTTGGTTCGTAACCTCTTTTAACAAAACGTTTTATAATTTTAGCAAATACAGTTGGAAAATTGCCATGACCCAAAATCTTACGAAGTTTGTAAACCACATCCCCATAAAAGTCGGGTTTTGAAATACCTTCTCGCAGAAGAGTCTTTAGATTACTATTGAATTTCAAAACCAAATCAGAATTACGATGGTAAAATTTAGCAAAATATTTACGCAATTTGTAATAACGGTAGCCCTGTTGAAGAAGTTTATTTGTAATATATTGATTACGTTCATTGAAATCCTCAACATAACTACACGCTCTGGCAAACCGAATTAACTGAGAAATGTATACCCCATAAGATGTAGCATGAGGTACATCCCCATCCAAATGGGGGAAATTTACAATACTAAAATTAAAATCATCCCTCTTGTCATAAATTTTGAAGCCTTATAAAACGGCAATTATGACTGTGTTTTATTCTTTGTTTTCAAGTAATCGAACACTAAACAGAGATGGAGGGAGCGAGTGTATAATTTACATGTATAATTGAATGGCAATGAACAATGCAAGGGCCGTAGCCAGAGGTTAAAAAATGGGGAGGCACTTTCTAGGGGGGTTCGGGGCATGCTCCCCCGAAAAAAAATTTTTTCGAGGGTGCCATTTCGTGCATTTTCCTGCATTTCAAACATGTTTTTGATACTTTTAAGATACCTATTTCGGAAACAGAAAATATAAATTTATACTGAGATATTTATGTAAGATTGGGGAATTTTAGGGGGGGCGGGGCGCCCCCTGGATCCGCTAGTGTTCAAGCAAATTCGTTGAAAGTACTTGAAATAGGGAAATAATATTACACAATGATAAAATAGATCGAGAAGATGTGAGTACGATTATACATTTCTTCCCTGTATTAGGCACAGGGGTTAACAATATTCGTAGAGCTTCATTTGCAATACTTAAAGGTTATAAACTGTTACAAATTGTAGTATTTACAGGGGTCAGACGACAGTATTCACAGACGTTAACCGAACTGATTCACAAAATATAACCGAACTGAATTAATCGATCTGTAACCACTTGAAGTATTCGCAGGAAACACCCAATGTGTTACCCATTGAAGTAATGGCAGTGGTTAACCGATATGTTGCCATTGAAGTAATAACAGTGGTTAACCGATCTGTTACTACTTTAATTTGTATTAACATGCTACCCCTTGGAGTATTTACAGCGGTTAACATATATGTTACCCCTTGAAGTATCACCGGAGCTAACCGATCTGTTACCACTTGAAGTATTCACAATGGTTAACCCATCTGTTACCACTTGAAATATCCATAGGGGTTAACCGGTCTGTTACCACTTGAAGTATTCCAAGGGTTAACCGATCTGCTACCACTTGAAGTATTCACATGAGTAAAACGATCTGTTACCACTTTAAGTATTCACACTGGTTAAACTAGTGCCAAATTAAAATAACTTCAAAAGCATAGATAATATAATATTTGCAAGTAGTGTTACTTAAGCTTATATTTTAAGTTTTACATTCCTGTCGGTATCGATAAAATCAGCGTTTTAAAATAATTATGGTGCAGTACCGTAAAACGTTCAATAATCTAACTCAAGTTGTTTTACAATTAATGGGTGACAGAAGGCCTCTTTGTTTATTATTTGTGCTAAAATGGGACATTGTTCGATTATGGAGCTCTATAAATTTGTATTTATTGATCATTTTACGTTCATTGAACACATTACTTATGTTTGGAGAATATAATCTGCTAGATGTAGGGAGTGCCCCAGTAACTACTTCAACTATCCACAAGGGCTAACAGATCTTTTACCCCTGAATCATACACATGATTTAACCCATCTTTTACAACTTGAAGTGTACACTGGGAATTACCGATCTGTTTCCACATTTTGTACTCACAGTGGTGAACCGATCTGTTACGACTTGACGTATTCACAGACGTTAACCGATCTGTACATAGGTGTTCACACTTGTTAACCTGTACGCACACGTATGCGGTGTATTGAAATGTTTTCTGACTTTCAAATATTATTGAATGTAATTATTTTTTTATGAAACAAATAATCTTGAACTCGTATTATTTTATGTATCAATATCTACAGTTACAAGTAAAACATCAGCATCATCCCAGCAATGAAAGCGTATTTTGATGTTTTTCTTGCGCTCGGCTTGTTTACACCATTTGTTTCCGGTACAACAGTACTTGTTGCCGGTACAACAGTACTTGTTGCCGGTACAACAGTACTTGTTGCATAGGTACTGTTCACACCCGGTTGTCCGTCCAGATAGTAGGTGCTATATTTAGTTTCATCAACAGGACCGGACACTTTTTTCACTCGGAAAACGTTGGTAGACTTGATAATCACCTCCCTCTCAAAATTGAAAGCAGAATATTTTTCAACGGAAACCCCAAAAACATTTGTAATGACAAACAGCTTGCCTTTCGGACAGGACATGAAAGCAATGGCTGTTTCTTTATTTGTACTCGTGCTTATGATGTGATTGAAAAGATAGTCCTTGCCCTCAACCGGTATGTTATCCAGCTGTCCACATCCCCGGAATACTTTTTTATAAACAGTAGGACCAAGAATGTCGAGGCCCCTGTTAATCAAGTCACCTGCTCTTCTCCATACACCACTAGTATCGGTATGGTAACCTTGGCGCATTTCGTTATTCAGTGTCGAATAGAAGTTACTTCCTTGAGTGTAAAGGTTTATAATAGCAATGGCGTACTTCTTGTCCCAGGTTTCACTTGCAAACGAATTCATTTTTGCTTTTGCGGTGGCTACATTGGCCTTGTATTTTGTTAGTTTTTTAAACAGTTCCTCGACCTCTCCAGAGTACCCATCAGCCTTGGAATCTGTAAGATATTGGTTTAAAACATTAATATATACGAACTTATAAGCCGACATTTGGTTGATTTGAGGCGTACTTCCTGTCCAAGGTTTCGTTTGTAAGCGAATTCATATTTTGATTTGTGGAACGTATACTGATCTTGTTATTTGAAAGATCTTTAAACAGTGCCTTTACTTCTGCTGAGTAGCCATCAACAGATGGCGAAGTGAGTAAAAGATATCAATGTTAAATCATTAATATGTAAAGTGATAAATTATAACCATAATTCATGTGTTTAAAGTGATAAACAGATAAATATGCGACCAGTAAAAAATAACTGACCGTGGTGTGTGTTACAGTCTTCACATTATTCATGTGACCATACTGTCCCATACACCGGTGTCTGGTAGGCCTATTCGCGTGAATATTAACCAAGCTTTCTTGACAATCGTATCTACTCGTTAACTTCCGGAAAATTCGGTGAAATTCCACAGAAATTCAGTTAGCTTGAGACATTTAAGTAGATCAGGACCCGCTTGTTCGAAACTTTAACCACCTATTAAGCCAACATTTTATTAACATTTGATTTTGGTAGACGATACTAGTGCAAGGATCTTACATACATACCCCTACTATCGGTGGCATATTAAAATCGCACCGTCCGTCTGTGTGTCCGCCCTTACATTTCTTCGTGTCCGGGCTGTAACTTTGCATTGAAGGATTTTAAAACAACTTGGCACAAATGTCTAGCACATCAGGTAAGACGACGTGTCGCGTGCAAGACCCACGTCCCTTCCTCAAAGGTCAAGGTCATACTTAGAGTTTATAGGTAATGGAGTCCTGTATGTATATGCATACATTTGTGTCCAGACTGTTACACTGTCATGCATTGATTGATTTTAAAATAACTTGGCACAAATGTTCAGCACATCGAGACAATGTGTTGTGTGCAAGACCCAAGTCCCTACCTAAAAGGTCAAGATCACACTTAGTGTTTGAACGTTATGGAATATTGTATGCATGGTAATTCTGTCATGAATGGAAGGATTTTAAAATTACATAGCACAATTATTGAGCACATGGAGAGGACACAGACTGTGCGACACCTCTTTCGGGGGCATTCGTCACTTGTGAGGGACAGCTCTTGTGTGATTTTGTTAATGACAGTTTAAAAGTCTTAATTTACTAAATGCAATGTTTAAATAAGTCCTTCAAACTGAGGAAATTAAAACCCTTTAAGTTAGCCGATTGTTAGCTTCAAGTACCAGGACCATAATTACAAGTAGCTCTTATTCTATCAAGAAAGATGTCTTACTGGCGGAAATGACCTTTATTTGGCTTTGCTTTTTAAGTCGGTAAGTACATGTGAGAAATATAGCAGTATTTTTTCAATGATATTGCAAAAAGTAAGAATGGCTTTCTGGCAACTCTTTATCGTGAAGAATCGACTTGATTACCAAAGAAAGGCATAAGTCAACATTGTTATAGAGTGAACAGAACATGGTTCTATTATTATCCTATCAGTAAATTAAATTTACTATATCAGTAAATTCTAAGTGATCCTTGAACTTTAATTAAAGTTTCGTACAATTGGGTCCTGGATTCTTACTCTTTGGCAAACCTCGGAAATGTTCGTGAAAACCGCCTTGATGATCCGATTGTCGTAAGGACAGCTGAGCTAAAATGCTAGTTTTATTTATTGATTTTAACAGAGCACTCATTTAATTCGTTTTTAAGAAGCAAAGGATAAGACAAAATGTAATATAGAAAGAAATATTTGTACCTGAATTTACAGATCCAGCACAACACCAAACCAATAAATAGTAAAACCGCTGTTAGTTGCGACATCCTCCACATTGCCATAATCATTACAGGAATAAAACCATTACTTATCCCTGGTGTTTGACATTTTGCTACTTTGAAATAATTTCCCCGTCCTGTCAAATACTAGAAAGCAGTTTCAGTATTCAGTTCAGTTCATTGGTTTTATAAAGGTCCGGCATAGAAACATAACCTTCGGCCTGCTGAGGAACGTGGGAACGTAACTGCATTTGCCAAATGGATTTGATTTGAAGCCGAAAGTAGGTCAACCGCGGCGACCAATGAGATCTATGAGTGTGATAAATCTTAATTCTCTATTATGCAAAGTTTAACGCACGCACCTTTGTACCCAAAAGTGTGTCGCTATCCGACAAACCGTGGTAAATGCATAATGCAATTCCGAGCAATAGCGATCGACTACTCCATCGACCTGGTGAATATAGACATACATGGAACGCAGCTGTATGTAGATATCATGCTTTAGAAGAATCATATAGATGCATTAAACTACGATTTTCTAAACGCTAATAAGAACCCAGTGTCGAGTTTGAGTTTGTTGATTATCGACTAGTGACTCCTTGCAAAACCGTCTGAACGTGTTTTGCTAATTTGAGTTGTTTTTTGCTCATTGGCTTTTAAATGCTGGTGCATTTGTAGAGATGCTTGATTATTTTGCCAAGAAATTAAGTTTTATACTAAGAGAGCAAGTGTATTTGACTGAAAAAAATGGAAAGAGGTAGAATGAATTTGCATAGAGGTTTTGCAACGAAATTTCCTTATTCAGTGGATACAGTGTTTTGTTTACATTAATGTTAAAATAGACTGTAACCAGTGGCTAGTGTTAGAAGAATAATTATTTCGTGGAATACAAAAATTGCTCCAAAAGACAAAGGCGGGCCTTAATCGATCAATCGATTCCAAGATGCACTCACTAGGTGTTACGTACATGGGCAATACGTACTCGCACCATGTGAAACAGCCCCAGTAATCTGCACGGACGTGATTTGTTTGATGCACCATTGAATTCAATTAAAAAACTTGTTTTATTAAGCTCGATTTTGACCGGACGTTGGTAACTTTCAATCGCCAATAAAATGACAATTAGAATGTATAACATTTTTTGAATTTGAGAAATTTACTCTGTAATGCACCTTTTAATTGGTTAATACCCAATGAAAAAGGTCAATAAAATACTCTTGCGTTTTCAGTCTTTCTTCAATGGTTTTATATTATATTTTATATTTTCAATGGTTTTATATTATATTATATATATATTTTATATTATTATTTTGATATTATTTTTGTTTTTATAATTTTAGTACGTAAATAGTTCATATCTATCAACGTAATATGTTGTTACCGCCAAATTAATGTTAATTATAAGTACTATTTAAAGTATCTCGACCAGTGAATGACGGTCAATATTTTGAGTAACATATTTGATAAGAAAACAAGGATTAAGTTTGTTTACTGATGCACATCTCACTGTACGAACTAATTCACAGTGTAAGAGACCGGTTAGCTCAGTCGGCAGAGCATTGGCTCTTACGGCCCTGTAAGCGAAGGGCCCTGGGTTCGCGTCCTGGTCGGGGCACACTGCGATATTTGGCGCCTTATTAAACTTGACAGAATTGTTTAATATAGAATCTAGCTACCAATCGCTTTCATATAATCAAAATTGCGACAACCATCTTTTTCAAAGATAGTTCTTGTTAAACGTTACATTGAAGACAAATTTCGGAAATCAGTCACTGACTTCCTCGTACGAATCTAGTACATGTACATATTGTATACCTTAATGTTGTCTTTTAATCATAGACACTCTGATATACTAAAATATACTTTTTAGACATTAAAGGGAAGTGGCTTGACTTCGGTATAAAATTTGAAATGTGTCGGTATGCCGTGTACCTCTATAAATGTACGCACTTTAACAAAAGGGCCAAGCTTTCTTGAGTACATGTACTTCTCATAGTGAGTACTAGACACAGTTAGTATTGTTCAATGAGTACTGCTCATAATGAGCGTTGTTCAGTGAGTACTTCCCGTAGTGAGCATTGTTTAGCCAGCATTACTTACATAGTGAGCATTATACAGGGAGTACTACTCATATTGAGCATTGTTCAGTGAGTACTACACATAGTATTGTTCAATGAATACTTTTCACAGTGAGCATTGTTCACCGAGTTATACTCAAAGTGAGCATTGTTTAGTGAGTACTTCTCATAGTGAGCATTGTTTAGTGAGCACTTCTCATAGTGAGCATTGTTAAGTGAATACTTCTCATAGTGAGCATTGTTCAGTGAGTACTACACACAGTTAGTATTGTTCAATGAGTACTGCTCATAATAAGCACTGTTCAGTGAAAACTTCCCATAATGAGCGTTGTTCAGTGAGTACTTTCCGTAGTGAGCATTGTTTAGCCAGCATTACTCAAAGTGAGCATTGTTCATGGAGTACTACTCATATTGAGCATTGTTCAGTGAGTACTTCCCACAGTGCGCATTGTTAAGTGAATACTTCTCATAGTGAGCATTTTTCAGTGAGTACTACTCATAGTAAGCTTTGTTCAGTGAGTACTTCTCACAGTGAGCATTGTTCAGTGAGTACTTCTCACAGTGGGCATTGTTCAGTGAGTACTTCTCACAGTGAGCATTGTTCAATGAGTACTTTTCACGGTGCACATTGATCAGTTAATACTTCTCACAGTGAGCATTGTTCAGGGAGTACTACTCATATTGAGCATTGTTCAGTGAGTTCTTCTCACAATGAGCATTGTTCAGTGAGTACTTCTCACAGTGCGCATTGTTCAGTTAATACTTCTCACAGTGAACATTGTTCAGTGAGTTCTTCTCACAGTGCGCATTGTTAAGTGAATACTTCTCATAGTGAGCATTGTTCAGTTAGAACTTCTCACAGTGAGCATTGTTCAGTTAGTACTTCTCACAGTGAGCATTGTTAAGTGAATACTGCTCATAATGAACATTGTTCAGTGAAAACTTCCCATTATGAGCGTTGTTCAGTGAGTACTTTCCGAAGTGAGCATTGTTTAGCCAGCATTACTCATAGTGAGCATTGTTCATGGAGTACTACTCATATTGATCATTGTTCAGTGAGTACTTCCCACAGTGCGCATTGTTAAGTGAAATTTCGCATAGTGAGCATTGTTCAGTGAGTACTTCTCAAAGTAAGCATTGTTCAGTGAATACTTTTCACAGTGGGCATTGTTCAGTGAGTACTTCTCACAGTGAGCATTGTTCAGTGAGTACTTTTCACGGTGCACATTGTTCAGTTAATACTACTCACAGTGAGCATTATTCAGTGAGTACTTCTCACAGTGCGCATTGTTCAGTGAGTGCTTCTCACAGTGAGCATTGTTCAGTGAGTACTTCTCATAGTGCGCATTGTTCAGTTTATACTTCCCACAGTGAACATTGTTCAGTGAGTTCTTCTCACAGTGCGCATTGTTAAGAGAATACTTCTCATAGTGGGCATTGTTCAGTCAGTACTTCTCACAGTGAGCATTGTTCAGTGAGTACTTTTCACAGTGAGCATTGTTAAGTGAGTTCTTCTCACAGTGAGCATTGTTCAATGAGTACTTCTCATAATGAACATTGTTCAGTGAGTACTTCTCACAGTGAGCATTGTTCAGTGAGTACTTTTCACGGTGCACATTGTTCAGTTAATACTTCTCACTGTGAGCATTGTTCAATGAGTACTTCTCACAGTGCGCATTGTTCAGTGAAATTCACTATGAGAAAAATTTGGTGTGTAGCATTGTGTAGAAGTACTCTTAAGCATGTTCATAGTATGCCTCTTGATCAACATTGGCCATGCCCCAGGGGTCATTTGTTTAATATATACTTATATAGGGAAATACATTAAAAGTATTCTTGTCCAGAACCATGAGACCAAGAGCTTAGTTAGATGGCATGTAGAATTGCATAGTGGTCACTAATTAATTAGTCTAAATAGACCACTATGCAATGCTGGAAAGCTTCGATGAGCAAACCAGCAAATCGTAGATTATGACAATTCAATTCAATTCAAATATTTTATTAAAGTCTCTTTCATTTACATTACAAATTTTATCGTAAAAATCATATATATTATATGTCTAACACATCTGTAAATGACCACTCTATACAGAATTATAAGAGACTATCACAGATAAATGGTGAATATATGTAAACGTAAAAGGTTTGTATTTAATAAAAATGCATTGTCGAAATTAGAAAATACAACTGGTAACTCGAAAAGTTTTTGGGGTGAGGTTAAAAAACTGACTAATAAACCAAGAACGGAACCAAATATTTCATTGGACGATTGGTTTAATCATTTTAGCAATCTTTTTACACATGTGAACAATGTAGATTCAGAGAATGAAGAACACATTGATGCTGAAAATGAAACTGATGATTTTGATGATATTGAACAATTAATTTTCAATTCCAGTATCACAGACGAGGAAATAAATGATAGTATAAAGTCTTTGAAATTGAATAAAGCTACTGGTGGAGTGATTATTCCACAGCATTTAGTATATGGTGTAAATGTGCTTTTACCTTTCATTCGTAAGTTGTTTAATAGATTGTTTCACAAAGGTGAATTCCCAAATCAATGGACAAAAACAGTTGTTATACCCCTCTACAAAAAGGGTAGTGTAAATAACCCAAATAATTATCGTGGTATAGCTTTATTAGATGTTCTGAGCAAAGTTTATATAGCAATTATCACAAAGCGTTTGACATTTTATGTAAATGCTTATTGTAAAATTTGTGAAGCCCAAGCGGGCTTTCGATCAGGATATTGCACTGTAGATAATGCTTTTATTCTTCAAGCCATTGTAAGTAAATATTTATGTATGAAAAAGAAAACATTGTACGTAGCATTTATTGATTTTCAAAAAGCGTTTGATTCTGTGGATCACAACATATTGTATGAAGTTCTAAGAAAAGGTGGCATAAAAGGTAACTTATATAATGCAATACAGTCTATATATGTTTCTGTAAAAGCGTGTGTTAGAACTAACAATGGTATAACAAAAAGTTTCGAATGTCCCATCGGATTGCGTCAGGGCTGTAATTTGAGTCCAATTCTGTTTGCATTGTTTATCGATGAACTGTACTCACTGTTATGTAAAAATAGAATAAGAGGTATACAATTATTTCCTCATATTGTAGAAATATTTTTGCTTATGTTTGCAGATGACATAGCCTTTATATCCGACACGGTTGTCGGACTGCAAAAGCAATTGAATATATTGAAACATTTTTGTATAGATAGTAAACTTGTTGTAAATACAGCTAAATCAAAAGTTCTTGTTTTTAAACGAGGAGGTAGATTAAGTGTAAGGGAACGATGGAATTACAATGAATTGGACATAGAAGTAGTTAATGGTTTTACTTACGTTGGAATATATTTTTCAAATAAGCTTTCTATTTACAAAATGGCAGAGGCCATGTCGCTTAAGGCAAAGAAAGTACTAATGCATTTGTTTAGTTCATTGTACAATTATCCATGTCTTCCATATACAAAGTTTTTTAAAATATTTGATTCAAAGGTTGCATCTGTTGCATTGTACGGTTCTGAAATTTGGGGTCTTAAGCAACCAAAATGTCTTGAAAATGTGCACATTTTTGCTTGTAAAAGGTTTATGAAAGTGAACAAAGGTGCATGTAATGATGCAATTTTAGGTGACTTAGGCAGATTCCCGTTGTATATTTTTGCTGCTAAGCGTACAGTTAAATATTGGATACGTTTGTTGAACTTACCTGAAGACAGATACGTACGAATGTGTTACAATATGCAAATGTATTATGATAGTATTGGTTATAATAACTGGGTAAATGATTTACGAACTCACTTGTATGTAAATGGCTACGGATATGTTTGGGAAGCACAGAATGTTGACAATCCCAATCTGTTTCTATTGCAATATGTACAGCGATTAAAGGACCAGTATATCCAGGAATGGAGGGATAGATGTTATCATAACGCAAAACTTTTTTATTATGCAAAGTACAAAACAGTATATAAAGTGGAAAAGTATGTAAATGTTGTTGATATCAACAAATTCAGAAAGTGTATTGCAGCATTTAGAAGTTCTTGTCATTCACTCATGATTGAAAAGGGTAGACATTTTGGTATTGAAAGGGAGTTAAGAGACTGTCCCTACTGTGAATGTTATGTTGAAGACGAATACCATTTTATATTTTTGTGTCCGTTATATAGCAGCATTCGCTGTAAATATATTCCTAATACATATATTGAGAATACGTCAATTTACAAGTTAAGTAACTTAATGTCATCTGAAAATGAACATATCATACGCAATGTTGCAATGTATATATATTATGCATTACAAAAAAGGGAAGAGTACTTATCAGTTTTTCAATAATCTGATCAATACTGAGATTTACAAAATAAGTACTATGTCGATACATGAATCTCTGTATGATAGTTAACTTTGTTGTATTTACGTACCTATATGTTAATGCACTCTATGAAAATCTTTTGTATAATATTATACTTGTGTATGGGCCGGAGGCCTTATTATACAATAAACTATTGAATTGAATTGAAATTAATATACAATGCCATATTGCACCTTTAAATTACAATTACAAATTCATAAGTTATATTAATATATTATATTATTATTTACATAGTAAAACAGAATAACTGATTTTACTTCCACTGTAAGAAGTATCACAGCACTTTATGTATTAAGACTATTTATACAGTGTAAAAGTCAGGTAACCATTGCTAATCTTTAACTAAAAACTGCCATAGAATGGAACAAGAGTAAGAAACTGAAGAGAAAAAACGGCACTACTGCGCATGTAAAAAATAGCCTTAAAAAATCGAATATCACCCTTGATCAGATCAAGGATGAACTGATTACCAATGATTACCTAAACTTAGTCTCATCAGTGTATATGATAAGCATTATCAATATATGAGACCAATGATATGAAAGACGTATACATGAATGTATTAGCTAAAAATCATACTGATATTAGCTATGCAAATGTTAAAATATTGGTAACATTAAAGTCATGATCTACAGTACAGTATTTTCTTTCTTTCAATTAAAATATTATGGCAGGTTTTGGCAGATATATAGATGAGATTTTCATCACTAAATATTTTAACAATTTTCTCTTCATCAGACATGAAAGAAAGTAAATCTTTCAGAATCATTGTATTGTGTATAAGCAGTAACTTTTATTGAGCATTCTATAGGACATATGCTTTAACTCTGTGTAGCATTTGGCACAGAAGTGGAAAAAAAATGTATGATAAAATTGCGTTGTAAATATTATCTAGTTCTGGCAAGACGAACGACCGACTTAGAGAAATTTTATCTCTGAGGCAATTTAATATCTTCCATCTGTTTAAGTTGATCACGCGAACAGGATGCAGGGTATATGTTTTCACGCTCTTTAGAGATGAATTTAGAACGTTCTAGTTTTAAGGCCGTAGTACAAATGTGCTGTTTTTCAGTGACATTTCTTACAGATTAGTTTTGCAAACCTCTGGCAATATTCTTACTATGCAGTCATATAATTTTTCGGCACATGTTTGCACTATTATACTATGCACGTTATGATGAACGTGTCTGTATACACCAGGATTAATGCGTGCGCACGCGATGGAAGAAAAATATCTTCCATGTCTCCTCTGCATTGTTGTGAGTATAATAGAAACGTTCATGATTATATCATTTACCATGTTATCTAGCAATTATCATTATTTGCCGTACTTATATAGTGTTTCTTACTAACAAAATGATGTTGGTCCAGTTGTTTGGTTCTCGGGTAAGACTTTCACTCAAAATTACAATTACTTTGTGTCGAGGCATAAATTATAAAGAAACATGCAGAGATATAAGTTACAAACCTAAATTAAATGTCAATTAAACGGTTCAAGATATAAATTAAAAACCCAAGTTAAAGGATAGTTAAGTGAACAAACGCTATTTAAAGGATAGTTAAGTGAACAAACCCTAGTTAAAGGATAGTTAAGTGAACAAACGCTAGTTGGATAGTAGTTAGAGGATAGTTAAGTGAAAAACCCTAGTTAAAGGATAGTTAAGTGAACAAACCCTAGTTAAAGGATAGTTAAGTGAACAAACCCTAGTTAAAGGATAGTTTGGTGAACAAACCCTAGTTAAAGGATAGTTAAGTGAACACACGCTAGTTAAAGGATAGTTACGTGAACAAACACTAGTTAAAGGATAGTTAAGTGAACAAACCCAAGATAAAGGATAGTTAAGTGAACAAACCCTAGTTAAAGGATATTTAAGTGAAAAGAAAATATAGAATATAGCTATAAATACATGTAGCTATTGAAGAAGGCACACTTAAAAGATAAAATACATAAAAGACAATGCATCACTCGAGAACTGAATACATGTACTTAACAGTTCAAATATCATATAAGTAATAGTTAAGCTGGCAACATTAAAAGTGTTTCAAACTTTATTTTTGTTTTATGTTAACTTGTACCACTCAACCCATTTATTGCTAGATTTTTACAATAGGGTCTTCTGACTTCAAATTTGGGCAAGTCTATTTCTTTAAACAGGGGAGGTTTGCTTTATTGTGATCCAAAAGGCTGAATCATTATATCCTGATCTGACGACACTGTATTTATTGTTTGTCTTTTTAGGAGCATAGCTTTTTGAAAGTTATATATTTAAGTAGACACTAATCATGAATGGGTTAATAATTAAGAACATAATAACTAAAATCTGTAATGTTTAAAACAAGAGTTTCGGAAGTCATACGTTATTTACAACTGCCTTAAATTGTTGAAAAAAAAACAGCTCAGGTAAAGATCTTTTGATAAAAAGATTACAGAGCGTGTGAAAATTTTGCCGGCAGATCTTGAACAGTTTATGATTTCTGATTCTTGATGTTTGAGATATAGTAAGCCTGCGACTTTAAGGCCATATTTTTACTCAATTTTATTTAAAAGAAATATGATTAAGATGTTTAACAACTTATAGCTATTTCGACATTGTACATTATATGTATAGTAAATGGTTAGTAAATAATAATAATACAGTGCAACTTCTCAGGTGTGAACACCCTTGCAAACTCTGAAATGTGTTTGTTGTAGAGAGGTGTTGTTCTGTGGTGTTTGATTCCTTGCATAATTGAAGAAAAGGGAAATAGAATGTGATTCTTTGTATGGAGGTTGTTGCTCTAGGGAAGGTGTCGCTCGGAAATGTTGGACTGTATCAATATTAAATGTAAAAGATTATTCTATCAATTTGGAAGTATCGCTGCCAGTAAATAAGTTTTCACTTTGAAGGCAATATCTTGCAAATTTTGATATCGAACCCGAGTTAAATGTTGAATAAATAAAAAGACAAATAGCTGAAGGATAAAGTAAACATTCCGGGATCTGCAAAGAGCGGTAGGCCGTGAACAAAGATAAATTTTTAGTACCTCTAATTTTAAAAACGTTTAAAGAAATACAAATGTGAGCTTCATTTAAAAGTAATGTTTATTTTAAAGAGGTTGGTCTGTATGTGTTCACAGGCTGTATTTTTGGAAACATATAAAAACAGAACAAGTCCTTGGAATACAGCAGTTTGATTGTAAATCTTAGAGAGTACGTTTGTGGAATAGTCCCAAAACTTTATTACTCTTTAATCACGCTGCTGGAATTTCTGTCTAAATAAATAGTTCGAAAGATAGCTCATTAATGTGTTGTCAATAATAAAGTCGAAATGATTCTCATATATTCGCTTATCGTGTCATTAAATATTTTAATGACGAAATGCGATCAAACATGTGACTGCAAGGAAATACATTTGCTGAAGGAAATGGTTCGGAATGAGATTTTGGAAAGAAGCGTGCTAAAGGAAATGGTTCAGAATGATATTCTAGAACGGAACGCGCTAATGGATATTGTTCAGAAAGAGATATTCGAAAGAAAGATAGAGACTTCGAAATTGAATGCGAAAGTGCGCAGGATTGAAGCTACTAAGAGGTCACTACCAGCCTCAGTAATAGGACCGGAAACAGGTTTAGCAGGTAAAAGATTTAGATAACTTGTAAGGCCAAGTTTCAACATTTTATTTTCACTACCGATGTAATGTTGAAGATAAAGTCCAAGGATCAATTTAGATGTTAGAATTATTCGCGTAGCCGTAGGGGAATATAGGAAGGGTCTCCGTCCGCCTGCCGTAACATTTCCTGCCCGGACATATCTCCTTAAGCCTATGAGGGATTTTGATGAAACTCAGGTCAGATGTTCATTTCACCCAGACGACGTGCAGAACACATGAGCCGGTCATGCTGGCTCAAGGGCAATGCCACAACATAAGGCCAAACGTTTGTGTTTAACATTTCCCATCTGCTTGATATCGTCTAAACCCCTTGAAGGATTTTACTTAAACTCAGGTCTAATGTTCACCTCATCTAGTCGATGTGCAGATCCCATGATCTGCCCACGCTGACTCATTGTCAAGGTCACAACTTAAGGTCAAAGACTTGAGGATTACCTCTCAGTCTCTCCTTAACTCTTTGAAGGATTTTGCTGAAACTCTAGTCAAATGATCACATAATCGAGGCAATGTGTAGAACCCATGGTCCGGTTACATTGGTTCAGGTCTAACACAACTTAAAGTCAAAGGTTTGAGTCTTGAATTTGTGCACAATATCTCCTAAACCGCATGATGCATTTGAATGAAACTCTGGCTAAATGTTCACCTCATCGAGATGATGTACAGAACCCATGATATTGACACTAGAAACCAAACAGTCTTCGACAAAAGCTACACATCCCTACTTCACAGAGGCCTTTACTCTGACATCTTGAAGAGACCAGTAACTGTATTTACTTTTAAAAATCCACGCTGTGCACCTCTTAGACAAAACTAGACTCAATGTTCCTACTTGCTGCGTAGGAAATATGCTGCCTTTTAGACTGCCTTTTTTTGTTTTTCAACAATATTTCCCTATTTACTGAATCGGTATACCATAATTGATATACCAATTGGCAAACAACTATTTCAAAAAAAACAAAAATAATATCAAACAGGGAATGCCACGTACCAAAAACGCAGCCTCCCCAAAACGAGCCCCACAGCACCCAGAAGTGATAAAACACTAATAAAACACTAATAAACAAACACTAATAAAACTTTACAGAACTTCAAACACATTACAGAACTTCAAGACTATACAAGAGTTAACATTATCTTGTTAATTATATAATTATGTTGCATTTATTTTATCATTACCTTGATATTTCAACAGATCGAATTGAGAAAATGGATGCGAAGTTTTTAGATCTTGATGTCAAACTGAACAATATTCTAAATGAGAAGGCTGTAGTCAAAAGAAATTTGGCTAACACTGTAAAGAAAGGGGTGATGATAGAGAAAAAAGAAAGGATAGACTTTATTTCTGATACAAAAAGTCAAATGGCTAGTGTAAAAGAAACCGTTGCTAATTTTAAAGCAGAAACAATTAAGCTGATTGAACAGTGCGTGGCAAACTTAACTGAATCACAAGACGACTTCAGGCAAGACTTCAACACCAAGCTTCATGAAATGGAAATACAAACAGACTTAGAAATCAAATCCGTCTCGTCAGATTTAACAAATGTTAAACAAGATTTGCAGGAGGCGCACACAAACATAACTGAATCACAAGACGACTTCAGGCAAATCTTCAACACCAAGCTTCATGAAATAGAAATACAAACAGACTTAGAAATCAAATCCGTCTCGTCAGATTTAAAAAATGTTAAACAAGATTTGCTGGAGGCGCACACAAAAGTTTCAAAATTGGATGATGCGCTTATTACAAACAGAAAGGGTAAATATAGAATTCATGATTGATCCAATAAGTTCATATCCATAGTAATACTAATATACATGTACTTAGGTTTTGTAAAGTATTTACCACTCTTTATTCAGACATTTTCAACTAAATACAAACATGTATACTACATGGCCCCTTTTTAAATGATCGTTAAATCAAATATAACAGCATGTTTTTCAGGCACAAACTGTGGTCAATTCGAAGTGAAGTTACACAAGTATTTATAGATAGAAGTCTAAAAAGATCATAAATTTCGCTCATGTCAATTGCCAATTTGGTAAAGTGTTTAGTCAAGGGCATGACCAAGTGTGATTTTTACCTAGCAAACGTTGCATTGTGTGAATAGCCCATGTTATGTTGCATTTATTTTATGATTTGCTTGGGTTACGTTGCATCAAGTGTATTATTGGCTAAGGTTATGCAAATTTATTATCTGATTTGTCTAGGTTATGT
>JAFMSR010000009.1:14179467-14223318 GCA_022818135.1 Saxidomus purpurata | reverse complement strand
ATTTAAGTTCCTTTTCTAAGTCTATATAAATCAAATGATCCCTTGAGCCGGGTCAGTTGTGCCTATGGGGCATAATTTGAACAATCTTGGTAGTCTAATATGAAAATGATGATATAAAAACGTTGTTGTAATAATGTGTTGTTGTTGAATTTTCAATTTTTATTTCTTTTTTTTTCTTTTTTTTTAACAGTGTAGATAGCATATTATTTTATGATTTTTGGTGGTTAATTTGAAATATAACGGTGGATTATATTCTGATAAACTCACTGTCCACGCAGTGAAAATTATCAAAATCTGTTGCCCGGATTAAAGTCAAAAAGTGCACAGAGCGTAATGAATGCCGGAAACCAAATGACGATGACGTCATTAAAAATGACGTCATGTTTGCAATGCTTTCTGGTGACATTTCTCGAGATTTTCGACATTTTATTTAAAAAAACGCAACATAAGTAGAGTTTGAGACATAAAATAAACAGCAAAAAGTTGGTATCAGTCTCATATCACGATAATTTCGCTCGTGAACACCAAAAGTAGTTATTTTCACTCGTGGCTGCGCCACTCGTGAAAATATCACTTTTGGTGCACACTCGGTGAAATTATAACGTGATCTTACACCGAAACCAACAATTATCCTCTATATATTAGTTCTATCGGTTAATCTATCGGTTAAATATAAATCGGAGAGCCATCCTCTAATAACAAATTGATTTCAAATAAAGAATAATACGATATCAATACATAATTCAATTCACATAAACCTTTAAAATACATGTATCATAGTTCATTCCGTTGGGGTAAACCATACATATGATTGGTCCAGCGACCAGATTGAGCCATAAGTACATGTCTATGTTGATAATGTGGTGCTGTATGCAGTTATACCTTGGTATAGGCCGGCCTTTTTTTCTAATATTGACTGAACCAGAGAATTTTCTCAATGAGATTTATTTCAATTTGTCCAAGAATATTTTGGAATTCCTGGAATAATTTCTAGTACAGGCTTCAAACCATGGAACATATAATGTAAAGATTGATATAGTCAAATGATAATTACAGTCAAGTCTGCATTAGTGATCACCTGTATATAGCCTGCAGCTAAAAGTTCAATGCCCACGTACTGCTTAAACAACGAGGCTCCTAAATTGCCATTTAAAATGAGTTTTACCAGACATTTACCCATTCTCCCAATTTGCAGACTGTAAACATTGCTGGGTTAAAGACATGTACTCCGTCCCGGACAATTTTACACACCGTATCAAAACAGTCAGCTTCTGTGTTTAAATGTTTTTGATATGCAATAAACACAGCTATTTTTATGTCTCAATTAAAGTTTTTATATATTTGATTTTTGACCATCAAACTTGGTAAAAAAAAATATTTGTGCTACTTTAGTGCAATATAGCTCATTCCCTCATTCCCTTAGCTCACCGGAACTACTATACAATACATAATTATTGGTAGATCTAGGATTATGTAAGATGCACTTACTCTTTGCACACTAAGACGTCTGTATCGTCTGAATGAACAGTTTGAACTGATTGGTAAAAGTAGCATGCTATCTCAACAAACTCTATCAGTTACTTATATGTTATTACTTTTACGTTAATGTCTGACATTTTTAACCAAGTCTTAAAATAAAAACTAAGTTAAAAGAAAATACACTACGGTAACTGTATATCGTGAAGTTCATGATAAGTCACGCAGAATTATTTGCAGTAAATGATAATGGTAAATGTAAAGAGTTAACTACGGTAATGTAGCCTGTATATGACTATCTGCTCTAAATTGCTCATTTTATGTTTCTTTTCATTGACAAGTAATGATACATTACCACCGTTGTCACAGATCACACATCGGGCAAATCTCTGGATCTGGGAGATTTGATGTTGATGTTCGGCGACTGACTGTATGACACCATTTGTGTCACAAACTAGGATATTTACACCTTTTTCCCAACACTGGCACCGAGCTTATGCCCACATGCAGTGAAGCGCTGGACCCTAGTAATACTTTTTTCCAAATTCCTTAAGAATTTCCTTTTCCTCTTCGTCAAATTTTGATTTATTTTTTTGTCTTTTCTTTTTCGTATTTCTTATGTTTGCTAATACAAAGAAAGCTGTGTAATTTCATTTTTTATAATAATTTCATTGGTAAGCGTGCACTAATCGCTAATGGGTAGAAGAGTATTTGAACTAATAATAATGCATAACAAGAACTACCTTTAAAAAAGATAGTCGGCACAATTTTTAGTATATGAAAGCGATTGTTAGCTAGATTTTTATAGAAAAAAAATAATTTTATTCGGTCGGAAGGCGCCAAATGTCACATTGTGAGAAAAAAGGAACCTTGACCGGGATTCGAACCCATGTACGCTTTGGTTGCAAAGTTATTATACTGAATGCTCTCCCAACTGAGTTACCCGGGCAACTGTCAACATTATCCCTAATAGTAATTAAATATCTATCGCGACATGTGTATCAGGAAAACAAACTTAATCCTAGTTTTTCTTATTAAATATGCTACTAAAAATATTGACCGTTATTCACTGGCCGAGAAAGTATAGATACTCTACACTTATAATTAACATTAATTTGGCTGTAACAACATATTATGTTGATAGATATGAATTATTTACGTACTTAAATTATTAACCCATTCAAGAAAGACTGAAAACGCAAGAGTATTTTATTGTCTATTTTCATTCGGTATTATCCAATTAGAAGGTGCCTTACAGCGTAAATTTCTCATTTCAAAAAATGTTATACATTCTACTTGTCATTTCATTGGCGGTTGAAGAGTTCCAAACTTCCAGTCAAAAGCGAGCTTAATACGGCTGCGCCGAGAAACGAAATTTTACGACTATAACACAAAAGTAGTATTGAAGTACACAATTCTAAATCACAGTCACCTTCTTAATTATTGTGCTGAATACATGAAAAATAAATTATGACAGTAACTTGAAGTGTTTAGCACAATCGGAAAGTGACTATAATTGGGACCTGTGTAGTACTAGAATACTTTTATGTTACCATAAGATAGACTACATTTTTCATTTACAGCTAAACGGCTTTCATTATTTTCTAACATTGCTCACAGATCTACTTTTGTTCAGAGATTATTTTGATCACGTGATTCCCCACCGTGCATGGTATCTCGTCGATATAGAAATGATTAGTTTATCAGCATTTCATCTGCATTATTGAGCTTGAATTGAAAGATATATTTATATTTGCATGTATTTTTCATTTAAGATATGATGGGTGGTTGAGAGCGCCAATGCACGGATCAAACGGTGGAAGTTCTTTGACAAAGTATAACCCACAGACCAGATACCAAATATAGGGGACTTTGTTCGTATTGTATGTGCTGTGTCAAACAAGTACCTTGCACCTCTTAGTTCTGCTGAAGAAGATGATTCCCGCGTAGCCCAGGTTATGTTAAAACAAGTCAAACAAAAATCTTTCATAGAGAGCAGTAACATTGAACGAAGATCAACTATGTGGAAAAATGTTGACTGTGTAGATCTAGAACATTTCCCCAGATTGTCCGAAGAATATCTGCGGGCTTTAACATGCGGTGTTTATCAGTTAAAAAGCTAAGTCCGTGTTATATTCAGGAACATTTAGAAGGAAGCTGTGACATTAAAGTTCATGTTGAAGACAGTTATTTAATTCGTGTCAGAATACAAAGCCGTCATGTGTCTTCAAAAAAATACGATCTCTGGGTACAGTTTGACCAGGTTGAGGTTTTAGCCTGGTATTGCAAGTGTCGGGCAGGTGCACATGTTGTTGGTGTATGTTCCCATATTGCGGCAGTTATATGGTTTCTTGGATACGCCCGGTTTCGTTATACGCACCCAGAAAATCTCGGTGTCCGTGATTGGACAGCGCACCTGTCTGACGCCGCCAATATACCGGAACCTATAGATGAATCCGACAGTGAATCACTCTGTAGCGATTCTGATTAGTCTTTCTAAGGCATTTCCATTGTAACCTTGCTTCTTTTGTATTTGCAACTGACAGATTTTTCAATTATCGCATTCAAGACAGTGTGCGTAAGTATACAGTTGCATATTTTTTCTCAATTGTAACATGTGCGACAAAAAAGGCAGTTTTCAAACCATAAGTAACTTCCGCCAGAAAAGGAATGTTAACACGTTGTTTCCGAAAACATTCTGATATTCTACATGTCAAAAGCTATTTGAAGCAAGATTAGTTTTGTCTGTAGAAGTTCCGTCAGTAATTGTTGTTTTATATACGCAAGGCTTACTGTTGTTCTTTGTTGTTGTAGCAAGTAAAAGTTCATGACTTAGTTGGTTATATTGAAAAAAATTAAATTGTTCGCATTCGATGATGCTTGTGATGTTATAAAGTATAACTAGCTGCTTTGTTAGCATCATATTGAATTTAGTCGAGTTCCGACTAACACGGACATCGAACCCTAGACCTCTGGGTCTTGTGCTATAAATGCATATTTACCTGTGACCACGGGCACACCACCCACCAATTGTTATATATATGCGGCTTTTAATTCACACCGTTATTGTTATATTTATTACTTTTTGTTACTAAATGCTTTCCAAATCTGATTTCATTGGTAAATGAAAATCAGTTCGATCGCGATTTAAATGTATAATTGTGTATACCGTTTATGCCTATACAATTTGTTTGCTTTATTTACGAAATAAGGTGTTGTTGATTGTGACATGTTAGCGCCACAAATTGTTTTAATATGGTATAGATCTGTATAATTTTGTTATTAAGTAGTTCTAGCAAAATTTAGAAAAACTGTCATTTTAATTAAGTCAAGAGTAACTGGTTTTTAAAATACATGTATCATTAAAATGGATTGTTAGATAGACACAACAAAACTATATGATAGCGTTTTAGGATTACCTATAACAGTTCAGACTAAAAGCCGCGGATCGGTAAAATATGCATTTCAACATAACTAATATATATTATGTTGTTCCGAGTGTGAGCTTTTTCATAATTACCCAAATTTAATGCAGTTGTCGATAGTATGATGCGTCACATCTGAAATATAACTCATTGGTCACAAGCAGAGTATGTAAAATACACCCTAATTTTTATACCCACTCGGCAGACACGCTTACGTTTTTTTTGCACATGACGTCACTACTTTCGGTTTCATCGGCATAGGTCACCGTGTCTCTCAACATCCCGGCGTTTGTTTTTGCTGATGAGAAGGTTGATTTTAAATCTTCTCTTCCGTTGTCAATATATCTTATTTGAGCACGACAAATTTTGCTTTAAATCTATGTTTTTTGCACGCGTTCAAAATACAAATCCCACAGCTGCCTGTAAACGAAAGGGAGCACATTGAATATTTTCAAAAATGGTAAAATCGTGTCCAATAGTTTTCACTGTTGTCTAAAAGTGTCAGCATTTGTCTAAGATCAAGGTCTTTCAAATAGCATTTGAAAGACCTTGCTAAGATATAGTCTTTTTTTTTAGTATTCACGAGCTGTCGTAATTGTCTCTTACATCGTTTTAGACAAAACGATTTCCGCAAGTTAACTGATGATTCTAAGGCCAAACATGTATTAACCGCTAAATGCAATTTTACGTAACAGGTGCCGTAAGGATATACATGTATTACCGTTATTTTGAAAAAATGTTCTTTGTCTATTCTATTCTATCATAAAAGAAATTATTGCCGTTGCGATATTCAATTGAAGATTTATTTTCTACAAGTAAAAATGCAACCTGCAATTTATCATTTGTAACGATCTATGCGTGAAGATAAGTAGAATCTAGCGGGCTTTATTATGAATTTATTACTCCTAGGAGTATCCACTAATATATATTTCAAAATATAAATACTCTGGGTAAGTTTTCTGAATCAAAAAAGGCGAAAGACATTAAATGTAATTAATGTCAGTAGTTATTTACTGAGGTTGAACATATACTAAGTATCATCTATTAACGGCGATATTTATATTTTCATAACACATGAATTAATGTTTCAATTTATACATCTGAGGTTTAATTATATATCAAAACCTAGCTTGTGTGTTGTTATTTTTATGAATATATCCAAAAACGCTTTAGTGACAGTAATTGTCGTAAAATTGACGTGACGTAACATTGACGTTACGTAACAAACGTCGTAAAATTGGGTTAACACCCTCTTCAGTTGAGCTTCGAAACTGACGAAAATATTCTTTTATGGGATAATCAAACATGATACAGCAGTATAGGACACATTAATTTAACATTGTACAAAGTTTGGTGAATTTCTGGAATGCGGCCGATTTTGGTCATTCGTGGCTCAAGCCCGGGTCTTTAGCTACCTTAACTTTACCTTGATGATTTGATCACTGAATGGAATTGTTAATTTAGTCAGACACTATCTTAACAAGCAATAGTTAATTATAGAGATTATCCGCTGTCAATCATAAAACCCGGGGAAATGTCAACAGCTCAGCAAATTTTATTAAGATGCCGTCATACTAAATGGTATATTGGAGACAAAACATCTTGTAATTATCACTGCAAGCGGATAAAGCGCTGCAAGTTCTCTGTCATTGCGTCACACTGTGTCCTAAGCTGATTGAAAGTGACATTTGACGCCAGTGACAATTAAGTTAAATTAAGCTGTTAATAGACAAACAACTGTTTCGATGAAAAATAAAATACAATATTATTGAATATATATTTAGATCTACTTTGTGAAAGTGACATCTAACAGTGGTGACAAATTTTATTTATAGATATAACAACTCCAGCACAAGACTCCATAGCAGAGCCATCCACTTTAATGAATTAACCGGACGACTAGAAATTTTTTCTAGTACCAAACTAATGACTGACTAGCTGACTAGTGGCCTATTTCACAGGATTAAAAAAAAGACAAACTAACAAACATCAGTATATGCAAGGAAAATACACCAAGCGTTCAACAAGTCTTACATAAATTGAAAGCATAAGTGTCTGTAATTATAGAAGACCAACGATCGATAATAATAATAATAATAATAATATTGTCCACACATCATATGGCTATTGAAATAAATCCACAGAAAATGAAAAATGGTGACGAATGTTGCTATTTATACAGAAATAAACTGTAAACATCGTGATTTACAAGAAATTTACAGAACCGAATACGGATGAACTGTTTCATTCATTATCAGTATCTGCTGCCACCAGGAAACCTGTGAAAATTGTGGATGAATCAGGGTATATGTGCTCGTATCCTGGACAGCGCCCAACGTAAACAGTATCTCCTTTGTTCAGGTGAAATGTTCCCGCAGCAGTTGCTGGAAAGGTAATAGGTGAATCGAGTTCTTTGTATGCCAATATCAGTAATAGTGATTCAGTGTTAACATATACAAAACACGCTATGAGTTTATATTTTTCGGGTGATTTGATACTTAGCGCAACAACAAAATGATAGATTCCTGGTATTACGCATGTAAATATTCCAGTTGTGCTGTTGTATCCACTACCATAGTTGTAGGTTACGTTTGGAAATGTGACAACCTGGGTTCCTTGCCCTGCCTCTATACTGTAGGCAGTGAATGCGACCTTTTGAGCTGAAAGTTATAATATTATGTGTATAGACATTTGTGTTTATATATCTGTTTTAGTAAATTTTCAATTTTAAACTCCCGTGATTACTTTTGAATTAAATACTCATATATAGAGTAATGTTTTTACTGACAGAATAGTGACAGAACTTACTCGTAGTATTCTTTTTATTCTAAGTCAAATATTGACGCATGTCAATCTTTAGAATTAATGTAGATTACTATTGAAAAATACATGTAATTCTTAATATGTACAAAACATATATTTTCGATTTAAAAACAACATCTAAGGAATGCTTCTTTTACAAAAATGATATTTGTCAAATTCACCAATTTTGATATACATGTAAAAGAGTAAATGTAACTTCCTAGAGAGATCAACGGACTTTAATGTTGTGAGTAGTTAGGTACGTATGACTGTAATGTTTGCACGTGTAAATGGAGCTGTTTCGATTAGATCAAGACACTAAAAATATAACGGCTACATATTATTGACTGTAATGTTATAAAAAATAAATTGTGAAAAGATATAAGGGAAATGTCAAAACAATTATGTCAAAGGCTTTATTACACGTCATCACAACCATTCTATTTAATACATTACACACGATACGCAAATAAGGCAGCCCTGGCGTTCCAAAGTGTTGCGTTATTAGGTTTGTCCAGTACAGTTTGTAGTATCTACCTGGACAACGGTTGTTACCACAACTCCCTGTCATGATACTGTTACCCTCACAGTGTCTGCCAAATACCGAAGGTGATGGATTAGTACATGATCTTGTTCTTTCTCTGATGCCACTCCCACACGATACGGTGCAAGTACTCCAAATACCCCATTGACTCCAGCCACCATCTACAAGATACAATAAGGTGTGCGACAGACTATTCATTTTGCAACAAGTAAGATTCAAGACTGTATTATACATTAATCCTCTTGACACAAAACAAGCTCTCATTGACTAATTGTATGTGGTGAAAAGTGATAAAAACGAAATGTTCCATCTGTAGTCAAGACGTAAACCCTTGTAGCGTAACATTGGCAAATCACAGAATATTGCAACGTAATCTAAGAAAATCACATAATAAATGCGACGTAACCTAGATAAATCAAAGAATAAATGTAACACAACCTAAGCAAATCATATACTAAACGCAACACAACCTTGACAAATCACATACTAAATGCAAGTAACCACCGCAAATCACATAATAAATGCAACATAACCTAGACAAATCAGATAATAAATTTGCATAACCTTAGCCAATAATACACTTGATGCAACGTAACCCAAGCAAATCATAAAATAAATGCAACATAACATGGGCTATTCACACAATGCAACGTTTGCTAGGTAAAAATCACACTTGGTCATGCCCTTGACTAAACACTTTACCAAATTGGCAATTGACATGAGCGAAATTTATGATCTTTTTAGACTTCTATCTATAAATACTTGTGTAACTTCACTTCGAATTGACCACAGTTTGTGCCTGAAAAACATGCTGTTATATTTGATTTAACGATCATTTAAAAAGGGGCCATGTAGTATACATGTTTGTATTTAGTTGAAAATGTCTGAATAAAGAGTGGTAAATACTTTACAAAACCTAAGTACATGTATGTTAGTATTACTATGGATATGAACTTATTGGATCAATCATGAATTCTATATTTACCCTTTTTGTTTGTAATAAGCGCATCATCCAATTTTGAAACTTTTGTGTGCGCCTCCAGCAAATCTTGTTTAACATTTTTTAAATCTGACGAGACGGATTTGATTTCTAAGTCTGTTTGTATTTCTATTTCATGAAGCTTGGTGTTGAAGATTTGCCTGAAGTCGTCTTGTGATTCAGTTATGTTTGTGTGCGCCTCCTGCAAATCTTGTTTAACATTTGTTAAATCTGACGAGACGGATTTGATTTCTAAGTCTGTTTGTATTTCCATTTCATGAAGCTTGGTGTTGAAGTCTTGCCTGAAGTCGTCTTGTGATTCAGTTAAGTTTGCCACGCACTGTTCAATCAGCTTAATTGTTTCTGCTTTAAAATTAGCAACGGTTTCTTTTACACTAGCCATTTGACTTTTTGTATCAGAAATAAAGTCTATCCTTTCTTTTTTCTCTATCATCACCCCTTTCTTTACAGTGTTAGCCAAATTTCTTTTGACTACAGCCTTCTCATTTAGAATATTGTTCAGTTTGACATCAAGATCTAAAAACTTCGCATCCATTTTCTCAATTCGATCTGTTGAAATATCAAGGTAATGATAAAATAAATGCAACATAATTATATAATTAACAAGATAATGTTAACTCTTGTATAGTCTTGAAGTTCTGTAATGTGTTTGAAGTTCTGTAAAGTTTTATTAGTGTTTGAAATAGTTGTTTGCCAAATTGCTGCACAGTATTGGTATATCAATTATGGTATACCGATTCAGTAAATAGGGAAATATTGTTGAAAAACAAAAAAAGGCAGTCTAAAAGGCAGCATATTTCCCACGCAGCAAGTAGGAACATTGAGTCTAGTTTTGTCTAAGAGGTGCACAGCGTGGATTTTTAAAAGTAAATACAGTTACTGGTCTCTTCAAGATGTCAGAGTAAAGGCCTCTGTGAAGTAGGGATGTGTAGGTTTTGTCGAAGACTGTTTGGTTTCTAGTGTCAATATCATGGGTTCTGTACATCATCTCGATGAGGTGAACATTTAGCCAGAGTTTCATTCAAATGCATCATGCGGTTTAGGAGATAGTGTGCACAAATTCAAGACTCAAACCTTTGACTTTAAGTTGTGTTAGACCTGAACCAATGTAACCGGACCATGGGTTCTACACATTGCCTCGATTATGTGATCATTTGACTAGAGTTTCAGCAAAATCCTTCAAAGAGTTAAGGAGAGACTGAGAGGTAATCCTCAAGTCTTTGACCTTAAGTTGTGACCTTAACAATGAGTCAGCGTGGGCAGATCATGGGATCTGCACATCGACTAGATGAGGTGAACATTAGACCTGAGTTTAAGTAAAATCCTTCAAGGGGTTTAGACGATATCAAGCAGATGGGAAATGTTAAACACAAACGTTTGGCCTTATGTTGTGGCATTGCCCTTGAGCCAGCATGACCGGCTCATGTGTTCTGCACGTCGTCTGGGTGAAATGAACATCTGACCTGAGTTTCATCAAAATCCCTCATAGGCTTAAGGAGATATGTCCGGGCAGGAAATGTTACGGCAGGCGGACGGAGACCCTTCCTATATTCCCCTACGGCTACGCGAATAATTCTAACATCTAAATTGATCCTTGGACTTTATCTTCAACATTACATCGGTAGTGAAAATAAAATGTTGAAACTTGGCCTTACAAGTTATCTAAATCTTTTACCTGCTAAACCTGTTTCCGGTCCTATTACTGAGGCTGGTAGTGACCTCTTAGTAGCTTCAATCCTGCGCACTTTCGCATTCAATTTCGAAGTCTCTATCTTTCTTTCGAATATCTCTTTCTGAACAATATCCATTAGCGCGTTCCGTTCTAGAATATCATTCTGAACCATTTCCTTTAGCACGCTTCTTTCCAAAATCTCATTCCGAACCATTTCCTTCAGCAAATGTATTTCCTTGCAGTCACATGTTTGATCGCATTTCGTCATTAAAATATTTAATGACACGATAAGCGAATATATGAGAATCATTTCGACTTTATTATTGACAACACATTAATGAGCTATCTTTCGAACTATTTATTTAGACAGAAATTCCAGCAGCGTGATTAAAGAGTAATAAAGTTTTGGGACTATTCCACAAACGTACTCTCTAAGATTTACAATCAAACTGCTGTATTCCAAGGACTTGTTCTGTTTTTATATGTTTCCAAAAATACAGCCTGTGAACACATACAGACCAACCTCTTTAAAATAAACATTACTTTTAAATGAAGCTCACATTTGTATTTCTTTAAACGTTTTTAAAATTAGAGGTACTAAAAATTTATCTTTGTTCACGGCCTACCGCTCTTTGCAGATCCCGGAATGTTTACTTTATCCTTCAGCTATTTGTCTTTTTATTTATTCAACATTTAACTCGGGTTCGATATCAAAATTTGCAAGATATTGCCTTCAAAATGAAAACTTATTTACTGGCAGCGATACTTCAAAATTGATAGAATAATCTTTTACATTTAATATTGATACAGTCCAACATTTCCGAGCGACACCTTCCCTAGACCAACAACCTCCATACAAAGAATCACATTCTATTTCCCTTTTCTTCAATTATGCAAGGAATCAAACACCACAGAACAACACCTCTCTACAACAAACACATTTCAGAGTTTGCAAGGGTGTTCACACCTGAGAAGTTGCACTGTATTATTATTATTTACTAACCATTTACTATACATATAATGTACAATGTCGAAATAGCTATAAGTTGTTAAACATCTTAATCATATTTCTTTTAAATAAAATTGAGTAAAAATATGGCCTTAAAGTCGCAGGCTTACTATATCTCAAACATCAAGAATCAGAAATCATAAACTGTTCAAGATCTGCCGGCAACATTTTCACACGCTCTGTAATCTTTTTATCAAAAGATCTTTACCTGAGCTGTTTTTTTTCAACAATTTAAGGCAGTTGTAAATAACGTATGACTTCCGAAACTCTTGTTTTAAACATTACAGATTTTAGTTATTATGTTCTTAATTATTAACCCATTCATGATTAGTGTCTACTTAAATATATAACTTTCAAAAAGCTATGCTCCTAAAAAGACAAACAATAAATACAGTGTCGTCAGATCAGGATATAATGATTCAGCCTTTTGGATCACAATAAAGCAAACCTCCCCTGTTTAAAGAAATAGACTTGCCCAAATTTGAAGTCAGAAGACCCTATTGTAAAAATCTAGCAATAAATGGGTTGAGTGGTACAAGTTAACATAAAACAAAAATAAAGTTTGAAACACTTTTAATGTTGCCAGCTTAACTATTACTTATATGATATTTGAACTGTTAAGTACATGTATTCAGTTCTCGAGTGATGCATTGTCTTTTATGTATTTTATCTTTTAAGTGTGCCTTCTTCAATAGCTACATGTATTTATAGCTATATTCTATATTTTCTTTTCACTTAAATATCCTTTAACTAGGGTTTGTTCACTTAACTATCCTTTATCTTGGGTTTGTTCACTTAACTATCCTTTAACTAGTGTTTGTTCACGTAACTATCCTTTAACTAGCGTGTGTTCACTTAACTATCCTTTAACTAGGGTTTGTTCACCAAACTATCCTTTAACTAGGGTTTGTTCACTTAACTATCCTTTAACTAGGGTTTGTTCACTTAACTATCCTTTAACTAGGGTTTTTTCACTTAACTATCCTCTAACTAGCGTTTGTTCACTTAACTATCCTTTAACTAGCGTTTGTTCACTTAACTATCCTTTAACTAGCGTTTGTTCACTTAACTATCCTTTAACTAGGGTTTGTTCACTTAACTATCCTTTAACTAGGGTTTTTTCACTTAACTATCCTCTAACTAGCGTTTGTTCACTTAACTATCCTTTAACTAGGGTTTGTTCACTTAACTATCCTTTAAATAGCGTTTGTTCACTTAACTATCCTTTAACTTGGGTTTGTAATTTATATCTTGAACCGTTTAATTGACATTTAATTTAGGTTTGTAACTTATATCTCTGCATCTTTCTTTATAATTTATGCCTCGACACAAAGTAATTGTAATTTTGAGTGAAAGTCTTACCCGAGAACCAAACAACTGGACCAACATCATTTTGTTAGTAAGAAACACTATATAAGTACGGCAAATAATGATAATTGCTAGATAACATGGTAAATGATATAATCATGAACGTTTCTATTATGCTCACAACAATGCAGAGGAGACATGGAAGATATTTTTCTTCCATCGCGTGCGCACGCATTAATCATCCTGGTGTATACAGACACGTTCATCATAACGTGCATAGTATAATAGTGCAAACATGTGCCGAAAAATTATATGACTGCATAGTAAGAATATTGCCAGAGGTTTGCAAAACTATTCTGTAAGAAATGTCACTGAAAAACAGCACATTTGTACTACGGCCTTAAAACTAGAACGTTCTAAATTCATCTCTAATGAGCGTGAAAAAATATACCCAGCATCCTGTTCGCGTGATCAACTTAAACAGATGGAAGATATTAAATTGCCTCAGAGATAAAATTTCTCTAAGTCGGTCGTTCGTCTTTCCAGAACTAGATAATATTTACAACGCAATTTTATCATACATTTTTTTTCTACTTCTGTGCCAAATGCTACACAGAGTTAAAGTATATGTCCTATAGAATGCTCAATAAAAGTTACTGCTTATACACAATACAATGATCCTGAAAGATTTACTTTCTTTCATGTCTGATGAAGAGAAAATTGTTAAAATATTTAGTGATGAAAATCTCATCTATATATCTGCCAAAACCTGCCATAATATTTTAATTGAAAGAAAGAAAGTACTGTACTGTAGATCATGACTTTAATGTTACCAATATTTTAACATTTGCATAGCTAATATCAGTATGATTTTTAGCTAATACATTCATGTATACGTCTTATATATCATTGGTCTCATATATTGATAATGCTTATCATATACACTGATGAGACTAAGTTTAGGTAATCATTGCTAATCAGTTCATCCTTGATCTGATCAAGGGTGATATTCGATTTTTTAAGGCTATTTTTTACATGCGCAGTAGTGCCGTTTTTTCTCTTCAGTTTCTTACTCTTGTTCCATTCTATGGCAGTTTTTAGTTAAAGATTAGCAATGGTTACCTGACTTTTACACTGTATAAATAGTCTTAATACATAAAGTGCTGTGATACTTCTTACAGTGGAAGTAAAATCAGTTATTCTGTTTTACTATGTAAATAATAATATAATATATTAATATAACTTGTGAATTTGTAATTGTAATTTAAAGGTGCAATATGGCATTGTATATTAATTTATCTGTGATAGTCTCTTATAACTCTGTATAGAGTGGTCATTTACAGATGTGTTAGACATATAATATATATGATTTTTATCATAAAATTTGTAATGTAAATGAAAGAGACTTTAATAAAATATTTGAATTTAATTAATTAGTGACCACTATGCAATGCTACATGCCATCTAACTAAGCTCTTGGTCTCATGGTTCTGGACAAGAATATTTTTAATGTATTTCCCTAAATAAGTATATATTAAACAAATGACCCCTGGGGCATGGCCAATGTTGACCAAGAGGCATACTATGAACATGCTTAAGAGTACTTCTACACAATGCTACACACCAACTTTTTCTCATAGTGAGAATTTGTTTTTTGAAGTTTTGCGATATACTTCTGTGTAAAACATATGACCCCACCCCCGGCCGGCGGTGTCAATTTTGACCGCCGGGGCATGATTTAAACAATTTGATAGGGTCTACTTGACAGTGTCACACACAAAATATCTAAGATTTTGGCCTTGATTTGGTCATATCAACTAGAGTTCAGCATGGAACAATGCTCACTGTGAGAAGTACTCACTGAACAATGCTCACTTTGAGTTGTATTCATTGAACAATGCTCGCTATGTGTAGTACTCACAGAACAATTCTCGCTATGAGTAGTACTCACTGAACAATATTCACTATGAGAATTACTCACTGAACAATGTTCACTATGATAAATACTCACTGATTAATGCTCACTGTGAAAAGTATTCACTGAACAATGCTAACTATGTGTAGTACTCACTTAAATGCTCACTATGAGAAGCATTCACTTAACAATGCTCACTGTGAGATGTATTAACTGAACAATGTGCATCGTGAAAAGTACTCACTGAACAATGCTCACTGTGAGAAGTATTACCTGAACAATGTGCACTGTTAAAAGTACTCACTGAACAATGCTAACTATGTGTAGTACTCATTGACCAATGCTCACTATGAGAAACTTTCACTTAACAATGCGCACTGTGAGACGTACTCACTGAACAATGTTCACTGTGAGAAGTATTAACTGAACAATGGGCACTGTGAGAAGTATTCACTGAACAATGCGCACTGTGAGAAGTACTCATTGAACAATGCTCACAGTGAGAAGTATTAACTGAACAATGTGCACCGTGAAAAGTACTCACTGAACAATGCTCACTGTGAGAAGTACTCACCAAACAATGTTCACTATGAGAAGTACTCATTGAACAATGCTCACTGTGAGAAGAACTCACTTAACAATGCTCACTGTGAAAAGTACTCACTGAACAATGCTCACTGTGAGAAGTACTCACTGAACAATGCCCACTATGAGAAGTATTCACTTAACAATGCGCACTGTGAGAAGATCTCACTGAACAATGTTCACTGTGAGAAGTATTAACTGAACAATGCGCACTATGAGAAGTACTCACTGAACAATGCTCACTGTGAGAAGTACTCACTGAACAATGCGCACTGTGAGAAGTACTCACTGAATAATGCTCACTGTGAGAAGTATTAACCGAACAATGTGCACCGTGAAAAGTACTCACTGAACAATGCTCACTGTGAGAAGTACTCACTGAACAATGCCCACTGTGAAAAGTATTCACTGAACAATGCTTACTTTGAGAAGTACTCACTGAACAATGCTCACTATGCGAAGTATTCACTTAACAATGCGCACTGTGGGAAGTACTCACTGAACAATGCTCAATATGAGTAGTACTCCATGAACAATGCTCACTATGAGTAATGCTGGCTAAACAATGCTCACTACGGAAAGTACTCACTGAACAACGCTCATAATTGGAAGTTTTCACTGAACAATGCTCATTATGAGCAGTATTCACTTAAAAATGCTCACTGTGAGAAGTACTAACTGAACAATGCTCACTGTGAGAAGTTCTAACTGAACAATGCTCACTATGAGAAGTATTCACTTAAAAATGCGCACTGTAAGAAGAACTCACTGAACAATGTTCACTGTGAGAAGTATTAACTGAACAATGCGCACTGTGAGAAGTACTCACTGAACAATGCTCACTGTGAGAAGTACTCACTGAACAATGCTCAATATGCGTAGTACTCCCTGAACAATGCTCACTGTGAGAAGTATTAACTGATCAATGTGCACCGTGAAAAGTACTCACTGAACAATGCTCACTGTGAGAAGTACTCACTGAACAATGCCCACTGTGAGAAGTCCTCACTAAACAATGCTCACTGTGAGAAGTACTCACTGAACAAAGCTTACTGTGAGTAGTACTCACTGAACAATGCTCACTATGAGAAGTATTCACTTAACAATGCGCACTGTGGGAAGTACTCACTGAACAATGCTCAATATGAGTAGTACTCCATGAACAATGCTCACTTTGAGTAATGCTGGCTAAACAATGCTCACTACGGAAAGTACTCACTGAACAACGCTCATTATGGGAAGTTTTCACTGAACAGTGCTTATTATGAGCAGTACTCGTTGAACAATACTAACTGTGTGTAGTACTCACTGAACAATGCTCACTATGAGAAGTATTCACTTAACAATGCTCACTATGGGAAGTGCTCACTAAACAATGCTCACTATGAGAAGTACTCACTAAACAATGCTCACTTTGAGTATAACTCGGTGAACAATGCTCACTGTGAAAAGTATTCATTGAACAATACTATGTGTAGTACTCACTGAACAATGCTCAATATGAGTAGTACTCCCTGAATAATGCTCACTATGTAAGTAATGCTGGCTAAACAATGCTCACTACGGGAAGTACTCACTGAACAACGCTCATTATGAGCGGTACTCATTGAACAATACTAACTGTGACTAGTACTCACTATGAGAAGTACATGTACTCAAGAAAGCTTGGCCCTTTTGTTAAAGTGCGTACATTTATAGAGGTACACGGCATACCGACACATTTCAAATTTTATACCGAAGTCAAGCCACTTCCCTTTAATGTCTAAAAAGTATATTTTAGTATATCAGAGTGTCTATGATTAAAAGACAACATTTAGGTATACATGTACTAGATTCGTACGAGGAAGTCAGTGACTGATTTCCGAAATTTGTCTTCAATGTAACGTTTAACAAGAACTATCTTTGAAAAAGATGGTTGGCGCAATTTTGATTATATGAAAGCGATTGGTAGCTAGATTCTATATTAAACAATTCTGTCAAGTTTAATAAGGCGCCAAATATCGCAGTGTGCCCCGACCAGGACGCGAACCCAGGGCCCTTCGCTTACAGGGCCGTAAGAGCCAATGCTCTGCCGACTGAGCTAACCGGTCTCTTACACTGTGAATTAGTTCGTACAGTGAGATGTGCATCAGTAAACAAACTTAATCCTTGTTTTCTTATCAAATATGTTACTCAAAATATTGACCGTTATTCACTGGTCGAGATACTTTAAATAGTACTTATAATTGACATTAATTTGGCGGTAACAACATATTACGTTGATAGATATGAACTATTTACGTACTAAAATTATAAAAACAAAAATAACATCAAAATAATAATATAAAATATAATATAATATAATATAATATAAAACCATTGAAAATATAAAATATAATATAAAACCATTGAAGAAAGACTGAAAACGCAAGAGTATTTTATTGACCTTTTTCATTGGGTATTAACCAATTAAAAGGTGCATTACAGAGTAAATTTCTCAATTCAAAAAATGTTATACATTCTACTTGTCATTTTATTGGCGATTGAAAGTTACCAACGTCCGGTCAAAATCGAGCTTAATAAAACAAGTTTTTTAATTGAATTCAATGGTGCATCAAACAAATCACGTCCGTGCAGATTACTGGGGCTGTTTCACATGGTGCGAGTACGTATTGCCCATGTACGTAACACCTAGTGAGTGCATCTTGGAATCGATTGATCGATTAAGGCCCGCCTTTGTCTTTTGGAGCAATTTTTGTATTCCACGAAATAATTGTTCTTCTAACACTAGCCACTGGTTACAGTCTATTTTAACATTAATGTAAACAAAACACTGTATCCACTGAATAAGGAAATTTCGTTGCAACACCTCTATGCAAATTCATTTTACCTCTTTCCATTTTTTTCAGTCAAATACACTTGCTCTCTTTGTATAAAACTTAATTTCTTGGCAAAATAATCAAGCATCTCTACAAATGCACCAGCATTTAAAAGCCAATGAGCAAAAAACAACTCAAATTAGCAAAACACGTTCAGACGGTTTTGCAAGGAGTCACTAGTCGATAATCAACAAACTCAAACTCGACACTGGGTTCTTATTAGCGTTTAGAAAATCGTAGTTTAATGCATCTATATGATTCTTCTAAAGCATGATATCTACATACAGCTGCGGTCCATGTATGTCTATATTCACAAGGTCGATCGAGTAGTCGATCGCTATTGTTCGGAATTGCATTATGCATTTACCACGGTTTGTCGGATAGCGACACACTTTTGGGTACAAAGGTGCGTGCGTTAAACTTTGCATAATAGAGAATTAGGATTAATCACACTCATAGATCTCATTGGTCGCCGCGGTTGACCTACTTTCGGCTTTCAATCAAATCCATTTGGCAAACACTGACTGGAAATTGCAGTTACGTTCCCACGTTCCTCAGCAGGCCGAAGGTTATGTTTCTATGCCGGACCTTTATAAAACTATGAACGGAACTGAATACTGAAACTGTTTTCAAGTATTTGACGGAACGGGGAAATTATTTCCAAGAGGTTTGTATAGCAAAATGTCAAACACCAATGACAAGTAATGGTTTTATTCCTATAATGATTATGGCAATGTTGAGGATGTCGCAACTAACAGCGGTTTTACTATTTATGGTTTGGTGTTGTGCTGGATCTGTAAATGCAGGTACAAATATTTCTTTGTATAATACATTTTTTCGTATCCTTTGCTTCTTAACAACAAATTAAATGAGTGCGCTTTTAAAATCAATAAACAAAACTAGCATTTTAGCTCAGCTATCCTTACGACAATCGGATCATCGAGGCGGTTTTTCACGAACATTCCGAGGTTTGCCGAAGAGTAAAAAGCCAGGACCCAATTGTACGAAACTTTAATTTAAGTTCCAGGATCACTTAGAATTCACTGATACAGTAAATTTAATTTACTGATAGGATAATAATAGAACCATGTTCTGTTCACTCGAAATTTTCTAAAACAATGTTGACATATGCCTTTCTTTGGTAATCAAGTCGATTCTTCACGATAAAGAGTTGCCAGAAAGACTTTCTTACCTTTTGCAATATCATTAAAAAAAATACTGCTTTATTTCTAACATGTACTCACCGACTTAAAAAGCAAAACCAAATAAAGGTCATTTCCGCCAGTAAGACATCTTTCTTAAGAGCTACTTGTAATTGTGGTCCTAGGACTTTAAGCTAACAATCGGCTAACTTAAAGGGTTTTAAATTCAATTTCCTCAGTTTGAATGACTTATTTAAACATTGCAAACTAGAGAATTAGGACTTTTAAACTGTCCATAACAAAATCAAAATATGCCACTAGTAGGGGTATGTAAGATCCTTGCAGTAGTATCGCCTACCAAAATCAAACGTTAATAAAATGTTGGCTTTACTGGTAGTTAAAGTTTCGAACAAGCGGGTCCTAATCTACTTAAATGTCTCAAGCTAACTGAATTTCTATGGAATTTCACCGAAGTTTTCCGAAAGTTTACGAGTAGATACGATTGTCAAGAAAGCTTGGTTAATATTCACGAGAATAAGCCTAGCAGACACCGATGTACGGGACAGTATGGTGGTCACATGAATAATGTGAAGAGAGTAACACACACCATGGTCAGTTATGTTTTACTGGTCGCATATTTATATGTTAATCACTTCACACACATGATGTATGGTTATGATTTATCACTTTACATATTAATGGTTTAACATTGATATCTTCTACTCACTTCGCCATCTGGTGATAGCTACTTAGCGGAAGTAAAGGCACTGTTTAAAGATCTTTCAAATCAGAACAATATACTTTCCACAAAACAAAAAAAGAATTCGTTTGCAAACAAACCGTGGACCGGAAGTACGCCTCAAATCAACCAAATTTCGGCATTTACGTTCGCATATATTAATATTTCAAACCAATATCTTACAGATTCCAAGGCTGATGGGTACTCTGGAGAGGTCGAGGAACTGTTTAAAAAACTAACAGAATACAAGACCAATGTAGACAGTGCCAAAGGAAAAATAAAATCGTTTGCAAGTGAAACCTGGGACAGGAAGTACGCCATTGCTATAATAAACCTTTATACACAAGAAAGTTCCTTCTATCGAACACTAAATGCCGAAATGCGCCAGGGTTACCCAAACGATACTAATGGTGTATGGAGAAGAGCGGGCGATTTAATCAACAGGGGCCTCGACATTCTTGGACCTACGATTCATGATAGGGTTTATCGGGGATGTAAAAATGTAGATAAATTACCAGTTGAGGGCGAGGACTTTCTTTTCAATCAGATAACAAGCACGAGTACAGAGAAAGCAATAGCCCTAAATTTCAAGTCCTGTCCGAAAGGCAAGCTGTTTATCATAACAAATGTGTATGGGGTTTCCGTTGAAAAATATTCTGTTATCAGTTTTGAGAGGGAGGTGATTATCAAGTCTACCAACGTTTTCCGAGTGAAAAAAGTGTCCGGTCCTAATGGAACTAAATATAGCACCTACTATCTTGACGGACAACCGGATGTGAACAGTATCCATGCAACAAGTACTGTTGTACCGGAAACAAATGGTGCAATCAAGCCTAGCGCAAGAAATGCATCACAATACGCTTTCATTGTTGGGATGATGCTGATTTTTTACTTGTAACTGTAGTTTTACGGTATTGCAACAGAATTATTTTAAAACGCCGATTTTACCGATACCGACTGAAATGTAAAACTTTAAATTTTAGGTTAAGTAACACTACTTGCAAATATTCTATTATCTGCTTTTGAAGTTATTTAATTTGACACCAGTGTTACCAGTTTCAATACTTCAAGTGGTAGCATATCGGTTAGCTCCAGTGATACTTCTAGTGGTAATAGATCGGTTAACCCCTATGGATACTTCAAGTGGTAGCAGATCGGTTAACCCATCTGAATACTTTAAGTGGTAACAGTTTGGTTAACCCATTTGAATACTTTAAGTGGTAACATATCGGTTAACCCCTATGGATACTTCAAGTGGTAGCAGATCGGTTAACCCATCTGAATACTTCAAGTGGTAACAGGTTGGTTAACCCATGTGAATACTTCAAGTAGTTACAGATCGGTTAGCTCCGGTAATACTTCTAGTGGTAACATATCTGTTAACCGTTGTAAATACTTCACGTAGTAATAGATCGGTTAACCACTGCCAATGGATAACACATTGGGTATTTCCTGCGAATATTTCAAGTGGTTACAGATCGGTTAATTCAGTTCGGTTATTTTTTTGTGAATCAGTTCGGTTAACGTCTGTGAATACGTTTAATTGTTACAGTTCGGCTGACCCCTGTGAATACTACACTTTGCAACAGTTTGTAACCTTGCAAATAAATTAATATGAATACTGTTAACCCCTGTGCCTAATACAGGGAAGAAAAGTGTAATCGTACTCACATCTTTCTCGATATATTTTATCATTGTGTAATATCATTTCCTTATTTCAAGTCCTTTCAATGAATAGGCTAGTATTTCATTGTGCATGTATTGTATATGTATTTTGTTAGATGAAAAGGTCAAATAAATTTAGATTTTAATTGTAACCGATAAACTCAAATTACTTGTGGTCTTCCTGTTCATTTGCAGAACGTCACACTGTCGGAATGAGCGACTTTTCCTTGATTTAACGCGCGCTGGCTGCAAAGTCAGATAACCAAATGTTTCGAAAACACATTTTTGAAACTATGTTCATCGGATAGGAGATGTTGTAGCCAAGGAAATGAGTGGTCACACGTACATGTTTCGTTAAGAAATGAAAAAGATATCGACTTTCACATATGTATGAATAGACCAATATGAATAAACTGTTTTAGTTGTTACTTGTATATTCAATAGGCTCAAACCATCATTTCGGACTTCCTTATTGTTGAGTTTACTGAAGGACTTATTAAACGCTTCTTTTGAATTTGTGTCTTTTTCTATCACCTACACTAGAGGGCTATGATGACCCAATATCACTCACCTGGTTACCATATTGCCCATTATACAAGGTTAACAACAGTGTCAAAGATAACAAAGTAAAAATACAGGGATTGTTAAGTTTTCAAGTGTAATGAAAGGCTACCACATGAGCAAATAAGTAGGTCAACAGGTCAAGGTCAACATAATCCAAGGTAAGCGCTTCAATGCATTTGCAAAACTAAGCACATGGACCAAATTTCACTACTGTAGCTTTAAAAAAGAGACAGGAGGTCAGATAGGCAGGGCCAATTTTTACCCAAAGATCATAATAAGAACAATCGCGGGAGACGACCACTAGACAGTGTTACATACCAATTATCATATGGCTCTAAACCTTGCAATTATGGATTTTCAGAAATGTTCCTATATAAAATTATGTAAAGTAATGATTCCAAGGGTGTGGCCAATTGATCACAGGCGGATAATTAGAACAAACTTGGTAGAAGACAAACTACTAATTACTACATAATAACACGAATTCAATATTTAAAGTCTAAGCCCAATGCTTTTGGATAAGAAGATTTTTAACAAGTCAAATAAATTTAAATAAGTTCCTTATCTAAATCAATAATTATATCCTTGGGATAGGGCCAATTGTATCCCTGGGGGAAAATCTGAACAGTTTTGGTAGAAAACCACTATGCAGTTCTACACGCCATCTAACTAAGCTCTATGCATCATGGCTCTGGACAAGAAGAATTTTAATGTATTTCATTATATAAGTCTATATGTCTATGGTCCACTGTTGACCCAGGGGCAGGGCCAATGTTTACCAAGAGACATGCTTTGAACATGCTTAGAGAGAGTTTTTCTAAACAATGTTACACGCCCTCAATTTTTCATAGTAAGAATTTATGTTTTTTAAAGTTTTACTATAAACTGTTCTGTAAAACATATAATAATAATCTCTTTATTTAAAGAAGCTAGCTCATTAAGCATATGTACATAAAGCAACATATTTCTTATCTACCACGAGGTCTTCTAGTAACAATGATAATATACAATTGAGAAAACTATAATCACACATTAACTAAGAAAAAAGTGACACAACGCACGCACGCACGCACCAACACACACACGCACACACACACACACACACACGTACACTCACATACACACTAAAATATTGAGCAGAACTTATTATATTATACAATCATTTACTGAGTAGTATATATATATATTTCTTTTATTCATTTATAGTAATGCACTGTCAACGATGGAATATCATCGTATAAATTTGACAAAAGTAAATTATGTAGGGCAAGTTTGAATTGCTTATTAGTAAATGTTTTTTGCTTTTTTATTTGCAGCGGTAATGCATCCATACAGCCATTCCTGAGTAACCAAATGTTTTCATAAGATATTTAGTTTGCGGTTTCCTACAGGTTAACTGTTTTTGATCATGTGATCGCAAAGGATATCTTTTGTTTTCAGAAACCGTTATAAGTTTGCAGTAATATTCAGGAACTAGCCTATTAATGGCCTTGTAAACTTGAATAGCAATGTGATATGTAAATTTCACCCGGATTGGCAACCAAAATAATTGTTTGAACATATGATATGAAGGTGTTGTGTATGGTACGCATAGTATTAGTCGTGCGGCTCTTTTCTGGAGTTTAGCAAGTTTATATTTGATGACTGGTTGCAAGTTGACCATAAAGTGCAACAGTAGTCAAAAATTGGCATAATATATGCGTTGTAAAATAATTTCTTCATGTCCAATGTCAGATATTAGATATTCGTTCAAATAAACTAATTTTAGCACTTACTTTACTATACACTGCGTTTACGTGTGTTTTCCATTCTAATGATTGATCTATGTGTAAACCCAAAACCTTTTGGTCAGTTACCGTTTTAAGACAAATGTTATTTACATACAGTGACAAGGGTCTAGTACTTTTAATTTTTTGTTTACAACAAAGAAGCATAGATGTTGTTTTATTTGGATTTAAAGCCATATTATTCAAGGAACACCATTTTTCAATACTTTTTAGGTCTTTTTGTAAGTTTGATTCAATATCTTGAATGTTTTCTGAACAGTAGTAAACTGTCGAGTCATCGGCATACATATCAGCTTCAGAGTTCAAAACATGTAATGGAAGATCATTTACGTAAATGAGAAAAAGCAAAGGTCCTAAAATCGAACCCTGAGGAACTCCGGTTATTACAGTTGAATTATGAGATTTTTTATCACCGATTTTGACGGCTTGTTGTCTGTTCCGCAGATATGATTTAAACCAGCATAATGATTTGTCAGAAAAGTGGTAAAGCTTCAATTTATGCAGAAAAGTATTTCGTGATCGACCAAATCAAAAGCCTTTCTAAAATCAAGAAATATACTGCCTACAAGTTTTCCATAATCTAAAGATTTCAGCCATTGTTCAACCATGGACGTCAAAGAAGTTTGACATGAATGTTTCCTACGGAAACCAGACTGAGTTGCATGCAGAATATTTGTATCGTCAAGAAAATCGTTTAGTTGGTTTGCAACATGTCTTTCAAATATCTTTGATATTGTATTAAGAATTGAAATGGGTCTATAATTGTTTGGATCCTCTTTTGGTCCAGATTTATATATGGGTATGACTGTGGCATACTTTAATGTGTTTGGAAATATTCCTAAGTCAATGCTATTATTGATTACACTTGCAATCGGTATGGTTATGTAGTCTGCACACAGTTTTAAACTCTCGGGCAAATACCGTCCTCTCCTGTTGCCTTAGAAATATCTACATTGTAATTTATCCATAATAGTTTTAACTTCAAGAGGTGAAATGAATTTCAAATCAAAATCTTTAGTTCCTAAATGCAAGTCAATTTTTCTTTCTAGCCCTTTGAACGAAATTTCAGAAAATGTAGTTTTGCTAAGGAAGTTGGCTATATTAATGAACTGCTGGTTGAAGGTGTTAAGTTTTTTCTGATTGTCAGTTATTTCTTCATCTTCAACAATAAGTTTACAAGGGATTGTTATGTACCCTTTATCTGAATTAGTAAGATTTTTAATATGTTTCCATATATGTTTCGACTCTGTTTTATTATTTATGGCGTTATTGTAATATTTTTTTTGCCTTTTCTATAAGACAGTTCACTTTATTTCTCCAGCATTTATAATTATTCCAATCTTTAACAGTGTGGTAGTAATCACGTAGCTTTTGTGCGTCTTTTATTTCACCGTTTAACTATTCGGGTTGACAGTCTCGTTTAACTCGCTTCTGTTTATTGGGGGCATGGACATTTAAGATAGATATAAAGATTTTATAAAACATGTCCATCGAGATATTTGGATCTCGTCTAGTCTCTTTTTTATGCAGATCAGAACGCAAAATGTCATTATTGAAACTATCACAGTCAAAGTTTGCAAATGATCTGTATTTTATTGTTTTATGGGTATTGGTGTCCGTTTTATAGAGGTTACGAATCTTTCTACTGAAATAAATAGGGAAATGATCACTTATGCTTAGAGGAAGAACCTTCACATCAACAATATTTTCATTCATTGAACAGTATAAATGATATATTATGGATGATGACTTAGTTACACGCGTAGGGTTTTTAATCATTTGAGTCAGACCAAATTTAGTTTGAAACTTTACCCAATTTGAATTCTTAAAACCGCATGTCGGGTCATAGCCAAAATTAAAGTCACCAATAAGATAATACTACTTGTATTTATCTGCAATTGTGTTTAAGTTTGTTTCAAATTTTTCAATCCAGTCCTGTTTTACCGAAGGAGGTCTGTAAACAAAAACAATCACAAATGGTTTGCAACATGGATACGATATTTCTATGTATACTGATTCTATATCAGTAGTTTCTAAATTGTATAGTCTAGAGTATGGTAGTTTTTCATTTAAGTATATCAGTAGGCCACCTCCCGCTTTACCGATCCCATCTTTTCTCTCAGTTTTATAACCTTTAATTGATAATTCGGAATTACTGATGATGTTTGTGAGAAATGTTTCGCTTAGTGCAAAAATTGTTACAGCATTATCAGTCAGTATTAATTTTAATTCTTCAAGGTTTGGTAAGATATGGTGAATGTTTAAAGATATTACCTTGAATCCTTTCCCGTGAATTATATCAGATAGCTCTGAAAAATTTCTGTTAGAGTCCACATGGTCGACAGTGCACTTATTTAGTTTAACTGTACATATCTCATTTGATATACCGGTGTTTTGACTTGATTCTTTACCAGATAAGCTTTTACTTGAAATATTGCTTTGAATACTGTACCCATTTATACATCACTTGAGGTAGATTTACGAGCGTGTACATTGATTTGATTAACGAACAATTTATCATTAACATTATAAATAGTAGTATTCAAAACTGATGTATTATCCTAACGACTTACACTATTTTGCAGATTAAAACTATTGCTTTCTATATTGCATTCACACGGGTACTTATTACAAAAAGAACATAGATGCTGTAAAATGTTAAAAATGTTTGAAGTATTAGTATTGCTAGGAAAAGTTCTGCTCACACAGTCCTAGTATTTCCTGAAACGGCGCTGGTTGTCTACCCTCAGTGCATAATAACAGTCAGTTGTTTTATGATTAGTACGGTTACAGATTCTACAGTACATTTGCCCTCGCACGTTTCTGTATTGATGGCGTGTTGAATCTGAATTCCGTTTATTTGCTATCCGGGAGTTTCCTCGTTGTTGTTGCCTTGGAGACGTAGCTGACGATGGCTTCGTTTTGATGATTGAAACGATACTGTTAATAACTTTAAGCAAACTGCTTGTACCCCGCTTATTTAAGTGAATACCATCATGGTTGTAATACCCGCTTACAGTTTCACCACTACCAAACACAAGTGACGCGTACAAATCAATCAAAATGGAGCCTGTGTAATCGCATAATGTCTTCAGAACACGATTTAGGGGGCGGACATCAACATCCTTCCTAGGGCATAGTGTACAAATATATACCTTGCATGTCGGGTATTTATATTGTGCACGGGTAATTGCGTCCGACATCTCATTATGCTATGTTGACAGCGATTTTCCATTTGATATATCATTTCCTCCCATATGGATAACTATATCAACGTCTGCAGGTCACCAGTTTCGCAAGCGCGTGAAAACTTGTGCAGCAACGCCACCGGATATGGATTCAATTTCAACGTGCGACTGTAAGCCTCTTTCTTGAATATCTCTTAAAATTGAATCGCCAATCGGTACTGTTTTACGCATTGTTGGTATTGAATCAGGCATATTCCTGGGAGATGATCTATTGTTACTTTGATTGAAAAATATAACCTCCCACCCTCGGCGGGGCCAATTTTGACTGCAGGAGCAGGATTTGTACAAATTTGATAGAGGTCTACTTGACAGTGTCACAAATAAAATATCTAAGATTTTGGCATTGCGGTTTTGAAGATGAAGATTTTCCTATTTGTTGCCATATCACCTAGAGTTCTACATGGAACGGAACAAGTTTGGTAGATTTTCACTGAAGGAACATCCGGGCCAAGTTACATCATAATTGTATTGGAACTGGTGGATGGACGACGTATGCAGGAGGGCGAGTGGTCCTCATAAGAAAGCAACGAGTAACACCGTATCCAATCGGTACAAACCACAGGCAGATCTGTAACATAAAGCTCTCACTGAACAATGTTCATTATAAGTAGTTATCAGTGTAAAATGCTCATTTTGAGTAGTGTTCATTGAACAATACTCGCATTCGGAAATACTGAGTGGAAAATACTGATAAAGAAGTGTCTCTGAACATTGTTAACCATTTGTAATGCTCACTGAACAATGCTCACTACGTGTATCGATCAATGAACAACGCTTACTATGAGTAGTGCTCACTGAACAATGCTCACTATGAGTAGAACTCACTGAGCAATGCTAACTACGTGTATCGCTCAGTGAACAATGCTAAGTATAAGTAGTGCTCACTGAACAATGCTCACTGCGTGTATCGTTCAGTGAACTATGCCGACTATTTGTAGTGATCACTTATCAATGCTCACTACGTGTATTGTTCAGTGAACAATGCTAACTATGAGTATTTCTCACAGAACAATCCTCACTATGTGTAATACTCACTGAATAGGACGCATCGAGAAATTCTGTAAAAAGGAATATCATTGCATCGATCGGGAATTTACTAAGTGCATTCAGTATAATGCTTTTTACGTTTGTAGAAATATTCTTAGGATTGATTTGGCAAAATGGGACCGTGCGACCTCATACACTCATCACGAATGAACTCCCGCTTCCTAAAGAAAATTGAATAAAATTTCGATCTATGATAACCTGGTACCTGCATTTCGGTAGGGATTTGCGAGCTAGTCTACAAGTTACCATTTTGTTTGTAGTTTTAGAGAAGAAATGTTGATAATTGATTGGACGATGGACGCCGGACAAAGCTCATCCAATCGAGCTACCTGGACAGAGATTCTTCGGTGAGTTTGGTCAATATTAAAGTATTTTATAATGGATAACAGTATGACAAAACACGTTATATTAACCAATCGAGAAGAACGTTTTGCGACAAGTAAACATCCCATCAAGCTGATAGCCGAGTTATCTATTTATCGTTGATAAAACCGTTTTTACGAAAATCAGACGAGAAAACATTTTTCAAAACAGTTTGTAGAGAAATTAGTGCAACAAACTTTAAACATGGTTACTGTGAGGAATACGATTAAACTAACAGTGCTTTTCCTGTTTATTTTTTTCTGCTGTACTGGATCAGTCAAAGCTGTTATTTATATTTTCTCATTTAAAGAAAATACTAGTACTTAGTTATATTTTATTGTCTGATGTTACTATTTTAACAGAGCCCCGCCATGCAAATAGTCAATAATTTGTCATTTTTACTAGTGCAGTCTCCAAATGAATGTTAGATACGAAGACAATACACACAATCCGTCGAAACACAGCATCCACAGGCAACACAGCAATAATGCACATAAAATATGTAGCTGGAGTACTGTATGCAATACAACGTCTCTAACCGAGAGATGAACATAAAACTAGTTTCATGAAAGTCCTTCAAATGGTTGGGGAGAGATATAATATTATAACACTGCATAACAGGTTTTTTCAGCTTTAAGTGCAACAGCTCATCCCGGGGGTTGCGGGTTCGAGCCCCAATAGGGTCATGACGGTACCTCCTCACAAACGAGCTAAAATAAATAAGTATAAAGTGTTACATTGACCTTCAGGGTAACTTTCCAGGAGTGGTGCATGCCACATCACATGTCACATGGCTAATCACATGGTACATCATTTGAATTTGGGCAACAATTATATAATGCTATATGCATATGGAAGTTACAGCCCGCACACGAAGTACTGGTAGATTACCCTTCACTACACGTTTTAAGCCCTGAGCGCGACATCGACCTTCAAAGTATTTCCCCATGTGTAGTGCATGACATACCCGTTTGTTATGGGAAACATTTGAAAATCGGTCCGTACAAATAGAAGTTACAGACCGGACACGAAGTGTGGACTGGCGGACAGGCGGACTGATACACAGATGGATTGATAGACAGACGAATCGGATGGGCACTAATAAATCCTCTAACTGTGAAAAAAGCAGCGGAGAAGGTGCCCAGTTTAACATTAAAAGCTATCTATATATATATTTGCAACGCTATAGACACAATAAACAAGACTTGGATCCAAACGGATCATTTAACTAGTATCGGTCTTGAGAGACCTGAGTGATTTGAGAAAATTTGTATGTATAGCCATTTTCAATAAATACATTTAACACACTTAAAAGGCTCTGTGCTGATAGAAGCTCTAAAATATAGTGCTTATGCCCGTGACTAAATTTTGAATTTAAAAACAAAAACTGTGGACATTTTACTGATAAGATAAACTGAAGACCCGTTACACAGTTTTGATCAAGATGCCTGAAAGACATGAACAAGTGTTTGTTACATAAACACAACTTGAAGTGACCCAGTTCTTATGCATTTTTGACATGTAACATGTGTTATCAACAAGTCACATGCTTTTTTATCAAGTGTCAAGGTATGTGTATTTTATCAATTTTACCCTAGGTTCAATGGAAGAATGAGGAAGTTCAACCCACATATAGTTAGACAAATGTGTTATGCGGTCAGATTTCACAAATCTTTTCATACATTTTTATGATGAAAGCCGAGCTAGTTATGTCCTGGATATATGTAGAATGGTCAATAATGTCTTTTTAACGGTACACTTTTATACATGTAATTTACAAATATTACAGTTATACACGTGACGTATTATAAAAAGGTGATGCATATTAAATGATGTATCTTCATATGACACAAGTGCAAGACTTTCCTCACAAATTGTACATGGAGCATTGCACCAGTTAGAGAAAAAAAAGATAACAACCCAAAATGGAACGCTAGATGTATATGTGGGTAACGGTGTAATTTAAAACATGACAACAGCTAATTGACTAAACGGTTGTTGACAAACTCCTGGAGTCATTGGGTAAAATATTGTAGTGGTGGGGCTAGAGTTTGCTACAAAAGTGGCCAAAAACTTATAATTTACAACACAAACAATACTGCAGTACGGATATGATATATGGACCTATGTGGTATGGACCTAACTACACGTACCATCGACCTGACTTTACTATAGGAGCACGTATCTGTAAGGAAGACGTCGAATTGACTGCCTAACGTAATGTGTAAGAAACTGGCGGTGATACGCGCAATAGTGTTATTGTGTCCTATCTAATATTCGGGTACAATTGTGAATGGAAGTAAGAATATGCATTACACGATAAATATAACGAAAACATAATAAATATCAATGCGGAAGTTAGTTATTTACAAGATTATATTAAGTTGAAATTGCTAAGTGTAATTTAATGTAGCATTTATGTCTGTAACTCACTTGAATATAAACGCACTTCATATAACAAATATGATGTATTATGTTTCTAAATGCAAAGAGTAGAAATCCATTTGTAAAACGTTTTGTCATGCCATGAACATCGTTTTGACGCACGGACCATTATAACTCTAAAATGATGTCATATTGTGCCGCAATTTGTTAATTTTCAGTGTTATTATCGTCTAATAAACAATTCTTTGTCGTTCTGATGGGCTTTTATAAACCACACAGGCCTCTGGACTTCTTGGTTAATTACTGCGCATCAGAACTCCAAAACATTGTTTATTAGACGATGAACTCCTCACTTCACATATCTACTATATTTTGTCTGATACTCACATTACATATCAATTACCTACTCAACCAAATGTCGGCTAATAAGTGCGCATATACATGTATTAATGTTTCAAACCAATATCTTACAGATTCCAAGACTGATGGGTACTCTGGAGAGGTCGAGGCACTGTTTAAAAACCTTACAAAATACAGGAACAATGTAGCCATTGCAAAAGCAAAAATGAAATCGTTTGCAAGTGAAACCTGGGACAAGAAGTACGCTATTGCTATAATAAACCTTTATACACAAGGTAGTTCCTTTTATCTAACACTGAATGCCGAAATGCGCCAGGGATACCCAAACGATACTAATGGTGTATGGAGAAGAGCAGGCGATTTAATTAACAGGGGCCTCGACATTATTGGACCAACGATTCATAAAAGGGTTTATCGGGGATGTAAAAATGTAGATAAACTTCCAGTTGAGGGCAATGACTTTCGTTTTAATCAGATAATCAGTACAAGTACACGTAGAGCAACAGCCATTACTTTCATGTCCTGTCCGAAAGGCAAACTATTTGTTATATCAAACGTGTATGGGGTTTCCGTTGAAAATATTTCGCATTACAGATCTGAGAGGGAGGTGATTATCAAGTCTACCAACGTTTTCCGAGTAGAAAAAGTGTCTGGTCCTGTTAATGGAACTAAATATAGCTCCTACTATCTGGACGGACAACCGGATGTGAACAATATCCACGCAACAAGTACTGTTGTACCGGCAACAAGTACTGTTGTACTGGAAACAAATGGCGTTAACAAGCCGAGTGCAAGAAATACATCAAAATACACTTTTATTGTTGGGATGGTGCTGATCATTTACTTGTAACTGTAGATAATGATACATATAATAATACGAGTTGAATATTATTTGTTTCATAAACAATAATTACATTCAATAATATTTAAAAGTCCGAAAACATTTTAATACACCGCATACGTGTACGTAGCGCTTACAGGTTAACAAGTGTGAACACCTATGTTACAGATCGGTTTACTCCTGTGAATATGCCAAGTGGTAACAGATCGGTTCACCACTGTGAGTACAAAATGTGGGAACAGATCGGTAATTCCCAGTGTATACTTCAAGTTGTAAAAGATGGGTTAAATCATGTGTATGTTTTAAGGTGTAAAAGATCTGTTAACCCTTGTGAATACTTCAAGTGGTAACAGATCGGTTATCTAACTGTGGATAGTTCAAGTAGTTACAGGGACATACCATACGTCTAGTAGATTATATTCTCAAAACATGAATAATGTGTTCAATGAACGTAAAATGATCAATAAAATTTTAATACAAATTTATAGAGCACCATATATCGAACAATGCCCCATTTTAGCACGAATAATCAACAAAGAGGCCTTGTGTCACCCATTAATTGTAAAACGACTTTGGCGGCCAATTGACCCTCGGCGGATTAATTGCACAATCTTCGTACAAGACAATTAGGCAATGCTACGTGTTTAATATCTTAAGTCTTATGGTTTGGGACAAGAAGATTTTTACATTTTTAAAGTACCTTTTCTAAGTCTATATTAATCAAATGATCCCCGGGGCCGGTTCAGTTGTGGCTGTGGAGCATAATTTGAACAATATTAGTAGAAAACCACTAGGCAATGCTACATGCAATCTAACTATAAAGCTCTTGTCTCATGGTTCTGGACAAGAATATTTTAATGTATTTCCTTATACTACATGTACGTATTTAATATCTTAAGTCTTACGGTTTGGGACAAGAAGATTTTTACATTTTTTAAGTTCCTTTTCTAAGTCTAAATTAAACAAGTGACTCCTGGGGTAGGGCCAATGTTGACCTTGAGACATGCTTTGAACATGCTGAAGAGACTTCTTCTGAACAATGCTACACGCCAACGATATTTCAGAGTAAGAATTTATGATTTTTTTTAAAGTTTTACCTTAAACTGTTCTGTAAAACATATAACCCACCACCTTCGGCGGGCCCAGTTTCGACTGCAGGGGTAGGATGTGTACAAATTTGATAAAGGTCTATTTGACAGTGTCACGCACGAAATATCTAAGATTTTGGCCATGATTTGGTCATATCAACTAGAGTTCAGCATGGAACGGAATAAGTTTGGAAGAGCTTCATTGAAGAAACATCCCTGCCAAGATGCATCAGCATTAAACAAGTGGATTCACATTGATCTCATTTGAAGGAAATGGTGGACGTGACATCGTGTCTAGTCGACTGATCTCAATGTGAGTACTACTCACTGAAAACTGCTCATTTTAGTATTACTTTGAATAGTATTCATTGAATAATGCTCACTATGAGAAGTACTCACTGAACAATGCAGATTCGAGCAAAACTCACTGAACAACGCTCATTATGAGTAGTATTCACTGAACAACGCTCATTATGAGTAGTATTCACTGAACAACGCTCACTATGTTAAGTACTCACTGAACAATGCTCACTATGAGAAGTACTCACTGAACAATGCTCACTATGAGAAGTATTCACTGAACAATGCTCACTGTGAGAAGTACTCATTGAACAATGCTCACTATGTTAAGTATTCACTGAACAACGCTCACTATGTTAAGTACTCACTGAACAATGCTCACTATGAGAAGTACTCACTGAACAATGCTCACCATGAGAAGTACTCACTGAACAACGCTCATTATGAGTAGTATTCACTGAACAACTCTCACTATGTTAAGTACTCACTGAACAATGCTCACTGTGAGAAGTACTCACTGAACAATGCTCACTATGAGAAGTATTCACTGAACAATGCTCACTGTGAGAAGTACTCATTGAACAATGCTCACTATGTTAAGTATTCACTGAACAACGCTCACTATGTTAAGTACTCACTGAACAATGCTTACTATGTTAAGTACTCACTGAACAATGCTCACTATGAGAAGTATTCACTGAACAACGCTCACTATGTTAAGTACTCACTGAACAATGCTCACTGTGAGAAGTATTCACTGAACAACGCTCACTATGTTAAGTACTCACTGAACAATGCTCACTATGAGAAGTACTCACTGAACAATGCTCACTATGTTAAGTACTCACTGAACAATGCGCACTGTGAGAAGTACTCACTGAACAATGTTCACTATTAGAAGTACTCACTGAACAATGTTCACTAGTATAAGTACTCACTGAACAATGCGCACTGTTAAAAGTACTCACTGAACAATGTTCACTGTTATAGGTACTCGCTGAACAATGCGCACTGTGAGAAGTACTCATTGAACAATGCTCACTGTGAGAAGTACTCACTGAACAATGCTCACTATGAGAAGTACTCACTGAACAATGCTCACCATGAGAAGTACTCACTGAACAATGCTCACTATGAGAAGTACTCACTGAACAATGTTCACCAGTATAAGTACTCACTGAACAATGCGCACTGTTAAAAGTACTCACTGAACAATGCTCACTGTGAGAAGTACTCACTGAACAATACGCACTGTGAAAAGTACTCACTGAACAATGCTATGTGTAGTACTCAATGAACAATGCTCAATATGAGTAGTACTCCCTGAACAATGATCACTATGTAAGTAATGCTAGCTAAACAATACTCACTACGGGAAGTACTCACTGAACAACGCTCATTATGGGAAGTTTTCACTGAACAATGCTCATTATAAGCAGTACTCATTGAACAATACTAACTGTGTGTAGTACTCACTATGAGAAGTACATGTACTCAAGAAAGCTTGGCCCTTTTGTTAAAGTGCGTACATATATAGAGGTATACGGCATACCGACACATTTCAAATTGTATACCGAACGCAAGCCATTTCCCTTTTTATGTCTAAAAAGTCTATTTTAGTATCTCAGAGTGTCTATGATTAAAAGACAACATTTAGGTATACATGTACTAGATTCGTACGAGGAAATCAGTCACAGATTTCCGTAATTTGTCTTCAATGTAACTTTTAACAAGAACTATCTTTAAAAAAGATGATTTGCGCAATTTTGATTATATGTGAGCGATTGGTAGCTAGATTCTGTATTAAACAATTCTGTCAAGTTTAATAAGGCGCCAAATATCGCAGTGTGCCCCGACCAGGACGCGAACCCAGGGCCCTTCGCTTACAGGGCCGTAAGAGACAATGCACTGCCGACTCAGCTAACCGGTCACTTACACTGTGAATTTGTTCGTACAGTGAGATGTGCATCAGTAAACAAACTTAATCCTTGTTTTCTTATCAAATATGCTACTCAAAATATTGACCGTTATTCACTGGTTGAGATACTTTAAATACTCTACACTTATAATTAACATTAGTTTGGCGGTAACAACATATTATGTTGATAGATATGAACTATTTACGTACTAAAATTATAAAACCATTCAAGAAAGACTGAAAACGCAAGAGTATTTTATTAACCTTTTTCATTGGGTATTAACCAATTAAAAGGTGCATTACAGAGTAAATTTCTCAATTCAAAAAATGTTATACTTTCTACTTGTCATTTTATTGGCGATTGAAAGTTACCAACTTCCGGTCAAAAGCGAGCTTAATAAAACAAGTTTTTTAATTGAACTAAATGGTGCATCAAACAAATCACGTCCGTGCAGATTACTGGGGCTGTTTCACATGGTGCGAGTACATATTGCCCATGTAAATAACACCCCGTGAGTGCATCTTGGTAAACAAAACACTGTATGCACTGAATAAATAAATTTTAAATTTTTTAAAGGAAATTTCGTTGCAACACTGTCGGGGCGCAAAACCTCTATGCAAATTCATTCTACCTCTTTCCATTTGTTCAGTCAGAAATACTTAATTTCTTGGCAAAATAATCAAGCATCTCTACAAGTGCGTCAGCATTTAAAAGCCAATGAGCAAAAAACAACTCATATTAGCAAAATACTTTCAGAAAACTACGGCTTTGCAAGGAGGAGTCACTAGTCGATAATCAACAAACTCAAACTCGACACTGTGGGTTCTTATTAGCGTTTAGAAAATCGTTGTTTAATGCATCTATATGATTCTTCTAAAGCATGATATCTACATACAGCTGCGTTCCATGTATGTCTATATTCACCAGGTCCATCGAGTGGTCGATCGCTATTGTTCGGAAATGGGACTGCATTATACATTTACCACGGTTTGTCGGAGAGCGACAAACTTTTGGGTACAAAGGTGCGTGCGTTAAACTTTGCATAATATAGAATTAGGATTAATCGCACTCATAGATCTCATTGCTGGCCGCGGTTGACCTACTTTCGGCTTCCAATCAAATCCATTTGGCAAACACTGATTGGAAATTGCAGTTACGTTCCCACATTTCGGCATTCAAATTACCCTTTAAGGCCTGAAGGGAGACATACCATGTCTCAGCAGGCCGAAGGTTATTTTTCAATGCGGACCTTTATAAAACCAATGAACTGAACTGAATACTGAAACTGCTTTCAAGTACTTGACAGGACGGGGAAATTATTTCAAAGTAGCAAAATGTCAAACACCAAGGATAAGTAATGGTTTTATTCCTATAATGATTATGGCAATGTGGAGGATGTTGCAACTAACAGCGGTTTTACTGTTTATGGTTTGGTGTTGTGCTGGATCTGCAAATGCAGGTACAAATACTTCTTTGTATATTACATTTTGTTGTATCCGTTGCTTCTTAAAAACGAATTAAATGAGTACGCTGTTAAAATCAATAAACAAAACTAGCATTTTAACTCAGCTGTCCTAGAGAATCGGATCATCAAGGCGGTTTTTCACGAAAATTTCCGAGGTTTGCCGAAGAGTAAGAATCCAGGACCCAGTTGTACGAAACTTAAAGTTCCAGGATCACTTAGAATTTACTGATATAGTAAATTGGATTTACTGATAGGATAATAATAGAACCATGTTCTGTTCACTCTAAAACAATGTTGAAATATGCCTTTCTTTGGTAATCAAGTCGATTCTTCACGATAAAGAATTGCCAGAAAGCCATTCTTACTTTTTGCATTATCATTGAAAAAAATACTGCTATATTTCTAACATGTACTTACCGACTTAAAAAAACAAAGCCAAATAAAGGTCATTTCCGCCAATAAGACATCTTTCTTGGTAGAATAAGAGCTACTTGTATTTGTGGTCCTGGGACTTTAAGCTAACAACCGGCTAACTTAAAGGGTTTTAAATTTAATTTCCTCAGTTCGAAGGAATTATTTAAACATAAGAGGTACTTGTAATTGTGGTCCTAAGACTTTAAGCTAACAATCGGCTAACTTAAAGAGTTTTAAATTTAATATCTTCATTTTGAAGGAATTATTTAAACATTGCAATCTAGAGAATTAGGACTTTTAAACTGTCCATAACATATGCCACTAGTAGGGGTATGTAAGACTCTTGCACTAGTATCGCCTACCAAAATCAAACGTTGATAAAATGTTGGCTTAACAGGTGGTTAAAGTTTCGAACAAGCGGGTCCTGATCTATTTAAATGTCTCAAGCTAACTGAACTTCTGTGGAATTTCACCGAAGTGTTCCGGAATGTAACGAGTAGATACGATTGTCAAGAAAGCTTGGTTAATATTCACGCGAATAAGCCTAGCAGACACCGGTGTATGGGACAGTATGGTCACATGAATAATGTGAAGAGAGTAACACACACCATGGTCAGTTATGTTTTACTGGTCGCATATTTATCTGTTAATCACTTCACACACATGATTTATGGTTATGATTTATCACGTTACATATTAATGGTTTAACATTGATATCTTCTACTCACTTCGCCATCTGGTGATAGCTACTTAGCGGAAGTAAAGGCACTGTTTAAAGATCTTTCAAATCAGAACAATATACTTTCCACAAAACAAAAAAAGAATTCGTTTGCAAACAAACCGTGGACCGGAAGTACGCCTCAAATCAACCAAATTTCGGCATTTAAGTTCGCATATATTAATATTTCAAACCAATATCTTACAGATTCCAAGGCTGATGGGTACTCTGGAGAGGTCGAGGAACTGTTTAAAAAACTAACAGAATACAAGACCAATGTAGACAGTGCCAAAGGAAAAATAAAATCGTTTGCAAGTGAAACCTGGGACAGGAAGTACGCCATTGCTATAATAAACCTTTATACACAAGAAAGTTCCTTCTATCGAACACTAAATGCCGAAATGCGCCAGGGTTACCCAAACGATACTAATGGTGTATGGAGAAGAGCGGGCGATTTAATCAACAGGGGCCTCGACATTCTTGGACCTACGATTCATGATAGGGTTTATCGGGGATGTAAAAATGTAGATAAATTACCAGTTGAGGGCGAGGACTTTCTTTTCAATCAGATAACAAGCACGAGTACAGAGAAAGCAATAGCCCTAAATTTCAAGTCCTGTCCGAAAGGCAAGCTGTTTATCATAACAAATGTGTATGGGGTTTCCGTTGAAAAATATTCTGTTATCAGTTTTGAGAGGGAGGTGATTATCAAGTCTACCAACGTTTTCCGAGTGAAAAAAGTGTCCGGTCCTGTTAATGGAACTAAATATAGCACCTACTATCTTGACGGACAACCGGATGTGAACAGTATCCATGCAACAAGTACTGTTGTACCGGAAACAAATGGTGCAATCAAGCCTAGCGCAAGAAATGCATCACAATACGCTTTCATTGTTGGGATGATGCTGATTTTTTACTTGTAACTGTAGTTTTACGGTATTGCAACAGAATTATTTTAAAACGCCGATTTTACCGATACCGACTGAAATGTAAAACTTAAAATTTTAGGTTAAGTAACACTACTTGCAAATATTCTTTTATCTGCTTTTGAAGTTATTTAATTTGACACCAGTGTTACCAGTTTCAATACTTCAAGTGGTAGCATATCGGTTAGCTCCAGTGATACTTCTAGTGGTAATAGATCGGTTAACCCCTATGGATACTTCAAGTGGTAGCAGATCGGTTAACCCATCTGAATACATTACGTGGTAACAGTTTGGTTAACCCATTTGAATACTTTAAGTGGTAACATATCGGTTAACCCCTTCGGATACTTCAAGTGGTAACAGATTGGTTAACCCATGTGAATACTTCAAGTAGTTACAGATCGGTTAGCTCCGGTAATACTTCTAGTGGTAACATATCTGTTAACCGCTGTAAATACTTCACGTAGTAATAGATCGGTTAACCACTGCCAATGGATAACACATTGGGTATTTCCTGCGAATATTTCAAGTGGTTACAGATCGGTTAATTCAGTTCGGTTATTTTTTTGTGAATCAGTTCGGTTAACGTCTGTGAATACGTTTAATTGTTACAGTTCGGCCGACCCCTGTGAATACTACACTTTGCAACAGTTTGTAACCTTGCAAATAAAGTAATATGAATACTGTTAACCCCTGTGCCTAATACAGGGAAGAAAAGTGTAATCGTACTCTCATCTTTCTCGATATATTTTATCATTGTGTAATATCATTTCCTTATTTCAAGTCCTTTCAATGAATAGGCTAGTATTTCATTGTGCATGTATTGTACATGTATTTTGTTAGATGAAAAGGTCAAATAAATTTAGATTTTAATTTTATTGTAACCGATAAACTCAAATTACTTGTGGTCTTCCTGTTCATTTGCAGAACGTCACACTGTCGGAATGAGCGACTTTTCCTTGATTTAACGCGCGCTGGCTGCAAAGTCAGATAACCAAATGTTTCGAAAACACATTTTTGAAACTATGTTCATCGGATAGGAGATGTTGTAGCTAAGGAAATGAGTGGTCACACGTACATGTTTCGTTAAGAAATGAAAAAGATATCGACTTTCACATATGTATGAATAGACCAATATGAATAAACTGTTTTAGTTGTTACTTGTATATTCAATAGGCTCAAACCATCATTTCGGACTTCTTTATTGTTGAGTTTACTGAAGGACTTATTAAACGCTTCTTTTGAATTTGTGTCTTTTTCTATCACCTACACTAGAGGGCTATGATGACCCAATATCACTCACCTGGTTACCATATTGCCCATTATACAAGGTTAACAACAGTGTCAAAGATAACAAAGTAAAAATACAGGGATTGTTAAGTTTTCAAGTGTAAGGAAAGGCTACCACATGGTCTAAAAGCAAATAAGTAGGTCAACAGGTCAAGGTCAACATAATCCAAGGTAAAGGCTTCAATGTATTTGCAAAACTAAGCACATGGTCCAAATTTCACCACTGTAGCTTTAAAAAAGAGACAGGAGGTCAGATGGGCCGGGCCAATTTTTACCCAAAGATCATAATTAGAACAATCGTGGGAGACGTCCACTAGACAATGTTACATACCAATTATCATATACATGTAGCGCTGAACTTTGCAATTATGGATTTTCAGAAATGTTCCTATATAAAATTATGTAAAATAATGATTCCAAGGGTGTAGCCAATTGATCACAGGCGGATAATTTGAACAAACTTGGTAGAAGACAAACTACTAATTACTACATAATAACACGAATTCAATGTCTAAAGTCTACGCCTAATGCTTTTGGATAAGAAGATTTTTAACAAGTCAAATAAATTTAAATAAGTTCCTTATCTAAATCAAGAATTATATCGTCGGTATCCCTGGGGGAAAATCTGAACAGTCTTGGTAGAAAACCACTATGCAGTTCTACACGCCATCTTACTAAGCTCTATGCATCATGGCTCTGGACAAGAATAATTTTAATGTATTTCCTTATATAAGTCTATATGTCTATGGGCCACTGTTGACCCAGGGGTAGGGCCAATGTTTCCCAAGAGACATGCTTTGAACATGCTTAGAGAGAGTTTTTCTAAACAATGTTACACACCAACTATTTTTCATAGTGAGAATTTATGTTTTTTAAAGTTTTACTATAAACTGTTCTGTAAAACATATAATAATAATCTCTTTATTTAAAGAAGCTAGCTCATTAAGCACATGTACATAAAGCAACATATTTCTTATCTTCCACGAGGTCTTCTAGTAACAATGATAATATACAATTGAGAAAACTATAATCTAATACGCACACACACACACACGCACGCACGCACGCACGCACGCACGCACGCACGCACGCACGCACACACACACACACACGCTAAAATATTGAGCAGAACTTATTATATTATACAATCATTTACTGAGTAGTATATATATATATATATATATATATATATATATATATATATATATATATATATATATTCATTTATAGTAATGCACTGTCAACGATGGAATATCATCGTATAAATTTGACAAAAGTAAATTATGTAGGGCAAGTTGGATTGCTTAAGTGTTTTTGCTCTTTTATTTGCAACAGTAATGCATTCCATACAGCCATTCCTGAGTAACCAAATGTTTTCATAAGATATTTAGTTTGCGGTTTCCTACAGGTCTCGTCTAGTCTCTTTTTTATGCAGATCAGAACGCAAAATGTCATTATTGAAACTATCACAGTCAAAGTTTGGAAATGATCTGTATTTTATTGATTTATGGGTATTGGTGTCCGTTTTATAAAGGTTATGAATCTTTCTACTAAAATAAATAGGGAAATGATCACTTACGCTTAGAGGAAGAACCACCTTCACATCAACAATATTTTCATTCATTGAACAGTATAAATGATCTATTATGAATGATGATGACTTAGTTACACGCGTAGGGTTTTTAATCATTTGAGTCAGACCAAATTTAGTTTGAAACTTTACCTAATTTGAATTCTTAAAACCGCATGTCGGGTCATAGCCAAAATTAAAGTCACCAATAAGATAATACTCCTTGTATTTATCTGCAATTGTGTTTAAGTTTGTTTCAAATTTTTCAATCCAGTCCTTTTTTACCGAGGGAGGTCTGTAAACAAAACCAATCACAAATGGTTTGCAACATGGATACGATATTTCTATGTATACTGATTCTATATCAGTAGTTTCTAAATTGTATAGTCTAGAGTATGGTAGTTTTTCATTTAAGTATATCAGTAGGCCACCTCCCGCTTTACCGATCCTGTCTTTTCTCTCAGTTTTATAACCTTTAATTGATAATTCAGAATTACTGATGATGTTTGTGAGAAATGTTTCGCATAGTGCAAAAATTGTTACAGCATTATCTGTCAGTAGTAATTTTAATTCTTCAAGTTTTGGTAAGATATGGTGAATGTTTAAAGATACTACCTTGAATCCTTTCCCGTGAATTATATCAGATAGCTCTGAACAATTTCTGTTAAAGTTAGAGTCCACATGGTCGACAGTGCACTTTTTTAGTTGAACTGTACATATCTCATTTGATTTACCGGTGTTTTGACTTGATTCTTTACCAGATAAGCTTTTACTTGAAATATTGCTTTAAATACTGTACCCATTTATACATACATCACTTAAGGTAGATTTACGACCGTGTACATTGATTTGATAAACGAACAATTTATCATTAACATTATAAATAGTAGTATTCAAAAATGATGTCTTATCCTTACGACTTACGCTATTTTGCAGATTAAAACTATTGCTTTCTATAATGCATCCACACGGGTACTTATTACACAAAGAACATAGATGCTGTAAAATGTTAAAATGTTTGAACTATTAGTATTGCTATGAAAAGTTCTGCTCACACACTCCTAGTATTTCCTGAAACGGCGCTGGTTGTCTACCGTCAGTGCATAATAACAGTCAGTTGTTTTATGATTAGTACGGTTACAGATTCTACAGTACATTTGCCCTCGCACGTTTCTGTATTGACGGCGTGTTGAATCTGAATTCCGTTTATTTGCTATCCGGGAGTTTCCTCGTTGTTGTTGCCTTGGAGACGTAGCTGACGATGGCTTCGTTTTGATGATTGAAACGATACTGTTAATAGCTTTAAACAAACTGCTTGTACCCCGCTTATTTAAGTGAATACTATCACGGTTGTAATACCCGCTTACAGTTTCACCACTACCAAACACAAGTGACGCGTGCAAATCAATCAAAATGGAGCCTGTGT
>JAFMSR010000009.1:14153539-14178967 GCA_022818135.1 Saxidomus purpurata | reverse complement strand
AAATCGGTCCGTACAAATAGAAGTTACAGACCGGACACGAAGTGTGGACTGGCGGACAGGCGGACTGATACACAGATGGATTGATAGACAGACGAATCGGATGGGCACTAATAAATCCTCTAACTGTGAAAAAAGCAGCGGAGAAGGTGCCCAGTTTAACATTAAAAGCTATCTATATATATATTAGCAACGCTATAGACACAATAAACAAGACTTGGATCCAAACGGATCATTTAACTAGTATCTGTCTTGAGAGACCTGAGTGATTTGAGAAAATTTGTATGTTTAGCCATTTTCAATAAATACATTTAATACACTTAAAAGGCTCTGTGCTGATAGAAGCTCTAAAATATAGTGCTTATGCCCGTGACTAAATTTTGAATTTAAAAACAAAAACTGTGGACATTTTACTGATAAGATAAACTGAAGACCCGTTACACAGTTTTGATCAAGATGCCTGAAAGACATGAACAAGTGTTTGTTACATAAACACAACTTGAAGTGACCCAGTTCTTATGCATTTTTGACATGTAACATGTGTTATCAACAAGTCACATGCTTTTTTATCAAGTGTCAAGGTATGTGTATTTTATCAATTTTACCCTAGGTTCAATGGAAGAATGAGGAAGTTCAACCCACATATAGTTAGACAAATGTGTTATGCGGTCAGATTTCACAAATCTTTTCATACATTTTTATGATGAAAGCCGAGCTAGTTATGTCCTGGATATATGTAGAATGGTCAATAATGTCTTTTTAACGGTACACTTTTATACATGTAATTTACAAATATTAAAGTTATACACGTGACGTATTATAAAAAGGTGATGCATATTAAATGATGTATCTTCATATGACACAAGTGCAAGACTTTCCTCACAAATTGTACATGGAGCATTGCACCAGTTAGGGGAAAAAAAGATAACAACCCAAAATGGAACGCTAGATGTATATGTGGGTAACGGTGTAATTTAAAACATGACAACAGCTAATTGACTAAACGGTTGTTGACAAACTCCTGGAGTCATTGGGTAAAATATTGTAGTGGTGGAGCAAGAGTTTGCTACAAAAATGGCCAAAAACTGTTATAATTTACAACACAAACAATACTGCAGTACGGATATGACATATGGATGTGGTATGGACCTAACTACACGTACCATCGACCGGACTTTACTATAGGAACACGTATCTGTAAGGAAGACGTCGAATTGACTGCCTAACGTAATGTGTAAGAAACTGGCGGTGATACGCGCAGTAGTGTTACTGCGTCCTATCTAATATTCGGGTAAAATTGTGAATGGAAGTAAGAATATGCATTACACGATAAATATAATGAAAACATAATAAATATCAATGCGGAAGTTAGTTATTTACAAGATTATATTAAGTTGAAATTGCTAAGTGTAATTTAATGTAACATTTATGTCTGTAACTCACTTGAATATAAACGCACTTCATATAACAAATATGATGTATTATGTTTCTAAATGCAAAGAGTAGAAATCCATTTGTAAAACGTTTTGTCATGCCATGAACATTGTTTTGACGCACGGACCATTATAACTCCAAAATGACGTCATATTGTGCCGCAATTTGTTAATTTTCAGTGTAATTATCGTCTAATAAACAATTCCTTGTCGTTCTGATGGGCTTTTATAAACCACACAGGCCTCTGGACTTCTTGGTTAATTACTGCGCATCAGAACTCCAAAACATTGTTTATTAGACGATGAACTCCACTTCACATATCTACTATATTTTGTCTGACACTCATATTACATATCAATTACCTACTCAACCAAATGTCGGCTAATAAGTGCGCATATACATGTATTAATGTTTCAAACCAATATCTTACAGACTCCAAGACTGATGGGTACTCTGGAGAGGTCGAGGCACTGTTTAAAAACCTTACAAAATACAGGAACAATGTAGCCATTGCAAAAGCAAAAATGAATTCGTTTGCAAGTGAAACCTGGGACAGGAAGTACGCTATTGCTATAATAAACCTTTATACACAAGGTAGTTCTTTCTATCTAACACTGAATGCTGAAATGCGCCAGGGATACCCAAACGATACTAATGGTGTATGGAGAAGAGCAGGCGATTTAATTAACAGGGGCCTCAACATTATTGGACCAACGATTCATAAAAGGGTTTATCGGGGATGTAAAAATGTAGATAAACTTCCAGTTGAGGGCAATGACTTTCGTTTTAATCAGATAATCAGTACAAGTACACGTAGAGCAACAGCCATTGCTTTCATGTCCTGTCCGAAAGGCAAACTATTTGTTATATCAAATGTGTATGGGGTTTCCGTTGAAAATATTTCGCATTACAGTTCTGAGAGGGAGGTGATTATCAAGTCTACCAACGTTTTCCGAGTAGAAAAAGTGTCTGGTCCTGTTAATGGAACTAAATATAGCTCCTACTATCTGGACGGACAACCGGGTGTGAACAATATTCATGCAACAAGTACTGTTGTACCGGCAACAAGTACTGTTGTACCGGAAACAAATGGCGTTAACAAGCCGAGTACAAGAAATACATCAAAATACACTTTTATTGTTGGAATGATGCTGATCATTTACTTGTAACAGTTTTTACTGTATATAATGATACATATAATAATACGAGTTGAAGATTATTTGTTTCATAAACAATAATTACATTCAATAATATTTAAAAGTCCGAAAACATTTCAATACACCGCATACGTGCACGTAGCGCTTACAGGTTAATAAGTGTGAACACCTATGGTACAGATCGTTTTTTCTGTGAATATGCCAAGTGGTAACAGATGGGTTCACCACTTTGAGTACAAAATGTGGGAACAGATCGGTAATTCCCTGTGTATACTTCAAGTTGTAAAAGATGGGTTAAATCATGTGTATGTTCTGTTAGCCCTTGTGAATACTTCAAGTGGTAACAGATCGGTTATCTCCTGTGGATAGTTCAAGTAGTTACAGGGACACACCCTACGTCTAGTAGATTATATTCTCAAAACATGAATAATGTGTTCAATGAACGTAAAATGATCAATAAAATTTTAATACAAATTTATAGAGCATCATATATCGAACAATGCCCCATTTTAGCACGAATAATCAACAAAGAGGCCTTCTGTCACTCATTAATTGTAAAACAATTTGGCGGCCAATTGACCCTTGGCGAATTAATTGCACAATCTTCATACAAGACAATTAGGCAATACTTTGTGTTTAATATCTTAAGTCTTATGGTTTGGGATAAGAAGACTTTTACATTTTTAAAGTTCCTTTTCTAAGTCTATATTAACCAAATGATCCCCGGGGCCGGTTCAATTGTGCCCGTGGAGCATAATTTGAACAATATTAGTAGAAAACCACTAGGCAATGCTACATGCAATCTAACTATAAAGCTCTTGTCTCATTACCCCTAGGGTAGGGCCAATGTTGACCTTGAGACATTCTTTGAACATGCTAAAGAGACTTCTTTTGAACAATGCTACACGCCAACGATTTTTCACAGTGAGAATTTATGATGTTTTTAAAAGTTTAACCTTAAACTGTTCTGTAAAACATATAACCCACCACCTTCGGCGGGCCCAGTTTCGACTGCAGGGGCAGGATGTGTACAAATTTGATAGAGGTCTACTTGACAGTGTCACACACAAAATATCTAAGATTTTGGCCTTGATTTGGTCATATCAACTAGAGTTCAGAATGGAACGGAATAAGTATGGAAGAGCTTCATTGAAGAAACATCCCTGCCAAGATGCATCAACATTAAACAAGTGGATTCACATTTCTCGTTTGAAGGAAATGGTGGACGTGATATCGTGTCTAGTCGACTGATCTCACCGCGAGTACTACTCACTGAAAATGCTCATTTTAGTATTACTTTGAGTAGTATCTTAGAAGTACTCACTGAACAATGCAGATTCGAGCAAAACTCACTGAACAACGCTAATTATGAGCAGTACTCACTGAACAATGATCACTATGTTAAGTACTGACTGAACAATGCTCACTGTGAGAAGTACTCACTGAACAATGCTCACTATGAGAAGTACTCACTGAACAATGCTCACTATGAGAAGTACTCACTGAACAATGCTCACTATGAGAAGTACTCACTGAACAATGCTCACTATGAGAAGTACTCACTGAACAATGCTCACTATGAGAAGTACTCACTGAACAATGCTCACTATGAGAAGTACTCACTGAACAATGCTCACTATGAGAAGTACTCACTGAACAATGCGCACTATGAGAAGTACTCACTGAACAATGCTAATTATGAGAAGTACTCACTGAACAATGCTCACTATGAGAAGTACTCACTGAACAATGCTCACTATGAGAATAACTCACTGAACAATGCTCACTATGAGAAGTACTCACTGAACAATGCTCACTATGTTAAGTATTCACTGAACAACGCTCACTATGTTAAGTACTCACTGAACAACGCTAACTCAGGGTTCAAATTTACCTTTTTTTTCTACTAGCTAAAATTAGCTAGTGGTTTTTTAGTTCACTAGCTAAATAAAAAACCTACTAGCTAAAATCAAACAACGATTTTTATTAACTTTAAACATGCGAAAACTTTAATACTATAATTCGTATAGACTACAGTACAGACCTGGAGGATTATGCAAAAAACGCTAAGTGTCGAGTTTTTCACTCCATACTTCGCGTGAGTAACTTGGAGACAAATAACGCGACTTTGAGTGAGCTTGGAGTGCCTGAAGTGACTTCGCGTGTGGAGAAATATGAAGTCACTTCGCGCAGGGTCCGTATATCACACGGACCCTGCTTCGCGGGAGTAAAATCGCGGCACTTCTAGTGATTTTACAGGTAAATGAACGGGTTTACGGGACATAAAAATCAAATATATTATATCCGGTAGAAATTTATTTTAATGAACTTCTATACATGAAGGGTTTTTGAGTTGTATGCATATTACATTCAAAGATATTTGTCGACCGACGTACATTTATATAGCGTGTTCAATATATTTAATCACCAAAAATAAAACCAAACTATTATTTCTATTTTTCCAAAATTATCAGACTATTGTCTATAATTACTTTTTCATATCTCAAACTGTCAAATATCTCGGTCTGTTTGATGCCACGTGCTTCACCAAGATCAAACAAAACTCACATGTACAATGTGCGTCGGCGTTTGTTCTTTGATCTCGCAACACCTGCAGCTCTATCTCTATTTATACAAGAGGTTGAAGTAAAAAAATATTTCGGCAAAGGTTATTCATTTGAATAAATCGTAGAAAATTGTCACTGGAAAAACGTTAGCTTTGATAGTTGATGAAACAATATTAATGACAAAAAAAACGGACACGCTGAAACGCCGCGATTTTCTTTAAAACAGAACATTTTTAGAACAATTGGGAATGTTAATTGATAAATACTTTGTGCATTCACAACTCAGAGGTGTCATACAGCTTGGATTTGCAAACAGACTGAATTAGTACGATAGGCCATATTTTTCACAACAATCGCGAGTGACAGTGCTAAGAGACCAATTAATACATCGGAATTTTATCGGAAATAAATATTCTAAATCACCATAAAGGTGATAAATATTTTAGGTTCTGACAAAAAATAACTCAGTGCTTTTGAAACAACAAACAAAAACAACATAACACTGCAAACAGTGGCAGCAATTATCAACGAAAAACGTCGTATCTGTCCGAAGGTTCCGAAATGATCGACTATGGAAACAGCGATCTATTTTTAGGACTGTTATCCACCCAGTTACGACTGAAACTACATTTTCATGAATATTTTAACTTTGCTTATTTACAGTCAGATTTTTCTCGTAAATTATGACATTTAAATGATTTGGTTGGCATTTAATTGACTCGCTAAAAGATGCGAGTTCGTTTTACAGCCACTCGCTATTCTAAATTTCCACTCGATTTTAGCGAGTATGCGTGTCTAAATTTGAACCCTGATGATATTACAAAAAATAAGAAACACTTTCAATAAAGAAGCGACATAAATTCGAATGACACTTGTGCATATGTAGGTCAACCTTGTTTAAGAATAAATAAGACTTATTTTGATGCAAGGCATCAAAGATTACTAAGTAATTTTGTTTCAAATTGTGGCATAGATGCATAATCTAAATAACAACATATAAATTTACTGTCAAATTAAAATGATAAACGGAATTTTATGCCATTACAACAATTTAACAGAAATTTAGTAATAAAGTATTTGAAAAGAGTATACACTGTTAAGTTACAGTAACAACACATTTAGTCTTTAACTTCTACCAACCGATGAGCCTGCCCAAATGATGGATATAGATATGATTACAAAATTTTAAAAAGATGTAATAAAAAAGTTAAGGGGGGGGGGAGAGGGGTAAAGATCAAAGCTATGCAGCTTCAATTCCACCCTGTTGAAGTTTGTCTTTATACTTTTCTTAATATAATGGAAAAGAATGATGGACTTTTACCGTCTAGATTTTCAAATAACCAGGTCTGAAATCTACCATTTCCGTATTTTTATACATGAACTTAGTCTTCATTTCATGGTTATTATCCTTATTAGTCTGATATGAATGAATAATTTATGAATATTTGCATAAAAAAAACATTTAAGTATAGTAAAACAATAATATCCACGGCGCACATTTTCGTCCGATTAAAAAGTCTGTTAGTTCACGCATCTTGTTAAATTGTTTTCAAACTCTCTGGTATACATTTTGAAAGAAAACTGACTGTATTCATTTATACTGTAGTCGTGAAAGAGCCTCCGTAGAAACGCATGAAAAACCTGGCCTGATAGTTTTGGGATTTTTTTTTTAATTTTGCAATACAATCAAATTTGTTTGTAACATGTCTAAAAATATTTCCATCTTTTTTATATTTTTCTGTCGTAGCTAGTGGCTATGTAGGATTGCTAACGCTATACGAAGATGGTTCAATAAGTGTTGCATTTTTTCGTACGAAATCCCCAATTTTCACGCTTTTCCCGTGAAAATCTTTTTATAGTGTGGTTCAAGTTGATATAACACACTTTGAAATCGGGCTATAGGTTTTTATTTCACAGTCATTCAACGTGTGTGCACTCGTACTCACTGTGTTTGTCATGGCAAAAGAAATTAGTAAAGAAATAAGAGGGTATATAAAAACCCGTTTTAAAATAGGGAAATGTGCCAAAACAATATTTGATGAATTGTGTGTTGCATATGGACATTGCATTGTGTCCTATTCAACAGTCACGAGATGGTTTAAGCGCTTTAAAAGTGGAATTGAGTCAGTTGAAAGTGCCCCAAGGCAAGATAGGCCACCAAGTGCAATTGTCCCTCAAAACATCGAAAAAGTACAAACTATTCTGAAAAAGGATGCACGTCAGACTACGCGTCAGATAGCTTAGGCTGTTGGCATTTCGACAAGATCAGCTTTTACGGCGTATTGCTGCCACGTGGATACCCCATTTGCTTACCGAGGACCAAAGAAACAGCGTGTCTCGATTGTCCGAAAATTGTTGAAACTGTACCCTAAATTCAATCAACGATCATTTTCTAATCTTGTGACTGGTGACGAGATATGGGTGCATTATTTTCAGCCAACCAGAAAGTGCAGTAACAAAATATGGGCCACCAAACATGCAAGGAGACCTTCCGTAGCTAAAAGAATTATAAGTGTTAAGAAGGTCATGTACGCCGCTTTCTTCAGCAGTCGTGTGGAAACTGTTCAGGTGGCGATTTCGCGTGGTAGGCCAGTTACTGGTAAAGTGTATCGTGACATCGTACTCAAAACGCTTGAGAAAAAGTTTGAAAAAGAGACGCCCAATGCTTGGTTTATCGGGTATGACCTTACTGCATGACAATGCTCCGGCTCACAAGTCCTCTATAGTGACACAGTTTTTTAAGCACTAGGGCCAGTCTGTTCTACCACGCCCTCCCTACTCGCCCGACCTTGCCCCTTGTGACTTCTTTTTATTTTCAAAACTCAAAAAATTCCTCGAGGGTCGCAGATATCACAACAGAAATGCTGTAGGGTCAGCAATTTTCCGGTATCTCCGGACTATACCCAAAAAGGACTATGAAGATGTTTTTCAGAATTGGACCAAAAGGTTAAAACTTTGCATAAAGGTAAAGGGTGAATACGTCGAAGGTATAAAATAAAAAAAATCTCATATGCTTGTGTTATTTTGTGTTTTACAGGCAAAGTTGCAATACTTATTGAACGGCCCTAATTCGCAACACAACTATTTATCTCTAAGTATTTTCTCAAATTGATTCAAAAGCCAAAGGCAATGACATTTGTCTGGTCTAGTCTTTGTGGTGCTGGGAGAACATTCCGCCGGACAAGAACTGTGAACCTGGACACGTCCTGCTTTCCGGAAAGGTTAAACTCGTTAGAGCTTCTTTTGAATTCGCAAAACGGCATGCAATTACCGGGTCAAGCGGTACAGGATTTGCTTCCGGGTTTTACGCGATAGCCTTAATTGTCAAACCCTGAATACATGCGGCTCTCCTTGGGGTTCTGTCATGCCGCTAAGATTTTATTCAGTAATCAGTTATATTGATTAGAAACAACTGTTACATTTCTTTCATAAACGTTGTATTTTAAAATAGTTGCTATGTTTGAAAACTTCCCATAATGAGCGTTGTTCAGTGAGTTATGCTCGAATGAGCATTGTTCAGTGAGTACTTCTCATAGTGAGCGTTGTTCAGTGAGTACTTCTCATAGTTTACTGTTAGCGTTGTTCAGTGAGTACTTAACATAGTGAGCGTTGTTCAGTGAATACTTAACATAGTGAGCATTGTTCAGTGAGTACTTCTCATAGTGAGCATTGTTCAGTGAGTTCTTCTCATAGTGAGCATTGTTCAGTGAGTACTTCTCATAGTGAGCATTGTTCAGTGAGTACTTCTCATAATTAGCATTGTTCAGTGAGTACTTCTCATAGTGCGCATTGTTCAGTGAGTACTTCTCATAGTGAGCATTGTTCAGTGAGTACTTCTCATAGTGAGCATTGTTCAGTGAGTACTTCTCATAGTGAGCATTGTTCAGTGAGTACTTCTCATAGTGAGCATTGTTCAGTGAGTACTTCTCATAGTGAGCATTGTTCAGTGAGTACTTCTCATAGTGAGCATTGTTCAGTGAGTACTTCTCATAGTGAGCATTGTTCAGTGAGTACTTCTCACAGTGAGCATTGTTCAGTCAGTACTTAACATAGTGATCATTGTTCAGTGAGTACTGCTCATAATTAGCGTTGTTCAGTGAGTTTTGCTCGAATCTGCATTGTTCAGTGAGTACTTCTAAGATACTACTCAAAGTAATACTAAAATGAGCATTTTCAGTGAGTAGTACTCGCGGTGAGATCAGTCGACTAGACACGATATCACGTCCACCATTTCCTTCAAACGAGAAATGTGAATCCACTTGTTTAATGTTGATGCATCTTGGCAGGGATGTTTCTTCAATGAAGCTCTTCCATACTTATTCCGTTCCATTCTGAACTCTAGTTGATATGACCAAATCAAGGCCAAAATCTTAGATATTTTGTGTGTGACACTGTCAAGTAGACCTCTATCAAATTTGTACACATCCTGCCCCTGCAGTCGAAACTGGGCCCGCCGAAGGTGGTGGGTTATATGTTTTACAGAACAGTTTAAGGTTAAACTTTTAAAAACATCATAAATTCTCACTGTGAAAAATCGTTGGCGTGTAGCATTGTTCAAAAGAAGTCTCTTTAGCATGTTCAAAGAATGTCTCAAGGTCAACATTGGCCCTACCCTAGGGGTAATGAGACAAGAGCTTTATAGTTATATTGCATGTAGCATTGCCTAGTGGTTTTCTACTAATATTGTTCAAATTATGCTCCACGGGCACAATTGAACCGGCCCCGGGGATCATTTGGTTAATATAGACTTAGAAAGCAGGTTTAAACGGCGCCTGCAGAAATTGTAGAATTAGAAACAAAAACAGTCACCTTGACTCCCCCCTATTTTAGTAACAGTGACCTTGACCTTGACCCCTTGTGACATTGACCCCAAATTTTTTTGCTACAATTTAATAACATTTTTTTTTAGTAACAGTGACCTTGACCCCCAAAACGTGTTTTGCTTAAAACGATCTTGAATCCAAAATTGAATAAAAATCTATTTTTAGTGACACTCACCTTGACCTTGACCCTAGTGACCTTGACTCCGATATATTTTTGTTGCTCAAAACAATCTAAAACCTAAAAATAAATAAAAATCTACTTTTAGTTACAGTGACCTTGACCTTGACTCTAGTGACCTTGACCCTAGTGACCTTGACCCTAGCGACCTAAAGCTTTCTCTCCACCCAGGCTACCTACACACCAAGTTTCATTACAATTGGTCACTCCTAACTCAAGTTATTGAGCAGAAACCATTCTTCTATTTTTAGTAACAGTGCCCTTGACCTTGACCCTAGTAACCCCAAATGCAATATAAAGCGGCGTCTCCACACAAGCTACCTACACACCAGTTTCATTGTAATTGGTCACTCCTAGCTTGACTTATTGAGCGGAAACCGTTTTTCTAGTTTTAGTAACAGTGACCTTGACCTTGACCCTAGTGACCCCAAATGCAATCCCAAGCGGCATCTCCACGCAAGCTACCTACACACCAAGTTTCATTGCAATTGATCACTTCTAACTTAAGTAATCGAACGGAAACCAATGTTTGACGCCCGCCCGCCCGCCCGACATACGACATCGCCATTCTAATAAGTAGGTTTAGAAAAGTATTTGCAACAAATAACGGTCAGTTTCACTGGTAAGAAATCTTCCTTGGCCATTTAAGAGCTACAAGTCTTTTACATCCAAAATGCTCATTGGACTTTAAACTGTAAAACCTCACAGGTAGATCCGACATAGCGGGAGCGGCTGACGGTTAATATGATATTTTGTTGAAGGGTTTAGAAATCACTAAACAACAGTCCTAACTGCAGTACGAGGAATGTTCAAATATGAATGCATCTAAGCACATGTATCCTTGATAGATTTCAATGAAAAATTTATTTTGTCCCCTCGAAGTATTCACCTCCAACAGATATGAAAAGTTTCAGTCTTCTAATCCAATCATTGAAGGCATCCTTTTCTAGGTATATTATGAAGACAGTAGAATATTGAAGAACCGAGGTGTTTGCGGTGGACACATTTTCGACCAAAAAGGTATTTTGTTAGCCTTGGGAACAAAAAGAAGTCACACGGGGCAAGGTCAGGGGAATACGGAGGGTGAGGGAGCACAAAAACCTTTTCCTGCTTCAGAAAGTCTTGTACAATAAACGCCTTGTGCGATGACGCATTGTCATGTAGCAATCTGACATAGACCAAACCAGTTGCAGGTCTTCGATTTTAGAAATATTTCTTCAGTTTTTGAAGAACTTTAGTCTTGTAAAACTTCACATTTACATTCATCAAAAATGTCTTTACACCCTATGCTAAGAATACAACGATTCTTAATATAGGACCGTATTTCAACGGCGAACGCTGACCTTCTTCCAACCCTTTTTGTATTTATATACGAGTAGGTAGTGTTTAGCGAGCGATAGACACAGCTTAAGTGAACTGATTTAAATAGGTGTGGTATCAATGTAAAGCTAACTTGTTTATCTGCCCAATAATCTTGATTTCCTTCTGATTTCGCATTATTGAGCGAGATAACGTTCTACATGCATTCATATTTGAACAATCCTCATATTTCCAAGTTTCAGCACCTAGGACACGGTTTCTTTTAAGATGTTAGTTATTTCGCTATGAAACACTCTGCAATGTACCTGTAATGTCAATAATCAAAGCTTTTGCAATTATACTTCATATCAAGCATCACATTATTGTAACTGACTTTGCATTTATGAGGTGGGTTTACAAATTGTTTGCTGCTTAAAAAAAACATGCGGGTTAATAAGTCGTTATTTTGGAAAAAATAATCTTGTAAATGATGATAACCATTATCATCCAAAAACTGAATATTAAACCAGCCATATTTCAGTTAAAGTCCCAGTTGCAAAATTACAAGTAGCTATTATTATACAAAGACAGATGTCTTACCTTATTTATACCAAATACATTTATAAAGTTGTTTTTTAATCGCTGAAGGGGCACTCCCTACATATAGCAGATTATTTTCTCGAAACATAGATTATGTGTTTAATGAACGTAGATTTATAAATAAACACAATATCAAAGACGAATCTAGTTCGAAAAATGCCTCATTTTACCACAATTAATGAATATAGCGGCTTTCTGTAATAAATCGCATCCACCCATTAAATGTACAACAACAACTCTACATACATTATTAAATGGTTTACGGTACTGCAATTTATTTTAAATCGCTGATTTTATCGATAATGCCTTGGAATGCATAGCTGACACTTTTAGGTTAAGTTATAATACTTCCAAAGATTCTATTATTTATGTTTTGGAGGGTATTAAGTTTGGCATCAGTTATGGTATGTCCCTTTAAGTACATGTTAGAAATATATCGCAGTATTTTATTCAATGATATTGCAAAAAAATAAGAAAGGCCTTATAGTTAAAATATTTTGTAACGAAACAACTTGCATATGTCAACATTGTTTAAGAGTAAATTGAACATGGCTCTATCATTGTCCTATCATTAAATTCAAAGTGACCCTTGGACTTTAATATTAAAACAAAATTTTAATTTACAAACGACGGAGCTCATAAATCATCGCAGATTAAAACTGTTGTTTGATAATTAGAATACCAAGAAAATCTTGAAACCCTACACCTTCAATAAACCATCAGTCGTGCATCTTCCGCTCCATCGGGTTTAGCCGTGTGAATTTGTGCAATGTATTGTTTTACCGTATTTTATATTGTTTATTTTGTCGTCTGACGATCTCCATCAATAACGGTCTTTATTTTAGAACTTCGCATGTACTCATCCTGAATACAAACACTTTAGGCAGTCAAGTGTTTGGTATGACTGCGCATTCAAAAAATAGAGCTCAGTTTATCGATGTGTACATTGTAAGGCGATTAAGTTCATGCAGTTGCAATTGTATTTTACGATTATAATACTGTATTCCAAGAAACTTTCGCGGATACTATATTTCGCGTTTTTCACATTGCAGACATTATCGCGCGTAATCGTATCAATCGCGAATACCGCGGAAAAAAGTCGCTACTGCATGAACGTACGAATGTTAAATACACATATATCCAGCAAGTCTTAATGTCAGTGTAGGTAATCTGTTAACAGTCACGTTACACATAAACTAGTTATATTCAATGAACCACATGATTTTATAAGTCTACAGTATAGATTCTTGTTTAAATCATAGCTGGCATAATGTCTATTCGTCTATTTCCGGAAAATGGGAAAGACCGGTAGATCATTTGGATGATATTTTACCACCATGTAGCACGAACCAGGAATTTGTGCAGATTGCAAATGAAAATGTTAAGGATATGATTAAAAACATCATCGACATTGATCTGAAACTGTAACACGGCTTTATCTAAATCGGAATTAAAACAATTAACGACAGTTTGCCTGAATGTGTATGTTCAGAAGGCTAGTTTATCTGAAGCTACAAAGTATCGCAATTGTTCAATACATTCAAGAAATGAACTGACCGCGGAAATCGCTTATTCACTTTGCGTAAAATCATTTCTTGGTTTACAGTAGTGTGTAATTTCAGGCATTTTACAGTCGACTGTACCTTTGGCTGATTAGAACGCCATAAAACAGAGTAGGTGGCGATTGCTACGCGCTGATAAAACATTATATTTCTAACAAAGACGTTATTTTAAAGCACCTTTTAAAGTACAAAAAGTATAAAAAGAAAAGACATTATTATTTTAATCGGTTACCGCAGATTGGAGGATGTTTAACCTGCCAGTGGTGTTTCTGTGTATTCTTTTGTGCTGTGCAGAGTCAGTGAAAGCTGGTAATTATTTTCCTTTACTTTTACGTTTCCTGTTTTTTCTTTTTAATCGTCAAAATTGAGCTCCGATTATTCACCGTCATACGAAAACCATATATTATGTCATACTGGCTTTGCCAGAGACCAAAGCGAATTCGGCCCCTGGCCATGCGCATCGTCGTTCTTTTCAGGACAATCAACATAATTTTCGTGGTATCAAACCGAAAAAGTTTTACCGTTTCGAGGCTCAAAAATCGTTTCTGCAATTTCCAGTGCCCCAGTTGGGATTCGAAACGGGGCCCTCCGGATTGTTAGTCCAGAGCGTTGATAACTCGACCAACGCGCCACTCACAGCCAGGCTTTGAAATCTTCATTAATCTCATGCAAAATAAGTTCTTAAAAATTGATAGATTTGAGAATACTAAGATGCAAAATTCAGAAGTAAAAAGCCGTAGAAGGCATACATTTAAGACATATAATCACTACACCTTAGCATTCTTGGGAAATAACTCTACCCATATTTGATAACATATTGCAAACTTTAACGACAGTTAGATACAGATGTTGTAATGAAGTAATTTTATAAATTACAACTCATCTACCGGAACATTTCTGGTCTATTTATGTGAAAGTCAGTTAAATCTTGACAATCTTACACATATTTTATTATATTTTACTCTATCCTGTACGTATTTATCATTTTGTAAATGCATTGAGTTAATAAAAAGGTGTTTAAACTAATAACATACAAACAAGTATTTAAGTTTAAAAGTATTTTTTGTATTTATTTATTTATTTATTATAGTCTCATCTATGCATATTATTTACATAATAATACATAGCCATTCACAATGAATTATAAGAGACTTGATGAATCGATAATTGATCTAAAATGTATTTCTAGCTTTATACAGATAAAATTTGTCAATATACACTAGAGTCCTATGATACTTAATTAAGAGATCAGTAGTATCTGTTGGAAAAAGAATTCTTACATTTTATTATTTAAAATTTCTTTATATTATAATTGATTTCTTGGGATCAACCTGACACAAGTGTAAAAGACTGACAAAATTCCTCTGCAATATCACAGTTAAGACATAAGTATAGTACAGTTAAGACTACACATTATTTTCAAAGTATAAAAATGTTATAACCTATATAATAAAAATAGTTGTTTATCATAAAAAGTATTTTGTCTCTAGTGAAATAACAGTTCGAAAACGGCTTCTCAAACTATGCCATTTGACCCGTTTAATATTATAACAGTTTTCAAAAGAATTAAAACTGTAAGGACATACATGTGATATTGAAAAAGACTATCTGGAATACTTTATAAACTGTTAATTATCTGCATCACATGGCTGGCTATTAATGTTTAAGGGACTATCCTATAACTGATGCCAAACTAAATAACCTCCAAAACAAACAAGAGCTGTCCTTCACAAGTGACGAATGCCCCCGAAAGAGGTGCCTCACAGTCTGTGTCCTCTCCATGTGCTCAATAAATGTGCTATGTAATTTTAAAATCCTTCCATGCATGACAGAGTAACCATGCATACAGTATTCCATTACTTTTAAACACTAAGTGTGACCTTGACCTTTGAGGTAGGGACATGGTTCATGCAGACAACACATCTTGATGTGCTGAACAATTGTGCCAAGTTATTTTAAATCAATTAATCATTAAAAAATTACAGTCCTGACACAAATGTATGCATATATACAGGATTCCATTACCTATAAACTCTAAGTGTGACCTTGACCATTGAGCTAGGGAATTGGGTCTTGCATGCGACACATCGGCTTGATGTGCTAGACATTTGTGCAAAGTTATTTTAAAATCCTTCAAAGCATGATAAAGTTATAGTCCGGACACAAATGTATGCATATGTACAGGATTCAATTACCTAAAAACTCAACCTTTGAGGTAGGGACGTGGGTCTTGCACGCGACACGTCGTTTTGATGTGCTAGACATTTATGCTAAGTTATTCTTAAATATTTCAACGCATGGCAAAGTTACAGTCCGGACACGAATGTGTGCATATATGCATATATAGAGGAATCAATTACCTTCAAACTCTAAGTGTGACCTTGACCTTTGAGCTAGGGACTTGGGTCTTGCACGCAACACGTCATCTTGATGTGCTAGACATTTGAGCCAAGTTATTTTAAAATCCTTCAATGCATGACAAAGTTACAGTCCGGACACGAATGTGTGCATATATGCATATATAGAGGAATCCATTACCTTCAAACTCTAAGTATGACCTTGACCTTTGAGCTAGGGACGTGGGTCTTGCACGCGACACGTAGTCTTAATGTAATAGACATTTGTGCCAAGTTTTTTTAAAAATCCTTCAATGCATGACAAAGTTACAGTCCGGACACGAATGTGTGCAATATGTATATATAGAGGAATCCATTACCTTCAAACTCTAAGTGTGACCTTGACCTTTGAGCTAGGGACGTGGGTCTTGCACGCGACACGTCGTCTTGATGTGCTAGACATTTGTGCCAAGTTATTTTAAAATCCTTCAATGCATGGCAAAGTTACAGTCCGGACACGAATGTGTTCATATATGCATATAGAGAGGAATCCATTACCTTCAAACTCTAAGTATGACCTTGACCTTTGAGCTAGGGAAGTGGGTCTTGCACGCGACACGTCGTCTTGATGTGCTAGACATTTGTGCCAAGTTATTTAAAAATCCTTCAATGCATGACAAAGTTACAGTCCGGACACGAATGTGTGCATATATAGAGGATTCCATAACCTTCAAACTCCAAGTGTGACTTTGACCTATGAGGTAGGGACGTTGGTCTTGCACGCGACACGTCGTCTTGATGTGCTAGACATTTGTGCTAAGTTATTTTAAAATCCTTCAATGCATGCCAGAGTTACAGTCCGGACACGAATTTGTAAGTGGGGACGCATAGACGGGCGGAGAGACGGACGGACGGTCGGACGGTCGGTCGGACGGACGGACGGACGGACGGACAGACGGACGATGCGATTTTAATATGCCACCCTTCGGGGGCATAAACAATACTAGAATCTTTGGAAGTATTATAACTTTTTTTGAAATTGTATTTTTTTATCATTTTACGTTCATTGAACACATAACGTATGTCTCGAGAATATAATCTGCTACATGGGGGAGTGCCCCTTTAAACATGCAATGGGCCACTGAAAATGGGTGGATTGAATGGATCGGCTATTAGAACTAAAACAAATTCATTGCAATGGTCGCTAACGCTCATTTGCACTTAATTTGTTTATAATTATAATAACATGATATGTAGCCTACATTTCTTTTTGTGCCCGTCACCGTCTGTTTACATTTTAATTGATAGTGTAATACTATTGAAAATGAAATCGTTTAAAAGTGAAACTTCGGACCAGAAATACGCTATTGGTATTATAAATCTTTATACACAAGAATGTCCCTTCTATTCAACACTGAATGCTCAAATGCGAAAAGATTACCCAAACGACAGTACCGGTATATGGAGAAGTGCAGGCAACTTAATTAACAGAGGTCTCGACATACTTCGACCTACGATTCATAAAACGGTATATCGGGGATGTACAAAGATAGATATCCGGCCGGTTGCAGACAAGGAATATAGTTTCAATCAGATAATCAGCACAAGTACAGATAAAGCAACAGCCGCTGAATTCATCAAATGTCCGAAAGGCTTTCTCTTTGTTATAGACAATGTATACGGTGTATCGGTTGAAAAATATTCACACATCAGTGGTGAGAGGGAAGTGATGATCAAATCTACCAACGTATTCAAAGTGAAATCAGGCCCGTCGAATCAGAAGCAGATTACAGTATCTTCAATCTTGACGGACAAACGGATGTAAATTGCCGGAAAAAGCGTGATGCGTCCGATCAGACGTGTGTAATCAGGAAGCCGGATGCAAGTGGTGCAAACCAGCCGGGCGCAGAAAACATATCAATGTATACATTTTTGGTTGTGACGATTCTTATTTCGTATGAATGGATATAACTTAGTCTTACAAAGGTGTCTAAAGTTTTCTTTTTACCCCAGAATGTCTTATCAGCAGGTTAATGATAGCCTGAAAGTATAATAACAATGTATGTCAAGGTTACAGATTATGTCTAGAGATGGGTTCCTGCAATATGATGTTACCATATGTAATATAGAGTGTAATAAACTGTACACTGAGCATTTTGTGAAACCAGATCTACTTTTGTCTCAGAAACACATTTGAAATGACTCCCAAAGAAGCAGGATCTGAAGTGTAATGAGATATTCACTGTTATCCATGATATCCTTGTTGATAAAGCATTTTCCAAATTTCAGCTGCTTCATTGGACAACTTTGTAGCAATAGCAGCTCAATCTCGTGATAATATACATGAAAACATCGCATAGTTATTCCCGCAGCATGGATCACGACTGTTGGTAATACAGGAAATAGGCTCTCTAAGTTGACATCTGGGTTTATCATAGTTCAAATTGAATTATTTCCTTCCTTTCCGTGAAATTACGTTTCGTTACATTAATGACCTTAAATACAGTGGTGATACTCCAATAAATTCACTCCTATTTTGCTGTTTTAAATGCTAGATGCATGAAAAGGATTCGCACTGTAAAAGTTTACTGTGACATATGTGCAGGCTGATCATTATCTGCACTCGTCTAAAAGGCGTTATACAATAATTTGACGTCACCGGTCCAGGAGTAAGAGCATGGTGAAGTCACATGTATATGCATTTGTTGAAATATCTTGAATAGTAGGTACATTTCTTGATTGAGGCATTAAGATACCTTAATGGTTAACGAATTCTTAAGGTACTTTAAAAACAAGTCATTTAATGATGCACGCTGGGTCGGTAAGAAGTGTGACCTAATACAAAAGAACTGCAGTGTGTTCATTCCGAAACCACTTAACTCTTGATTTGTTATCATTAAAGTTGTAAATTTAATGTTTTAAGACAATATCTGTTAATATACTGTTAAATACCAACATGTGAGGGTGTCTAATTTCAACAAGTCCCAGTTATGTAAAATCGGTTGTATATTGATTTACTTTATATTCTTGCTTTTGGTTCTATCGTTTCCCCAGTTAGGGGATCATGTGATGATCTTCGCCGTCTGTCCGTCTGTCCTATCCATTAACTCCTCCTACACTGATTAAACCAGGAACTTGAAACTTTTCCCCAGTATCACTATGACCTCCTGGCAATGCACTATTCTTTAAGAATTTTCATCTCACCCCATGATCTTAAGCAGAGTGGGCTGGAGCAGGGCGGTGTCACTACATAATATATACAATATGTCTATGAAAAGAAGAAACTTAGGCATATGACACTCAAACTTGGTATGAAGATTGGTCAAGACTAGGCGTTGTCAATACACTGCCTATTAAAAAGATGACACTCAAACTTGGTATGCAGGTTGGTCATGCCTTGTGGATCATGACTACCTATATTGAGGTCAATTCAAAGGTGAAGGTCACCCTGATATTGAAAAGTAAAGTTAGTACAGTGCTGGGATACGAGATGGCGTGCCTTCGACAAAATTCTAGCTTACTTTGTTGTCCTTGCTTTCATTTTTAACAAATCTTTGTGTAAATGACTGTGCAATTGTGTAATGGTGACCTGGTAGCTCAGTTGGTACAGCCGTCGCCTTTTAGCGAACAGTCTCGGGTTCGAGTACCGGTCATGCTGCATGTTGTTCTCACGCTGTGACATGTTGATACTGTAGATTTAGTGTACTTTATATGTTTCATCGTTTATTCTAACACTACTGACAATTTCTCCTATATAGGCAAGGAAGGATTTGAGCGTGATATACCTACCAAGTTTATCACTCTAGGCGTCCGGAAATATTTTTGACTGCTGTCATTTAGATGCTTCGTAATCAATCACCCAGGCCTTCGGCATTCTTGATTAGATTTCTACGCATCTACACTCCACACAGTGATATACTAACCGGTATATCACCCAAAAATGAAATATATTTCCTATATAGATTGTCAGCGTTTGTTTACCTTTACATATATATGTACTATACAATGCTTGTTTTGTTGTCGCTGTCCATGCTTGTGTTTTTCCGTCTTACCCAAGAGATATAGTCAATAAAATAATCATATACCTAAATGCCATTATCAGTTTTGTCGTCCATGTATGAAAGATCAAGAAAATTGAGTTATAGAGCGGCTCAGTAAAATAAATGTTTAGTTGATTTTAGTTCCCTGTCGGTATTGGACGGGTTTGGGAACTTTAGTTTTGCGTGATCCGTCTGTCCCTCAATCCGTCCGGTATTTCGAGTCCGTGCTGTAACTTCTACACATACATAGACCAATTTCCAATTAACCTGAAACAATTGATGCTCATTTTACAATGATGTGTACATCCAGCCTCCAAGGTCAAGGCATACTTGGGACTAACACTTTCTAACATATGACTATATTGCAATACTTCGTGTCCCGACTTTAATTTCTACATGCATGGAGCAGTTTCCAAATTCAAATGCAACTTCACAAAGTTATTGCAAATAATTAGCGATGGCAACGAATATCCGGATATCAGAATATTCATTCAGACATCCAAATATTCGGATCCGATATAGGTACCCGAGTACTTGGTAAATGTGGCAAACCAAAACCCACCGAAAATGAATTTTAATTAAACACTTGAATATGTACGTTTTGTTTTCGTGGTATAAATACAGTCGATTAAGTGTTAGTTTACAATTTATACACGGTGTCCATGGTGATGACACGTTATGCGGTCAATTTTTGGCGATAGACAAAAGAGATTATGCAAACAAAATAATTTCAATTTCTTGTCCGTCTATAGGAGCCTAAATTGTTTAACAAATCGCCCCATGAGTCAAGTCACATTTTATACTTCTTGAGAAAATTGAGCTTTCAAGTTCGGATGTAAATTATAAATCACACAATGGCCTAATAAAATGACAGTCAAGTACTACGTATATACAGTTGTATAAAGGGTATAATTTCCTAAATAGATGCACTTTGAGATGATTAAAGGTTTTCTCAATTTTAAAATAGAAGTCTCCTTTTTTCATAAATTTTTCAGTATTAACTTCTTACAGTGCTTAATGGCGACATCTGTCATTTGTTTACTTTTTGTGTACATGAACAGTAATGAATTATGGAACAGTGTTTTAACAGCAAAAAGTTGTCAAGTATATTTTTCACAATTGGAATATGAATAGTTAACGGTTATTTTGTGTTTTAATCTTTATAAAGTTATTAAAATTGCTATTCTTCACATGCATGTATCAACTGTAACAACTGTTTAAAACAAGTGATACCTAGAGACATTTCAGTTAGTTCAAGCAGATAGTTTTTTTCTTGTTTTCTAATTGAGTCTTGCTACATTTGCATCTACTGAACATGTCTTCTTCGTCTGTCTCATCATCAGCAGGTTGGCCTGGATATCTGTCACAGATTGAATTACTGATTGAAAGTGTTTCATAATAATGGTGAACCTCTTTGGGGATAATCCCTTTTAACACAAACTATTGAGATGTTTCTTCTGCAGAGAGATTGGTAGCTTACATTTGTAACAAAACCCAATATCATAATCTCGCTCAGGCCATCCAGGTTGGCGTCATTTCCATCTCAATCATTTTGACTGGATTCCAATCTCCACAATGTATCCAATGTATTTGTAGTTAGTGGATTTTGGTTCCGTCAATTGAAGGAGTAATTCCTGACAAATGATTTAAAATCAATCACATGATTGCTCTTCAGTGGGACTACAATGTATGGTTCGCAAGACAAAAACTGGTTCACAACTGAGATGATACAATAGCTTATGTATTCGTGTTATTCGTCTTTGTACAATTTCCACATTTTCTTGATCTTGATGTCAAGAGCAAGGTAATGCTGTTTTGACTATTTTCCTAAGTAATATAACTCCATCCTGAAAAATAATTGATGTGATTGTTGATGTACTTTCCTTGATCAAAACTCATCTTATATACTGATGTTGTGCTTCCTCTAATATCATTTCCTTTGAAAAACCCATGCCGCTTCCTTTCGATTTTGTAAGCAATAAATTTGTTACTAACATCAAATGCTTTCTTAAAACATTTTCCGCACACTCTTTCTCTCTTAGTTTGCCCAATTTGTAAGAACTATTTAAGTGACTTTGTTTTCTTGCCCTTTCCTTTCCTACTAGAGCTATTTTATTGTTTTATTATCATTTCACAGATAAAGTGCCTTTGTCTCACGTATGAACCAAGGCTATAATAACATTCAAATATTTGTGTCCTCTCCTCGTTACTTCATTACATTTGAATCGGTAGCGTGAACAGTCATGCTGATGTACCATCTTACCTTGGACTGGTGTTCCTTTAACAGAAACATAAGCCATTCCTTCTAATTGTGTTTGTTTTTTTATATTCCTTTTTCATTGTGTTTCAATTCTCAAGTTCTTTCGACTGCTTAATTTCTTCTGGGGACTTCTGTAGTCTGCTCGTTTGTGAGGCTTGACACATCTGTTGTTTAAGCAGGGTTTTTTTCTGGAGTTATGTGTCCTATTCTGGAAGATACTGCAGATTAATTTGATTGTGTTTTTGGTGTAGACACTAATGTGTTTTGACTCTCTTCTGGCATCACCGTAATGCTCTTCATTTCGCATTGCAAAATATGCAATACTTATCACTTCTTCTGGTGATCTTGTTGCATCTGATGGTCGAATTTCATACACAAGTGTATTCATTGCACTAGAGAAAACTCTGATAACAATATTGTATTTATCTGCAATTGCTAAGGTTAGGTAGTCTGCCACAGTATTATCCCATCTTTCATTTCTTTAAAGGCTGTCAAATTCCCGAACAAAGTCATCTGTGCAAGAGAAAAACGATGATAAGTTAGTTCTGATCATGCCCTATGGGTCAAAATTGACAACGTCCGCGCTGAGGGGGGGGGGGGGCGTCACTTGTCTGTATATAGAGTTAAAGGAGAAACCTAGCTATCAATGAGTTCCCATAGCAACCACTGACTTACAAAGCAACCTCTGACTTCCTTAGCAACCAGTTACTTTCTAATAAACCACTTACTTCCCCGAGCAACCAGTGACTTCCTCTTGGAACAATTGACTTCCTTAGCAACCAGTGACTTCCAATAGCAACCAGTGACTCCCTTAGGTATATGCACTGGTACTCAGGTGAGCGATATAGAGCCATTGTGGCCCTCTTGTTCATTGAATATTCATGAAACTTAGTCAGAATGATTATCTTGATGCATGAGTATGGATCATCTTGGGTAAAACACTAGGTCTTTGGGTCAAATCATTAAAAACCTTGTGTACGCAATATATGTGGCGTTTTTCGTTGTACCTTCATGATACTTGGTCAGTATGATTGTCCTGATGACATTCAGGTGGAGTTTGAAATAGGGGTTATATGAATTAAAAAATTAGGTCACCCAGTTAAAAATTAAAAACTTCTGTATGCCATACAGGTGATATTTACAACCAAATCATCATGTAAAGTGGTCAAGAGGTTTGTCCTGACAAGGTCAAATGTTTGTGTTAATGGTATAATGGCCCTGTTGTTTCGATTAATTGATAAACCTCTGCATTTTGCTCATCTTGTAACTGAGTAACCGAAGTTTTACTGACAATGGTAGATAATTTGAGAATGTGACATATCTTTGCCCGATTATTTTGGGTTCTCTTGTAGTCAGTGTTACTTAGATCAAGCCTAGTCTTATTATATCACCACTTACTATGTAAGTGGGGCTATGATAGTAATGAAGTGGGTGCTATATAGGATTTACGGGCGAGGTCTCGTCCCTCCATCTTTTTCGTCCGGTCCATAGCAACTAAATGCATTGGAGTTTGTTCTTAAATTTACTCATAAATGTTCATCAAAACCAGATAATGTGTTGTGTTGATGACTCAGACTTTTACATCAAAGTTCAAGGTCAACATTGAAGGCCAAGCCAAATATGTTTCCGTTCCATAACATATAAAATGCCTGATGGATTTTCTGTATACTAAACACAAATGTTCCCAATGACCAGACGATCGGTTGCGTTTATGAGTTTGACTTCTACTTCTAAGGTCAAAGTTACAATTGATTCATTAATCTGCATTTGATACTTATCTTTTCCCTAATATCTGTCATTTTTACACTAACAGAAGTGAACAAATCCCAACGAAGTGGTAAGTGGAGGTCTAAATCACATTCAGTGAGAGCTCTAGTTTATTGTTGACCAACTAGATTCTAGATTTGAGGGAATGCAACATCCAGACTTTTTCAACCAAGCAGAGGTATCATTTTGATAAAGGTCGGAAGCCGTGTCGTAGGAAATATTGGACAGCAACATTCCTTTGTCTTTCTGATATTAACCAGACACGTGTCCTTTCTCACCCTGAAAAAGTCTGCTCACAAAAAGCTGGTTTAGGAGTTAAGAAAATCAACTTTAATACTTTGGATTCACAGTCAGAGGTTAATTCAACTCTAACGAGTTCCCAAAATTGGCAGATAGTGGGGGATATGAACTGATGTATTATCATATAAAGACAAAATATTCCCATATAAGACAAATTTGGAATTACAATCTACACGTTTGAAATTATATAAAGACATAACGGTTCCATATATTGTATTTCGATATCATATTAAGACAAAATGCCTCCATATATGACAAATTTGGAATTATAATATATGCGGTTCGAATCATATAAAGACATAACGGTTCCATATAGTGTATTTCGATATCATATAAAGACCAAATGCTTCCATTTAAGACAAATTTGGAATTAGAATTTATACGGTTGGTTTCATATAAAGACATAACGGTTCCATATATTGTGTTTCGGTATCATATAAAGACAAAATACTTCCATAGAAGATATAATTTATACGGTTGGCTTCATATTAAGACATAACGGTTCCATATAGTGTATTTCGATATCAAATAGGAGAAATTTGGAGTTATACTCTATACGTTTGAAATCATATAAAGACATAACGGTTCCATATATTGTATTTCGATACCATATAAAGACAACATGCTTTCATATATGACAAATTTGGAATTATAATCTATACGTTTGAAATCATATAAAGACATAACGGTTTCATATAATGTATTTCGATACCATATAAAGACAAAATGCTTTCATATAAGACAACTTTGGAATTATAATCTATACATTAGAAATCATATAAAGACATTACAGTTCCATATATTGTATTTCAATATCATAAAAACACAAAGTGTTCATATAAGACAGTCATGGCTTTCCATACATATTATCTATGGAGTGTTCATTATAAGAGCAATTAGTGAATACACCCATTTTCTGGTGATATTGTAATCTGATGCACAGCCTTGTTTATCATTGCAATTTGGCCTCCATTGTTTCATAATAAAACTCCTCCGGTATTAAGTGTTTCATGATTTTTTTAAAAAATCATTATCAATTCCTGTATGCATTTTATAACTTAAGCATGCATTTTTATCTTCTTTGCATCAGCATTTGAAAAACAGTCCT
>JAFMSR010000009.1:14091300-14153039 GCA_022818135.1 Saxidomus purpurata | reverse complement strand
AAAACGTCTGTACGAGTGATTTTAATGATCATTTTGTAATAATTTCGATCATACTGTCACTGTTGAAAGGGGTTTCAGTGTGCCAAATAATATCAAAGTTTAATGTCTATGGTTGAATCCACTAATGAAAAATTCGCTTTGTGAACAAAGTTGACTTTTGAGATGCAGTGACAAAATAAAAAGCATCCAAAGAGAAACACCTGTTGTATTGCCAACCCTTTGATTACCCACCGTTTTGCGATGTATCAGATGCAGTTTTACAGAATTTCTAAATGACCCCCAAATTCTGATATATGGGGGGTCACAAATGACCCCTTAAAATTCTGATATTCACACATGTATTTGTACGGTCTGTGTTGTCCTGATATTTACACATGTAGGTGTGCAGACTGTGTTGTTCAGAGACAATCGATCCTCCAGCACTTTCAGTCCTTTGATTTTCTATTTTGATGACATGAATTTTTAATCTTTAAGCCATTATTGGTCTGATTTAAAATGATATAAAACTTAAGTTCTCGGGTTACAATACGCCCGCACTAATATATTTCTAATGGTAATCTGTTGGCGACAAATTGATCAAAAACGTTTCAGTTAATGAAGTACATACAATGACCGAATATACGGATATTCGTTCGGAAGGCTGACCGAACATCCGAATACATGTACCAATTTGGGTATTCGTTTACATACGTACTTGAAATAATACAATGGTGTGTCACGTACCATAACCAGGTGGATACATCCAGTGTAAAGGTCGCACTTTGGGCTCAGAACCACTAAGATAGGGCTATTAATCCCTTATTTTGTGTCCGTGCTATTACTTCTGCATGCATGTTTTAAAACATTGACATGCCTTTTGAAATCTGAATTTAGCCGTTGTCCTCTATGCTCATGTGTCTTTGCAAATATGCTAATTTTTACTTCCATGTTTATGTTTAATCCATACAGAGAGATTGTAAATAAATCTTGAATCTTTGTAATCGTCTGCTGTTCAGTAACGTCACCAGACGTTACTTTTTAGCAGGTTCATTGAAACGTTAACCGTAGTATTCAACATCACCAGTGTTGTTTCTCACTTTGAAGCGGTGGGGTCTAGTAGGGGTTGGTACCTATAGGAGGAAAAATACGCGCGTAAATGATAAATGATAAACAACACCGATCATTTGCTGTACTGTAGAAACAAACATATCAACGATTCCTTAATGAGGGAGAATTTATTTTAAAGAGGTTGATGATGCCGAATAACGTCGAATACTTCGTTAAACACGGTCAAGATTTCGAAAATGATGAAAGTAACAGTGATAACAATGATCAAACCATCATGTCATGATGAACATTATACATGATTATGCAAAGAACATGATTATGCAAAGAACGAGCTATCAAACAATTTAAATTGATTCTTTCTCCTCAATTTCAATTTTTTCACCCTGTAATTTTTTGTCACCATGTGCTTAATTAATACTTTTTGGTGGAACGCACATTGCGTGCGTTCGAGACGTATGTGTGTGCATAATTTTTCATAAATCTGCTTAAAGTTACATTTCAAAGATAAACTAACATGTTTCTATATTGCTCTGACCATCACAGATCCCCTGATTACCACCGCTTGCATCGATATTACCTTCTGCTCCGCGAAAATAGCGTTTTCTTAAATTCTCCAAACGTTTCAACTGGCCTTCTCGTCTGCGCTCTATTGTCATCTGCTTCCGGTTCAACGGCGCATATATTACCCAGACTCTTTAATATAATTATGTAAATTATGGGTATCACTATCTGTTTTTATTCGTTCCATACTAGTTATGATTATTCTACATTTGTGTATCAAAAGATGGCTGTTTCAACATGCATCTTTGTCTAAGCGGACCTAACGATTCATGTATGGCGCCAAAATGTGCCCATTGACGTCAGGCGACGTTATCATTAATCTTGATGTCCGAACTTTACTTTATTGCAATTTTATAAAAAATAATGCGCGAAGACCCGTCTTTTTATTTTATACGTTATTTGTTAGTATCTACGCTTAATCCCGGTGTGAGTCATTAATTGGTTGAATCTCGTTCCGTTGACCAAAACTAACCTTAAAGTGAGTCGGGGGTCACAAGTTTGGCTGAAAAAATGGTCGGATTTTCAGTCAATGATTAAACGTTTCGCGTTGGAAATAATGACGGCAAAAACATCTATAATTGAAACATGCATATTTTGCAGAAAGAGAGCTAGAATATTGTATTTTTGAAATTATAATAGGGTCAGATTTGAACCAATGATGCATGTAGAACGTTGTTTTACACCACGTGACATACGACGTCACATTCTAGGAAACGAAGTAAATTATATAAAAACTAAAACGAATATAATACGAACAACAACGCTGGAGTACAATTATGCAGAATTTAATAACAATTGAAGAAAACTCGATTTTTGACGTCTGACGTCGGAGAAAGGTCGCATACTACCTAAAGCAGGCACAATTGCAATTATTTGTCCTTGCGTCGGTGAGATGAATAGTTGTCTCAAGATTTATCAAAATGATTCGAAGGGTTACAGAGGCAGGAAGCAGGCACAAACGTTTATGGATGAACAACTGGACTGTTTGCATGACAGAGACCATTCAAATATTCCTCCGCCATGTTGTTTTTGGTAACAAAGTCGTTGCGTGTTTCTTCACGACCAGTCTTATGGTTATGTATGGCGTGTAGACTTATTTAGTTGATAAGAAGAGGAATTGATATTTAAAAAAAATCAAGCAAATTAATACTGTTTCATCATTTTCACTCGACGCCACGTCTTTTTCGTGACACAAAATGTTTAACCAGTCCATCTGAACTGTAAATTTAAAAGTTGTCCTCAAATAGTATACCCGATGAAGAAGGTCTTGCTTCAACACAACACAGTAAGATTGTTTTATCTAAATTAATTTCAACACGGGATTGTTTGATACAACATTATCGAAATCTAAACAATTTAATGTGTTTATCTTTATATTTTACATTGTTCAACCACAATTTTTAAATTTGTGCATTCTAAAATTCATAGTATAATTCAATCCTTAATTTTGTTCATACTATCAGTAAAATCAGACGTGTTACATTGAATTTACTTGAAATATTAAAGAAACTCGCGTTTTGTGATGTTTCGGTGTATGCTTAAAATAGGGTTAAACTCTCTATGCCGCAGTTAGTGCGAGTACACCGCTTCTTCAGCCTATTGTACAACACGCGTGCATTTTCGTAGATGTACTTATACGGGTCTTCGTTTGAAAATGCACTTCGGTTTTACGCAGTAAGCCCCCAGTGGAATCCCTTATAATTTGAACCGACAGAGACTTTCCAGCAAAGTAAATTATAGGAACTTGTCTTTTCATGAAATCGTTAAATAGTTCATTATTTTCACGAACTGAGTCTGCTAGCCGTCTTCTTCGTGGTGGTGGTTCGTCACAATTATCGGACAGATCAGCGGCAATGATCACGTCGCTCTGCTGGTCTTGGCTGTCGGAAACGTGGCATTGGTCCCGTATCATCCACTACCCTGCTTGCTTGAGGCTGGACACTGTTGTCATTGTTCTGCAGGCGGCTGTTGAGCATGGGCATCGTTTGCATCGTTTTGCACATCGCTGGGACCAGCTGGCTGTTGAGCATGGGCATCGTTTGAATCGTTTTGCATATTGTATACACAAAGTTTTTCTATGATTTGACCCCGTGACCTAGTTAATGACCCTAAAATGACTCATATTCGAACTTGACATTGATTTCATCAAAGCAGTCGTTATTACCAATTTTGATAAAGACCCATTGAAAAACGCACCCTGTATTACATACACAATGTCAAGTGTGTTTGTGAACAGACAGACATACAGACAGACGACAGACAGACGACGGACATGAGGCGATCACAATAAATCACTTTTTGCACGTCATGCTCAGGTGAGCTAAAATCGAGTTAGACAATTATTTATCCTATCTGCTAATATCGATATCATAGACCAACATAAGACAGGTTTTTGATACAAATTCGCCAGTTATAAATCTGTTTTGGTAATTCAAGGGCTACCGGTATTTCTCCTAGGACTTGAAACAGTCTAAATTACACCGATAACCTCGACAGAGTGGGAGCGGCTTGATAGAGCGGAAACGGCTGACGGTAAATAGAAAGGTTTTGTATAAGGGTTTAGTCTTTAAAGATTTTCTTGATATGCTGTTTTATGCAAGGAAATCACCACTACAGTATTTCCAAATCTCAGCACATAGAACACAGTTTTAGTGATGTTGTAGAATTTTAAAGATAACCGACTGAAATAAAGTCATATAGTCTCTTATACTATTTATCATATGTTATTGGTGTTTTTTGTGTGTGGTATATGGGATGTATTAACGGTCTAGATTGATACTACCCTAGCCGTTAGTTGTGCTCTGCAACCAGTTGGTAAATAGCGCTGCCCTTAATCAGTAAATTGCATAAAATTAATAACATTTCTTGACATTATTTTGATACAGTACATATACTTATGCCTTGTAATCGTCATAAAGTAATGTAAATATAAACGTGATTTGTAGTCATACAGATATGTTCTTGTGTGGAAGTAATTATTATGATTTGAAAAAGAGTAAATAAAACAAAAATTTCCCCTCAATGTCTTCCGTATTTGCATTTTGTAAGAAAAACATTCAGTGAATGGTTATGACTAAAATTCGGAAAAAGAGCATGTAGCATTTTATACTCTAATATAGATGAAGCATCGCCGAGTTTGGTTTTATATCAATGCCCCTAATTACTATGTGCAATTGAAAAGAATTTATGTTGATAGCCAAGTTTTCAAGATGCAATCCAAACAAAAAGTTACAAATTGCAATAGTTCATCAATTGGGCAACAGTAATGACCCTGGCGTTTTTTTTAGTTACTGCCAATGTCTACAGTCCGTAAATGAACGCTCAAGTAAATGGTATTAATACTTTTAATTATATTGTCTGAAGAAAAAACGTTTTAAAGGGAAATTATTAAAGCACGAGTCACACCAGAGTTCTTCCTCTCCATGTTTCACTAGACATTTACTTGTAGACGGAAAATTGAACTTTTTGTAACACAGTATATGATGAAGTACTTAAATAATAACATAATAAAGTTGGGTGGTATATGGACTGTTACATGAATGTGAAAGTTGCCATTGACACGTAAACCTATTTTTGGATATGCTTTATACAGAAAAATCAAACAAACTACATTGATGATTGAATGCAGTACCTTTTGTTAATGCATGATGTTCCATTCCGTATCATTGAATACTTTGTGTTAATACGTAATGTTTCCAGTTTTATGTTTTTGTTATAGTAAAATCCTATCATAAATTTAAAAAGAAAATAGAGCTTTCTAGAACAAATCGACCAGTTTGTTCCAGGTTTGTTCGTTATTTACTTTGACAGGTGCAGTCGAGATATTTTTCACATGTTGTTTTCCTTACTTAATACAAGTCAAATGTTTGAACGCCACCAAATGTAGTGGGGGTTGCGATAAGTAGTAATGTTGGATTTAATGTATGGTGATTAACCAAACCTAATCTTTTTGCACTCTAATTTTGTATATGGCTGACCATTTGTTAATGTTTAATGCTAAAAAAGATGATTCTACGTCAAGTCTATAGGTATTGTTTCCTCTGTATGAATTATCAAATCATTGAAATAATAATTTTTTATTTACTTTCCTAAGTTTAGAATTCTAAGATATAAATTTGCTTCAATTTATATTATTCATGTACGAAAGAAAAAAATATTTCCAAGATATAAATTAATTTGTTCCCACTATATAAATAAAGTTAATTCCACTCCGGCGAGGTTTCGATCTCTGATCTCCCGTGTGCCAAGCGGGGATTCATTACACTGTGCTATCGGGGCATTGAATTTAAGAGCGTATAACTTCGTTATTGACCAATACGTGTACAGACGTTTGTTTCGGAATGGCGGTACAAATTTATGTAAACAAACGAATTTAACTTCCCAGACACTTTTAATAAGAAGTGGACACATCATAAACTTGGTAGTTTCGTAAAGTATATTCAACTATCTGTTAGTAGTCATTCGTTTAAAATCGGCTATTTACGTAAAATTTAGACTGGTTCGCGATCTCAAATCAAAAGACCGCTTGTTACAAAAGAACACATTGTGAAATCAGTTTACAGTCTAAAAGGAGTTACGTCACCCCATGGAAATTTTACTTGCTGCATTCCAATATACACGCCACCTTCAGGTGGCGTGTAATAATGGATAAATTGTGCAGAGTAAAATTTACTCTTTTCACCGTCTTGCATGAAAAGGGAATTGGAATTGGTAAAACAAAGACGACTGATATTTTCGCGGTTGATTTTCATAATCATTAACTTCATAAGTTAACATATTTATATGTAATTTAACCATGTTTAGTGTCTCAACGTGATGCAATGGAGTTGCATTATACCATTTTTAGCGTAAGGTTGTAAATTAGTTCCCCTGCAGCTAGAACACGAAGCTCGTCAGAATTTGCCATTTTTCACTTTTATTTTTCTTCATTTCCATAGCTGTAACGTTAACACTCAGTCATATTGCTCAATTGTCTCTTTTTATCAATCAGAACTTATTACAACTGTCTTAGATTTTCAATTCCTCTATATTTTCATGGCTTCACTGAACTGGCAAGTTGAAATGGTACGGCAAACAGGAAAACGGCGATATAATGTACCTCCTGGTTCCCAAGCTGGACGACAGCATGACCCAGCTCATGTGCCCCCCCCCCAACCTGGTCGGCAAGATCCAACTCCCCCAACGGTGCGGCTAGATCCACCTGTACGGCAAGATCCACATCCCACACAGGCCCCCACTGGTACTGCAAAATCTACTACCTCCACCGATAGGGCAAGATCAACCTCAGCCACGGGGACCGTAAAAACAACCTGTGATGCCGCCTTGCACAGGTACAGCGTCACAACAGCAAGGGGTCACCCCATCCTTGGACATTGCCTCTAACGTCCTACAAGTTCAACCGCCAACAGGTTCTGGTATACCTTTCGATCATTTCGACAATTTACCACAAAGGCTGCCAAGCATGCAATCAGCTTTGGGTAGCCATTTTTCTCAGTCACTAAAGAAATCATTTCCTCTGGGAAATATATAGATTTGTCGTCATTACTGGAGGCCCCAATGGAGAGCAACCATAGTAAAATATTGTTCTTAATGATTCAGGACAGCCACAAATAGAACAAAAAAGATTATATTTCTAAATGGACGGATGCATTTATTATTTATTCTAGCGTTTATCTGGGCAGCCACCCGGAAAAAATCATGACATGCTAAAGTATATGCAAACTATTAGATTATGAGCAGCCAGGCAAACCGACGGCTGGAAATCTTACGACCAACAATTCCGGCTGCGCCTGGAGCACGTTCCAAGTAAATCCTGGGCGGCCGTGGGCCTAGAACTATGGTTGCTTTACATGGGACCTCCAAGGCAGGAAGCAATTTCGGTTAGCAGCAGTAAACTCACAGGTAGAAAATGCTATGATTTTAATTATACTAAGTGCCTGAGACAGTTCTACAATTATAAACATCTTTGTATTATTTGCAGTAATGATCATCCTTCCACGTCATGCCACCTCAAGCCTCGCACCCTAACCCCCGGGCGCAAGGAACTGTACGGGGACCTGTCCCCCGGGCCCCGTTCAGCCCTCGTTCACGACCTCCAGGTGCCAGTGTATATGGTTACCCTAACCAAAGGGGACAATCCTATTATTATATCTACCAGTTTTTGGTAATTGGGGAAATCTCCAATAAATGTTGAACTCATTTGCTGTTATTTAGATCTATACCAAAACAAAGATGATGCTGTAATTTTAGAAATTGGCTTCCGGTATGGCTTTAATTTGGGCTACTTTGGGTCACACAGAGCATTGAGCTGCAATAATTTGCTGTCCACAGGAAATAAGAGAGAGAAATTGGCAAAAGAAGTTGAACTGGGTCGAATTGCTGGCCCGTTTGAAAAGCCAACAGTTTCGAATTTAAAAACCAGTCCAATAGATATTGTTCCATAGTCTGATGGGGGCTGGCGTTTCATTTAGCCTTAAAAAAAGGTTAATGGCAAAACGAGACATTAAAGGAGTATTTGGCTTGCAGCCAATTTTCCCAAGAGATTTTCATCTGCTTGCGGTTTGATAACAGGCTTTATGTCGATAAGTGCCTACCAATGGGTTTGTCCAAATCGCCTTTGCTTTTTGAGAAATGTTCAACCTTCATCCATTGGTCCCTTTATCACTATTTGGATGACTTTATTGTGTGCAGTGAGCACGGTGCATCTCAATGCTCAACCCTGGTGGCCACATTTGAACTCGGATTCCTATACTTACAGAAAAATATGTTGGACCTACCATAGTTCTAACATTCTTTTGCTTAGAATTAAATAACAGCTAATTGCTTCAGGGCTGCACAAATAAGAAAAAGTCGTCACTTAAGGAACTTCAGTCCCTAGTTTGGATATTGAGCTTTTTTGCTCAGGCAATTAGAAATAGTCGAGCCTTTTTGCGTCTGTTTTATGACGCTATGGCCGGACTGAAAAGGCCATTTTACAAAATAAGGGTAAATCACGAAATGAAGGAGGACAGAGTTACGTGGATGTAATGTTTGCAAGAATTCAATGGGGTTGTGTACATTCCAGATAAGGTGTGGTTAGATAATACGGTGCTGAACCTCTATATTGACAGTGCCGGTGGTCCTGATCTCGGATGTGGCTGCTATTTTTCAGTTAGGTGGGCTTTTTTCCCTTGGTCTGATCATTCGAAGGGCAAAGACATCCTTCTTGACATTACCTTTTTAGAAATGGCCCCAGTTCTCCTTTCAATAATGTTGTGTGGTGAAAGCCTTCATGATAAAAGATACGGGCTTCCATGGGCGAGAATTCACCACAGGAAATACTAGTGCAATTCAAGTGACTGATTTAAGGAAGGAGGCTGATAGATTGCTGAACAAATCATTGTCTGAGGCATGATAATAAGGAATAAACAGATGAGTTGTATGTTATACTGTCGAATTTTGTTTTCATCTATAATGATTTTATCGTTGTACTTGGGCCAAAAGCCCATGCAAGCTATAGCTGGCTCTTTGCTTAGCCCTACGCAGCTAGCATTAAGTTAAGATATACGCAGTAATCTTCAACTGCTTTTATCAAAGAATTAGCGCAGGTCAGTTTTCTGTGCAACTCTTTGGCTTTTATTTGGCACTGATCAATTATTTGTGCAGAGCTGCTGCTCCCTGATCACGGCTCCAATTTTTAGTCTGCGCTGCTGCTAACTGTTGGTTTGGCAGTGGCCCTCGTCATAGTTGGTTCCCTTCTGTGACAGCGCCAGAATATATTATAAGGTGGTATTATGACAGTAAAGACATTTGGATTGCTAGTAGTAGTCATTCCCATTGCTGGCAACAATACTCAGTTTAATATGTGCTACTTATTTCATTCGACGCCGCCAGTATTTGGGATGCAAAATAAATTTGATCCATGGACGCGAGTCTATGAATAGCTTCGTAAAGAAATAAAATTAAACACGTAATTTTTCTACATTCGAGGCCTCCAGGACATGAGCTTTGATTTGTACACAAACTTCTAGAAAAGATAAGTAAATCAAAACCATGTCCGCAAACTAAACTCCTTAACACATGCAATAAAATAAGAAACATAAAATGACAAGATGAAAATCACACAGAATAGATTTTTCAAAGAGTCGAAATATAAATTAGTGCTAAGTTTGTGCGACTGCCTCGCTTGTTTGAGTGCCATCATCTGATGCCACTGTCAGCGATACAGGAGAAGCTGTATATGTCTCTTCGGCTGAGGACATGCTATCTTCTATCAGTGGCTGAAGCTTCGGCGACGTTTGCTCTCGAATCTGCACGTCAGTTGGCTTGCTAGGTGCACATGCCGATGCAGGAATTGCACCTGAATAAAATGGTGCAATTCCACACGCCCTAAACCCATTTTTAATGTTATTTGGGAAGACAGCGATGTCCCAAGCTTTGTTAAAAAGGCAGGGAAACGACCATTTATTGACAACATGTAGTGGATGCTCTACTAGGAAGTCAGAATATTGTTCGTTATAGGCCGCTTTCAGAGGGCCAAATACTGTGCGGTCAAGGGGCTGAAGTATATGTGTACAATGGGGTGGCAAAGATAACAAAATAATGTTTTCTGAAATGGCGCGTTCGATGATAGCCATGGTCTCATGGGACCCATGAGACAACACTTAAAATGCTTCAAATTTATCAAATTTATTAACTATATTTTTGGTTTTTGATAATCTAAGCTATTAAAATGAGCTAGAAAGTGAAATCATTACACAAATGTATTAAATAAGTACCGAAAATTTATTTTGAAGCAGGTCTCTGTTTTGTCAAGGAAATCAAAATTTCGCGCCACGCAAAGAGAATATCACATGTCATGTATCGGAGCATGCGCAAGTGAATATTTCGGAGAGATGACGTCTTCAGATGCATACTGTTACGTAAAGGTTTATTCAGGGGAGGGAAGCACATTTTGTTGCAGGTATTAAAATGTCACATTCTGTAGACGACAACGATGACCGTAAATATTCGTCCGTATTTTACCGATGTCCGTATTTATCCGGATTTCCCCTACAACTGTATAAATTCAATATAAAAAATATCCCCAGGAGTTATATTTTGTATAATTTATTTAATTCATATCAGTTGTTTTGATAAAGAATAGCATTTACCGTTCTTATAAATAAAGAGAAATATAAATTTCGTTAATAGATAAATATTAATAAATCCATTCTCAGACTATCGGACATGTTTAAAATGCGACTCACATAACGGTCTTATTGCGGTCCTATAACAGAAAGCGCAGCTCAGCGGAAATATTTTGATTTTTGTTAATAGATTCTTTATATAACTTGAAATAACTTCTAAAGTAATGTATGTTATTGTGATGTAAAGTTAGATTTTATGAATAAATGTAGTTAAAACTGCTTCTGTGCGATACAAAGGGATACTAGTTAATGAGTTGTGACAAATATAATAAGATATGATTAAACTAAACTAGTTAATATGCTGTTTGTCTTATATTTCAAATGATATCATGAACAAATCCGTCTATGCAACTCCTGTAAAACATTCGCTCATTTCAAGTAGATAATAGTCAGTGTATGAAAAACTATTTAATCACTTTACGGAGAGCTATTAAAATGGAAAAAAAACATCTTTCGCGGCGTCTTTTATGTCTGCATAACTGTTTCGTCTTATATATATATATATATATATATATATATATATATATATATATACACGTTAGTTAGGGTCAAGCCATTGAGCTGGCGACCCGTGCTTGCTAATGTAGCCGTGGCAGAAAACTCCAAAACCTTTAAACACAAGATAAAAAAATTAATCAGATTTGTTAGGAATATGTTGTTAAATCATTCTTTCAACCAGGTATATTTGTCGAAGTTCAAAGTCACATAGTGGTTAAATGTCGGTCTCCAAGTTCAAGAGAGTAGATACAACGTCAAGTGGGAATTTTGCACTTTGCATCCTCTTACTTGTTTTAGTGTTGTTTTGTCTGCCTCTCCAATAACTCCCGTTCTACATTCTGACGTACTATGCCCCTTCAACATCGCAATGTATTCGTTTCAAATATAGATAAGTTCAAAGCTCATCTTACAATATTTGGTAAAACCGATCCAAAGGCAAAAAAATGTTGCGGTTATCAACATTATTCACTGTTTACGAAAGACATTATACATTTCTGTTACAAGATGGCCACTTTTTGTATCAGTCTTAAGTTAAGTTGGACGTGACTTAAACAGCTTTGAAATTTTCTATAATTATGGAAAACGAATGAAGCGACATTACACTTTAACACAAATTGAATATACAGTATTGTCCACTAAAAGTGTAAATTTAGAGAATAACGAACAAACTTCACAATCCCGGGATGATTTGTTCTAGACAGCTCTAATTTCTTTGTACAAGTTTTAAGTCGGTAGTAGCGAATTCGCTTGAAATAAATACCGGTACATTTGAACAAATTTAGAAAACATAGTTTGCGAAAATTCTTTATATAAGTGAAAATGGTCTTTTAATTGTTTAATTATTTATTTAATAGGCATAAATTATGTACAACTTTATGACTAATCATTTCAATATGAAATACTATGTGATGTACTTAAAACTTTTTCTATTGTTTTGTTTTCTTAAAATTAAAACAGCTTTTCAAACTACAAATCTCAAAGTTTTATTGACACAACATTCATATGAATTTAAAACAAAACCACCAAATAGCCCAGTCAACAATTTTTACAACATGTTCTCTATATGACTTTCAATTTGTGTTATAATTTGAGTCTCATAAAATTCCAGTCACGTTTGTGCCGGGGTCCTCAACTGATTCAGAGTGTTTAATCTATTCATAAGCTGTGCATTTGAAGTTAATGGAGTTTATCATCTTTTGGATATCTTTTTGCATTGTTCTTTTAATAGCACTTGGTGAATAACTTTTAAAATAAACTTGAACTATTTCTGCAGACTTTTACTTAGACATCGCCATGTTGAATAAACCACGTGATTTAAATGATATCACCCTGTATAAATGTCGTTAACGTTTTTCTGTTCTTTTGAATGCATTAAAAAGTTAAGTATCTTGTGACTTTTACGGTATATCAATTTGGCAAATCCGTAATTTTTTTGCAATTTTAGAACAAAAAAATAGTATCATATATTTTGTATCACCGTGTACATATCCAGCATCACGTACAAGAGTAATTGATGGTGCATTAAATACTCACACTATTTTAATTGTTTACTACCTAAATATGTCATTGGAAGACCTTTATCATGCCTTACCGACTTATTTACTCACCGTATATGGAATTTTATTTCAGCCGCGCCAGCTACTATCATTAAACAAAGCTGCGTCAGCTTTATCATTTCGACGGTACACGGTCATCTTTAAAGTTCAACATCACCAAAACTGTCTTCTATCCATCTAGGTGCTGAGATTTGGAAATACTGTAGTTAATACAATATTTCATAGGTTCAATTAAAAATGTGTGTTAGTATTTCGCTATTTTGGCAGATATAGCCTTGTAAACAAGATCATAACTAACTTACAAATGACATCTCAGTTAATGTATGACAGAATCTACAAAGACGATCGAGTAAAATATGCAATGCATATATGGGCTATTTTTATCGTCTGACATGTTCGTATCCGTGCATGGGTATTTAGTTAAGTTTTTGGCATGACTGCGCATTCACAAAATAGTTCTCATGTATCATGATGATAGACAAATTAGTGTAATAAACATTGTATCAGTGATGTTATTTAAGATCCCTGATTGTATAGATTCAGCCTTAATGAAGTTGCAACTGTATTGTACGATAACAATAGTCTGTAAATTCAGTGTTCTTACATACATTCCTGGTAATGTTTAGTCATAATTGCAACTGGTCTACAATTACAGAAGTAAATGTACCTTTGGCTGACTAGTACGCCATACAATAGTGCAACTGGCGATTGCTGATAACCCGTAGTGAATTTCGCCCGCTTGTGGACCGTCTCCACGTCACATCTAAGTATGTTTGTTTTTAAAAAAAAATACATTTAACTGGTTTCATTATCTTTAACAGAATATTAAGGTGAATATAATGTGAAACTATTGTATTTTCTTCCTTGATTTAGTTTCACAGCCAATCCTTGAATTACGCTGAAAAATGCCATTTGCACAACTTAATTTTACCACTTACCTGTCTTTTCCTCGTTCGACAGCCGAACTATTTAATGTTGATGAACTTGAACTTGGAAACCATATAATTTACAGCATTGAATTACAACTCATCTACCGAGCCTACAAAATCCAATGTCAAAAAATCAAGATTTCGGGTATAGCTATTTGGATGCCTGTTTAAACTAGACTATTTGACAGTTTAAAAGTATTGTTTTGTATATGTATCAAATGTATAAAAGTTATACCTCAGCAATGCTTTTTGACTCGTTATAATTTATTTTTTCAACAGTTTAAAAAAGAAAAAAACTGTATGACGTTCATGTAATATCGGAAAAACGTCCATTGTTTCAAATCTACATAGCTGTAGTCTGATTCTACCCTTGAGCTACGACCTTTACGTTTTCCTCGGTTTTTACCGTTGTTTTACAATAACCTAAAAGTACATTCACGACTCGGTGCTCGAAATCGGACGATACCAATTATCAGGCCGCATCACTGGGCTGGCTATTTAATCAAAACATGCAATGGGCCACCCAAATTAGGCGGACTTAATAGATAAGATATTAGAATTAAAACAAATTAATTGCTGTGGTCACTAACGCTCCCGTGCACTCAATTCATTTATAATTCTAATAACATGATGGTAACTTGTTTACGCCTGTAACCGTCTGTTAACATTTTGATTAATGGTGTAATACGTGTGCCTGCTACTCACACCACAATTCTTACAGATTCGGTGGATGACGAATACGCGACAGAGGTTGAGAAACTGTTTAAAGATCTGACAAGTTACAAGAACAATCAATCTGATTAAAATCATCTCCTCAAAAACGCTACGTGAACTTTAGTCAGATTGCAAGAACAATGTAGCTATTGCATAAAACAAAATGAAATCGTCTGCAAATGAAGCCTTTGACCGGAAGTACGCTATTGCTAGTATAAATCTTTATACACAAGGCAGTTCCTTCTATTCGACACTGAATGCTGAAATGCGACAGGGCTACCCAGACAACTGTACCGATACGGAGAAGAGCAGGCGACTTAATTAACAGAGGTCTCGATATACTTCGACCTACGATACATAAAAAGGTATATCGGGGATGTTCAAAGTTAGATAACCTGCAGGCGAGGAATATAGTTTCAGTCACATAATCAGCACAAGTACAAGCAAATCAATAGCGGTTGGTTTCATCTCTTGTCTGAATGGCAAGCTCTTTGTCATAGACAATGTATACGGTGTATCGGTTGAAAAATATTCACACATCAGTGGTGAGAGTGAAGTGATTATCAAATCTACCAACGTATTCAAAGTGAAATCAGGCCCCGTCGAAGAGGCAGATTACAGTGTCTACTATCTTGACGGACAACCGGATGTGAACAGTGTAACCAATAAGCAGGATGCAAGTGTTGTAAACAAACCTGGCGCAGAAAACATATCAATGTACACATTATTGGTAGTGACGATTCTTATTTCGTATGAGTGGATATAACTGTGAATATCAGTACAATTTCATAGTATTACGCCAATATATCTTAAAACAACGCTTAGTTATACCCGCATTTGAATAAGAGATGAAGTAAAGAAACTTAAGTTTAACACACCCGAGTTGATCATATATTATTTCCTTAAATTCCTTTCCGTGAAATAAAGTTTCATTACATTAATGACCTGGCGATACCCGAGTAAATTAGCAGTCTGGTATTCACTCGATTTTGCTGTTTAAAATGCATTAAAAGTTTTGCAATGTAAAAGTTATTTGCGTAGCGTACAGTGCAGATTATGATCTGACTGCACAGATGTGCAGGCTGATCATGATCTGCACTCGTCTAAAAGGTATTATACAAACATTTGACGTCATTAACTCCTCCTATACTGCTTGCACCAGGAACATAAACCTTTGCCACACTATCGCTATGACCTCCTGCCGCTGCACAACACTTTTAGAATTGTTATTTGACCACTCGGTCTTAAGCTGTGTGGGTTTGGGCAGGACGGGATCATTTCCATTCCTACACAAGGTAAACAATACTGCCTATAAAAAGAGAAGATTTGGGTATATGACACTCAAACGTCAGACTTCTCAAAGGTCAACGTGACATTGAGAAGTGAATTTATTTCCTTGTCCAAAGTCAGTATGGCGCGGGGATACGAGGTGGCGTGCCGTCCACAAATTTCTGGTTTACTTAGTTGACGATGCGTTCATTTTAAACAAATCTTTGTGTGAATGACTGTGAAATGTATAAATTAGGCCTGGTAGCTCAGTTGGTAGAGCCGTCGCCTTTCATCGAGCTGTTACGGATTCGAGTACCGGCCATGTTGCACGTTGTTCTCACCCTGTGACATATTGTTGATACTGTAGATTTATAGTGTACTTTTTATCTTTCATCGTTTTATAGATCGTCAGTTTTTATTTAACTTATACATATTCATGTACTATACAAAGCTTGTTTAGTTATCGCTTTCTATGCTTGTGCTTTTCCGTCTTACCCAAGAGATATAGTAAGTAAAATAATCATATATTTAAATGACATTATCAGTTTTTTCAGTGCAGGAAAGATCAAGGACATGTTGGCCCTTCATCGCTTTCCTGAGTTCCTTTGCAGTTCCAGGACACCTTAAAACCCTCTGGAATGACATAATTTGAGAGAATTGAGTTATAAAGCGGTATGTGTAGTCATTTTTAGCTTCCTGTCGGTAATGGACGGGTTTAGGAACTGCAGGTTTACGTGATCCGTCTGAACCTCAGTCCGTCCGCTATTTCGAGTCCGTGCTGTATCTTCTACATACATAGACCAATTTCCGACTAACCTGTTACATTTGCTGCCCATTTCACAATGGTGTGTCATGCTCTACATCCAGGTGAAAACCTCCAAGGCCAAGGCACACTTGGGACTCACAACTTCTAACATATGACTATATTACAATACTACATGTTCTGACTGTAACTTCTACATGCATGGAGCAATATCCAAGCACAAAGTTGTTGCAAATCATACACTGGTGTGTCATGCACCACACCCAGATGGATACATCCAGGGTAAAGATCGCACTTTGGGCTTAAAACCCCTAAGATCGGGCTACTAAGTCATATTTCGTGTCCGTGCTATAACTTCTGTATGCATAAACAAGTGTTCAAACAACTTCACATAGTTGTTGCCCATTACACAAGGGTGTTTATTGCACCACACTCGATGGCTACTGCCAGGGTCAATGGTCACATAAGAAATCAAAGCTCATGAAACTTATATCGCCTCAATCCTTTGAGGGAATATTACAGAACTTTTGTGGAATGTTTATCCTATCAACCCAAATCCCATTCGCGCCAATCCAAGGTCAATGTCATTGTTACGGGTCAAATGTCATGAGACTTAAGCACCTATATGGATTCACATGCAACTTGCGTCAGATGTTTATATCATACATAAGCAATTTTTTCGAAATACTTTTAGCGACAAAACCACGCACTCACATTGTTAACAAAGTATTGCTATAAAACTTTATTATCCTTCCCTTTTCTTAAAGGTTGAAGGCTTTAGTTCATTTTTAATTAACGTAACGTAAGCACTTATGATACCTTAATGTCATTTCATGACGTCACTAAATAACGTCACGAGTCAGCACTTACTAATACATTGATGTACTGTTCGCGGACACTTTCACGTTCAACGCGGGATACAGTGATGGAATATGCCAAGTGTAAATCACCGGCTTGCCTTATATCGTATATTAGGGCTTTTTCGTTGGTACCGGTTTCCCATATGACCAACGCCCCCAGAAGAGGTTAGTTATTTTAGGTTTCGGAGGATATTGCAAGAAACAGAAAGCGTCCCGATTCCAGAGACACCCCTGGTTCTTATACATGCCAGGTGTATAGCACCCATACATGGGACCTCGGTTTTAGTCTCATCCGAAAGACTGTTAGTAATTTTAGTTGGTCAGCCCCGGGAATCGAACCCGCTACCCCGAGATTACAAGTCTCGTGCTCTACCGATTGAGCTAACCGGGCTGACTTCACGGGCTTGCCCATTTATATCAATATCTATATACGGATTGTTGACCAATCAAGAGACCGGAAATTTTAAGCGTGGGTAAAAAATATGTTTGTTACAGCAGTATTGCACTTACTTGATTTAGTTTATTAATTGTGCTTATGATACACCATATTTTAGCTTTTAAATGTTTGCATTCTTGCCAGATTTTACTTGTATACATAAGATTGATACCAATGAGAGTTCCCAGTATAAACCTTAGATTGATTGTAAAAGTAAATTCTACAAACAATTGTTCTATCAATAGAAAATTGATTATCTGTTGTGATTTTGGAGTACCCAACACTAGCAATTTTGAAAACTATGACTTCTAAATTTGTCCGTGTTTACCGCTTTTTTATATCAAGCTTTTTCATATCAAGCGTTTTCATATCAAGCAAATTCGCTACTACTGATATAAATTTACAACGAAAAAAGAGTTTTCTAGATCAAATCGACTATGTTGTCTGGGGGAAGTTTGTTCCTTATTCCCGAAAATTTCGTGTTTAGTGGACAAGACTATATACTGAATTTTAACTTCCGTTCTACATTCAGAAGCGCAATGTCGCTTCAACATTACAAAGTATTCGTTTTCGATATAGATAAGTTCAAAGCTATTAGAGTTTGTCCATCTTCGATGATACTCTTTCAAACCGATCCAAAGCAAGCAAAAGTTGATGTAATCACCATTATTCACTGCTTACGAAAGACACCTTACATTTCCGTAACAAGATGGAGATCTACTTCAAACTGTACTTGATATGCATCAGTTTTACCGAATATTCGAAGTTGGAAGTAACTTAAACAGCTTTGACGGCTCGGGTTATATCAATTCAAACATACGAGTCAAGAATCTATAAACTGTTACTTTTTTCATAGATGTTTTCAGTGCAGCCGTATTAAGCTTGCTTTTGACCGGAAGTTGGGAACTTTTCAACCGCCAATGAAATGACAAGAAGAATGTATAACACTTTTTGAATTGAGAAATTTACTCTGTAAGGCACCTATTAATTGGATAATACCGAATGAGCAAGGTCAATAAAATATTCTTGCGTTTTCAGAGTTTCTTGAATGGTTTATAATTTTAGTACGTACATAATTCATATCTATCAACATAATATGTTGTTACCGCCAAACTAACGTTAATTATCAGTGTAGAGTAATTATACTTTCTCGGCCAGTGAATCACGGTCAATATTTCGCGTAACATATTTGATAAGAAAAACAAGGATCAAATTTGTTTTCCTGATGCACATGTATATTTAACCACAATTAGGGAGAAAATAGGCAAGTGGCCGGTAAGCTCAGCGGGGAGACCATTCGGTCTAACATCTCTGCAAGCGAAGGTCCACGAGTTCGCGTCCCGGTCAAGGAGCACACTTTTTCTCACCCTGTGACATTGGGCGCCTTCTTACCGAATAAAAATTAAACTTGATTAATCTGAATTAAACTGAATTAAGGTATTTTTAGCGCAAACATACAGCAATGATTATACTTTTGAGACACGCACATTTCACAAACCGTAGACAAATTTCATCAGGAGATTTTTTTATTGATTTGCAAAAACGGAGGTAATGTTTATAACCTGGAATTGTTTGCTGGGACGGACATACAAACAGGTGGTAAAAATACAGTGGTTATGCCTTCATACCATAATGAACAAAATAAATTTATCGCAAATCACTATTAATTACATCCTAGAGACCGTACAGACATATCACTATGTATCACTGGAAACCGTGCAACAACTGCTTAATTTCCTCAGTATAAATTTGAGGGGCGTAGCTGGGCAAATACAATTTATAGGCACACAGTTATCAGGGGTCCGGGGGCAAACTCCTCTGGAAAAAAATGAGATTCTATACCGCCACAGCTGCATTCTGGGACATAGTTTGACGAAAAAGTAAAGACCATAATTACTGCAGTTTTTGTCACGGTAAAACAGTTTTATTTACATGCATTTGCTCATAAAAATCTAAACAAGAATCAAACATCGTATCCCCAAATTCATATGAGAATACATAACTGAGCAAAAATTGTTAATCATCTTTTAGATAGCTGCAGGCGGACGGGTGGAGTAAACAAGAATTGAAAGTATAACAAAAGAAATATACATCTTATGAGTTATTGAGGACTGTGACATCATAAGCCCAAACTAAAATGTTTTCTTTCATTTTTTCTATTGTAATATATTATTATGTTGGTTTAACCAAGAGTAACCACTTTTTTCTGGGGTTTACAAATTGTGAAGCAATTCGGCACATGTCATACGGCCTGTTGAGTACATTTATCATGACAACTGATGTATTTTAGTTTTAAACATTTGCATAAACATAATCAGTACATGCCAAGATTGTATTTCATTAGCTATGACAAAACAAATGGAAAAGGAAGATATCAGATGTGTGGCCGTTCTCTTATATATAAAGCATTAAGAGAGGCATACCTTGTTTAATAACAAACGCTGCAGTGAAACAAATGTGCAGATCACAGTGCATAGTCGTAAATACCATAGAGTATCTATTCTGAATCTTGACTGCTTTGTTCTATTTTAATGCTAGTTTTAAAACTTCGTGAATACTGATTGCATGTACAAATGTACATTGGTTTGCCTCTTAAATAGTTTCAAAACTTTCTGAATCTGATCAACGAATCGCAAGCAAATCCAATGAGCGGAGTCAATCAGCGATCCGCGAGTCAAACACTGCTTTCCGGCTTCACAAGCAATGTTAAACCACTCTACCACAATAAGATAAGACTCTTGCGTCAACATTACGTTTTTTCGACGTCTCCGTTTGAAAGTGTTTTACGGGGTATTGAAAATTAATTAGACGTCCTAATAATCACCGAATTACATGTACATGAGAATTATCACTAATGCTGATTCATAACGCATATTAACACCGGATACAGCTCCTTTCGAATGCAGCTCCCCGGAGAGTTTATTCGGTGCGCATAAATGAATACAGCTCCCCGAAGAGCTGTATTCGGTGCGCATTAACGAATACAGCTTCCCAAATTTAATTAGGGGCTGTATTCGGGGTTCTTGTACCTTTTTTTCGAATAGAGCTCCCCAGTGACCCGATGCAACATAGCCTTGTATTTAAGGCGTATCATTCGTTTATAAATACGCGGCACGGAATATCGTCAAGTTTCAGTTGGTACCAAACACTAAAGTAGACTAGAGAATTTTTATATGGTATGCTTTCACCTTAATTAAAGCAGCTTAAAACTGCTGATTGGTGATTTCTTTACATATAACACTATACCAAGAAAATCTTGAACCCCTAAACCTTCAATTTACCGCCAGTCGCTCCCGTTCTATCAAGCCTATCATGTTACAGTATACCAAGAAAATCTTGAAACCCTAAACCTTCAATTTACCGCCAGCCGCTCCCGTTCTATGAAGCCGCTCCCGCTCTTTGTGAAAATGTGCAATGTGTTGTTTTACCTTATTTTATGGGCTATTTTTGTCGTCTGGCGATCTCTATCAGCAAAAGTCTTTATATAAGGACTTCCTATGCACGCAACTGTCATAATTACTCATCCTGAATGCAAAATGCTTTGCGCACTTTTGTGTGTTTTCGGTATGACTGCGCATTCGCAAAATAGTGCCCAAACGAGCGAAATATTGAATGTGACATAAAATGTACATTTGGTTCATCAGTACGCCAAAATATAGTGCAGTTGGCGGTTGTAACGCGCTGATAAAACATTATATTTCAAACAAAGACGTTATTTTAAAGCGCGTTTTAAAGTAAAAACATATAAAAAGGAAAGAAATTATTAATTTAAATCGGTAACCGCTATTTGGAGGATGTTTAACCTGGCAGTGGTGTTTCTGTGTATTCTTTTGTGCTTTGCAGAGTCAGTCAAAGCTGGTATGTATTTTAGTTCATTTTTACGTTACGCTTTTGTCTTTTCTAATTTGATCGTCAAAATTGAAATTTGACATTCAACGACATACGAAAACGAAAACCAAAACTGAGCTTTTAGAGCATTTACCAATGTGAATTCTGCATGTGCACCCAGATGCCTGACCATGCGAGTCATTGTTGTTGTTTTTTCAGGACAATCAACATAAATCGTCTTGTAATTAAACGTGAAAAATGTTACCGTTTTTTAGCTCAAACAGGCTGACTGACAATGCAACAGACTGAATATATATAATCAAAGGCAAAAGAAACGCAACATTATTCATTTTCTTTTTATTTACAGAAAAGTGTATATTTTCTTATTAAAACGTGTATTCTAATTCCCGTACTGTCTACCATTTAATATTTCATTCAGAGACACTCATCTTCTTCTATGTCTGTTCCATGGGAAATCATTTTAAAATGTACCGGATATAATATAGTTTTCAAGGTAACTTCTACAGTTGCGTTTGTTTTTCCGATCAGTATATCATTTGAACATAGAAGCACGATAACGACTCAATATTCAACAACAAATATGTTAAATCTACTTTTTATTATTAGCTGTTTAAAGTCCCGACCGACCCTAGGATTTTTCCTCAGGTAAAACTGCCAAGCCTCCTGACAGGCGCAGGTTGAAGAGACAAATGCAGATACAAGGGAATCCGGGTACCAGACCCTAGCTCTTGACGAATAGAGCCTTGGTTCTTTTACGTGCCCGGTGTATATTGCCGATACTTTTCCTCGGTCGGCGCCATATTATTTACTGCACTGAATTACAACTCATCTACCGAACTTACAAAATCAATGTAGAATTTCTGGTCTATTTATGTGAAAGTCTGTAAAACTTGACAATCTTACACATATTTCATTATATTTTACTCTATCCTGTACGTATATATTTATCATTTCGTAAATGCATTGAGTTAATAAAAACGTATTTAAACTATTAAAATGCAAACGAGTATTTAACAGTTTAAGGGTATTGTTTTGTATAGTGAAATAACAGTTCGAAAACGGCCACACGGCCACACAAACAATGCCTTTTGACCCGATATAATATTATTTTTCAACAGTTTTCAAAAGAATTAAAAATGTAGGGACATACGTGATATTGAAAAAAAACATCCGGAATACTTTTTAAATTGTAAATTATCTGCATCACAGGGCTGGCTATTAATGTTAAACATGCCATGGCCCACCAAAAATGGCGGATTGAATGGATCAGATATTATAATTAAAACAAATTCATTGCTGTGGTCGCTAACGCTCCCTTGCACTTAATTTATTTATAATAATAATAACATGATACGTAACATACATTTTCTTTTTTGTGGTTGTTACCGTCTGTTTACATGTTTATTTATAGTGTAAAACGTATGTCTGCTAATCACTCCTTAATTCTTACAGATGACGACTACTCGACAGAGGTTGAGATACTGTTTAAAAATCTGACAAGTGACATCTACAAGACCGTTGTAACCGATGCAAGACAAAAAATGAATTCGTTTGCAAATGAAACATTGGACCGGAGATACGCAATTGGTATTATAAATCTTTATACAAGTGCCAGTACCTTCAATTCGAAAATGAATGCTGAAATGCGACAGGGTTACCCTAACAACAATACCGATATATGGAGAAGAGCAGGCAACTTAATTAACAGAGGTCTAGACATTCTTGGACCTACGGTTCATGAAAAAGTATATCGGGGATGTACAACGCTATATCAAAAACCGGTTGCAGGAGAGGAATATAGTTTCAATCATATAACCAGCACAAGTACAGATAAAGCAAAAGCCGTTGAATTCATCACTTGTAAAGAAGGCATACTCTTTGTCATAGACAATGTATATGGTGTATCAGTCGAAAAATATTCCTCATTAAGTGATGAGAAGGAAGTGATTATTAAATCCACCAACGTGTTCAAAGTAAAATCAGGCCCCACCAAAGAATCCAAATACAATAAAATGTACAGTATCTTCAATCTTGACGGACAACCGGATGTGCAATGCCGGAAAAAGCGTGATACGTCCCATCAATCGTGTGTAATCAAAAAGCAGGATGCAAGTGGTGTAAACAAGCCTGGCGCAGAAAACATAACGATGTACAAATTCTTTGTTGTGACGATTCTTATTTTGTATGAGTTGATATAACTGTGAATAACAGTTCAATTTCATAGTATTATCAGATATTCGTTTTCCATAGAAATACCTATGTCTCTGGTATTATGCGTACATTCTTTAAACATTGCTTAAATAGATTTACCCGTATGTAACAAAGTCGTTTAACTCCTGCGGAAAATAGAAGACGGATCTATCATATACTGAAAGAAAAAGAAACGCAGAGTAACAAAATATGCCTTATTCTGTTAATCCTCACGGATACACATTCCTCTATTTATATTGAACTGTCATTTCCTTCAATAACGGTACGGCTTACAGAAGTTCAGAGGGCTCATTTGGAAATTTGCTCATGAAAGATAGATCTTTATACTATTTCAGATAATGTCTAAAACATTTGAAGGTTTACCCTGCGTTTCTTTTTTCCTTCAATCTGTATTATTTCCTTCCTTTTCGTGAAATAAAAGGGGCACTCCCTACATAAGCAAAATAATGAATAAATACAACATATATCGAAAAATGCCCCATTTTAGCACAAATAATCAACATAGAGGCCCTTTGTAATAAATCGCTATCCATCCATTTATTGTACAACAACAACTTTACATCGAGTGTTGAATGGTGTACGGTGTCTCAACATATTTTCAAACGCTAATTTTACCGATACTGACTGGACTTGTAGGTTAAGTAATAATACTTGCAAATATTCAATTATTTATGTTTTTGAAGTTATTTAGTTAGACACCAGTTATAGGGAGTGTCCCTTTAAGTTTCGTTACATTAATGACCGTAAACAGTGTTAATACTAGAGTAAATTAGCAGTCTGGTATTCACTCCGATTTTGCTGACAATGCAGATTATGATCTGACTGCTAAATACAAAACGGTGAGGGTGTCTGAGTTCATCCGGTCCGAGTTTTGTAAAATCGATTGTATATACGCTATATTTTTTGCTTTTTATTCTATCATTTACTTTGTTGCATTCATTCTAAAAACAATCTTTGTGTATATGACTGTGAAAATGTATAATGCCGACCTTGGAGCTCAGTTGGTAGAGCCGTCGCGTTTGGGCTAGCAGTCCCGGGTTCGAGTACCGGTCATTGTGCACATTGTTCTCACCCTGTGACATGTTGATACTGTAGATTAATCGTGTACTTTTATGTTTCATCGTTTAAAAGATCGTCAGTTTTTGTTGTTGATTTATACATATACATGTAGTATACAATGCTTGTTTAGTTGCCGCTTTTTACGCTAATAAAAATATTGTGCTTTTCCGTCTTATCCAATGATTATAGTAAATAAAATAATCACATAATTAAACGCCATAATCAGTGTTGTTCAGTTTGGAAATATCAGGGACATGATAACCCTGTATTGCTTTCCTTTGCAGTTCCAGGACATCTGGAATGTCATATTTTAAGAGAAAATGAGTTATAGAGCAACTCAATGAAATCTAGCCATTTTTAGTTCCCTGAAGGTCTAACGGGTGTGTTTTAAAACAGACGTTGGGATGATATCCATTTGATATTTCTTTGATCTCTTTAATCATTCAATTATAACCCCGCCCCTATAACGTTTACTGGGTATGTGTGGACGGACAGACAACAAGTGGTATACCGTGATACGTCCCATGGTCCGATCAAGAAACATATACAATACAATCGAATATATTTATCCAAAGTAGATGTTGCTCCTCCCCCTGTGTGCTTTTACATGGGTTGGCATCCTGACTCTTACGACAATACAAACGATGAAAGGGCGTTTATCTTTCATACCGGATTGGCATTTCTTGCATACTGGATCGGCATTTCCGGAGATTTTATCCATGCCGAAAAATCGTTCTTTCATATCGGACCCTAACTAATAAAATATATTGGCACTTATGGCCCCATGTAGATTTCTAAACGAGCCCTACATGGGTAATCCATGTGGAGCCCAAATGGAAAGTGCAACCAGGATTGCCATGGGTCCACATATGGATTAGGATATGGGCTCAACCTGGGACCATTATGAGTAAACACCCATCATTTTACATGTATGATAAATATGAAGATATTTAGTAATATTTCGAACGAAACCAAAATATTTTTGGGCAGTTAAGTCTTATCCAAGCTTTTCAGCGCTTAAATTCAAATTTTATACTAGTGACACGAACGATGGCCTTTCTTCTCCAGATATTGCTACTTCCAACTTTCGTACCATTCAGGATGACACATAGCAATGTCTTCTGATTTTATTTCGTTGTCTGGTCTGTCCAAGAGATTTCCTTCTTGTATGCCCGAATTTGCGCGTTTCGGTGTCAATAGTTTCAATGTTCCTGGCTTTGTTGTTAATCTCATTCTCATTGTATCTTAATATATTTGTTGTGTTGTGTTTTCGTTCTACTTTTTAATTAATTCTATCTTCGTTCTTCCTTCGAATTTTACTCACATAAGTGTAGGTGCTGAACACGTTACATGTACTATAAGTGATTTTAAGCTATATTGGCGGCCATATTTGATATTATCTTAGATTTACGTGCTATAATGTGACAAGCCCACCTAAATGTTTCTGACACTTCATACATTTATCTAAAGATTGATATGAAAATTAGCCGGTACTTTTTTTGCACACAAAGTTCTTAGGGAATCGACTACACAACCTTGCCTCAAAATTTGAACCAATACTGATACCTGATACCTGATTGGCTAGTTACCGCACTCTTATGTACTGTAATTGAGCCCCTCCTTTCACTATATCCGTAAAGTTGGTTTGCAGTTCGCAGTTCGCAATTCGCGATTCGAATCGCGAACTGCGAAATGCAGACTAGTTGCCAGTTCGCAGTTCGCAATTCGAATCGCTAACTGCGAACTGGCAACTAGTCTGTAGTTCGCAGTTCGCGATTCGAGTTGTGAATTGGAATATGCTATACAGTCATAGTTCGCGATTCGATTAGAGACTCGGGAACTGCCAACTCATTTCGCGATCTGTAGTTCGCAGTTCGCGATTGCCCAGTTCTCAGTTCCCGATTAAAATGAAGACTAGTTGTCAGTTCGCAGTTCTCGACTCGAATTGCGAATTGCAAACTTAAGACAAGTTCCCTGTTCTCAGTTCGTGATTCTACTTGCTTCCAACTTGTGGTTTGAAATGCAAATTGCGAATTGCAAATACAAACCAGCCAAGTTAGCGGTTTAAATGAAGACTTTATGACAGTTCGCAGTTCGCGAGTCGAATGGCGAACTGCAGATCAATGTGGGATTCGAATTACGAGTTGCGAACTGCTAACCACAGACGACTGTAGTTGCCTGTTCGCAGTTCGCGATTCGAATCGCAAACTGCAAACTGATATCTCTCTGCGAACTTGCAGCTAGTCTTCATTCAAACCGCAAACTGAGAACTATTCGTCAATTTCCAATTCTCTAATCGAATCGCAACCTAGTAACTGTATAGCAGTGAGAAATAAGTTTGCATTTCGCGATTCGAACTGCCAACTGCAGACTAGTTGCCAGTTCGAATCGCGAACTGCGAACTGGCAACTAGTCAGTAGTTCGCAGTTCATAATTCGAATCGCCAAATGTAGCTATTCTAAAACTAAACTAATGACTGGTTTGCAATCAGCAATTCGAACCACAAGTTGGGAACAAGTCGAATCGTGAACTCAGAACAGCGAACTTGGCTGAAGTTTACAATTGGCAATTCGAGTCGCCAACTGCGAACTGGCAACAAGTCTTCATCTTAACTACGAACTAAGAGCATGGAACTTGTCGGCAGTTCCCAATTCGCAGTTTGAATCGCAAACTGCAAACTACAGACTAGTTGCCAGTTCGCAGTTCGCAATTTGAATCGCGAACTGCGAACTGGCAACTAGTTTGCAGTTCGCAGTTCCAATCGCGAACTGCAAACTTATTTCTCAGTTGCCAGTTCGCGATTCGAATCGCGAACTGCGAACTGCGAACTGCAAACCAACTTTACAGATATCCTTTCACTTAACCTTGAAGTAAATAAAATGAACTTTGTGTGTACAATTTACCCACACAAGTTTTGTTAAGAAAAAACACCAAGCTATGATAGAAAGATATGCTTGAACTCTGTGTGCGTACTTCTGCGAAACATCTTCACACTATGCACATAAGAGTAGGTCAATTCCGTTGGTTGAAAATCATTTCACAACTCCATAAAGGTTTACGACACGAGAGCCAATCTGTTACTTCCCTAATTACTGAATAAAGGTATTTGAACGTTTAAATCAGCATAATAATGTATAAAAATAGAACAAATAAAAGAAAACGTTTTAGTTTGATCTTAACAATACACGAGGTCACAGTTACTTTGGACTAGGTATAAGATATATTTTCTCCAGCTGGTCTCTGCATCCGTCCGCCTAAAGCTTAATTTCTTGAATTATCCTAGCGATGATTAACAGTTTCTGCTCAGTTATGTATATGATTTCGAGAATACGATTTTTGATTCCGTCAATGATTTTTATGAGCACATGCATGTGAATAAAATCTTTTTACCGTGAGAAAAACTACAATTATCATAGTCTTTATTATCCTTTCGTCAAAATATGCCCCAGAATGCCTAAGAATGCAGCTGTGGCGATATAGTATCTCAAAATTTTGAGAGTTACTAACTTTTTGTTTGATGTAAACAGTAATTCAATATCCCTCACTATGAATTTGCATATCGAGGGATCAACGTGAATCTATTGTAAGTGTATATAGAAATAGAGTTTCGCGTTAATCCCTGGATATATGTGTATGCTATTTATAGTCAACTCGTGACTGGGTATTGTAATTGTAATCCCTTAAAAGCAGGAAAATTTAAGTTTTATGTCAGAAGGTAACATATACTTGCAATATTGTTATACAATATTTGCTTGTCATGAGACAAACAATAGTTATTTTGCTACAGTGCGTATACTTTGAGAAACTTATAATTTACACTGGCCATACTACATATAAATAATATATATATATATAGGTACCAAAGCAACTTTAATGCCGTATATACGTTTGTTTGAAAAACATATAATTATTAAGATGAACTGAAAAAACTTAAGGATAATTAGTTCATATTATATGTTGGCGAAGAGCATCGGTTTCCTGCAAAAAAACAACAATATACAGGTAGAAGAAACATAGGTGAGACCTAAAGTCACAGTTACATTGCGCAGATATTTCCTCTTTTAAGATTTAACCTGTCGTTCTTTCCAGTTTAGTTCTAGAATTATCCTAAAGATGATTAACAGTTTCTGCTCAGTTATGTAAATGATTATGGGAATGCGATTCATAATTCTTGTTAAGATTTTTATGATGCTATGTAAATAAAACAGTTTTACCGTGACAAAAACTTTAAGATTTTTCAGCAAAACCCTTTTACCGTGACAAAAACTACAATGATTATGGTATTTTTGTCAAAATATGCCCCAAAATGCAGCTGTAGGGATAAAGAGTCTCATTTCTTAAACCCCATAGAAACTGCGTGCCAACAAATTGTATTTGCCCAGCTACGCGCCTGACAAAGTACTGTGTACATAAAAGCAAAACGTGTTAAAAGGGCACATAGCTCTGAAAACCATGACAGGATAACAGAGCTTTGCCTACAGACCAAGCATTTGACCTTACAAAAGTATTCTAAATTTGAGCAATTGCTGCAAAATATGCAAAGGAAAAAAGTGTGTCTTAAATGTTACCTTAACAATAAAATCTAACAGAAACTAGACAGATTTTGAAAACTAGAAATGCTCCCACTTAGGCTTTTATGTCAATTTTACAAAACAAAGTTTATTCAAAATACGATCAGGCACTGTAGCCTTGACCTTTAAGGTGAGACTATTTTCTTGTATAAAACATGTATCTAGTTATAAAGTCCGAATAACTCGCTTTCAACACTTTGTTCACAGGTAAGCTAAAAAGTAATGAGCATGAGTTGCACACAAACAAAGCTTTTGGGAATAAAATGAAAAGGTTCTAACCTCATTGTCATGATACACTGACAGTCTGATTAGTCAGCATATAACAAAATGGTATACTCATTTTATAAAAAGAAAACTATAGAAATAACTTTGACTACAAGCCGCTAACCTTATTTAATTCAATATATACTTGTTAACAAGTTAATTCATAGCTCTAATTAAATTTGTGAGAAAATAACTTCTCTTCACTTGAATCACTTTGTATTAATCTCAAAGTGTGATGATAATTAAAAAAAAAAACAACAATATCATTGGAGTATGAAAATAAAGATCACTCCTCTGTAAACATATGACACAAAATGAAAACAAAAAACAAGAGGGCTATGATGACATTGTATCACTCACCTGGCTTAGTACTGGAATATAAGGCATCTAAAACACTGATACATTTTCAGTTTCCACCATGGCCAGATTTACTCTGCATGGTCAAATTATGCCACAAGAAAATGGAATACTACCTCAATCCTCTGGAAGCCATCATTTTTGAGAGTCGCCCAAGGGGCATTTATGTGAAATGACTCTAAATCAGGCCTGTGGTTTCAGACCATAAAGATTTTTCAAAGATTACAGTTTTTCTAATACAGTTAAGTGGTCCACTGTAACTGTATGAATAAAACTAACCCCACCCTCTGGCTGACTCTCTAGATGGTAACACACGGAACATTTCTATGAAATTATTTTGATTTCAGGCCATTAGTTTCAGAGAAGAAGATTTTCAAAATTTTCCATATAGCGATTTAAAGAAAACTAGGCCCATCTTTTTAACGTACCAGGATGATTTGAAGGAATTTGGCAGAGGGTCACACAAGGTACATTTTTGTAAAATTCTTTTGAAAGCTGAATAACAGTTTCTAGATATTGTAAAAGCCAGAGTTCTGCATCAGATAGAGGACCATGCAAGGATGTTTGCTATGGCGTTTGAACACAATTGGCCAAGAGGTTTCAGAGGTGATGTCATTTGAAGCAAAAGTAATGATGACGCACTCCGCACGACGATCACAGTGCTATCTTTTTGTGCAAGGTGAGCTAAAAACAAATGTTAAATTATTGGCAAACAAAACATATTCCTAGTATTGTCTGACTAGCATGGTATGTTAAACCTGAGATCCAAAATAAAAACAATATTTGGCACGGTAATGTCGCACTGTAATCTGCACAAAGACCGGAGACTGACCATGCGCATTATCGTTCTTTTCAGGACAACATAACGGTCCATATTTCAATTATTCATTAATTCAAGATTTCAATATTTCATTATTTCACAATTTCAAGAATTCTTGATTTCATTTAAATACTTCATGATTTCTACTTCACGAATTCATACTCAGACATCGTGAAGTCTTGAAATTGAAATGTCACCACCGGTCTTTCGTAGTATTGCTATCATACTATCATCCTTCCCTTTCTTAACTTTTGAAGGATTTTGGTTCATTTTTAGGTGTCCGTAAGCCCGTCGTATGACATACGCGTAATGAAGTGGAAAGAAATAGTGCGTTGAGCCAAGGTTCCAGTAAGTTTGAACACATAAAAGATTAGTTTATAAAAAGTTTTTATACGATTTTGTTAAAAAAATGATAGATTTAGAAATATTAATGCATTAAAGAATTTAAAATAAAGTTTTTATTTAACCGCACATCTGACACTGCTTTCGGAGCCTGAGGATTGAAGAATGGCGGAGGTTCTGTTGCTAGGTAGCCGACGTCAAAATTAGAAAAAAGGTCTGATTCCGTAACGGTCGTTACTTTAGGTGTAATCACTCCAAGTTTCAGGTCAATCTGATGAAATTTTACAAATTTTATGAACAGCGCAAACTACCTTAAACTACATGTAGATACTGTGTTTTTCCCAATGTGGATGTTTTTACGTTATTTCATTCTAGATGGAGCAATAATGTGTTTTAAATGTATATCTGAAGTATACATTGCATGTTTGATGTAAATGATATTTGCTTTATAAATTTATTCAGTAGAGAACAACTTTCTCACGTAAAGGTGCATGGTCGGTAGCAGAGCGCGAACCCATTTACAGTGATTTCAAGTCAACGACTCTAACTTCTCGACCACGGAGGCGGACATGTTAAATGAATGGTTTGATTACTGAAATAAATCGTATATGCTCAGTTAACAGAATCCCCCAGGTGTGACAGTGCTATCCTAAACCGCATGCCCGATAATGACATGCCGTTTTGCAAATTCAAAGGACGCATGCCTTTAAGGTTCTAACAGGATGTGTCCGGGTATTCTGTTCTTGTTCGACAAAATGTAATCCTAGCACCTCAAAGATTAGACCGGACAAGCGTCATGACCATTGGCTACTAAATAAATTTGAAAAAATACTGATCGATAAAAATATGCGTTGCGAATTCAGTCACATTGTGTCATTCAAGAGGCTATTCAAAAGTAATGGCAAGTAAACAAAGTAATGGCAAGTGAACAAAGTAATGGCAAGTGAACAAAGTAATGGCAAGTGGTCCTGATTAGTTATATTTTTGAAAGAGTACAAAAGTTTCTCTCATGCATGCACAGAAATACGGAACGCTCTTTGAGTGAAAGTTATACTGTAACGATTACGTGTTTTTCTGTACTTCCTATCATATTCCCTGACTGTGTGCAACCTATCATTTTTTCTTTTCTACGAAAATGCCTCTATATGGACACTGATTTTGTTCGCCGTAGATTTGTTTTGCAGAGCTTTGCAGAGCTTTGCAGAAACTAAAACATCTGTTTTGTTAATAGGCAGACGGTATTGGACATGAAAATGATATATAAAATAGAGGTACATTCATATGAGAGGTTCAACAAAACTTGAAAACTAAACCCTTTTACAAACACTTTCCATCACCCGCTCCCGCTCTATCAAGCCACTCCCACTGGGGTTTACCTGTGTGGAAATGTTTGGTTTTACTTTATTATATTGTTTTTTTTTTCTGGTGATCTATATCAACAAAAGGTCTTTATCTAAGGACTTCGTATGCACACAATTGTTATCAAATGCTGTACGCACTCGTAGGAGTTTAGTTAAGTTTTTGGTATGACTGCGCATATACAAAATAGTGCTCCGTTTACCCGTATGATGATGATAGTCAAATGAGTGTAATAAACATTGTATAGCGATTGAGTAAAAAAAAAAAAAAAAAAAAAAAATAATATCAAACAGGGAATGCCACGTACCAAAAACGCAGCCTCCCCAAAACGAGCCCCACAGCACCCAGAAGTGCACACCACCAACACACACACACACACACACACACGCACACACACACGGCACACACACACATATACACTACCAACACACACTAGCATACAAAGCAAACACACGAGGACAAAACGAACAATTAAAGGAACACAGTGGGGCACCGCCTTGGAACGGTCAGTGGCAAAAACACCACTGGGGAGCTTAAACCGGTTTATGGTGCGCACCCAACCTCACTCTTACCCCCACCATGTTCCAAAGTCACAGGACAGTGTAAATAAAAGTAATCCCTGCTAGGTGAATCTCTAACAACACGCAATGGAAACAAAAGTACCCTTGTAGCCTTTATGCAGTTACAGCTGTATTTTACGATTTCAATGGTCTGTAGATTTAGGGATCTTACATACAATCCCGGTAAATTGTAGTCACAATTACATCGGTTGTACAATTACAGAAGTCAAATGTACCTTTGGCTGATTAGTTAACCATAAAATAGTACATTTGGCGATTGCTACGCGCTGATTAAACATTAGTTGTAGAACAAAGACTTTATTTTAAAGCACTTTTTAAAGTACAAAATACAAAAAGGAAAGAAATTATTATTTAAAATCGGTTTCCGCAAATTAGAGGATATTTAACATTGCAGTGGTGTTTCTGTGTATTCTTGTTTGCTGTGCAGAGTCAGTGAAAGCTGGTATTTATTCTAGTTTCTTTTAACGCTTTGTCTTTTTTCTAATTTGATCGTCAAATTGAGATTCGACATTCACCAACATAAGCAAACAAACACCGGGCTTTGAGATCAGTTAGGAATCCGCATGTAGCTATGTAAATCATTGGGTTATTTTTCACGACAATCAATATAAATATCCTTTTTATAAAACGTATTTTTTTTACCGTTTCTAGGCTAAAATATCAAACAGTTAAACAGACAAACTGACAAGGGTCATGCCATAGACTGTATCGTACATATAACTTTATCAGAGAAGCACAATGACGACTCTATGCACCACAACATACATTTTAAATCTTCTTTTATTATTTATTGTTTATAGTCCCGACCGACCCAAGAATTTGTCCTCAGGTTAAACTGCCTAGACTCCTGACAGGCACAGGTTGAAGAAACAGATGCAGATACAAGGGAATCCCGGTACAAAAAACATTGGTTCTTTTAGCACCGATACACTCGAGACTACCTCTGGGTTTCTAACCAATTCATCTCTAGATGGGTGGGAAACACTGAAAAGAGGCCAGAATTCGAAACGGGGTCCAGATTGTTAGTTCAGATCGTATACCACTCGGCCACCGCGCCACCTACAGTCTTTTAAATCCATTATCTGATGCAAAATAAGTTCTTCAAAATAAATAGATGTGTGAATACTTAGATGCAAAATTCTGAAGAAAAAGGCCTATATGTTTGGAAAATTACTCTTCCCAAATTTGATTATATATTACAAACTGACTCTAACGAGTTGTATCGAAGTCATCTCCGCCGGTTTGTTGAATGGTAGTGGTCTTCGCCCGTTTGTCTGTTTGTTTCCAAGTTGCATCAAGATAAAAAGAAAAACTTGCGTAAATAGGGGTTTTATCTAACCTTCATTGAACCGAAGTCACCATCTTGAATAAACTTCGACAACAGCTTATCGCTGGTTAATCGTGAAACTGTTGCAAGTCATTTGCACTACATAAATTTATCACTTACCGTCTTCTCCTCGTCCGACTCTGTCAAACTATTTAATATAAATGAGTTTGAATTTGAAAACCATATAGTTTACAGTATTGAATTACAACTCATCTACCGAGTTTAAAAATCCAATATCAAAAAGGCAAGGTTTTTGGTATGTTAATGTGGATGTCTATTAAACCTAGACTGTTACATATTAAAAGTATTGTTGAGTGTAATAAAACAACAGTGAAACCATCAACCAAACGTATAAAAAATGATATTTCAACAATGCCTTTTGAAACGTTATTATTTTATTTTAACAGTTTTATAAAATAATAAAAACTATTGGACGCACATGTAATATCGGCAAAACGTTCGGGATACTTTTTAACTGTAAATAAACAACTGCTAATTATCTGCATTCACTGGGTTGTCTATTAATGGGCGGGTTGAATAGATCAGATTTTGGAATAAAAACAAACAAATTGCTGTTGTCGCTAACGCTGCCATGCAGTTAATTTGTTTCTTATTATAATAATATGATTTGTAACCTACATACTCATTGTTTGTGTATTTTGTCATCAGTTTCATTCATAGTGTAATTCCTATGTCTGCTATTCACTCCTCAATTCTTGCAGATACGGTGGATGGCGACTACGCGACAGAGGTTGAGACACTGTTTAAAGATTAAAAAAGTTACGAGAGCAATGTAGCCATTGCAAGAGAGAAAATGAATTCGTTTGCAAGTGAAACCTTGGACCGGAAGTACGCTATTGCTATAATAAATCTTTATACACAAGGCAGCACCTTCTTTTCAACATTGAATGCTGAAATGCGAAAGAGTTACCCAGACAAAAGTACTGACATATGGAGAAGAGCAGGAGACTTAATTAACAGAGGTCTCGACATACTTGTACCAACGAAACATGAAAAGGTATATCGGGGATGTACAAAGGTAGATAACCTGCCTGTTGCAGGCCAGGAATATAGGTTCGATCAGATAATCAGCACAAGTATAGATAAAGCAACAGCCGTTGGTTTCATCTTTTGTCAACCTTTTGTTCCTTTTTATCAGATTAGCTATCCAGAACTTTATTTCATCTAAACAAAGACTATCTGATTAAATATTGTAACTGAAATCCCAAGACTTTCTGTTTTCTATCTCTATATACAGATACCTGGTCATTAATCTGGTAAGATTGCCAATAACCGCAGACATGGATATGCTCTTACCCGTGCATTGTGCCAGCCTTCTAGCAGATACTAAAGGCAATCCGTCTAGAATAGGTTGTATGTATTGTAGCGAGACAGTCATTTATTCGCCTATCAGGGAGACTAATGGAAAAGTTTAAACTAATCCAGAAAATACCTATCCATTCTAGAGACTGTACAGGTGACCAAATGGACTTTTCTTGATTAATGACAAAGCCAGCATTCTGTAAGCTATTTTGAACAAATTGGGAATCTATAAACGTTAAATCGTAATGTTTGTTCGTGGCCAAACCATCATCTAAAAACATTACAATTTTAATGCCGTTTTTCCCCCAAAGTTTTATCATTTCTCGCATCATCTTGGTAAATACAAAAGGGGCAGAACTCAAACCGAACACTAAAAGAGTAAAGACATAGTACTTTCCCTTGGCCGAAAAACCTTAATAAGTTTGGTGACTAGGAAAAATGTCTAAATGGTAATAGCCTTTACTTAAGTCAAACTTGAAACAAAAAGAATTATTTTCAAAATATTCTAGGCCTACTTTCCAATCTTCAAGAGAAGTGTTCTTTCCAAACAAATTGGTTTACTTTTCTTAGGTCTAAAATAAGACGCTTTTTGCCTTGTTTATTTACAGAAACGGTTAAAGGATTGACAATATGAGGAACAGACTGTATTTCTTTTATGCAACCGCTCTATAAAAGCTCAGAAACTATTTTCTCCACGAAATCGAAATGTTCAACAGCCGACTTGTTATTTTTGGAAAAACTAGAGTTGGGGATTTGTAATAGAGGTATTTTATAGCCCTGCTCGATAAAATCGACAATTTCTGGATTTGCACCGATGTGTTTCCAATAAGAAACATTCAGTTTAACACGACCCTTAACGTTTGTAGAAGAGTTCGAAAACTCTGAAATAAGACATAATTATTGGTTTTCATAACAATCAAAATCGTGAAAATACTTATCATGTATAGTCTTTTCTGGCTGTACTGGTGTCGTCTCCTGTAGGGTACTTGCCGGAAGTAGAGGAGAAGGCCTGTCTACGAAATTTACCTCTGGCGGTACACTCATGGCGGAAGTGGTCTCTATAACCACATGAGAAGCAGATTGCGGAGAAGTTGCCCTGTCCTTGGAAGTTGTTCGGTCTCCCCATGAAATCATACAAACGATTGTTAATATTGTATGGAGTACTGCGGGGAACAAAAGTAGTTTTCTTAGATTTTTCTTGAGGGCTCTTGCCTCTGCTTGCTTGATCCTTTTCTCGTCATCGTTATCCGAACCTAGTTGAGGTTTTTCGTATTCGGATACCGTTGCCCAGCCCCCATGGGATGTTTCTGCTAAAGTTACTAACTTGTTTCTAGGTTCTAACTTTGAAACAACTCCGTCTAGAATATCTCCAACGTCTTGAGGCAAAAGATGTTTGTAATTTTCAACCACTTCTATTCCCTTCGGAATGTCATTGTTAAATTCGTACTGAATTTTGTTAGATTCTTTCTAGAACTGAACAAGTGGCTTTTCTTTTTCAACCTTAGCGAAAGTTTGTTTAAAATCCTTCAATTGAGCATCTAAGTAAGTTTTAAACAAAGAAAAAGCTTCTATCGCTGAATCCCCTTGGGACTTACTTGAATCAATTCCTTTCTTGATTGAAAGTGAAGAAAAACGAGCTGAATCTCCTCCTCCAATATGTCTTCTCTCGTCTATTTGCAACGTGGAACGTCTCAGAATACAAAGTATAAGTACAGTATATGCAAGTTGATAAACCTGTTTTCTACATCGAATGACAAGAATGATAATAAGCCGATGACTACTAGTCCGTATAATTTCCTTATAAGGAAAACTCTATAATAAGCATTTAGATTCGTGTAAATGAAACGAAAATGAATAAATTTATTGTGTTATCTGACTGCTAAATATCAAACTGAGATTGTTTAAATTTTGTAAAACCGATTGTATATACGTTATATTCTTGCTTTTTATTCTGTCGTGTTGGGTTCATTTTAAGCAAATCTGTGTAAATGTATAAAGGCGAGCTTGGAGCTCAGTTGTGTTTTGCTTTTTTAGGGTAGAAGATTGTGTATTTTACTTGCAGTATTTTAGAGTTTCTTACATTTATTTCATAGAGTAAGATTATAACTGGACCATGATTTTTGCATTCACTTCACCCCATGTTAATATTTTCAGTGCGTCTGTTAAACAAAGGAGTAGTATGGTAGCACCATAAATTATAGACATATTTGAATTTATAAAAATCTTTAACAGAAAATTCTAAGTTAAAAAGGGGCATAAATCTGTCAAAATACACAACAGAGTTATGGGGATTGTTTCCTCGGGTGTTAATATTGATGGTAAACATATATTTTGAAGTCAAAACCTTTGATAGTATTCAAGAAATTTGACATTATAAAACACTTTAACCAACGCAGACGCCGACGCCGGGGCGAGTGCAATAGCCTCCTTATTATTCGAATAGTCGAGCTAAAAACAAGCGAAAATACATTATAAAATATGTTGTTTTAAAACAAGAGACTCGCATGTGAAACTAGAGGCGGCGAATTTGATCTCTGTCCACACAAACAAAAGTTGCTAGCTGTCTTAAGATTGAGATTTAGTATTCTGGAGCTTTACACCGGACAAAAAAGAAATACGTATGGTTATGAAAGGATGCCCCATATTCTTAAAAACTCAAAGATACATACTTAGCTTGAAAACTTAAAAAACACAAACGAATGTAGATCTTTGTATATTTTAAACTGTATTCAGATAACGCATGGCGTAAATGGGGAATACAGACCCCGTTCAGGCGATACTTTCAATAAGGAGGTACTTAGATAAACTCGAATTAAATTTAACGTTACCATTTGACACTTACAGATGCTAATCACAAACATACATTCACGAACCAAACATGCAAGTGTAAAAGACTTCAGTTGTGTTCATTGACGTATTTTGTTTGTCGCTGTTTATATCATGTGTTTTATCTTTCCGTGAGTTTCTTATTTTGCATAGACGGAAATGAGAACAGTAAAAATACCACGGTTTATATCTAATGTTGCATTGGTTGTTCGCACCAATCCCAGTCACGGAAAATCATATAGATTGTATTAATGGATCTACCTTTAGAAGTATTTGTTATTCATATCAAGTCGCCACCAAAGCGTCTGAATTAATTTTATTAGAGTTGCAGGAATGGTACCGTCTTTTGTTACTATGTACATGACGGGAAAGTGTAAGTCCGATCTAAACGCTATAGAAAAGCATTGGTCGAAGACCACATTTTTCAAATCTATAAATTGTTTCAGGCAGATAAAGGTTACATGTATACATGTCATTACATATATTGCTATGTCTTTATCTACAAATGTTGTGCTTAAAAAGTCATGTGTTACCGTTAAATGTTTCATAATATATAAAACTCTGCCACAATGATGATTTTAAAAGTCGTATTTTATCATTTTATTACTCTTCATTTGCTATTAAATACGTTAAATCGATATTCCCTAAATTTAGTGCAATAAATCAGCCCAGATCATCGATATCATTTATTGGTACAAAGAATGTTGGCCAATTTGTTTTCCCTAGCTTGAAACTTTATCTTGGTTTCAAGCCAAGTTTGTTATTATCAGTGAATACGTGAATTGTCGCAGCATAATACATGTATAGGACATATTTCGGTGTATTTTACTGCACTTTGTACAATACATATTATATTATATTATATTAAAGCTGTTCGCTCTCAGATTTTGGTAAAACAATAAAGTTCTTTAAATTGTATGAAAATAACATATTTAAGAACATAAAGTCATAACAAAATTGTGTAAAAAAATTCCAGTATAAACTCCTGTAAAGTTTATCTGTATATTTGAAATAATACGCTGCGTTACAAACGCTTTTGAAATTCGAGTATAAACATGTATAGCGGTGTCGTAAAACCAACATTTGCAATCGATTTCTACTAATTCCTACCTAGATTAATGCTGATATTTTTATTCTAGCCATAAGTTATATATTTATGTATAAGTGTGTCATTTAAAAAAAATTAACGGTAACTGAGAGCGAGAAGCTTTAAAATGTAAAAATTTAGTCTGGAGTTCCTTCCCCTTATTACTACGTAACAGTACTATCATAGGAAGTCGGGAACCAGACTTACATTTAATTCGATAGTTTTATAGATATGTTGATATTTTCATTTTGTTTATCCAACTCTATTGGTTTTATAATAAAGATTATATAACATTGTATATCAAAGCAAGGTCTTTCAAATAGTATGGTCCGGAAACGAGAGTAATACGATAAATAACTTGCCTCGGATCACGTGACAAACATCCGGGTACCCGCCATTTTGGAAAAAGAAAGAAATTATTGATACTTTATATCTACGTATATCTCGATATTTTACCAATCAATTTGACCAACAAAGTGATCCTTAATACAATATATGCATTCCCTTATCATTACATAATATTATATTTTACCGATGTTTCGTTTTAGGTGGATTTACGCATTGGAAAGTTGACCCATACGAACGGGTTTTTTCACAAATGACCAAAAGCCGAAAACCGACCTAATTTTAGCGCTTCTTTCCTACTTGCATGGTGTTCATGGGATTGATGTAACATCTTTTTCTCATAGATTTAAGTCTAATGTACGTCTGTTATGTCTTAGATTTTCGTATTTCACCCGTATTTTAATTTTCTGGGACAGTTAGATCCGTTCAAAATCTAAAAATGGCGTCAATGGTGATTGTTTTTCGCGATACGGTGATATTTTGTGCACAGGTTTTCATTATAAATTTAGGGTCAGATGATGGAAAATTGCTAATTAAAATGTAAATTAAGAGTTATTTTTGAACGGATATGAATTAGATTTTCGTTTTTTTATTTTATAACATAATAACGTACAGTTTTGTAAGACCAGTATCGCGAGTCAAATTACCATCCCAAGACGGAATAGCATGGACCGTGTTTAACTCGCGTTAAAGATAATAGTTAATTATATATAGAGGTTTTAATTTCACAGTTTTACAGAAAATTTCATCAGCTTTCCAATTATACCATTTTATAAATTAAATGTGGTATTTAAATGACAAAATGACGGGCAGTTTTTCATACAACTATCGGACAAATACCAGTTTACTCGCTCGACGTGATAAATGCACGGCGTGATAAACGCTTCCAGGCGAGACAAGATTATCAGTACGATAAGACATTTATAGAGGGCGTTTCCGGACCATACTATTTGAAAGACCTTGATCAAAGTTACAATTTCGCAAAAATATAACCTAGAAAATAATCCTTCTAAAGATTGCTTTGACATCAGTATTGCAATTAAGACCAAAAAAGGGTAAAAAAAAGTGTCATTCACTGTACGACTGCCTCTTAATAAGCAGTTCACTCCCATCCCTTATCTTTTACAACCCGCACACCCAATTATTGCAAAAAATAAGAAAGGTTTTCTGTTAACTCTTTGTCATGAAGAAATGACTTGAATGCAATGGTCGACACTGTTTTAGAGTGAAATGAACATGGTTCTATCATTATCCTATAAATAAATCAATTATTTCAAATCAGTAAAATCAATGTGATCCTGGGACTTTAATAATACATTTCATTACACAAATTAAGAATATAAAGTCAAACCTTTGCTAACGGCTATCTCCAAATAAAGGTCACACATGTGAGTAAAGGCCAGTCTTTCTGAAACCATTATTGATTAAACAGAACAATTTGAGCTCCGAGTAAAGGTCACTTGTCAACAGAGGCCACATTATTTCTCTCCAAATTATGACCTTTGTCACAGGTTTGACTGTATTTAATATGATAGTTTTATAGATATTGTCTGTGTAGTCCTGAACAAATGGAAACAAATGGAAACAAATATAATACAAGTATATTATATATTTACAACGCGTTTTTTTCGTATTAATTTTACATAAATAGGAAACAAAATCCTAAGTTACGGGGAAAGAACTTTTAGTTTCAGTATATAACGTTGTTCTAATGTTCTTTTTTTCATTAGTATTGAATGAATGATTAAACGACTGACCGGCTGATTGATTGGATGATTGTTGAAATGATCGATAACTTTTTCACTGGTTGTATATTCACTGGTTGTATATTTACTTTCTTCTTCACCACCTCTAATTTCCTGCTAGCCAGCATTTTTAAACCTTCCTTATTGGCTCGTTCCCATTTTCGTTCGTACGTCACTTACCTAATCACACTTGAAAAATTAATTAAATTTAACTCACTGAATAAATGCATTAATTATGTTTTTATGTTATTATGTTTTAGACTCACAGCGCCTAGCTCTCCGCCTACAACCATCCCAGGAGTGACTACGAAGGGTCCACAACTACCCGCCGGTACGTATACACTCAACACCGAGGACGCCTCTGGACTTTACTTGGACACTCTAACAACTCCTTGGCTGGGATGAAGTGAACTAGCCTTTCTTTCCTGTTCCATCCATTTGCAGTTTCATAGTGCAAATGCATCATAAATGCGACATCAAAACAATGTCTTACTGCATGCTACGTCTGTCGCAATTGCGTTTTGTAAAAATACCCGGTGTCCGCTGCATTCGCGCACTTCAGGCTTCCTTTTTAGAAACGCTTTCACTAGGTTACGTACCCTCAGATCTAGGTAGACTTACTTTTCTTATTAGGTTCTATGGTTATTAGATTTTTGAGTCTATGTGACCCTTAGACACTTTCATAAATTTTTGATCGTAAAAGCTGTATTTTTAGTAAATGCATTAGATTCTATTTTTGAATATTTTCAAGTAACTTCGCGAACTTATATAATAGTTAAATAAAAATTCCTCTGATTTATCAAGGTATAGGTATTTGTTTTGGAAAATACTTGTTAAATGTAAGCTGTTTAGTAATTTAAGGTTATCTCTAGTTTCAAGAACCTCGAATTTCATTAGACATTAGATTCGTCTATTAATACCAGTACATTAAGCCATCTTGTTATACATGTATTGTTAAATGAGTTTATATTAATTAAACATATTGATGTAAAACTGGAACGTCTTGCTTCTGCTTTTAGAAGTTAGCTATAGGTCAAGTTTACCGCAATTCTCAGATCAAAAGGTCTGCCCATTTGCCCCTTTAAATCTGAAGTTCACTCTAACAAGTTTCGCCCTGGTGACTGCAGTACGATCTTGACGATGACTGCCTAAATCAACAGCGAAATGAGGCCGGCATTATCACCCTGGTTAACTGGTCACGTTGCGGTTCAGCGTTTAGCAGGAGTACACGGGGATTGAGGAGCCCTGCTACTAGGACTACACCCTTCAGAACCCTAGCGCATAACATTACTGCAGTTAAAACAACATTCTCTTACATGTATGTAAGTTTTTGGTTATTTAGGCAGATATAGTCTTATAATCTATTAAGCAGCTCCCGCTCGGGTTTACCCTTGTGAAAATGTGTAATGTATGTATGGGCTATTTTTGTCATCTTACGAGATCTTTATTTAAAGACTTCGCATGTACTCATCCTGAATGCAAAATGCTGTACGGAGTAAAGTGTTTGGTATGACTGCGCATTCACAAAATAGTGCTCAGTTTACCTGTATCAATAAGATCGACAAATTACTGTAATATACATGTACATTGTAACCCTTGTAGCCTTCATGCAGTAACAATTGCATTTTACGATTAAAATTGTCTTTAATTGCAGGGATCTTACAGAAGTAAAATGTACCTTTGGCTGATAAGTACGTCATAAATTAGAGCAGCTAGCGATTGCTACGCGCTGATAAAACATTATATTTCAAACAAAGACGTTATCTAAAAGCACTTTTGAAATTTAAAAAATAAATATAAAGAAAAGACATAATTATATATTAAAATAGGTAACCGCAAATAGGAGGATGTTTAACCTGGCAGTGGTGTTTCTTTGTATTATTTTGTGCTGTGCAGAGTCAGTGAAAGCTGGTATGTATTTTCCTTTTTTTTTTGTACGTTACCTGTTGTTGTTTTCTTCTTTTTTTATCTAACTGTCAAAAATCAGCTCCGATATCCACAGTCATACGAAAACCATACCGGCTTTGCAAGAGACCAGAGCGGATTCGGCCCCTGGCAGTGCGAATCATCATGGTTTTTTATGACAATCAACATCAATTTTCGTGTAATCAAACCGAAATGTTTTTCCGTTTCTTGACTCAAAAATCAAACAGTCAGACAGACAGACCGACTAGGCCACAGACTGTATACATATTTATCATTTTAACAGAGAAGCACAATAACGACTCAATGTCCCTCAAAATATATTTGAAATCTTATTCATTGTTTATAGTCCTGGCCGACCCTGAGATTTCTCCTCAGGTGAAACTACCAAGACTTTTGAAAAGCGCAGATTAAAAAGAAAGATGTAAATACAAGGCAATCCTAGTACCAGACCCTACCTCATAACGAATAGACCCTTGGTTCATGGTTACATACCCGGTGTAAAGCACCGATACACGCAAGGCTACCTCTGGTTTTCTAACCACTTCATATCTAGATGCTAGAACTCTGAAAAAGGTTTCTGCAATTTCCAGAGCCCGGCTTGGATTCAAAACGGGGACATCCCTATTGGTAGTCCAGAGCGTTAACCAATCGACCACCGCGCCACCCACAGTAATTTAAATCTTCATTAAACTGATGCCAAATAAATTCTTAAATATAGGAAACTACAAAATCAATGCAATGTTATCTATCTATCACTTGTCACGTGGTACCCCAAAAGATAAACCTACGACATTTAGGTCTAATAATGGCTACTGCTACAATCTTATGCGAAATATCGTGGGATATTAGTGAGAAAATCCTGCAGCAATGGCGAGTTCATTATACATTTGTACATGGATCCTTATATCAAAGTGTAGAATTTAAGTTTTCATTTATGTCAGAATCCCAAGAAGTCGACATGTTTGTATAAGGAAGGGGACGGGGACTGTGTAGAGGTCAAGGTGTTTGCTACTCATTCCGGAGATTGCGGGTTCGAGCCCCACAAGGGTCACGACCGTACCGCCTCATATGACACCAGTACTGGTTTTTCCAGGAAGCGGACTCGAGAGTGACTCGATAAGCTACAAGCTTTCTTCACAAATGAGCTAAAATAAATAAGTATGAACTAAGTATAAACTTAATGTTTTTGTATATCTGTGGTTTACCATTTGATATTTTATAAAGATACCGCTAAGAAACCATTAGACATTTGTTTTTTTATTGTTAAATATCATATTCCTTTTGGGAGGAGGTTAAAAGATGGATAAATACAAAATGTACAAATGTTGACACAAGTTGGTCATTGATAGACATTATATTAGGTAATGAAAATTGCAAGATAGCAACTTTAAATATTATCCTGATTGCTAAATATAGCATATTTCTGTGTAAAATGAGAAACACACTTCAAAATTTACAACCGTTCATTAATCTAGCTAGGTCTCTTATGAAAACAGAATTGTTCATAAAACAAAAGCTTCAGAATAGGAACAAGTTTGATAAAACATGGAATGACTATGTGCCATTGCTTGATAATGATGCTTGAGTGTGGGGTTTCAAATGGCTGCACTGTCTAGTATGTTTTCCTTTCGTTTTTTTTAGAAAATATACGTCAGACTGAGGATATCTCCTGCATGACTTGTACCTTTTTATCATATTTTTTTTCTGTTTTTGTTAACACAAGTTACATTCATGAGAAGGTCAAAGAAAACTTTACTCGTATACTGTATATGAACATGCTAAACAGAGTAGTCTCCAATGCACATATGTTACAACTTACTTCCTGCACTATGAAGTACTAAACCTTGCATTTCGTTTTATTTCTGCAAGAACAATTCACTAAGACTATTAAAAATGAAGTACAGATAAACATATTCTCAGAGAAATATTCCCTACTTGTAAATGTAACCTTGCCTTTTCGTCGCTTTTGTTTTCCTTCGGTACGGATTTAGGATATGTGATTTATTTTAGGTTTTTAATAAGCTAGTAGGAAATATGTGTTTAAAAAAGAAAAAAATAATGTGACTTATTTATGTTCTGTACATGACTTTTCAATTGCTATAGTATTTATTTGCAATGCTTCACTTCTCTATAACTACACATTAATGTAAAATGTTAATACCTGTATATAAAATAAATGGGGTTATCCTGGGTTAAGGGGCCTGAAAAAGAAAAAAAGATACCGCTAAGTATTTTGTATTAATTATGTCTCAAAAGATTATTCAATAATCCTTTATTTGGAAGTACGATCAATATACTAGTGTTAGAGCGTCGCGCGGCGGGGGGGGGGGGGGGGGGTTACGGTATAACTGCATGGGAGTGTGCGTCAAACCAAACGCATTGATTGGTTTATCGATTGATGTGTTGGTTTGATTGACAAGTTCGTCTGCTCAATCGAAATATTATACAATTCTGGACTTGTGAGGCATTAAATATGACGTGATATTCACAAGAAAAAGACATGATATTGACCTTTATAATTCTAATACTTAAAATTCTAATAACATGATATGTAACCTACATAATTATTTGTGTGCATGTTACAGTCTGTTTACATTTTAAATTATAGTTTAATTTGTATATGTATGCTTTTTTCATTTTAAAATTTAGTATGATAATGAATATGGACTGCCACAGCGCAACAGAATATAGAAAAAAATATATTGTTTTTTTGTCAAGAAAATTATTATTCTTTTTTATCAATTATGTATAACTGTATTTTAAGTAAATATCTTCCATTTAACGTATGAATGTATATTATATAAGTTGTAAAGCTCCTCAATTCTTACAGATTCGGTGGATGACGACTACTCGACAGAAGTTGAGACACTATTTAAAAATCTGACTAGTTACAAGAGCAATGTAGACACTGCAAAAGCAAAAATGAATTCGTTTGAAAGTGAAACTTTGGACCGGAAGTACGCTATTGCTTTACTAAATCTTTATACACAAGGCAGCTCCTTCTATTCAACACTGAATGCTGAAATGCGAAATGGTTACCCAGACAAAAGTACTGACATATGGAGGAGAGCAGGCGACCTAACTAATAGAGGTCTCGACATACTTGGACCTACGATACATGACAAGGTATATCGGGGATGTTCAAAGTTAGATACCCTGCCGGTTGCAGGCGCGGAGTATATTTTCGAACAGATAACCAGCACAACTACAGATAGAGCAATTGCCGTTAAAGAATTCTCTTGTACGGATGGCTTCCTCTTTGACATAGAAAATGTATACGGTGTATCGGTTGACAAATATTCGGCTTTCCGTGGTGAGAGGGAAGTGATTATCAAATCTACAAACGTATTCAAAGTGAAATCAGGCCCTACCAACGACACAAATTACAGTGTCTACTCTCTTGACGGACAAACGGATGTGAATTGCCGGGAAAAGCGTGATACGTCCCATCGGACGTGTGTAAATGGCGCAAACAAGCCTGGCGCAGAAAACATAATAATGTACACATTCTTGGTTGTGACGATTCTTATTTCGTATGAGTGGATTTAACTGTGAATGTCAGTTAAATTTCATAGTATTATCGGATATTCGTTTTCTATAGAAATATCTATGTCTTTGGTATTATGCCAACATTGTTTTAACAACGCATAGTTAGTTATACCCGTATGTAACAAAGTAGTTTAACTCCTGCGGAAAAAGAAGACGGCCTAGACGGGTCTATCATATACTGAAAGAAAAAGACGCTGATTTAACCGATACTAACTGGAATGTTTTTTTCGTAAGATTAATGACCTTAAATACTGTGGTGATACTCGAGTAAATTAGCAGTCTGGTATTCACTCCGATTTTAATGTTTTAAATGCTAAATGCATGAAAAGAGTGGACGCTGCAGAGTATGATCTGACTGCTAATTACCAAACGGTGAGGGTGTCTGAGATCATCCAGTCCGAAATTTGTAAAATCGATCGTGTATACGTTATACTTTTGCTTTTTATTATATCATCTACTTTGTTGTCCTTGCGTTAATAAAAAAAAGGTTTGTGAGTATGACTGTGAAAATGTATAATGCCGACCTTGGAGCTCAGTTGGTAGAGCCGTCGTCAGTTTTTGTTGTTGATTTATACATATACATGTAGTGTACATTGCTTGTTTAGTTGCCACTTTTTACGCTAATAAGTCTCTTGTGCTTTTCCGTCTTATCCAATGATAATAGTAAATAAAATATCACATATTCAAACGCCATAATCAATGTTGTCCAGTTTGGAAAGATCAGGGGCATGATAACCCTTTATTGCTTTCCTGAGTTCCGTGGCAGTTCCAGGACACCTGGAATGTAATATTTTAAGAGAAAAATAAGTTATAGAGGAACTCGATGAAATCTAGCCATTTTTGGTTCCCTGGCGGTCTAACGGATGTGTTTATAAACAGAAGTTGGGATGATATCAATGTGATCTTGCTTTGATCTCTTTAAAGGCCCATCTACACAGTAAACCTTGATGTATAAACCTTAGGAGTACGTTTTTGAGGGATGTAAATCATGACCGTATACACAGTAAATCATGGTTCATGCAACATCTTTAACTTTTTTTAAAGTATTTTACACAGAGGAAACTTTAAAATCTTCATAATATATGTTTGTTTTGTAAAAACTAATGTTGCTAATAGGGATACTATTTATAGAAAGACAATGTGTGCGATCCTAGACAGTCGAGACAGATAAATTATATTTATATCATGTACTATTTTTTATTTTCCAAATAATTTGAATATGAAACTAATTTCATAGTCAATTTGAAAACAAGCAATGTTTTTTTCTGCATTGTTTTATTCAATTTCAAACTATTTTGTCTGTTTTTCCACAATAATTATAATCTCTCTCATGCAGCACTGGAATTTTAATCTAATTAGGGCGCTGTCACCTGGGTAATAAATAAAATCTCTGTGTGGGGTCCGTACACCAAGGTTTAGCGGATAGGACTTTCTCTATCCCAAAAATGGGGTATACACTTCAAGAAAATCGTACATTCGACCAATCTACACAGTAAACTTTGCTGAATAAATCAAAATTTATAAATCAAGGTTTACTGTGTAGATGGGCCTTAACCATACAATTATAACCCCGCCCCTATAACGTTTACTGGGTATGTGTGGACGGACAGACAACAAAAGGTTGTCCAGTGATACGTCCAATGGTCCGATCAAGAAACGTATGCAATACAATCGAATATATTTATCCAGAGAAAAGTAGATGTTGCTCCTACCCCTGTGTGCTTTTACATGGGTTGGCCTCCTAATTCCTACGACAATATAAACGGTGAAAAAGCTTGCATATCGACCCCAACTAACACATATATTGGGCATTATGGGCAAACAAATATCAAACCATTAGGGGCTTACACATATCGGAAGATTATGGGCAAACACACATTGGACCATTATGGGTAAACACATATCGCACCATTATGAGCAAACAGATATCGGACCATTAGGGGCAAACACATATCGGACCATTACAGGCAAACACACATCGTATCATTATGGGCAAACACAGATCAGATGATTATGATTAAACAGATATCGGACCATAAGGGTCAAACACATATCGGCCCATTATTGGCAAACACACATTGGATCATTATTTGCAAACACATTTCGCACCATTATGATCAAACATATATCGGACCATTAGGGGCAAACACATATTGGACCATAAGGGACAAACACATATCGGACCATAATGGGCAAACACACATTGGACCATTCGTGGCAAATACATATCGCACCATTATGAGTAAACATATATCGGACTATTACAGGCAAACACATATCGGACCTTTATGGACTACACAGATCAGATGATTATGATCAAACAGATATCGGACCATTAGGGGCATACACATATCGGGCCATTATGGGCAAACACACATCGGACCATTATTGGCAAACACATATCGCACCATTTTGAGCAAACAGATATTGGACCATAAGAGACAAACACACATCGGACTATTATGGGCAAACACATTTCGGATCATTATGGGCAAACACACATTGGACCATTAGGGGCAAACACATATCGGACCATTATGGGCAAACACACTTTGAACCATTACGGGCAAACACATTTCGGACCATTATGGACCAACACACATAAGATCATTAGGGCAAACACATATCGGGCAATCGGCAAACACACATTAGAACATTATGTGCAAAAAGATATCGGACCATCATGTGCAAACACTCATCAGACCATAATGGGAAAACACACATCTGACTTTTATTTGCAAGCACACATCAGACCATATTTGGCAAACACATATCGGGCCATTATGGGTAAACATATATCGGACCATTGTGGGCAAACACACATTGGACCATCATGGGCAAACATATATCGAAAAATCATGGGCAAACACACATCTGACAATTAAGGGCAAATACACATCATACCATTTTCGCGCAACACACATCAGACCATTATGGGCAACACACATCAAAGCATTATCGGCAAACATATATAGGACCATTATGGACAAACACAAAACAGGCTATCAAGGACAAACACACATCAGACAATTAGGGGCAAACAGATATCAGACCATTATGGGCAAACACATATCGGACCTTTATGGGCAAAAACACGTCGGGCCATAATGGGCAGAGACATATCGGACCATCATGGACAAACACACATCTGATCCTAATGAGCAAACAGATATCGGACCATAATGGACAAACACATATCGGATCCATATAGGCAAACAAATATCGCACCATTATGGGCAAACACACATCAGACCATTATGAGCAAACAGATATCGGACCATCATTGACAAACACACATCGGATCATTATGGGCAAACACATATTGAATCATTATAGGCGAACACATATCGCACCATTATGGGCGAACACACATCAGACCATTGTGTGCAAACAGATATCGGACCATTATAGGTAAACACATATCGAATCATTATAGGCAAACACATGTCGGACCATTATGGGCAAATACACATCAGACCATTATGAGCAAACATATATCGGATCATCATGCACAAACACACATCAATCCATTATGGGCAAACAGATATCGGACTATTATGGGCAAACATATATCGAATCATTATGGGCAAACACATATCGGATCATTTTGGGCAATTAGATATCGAACCATCATGGACAAACACACATCTGATCATTATGAGCAAACAGGTATCGGACCATCATGGACAAACACACATCAGATCATTATGGACAAACAGGTATCGGACTTTTATGAGTAAACACATATTAAATAATTATAGGCAAACAAATATCGCACCATTATTGGCAAACACACATCAGACCATTATGAGCAAACAGATATCGGACCATCATGGACAAAAATACATCAGATCATTATGGGCAAACAGATATCGGACTATTATGGGCAAACATATATCGGATCATTATGGGCAAACACACGTCAGACCGTTTTGGGCAAACAGACACCAGACCATTATGGGCAAACACATATCGGATCATTATGGGCAAAAACACATCAGACCATTATGAGCAAACACACACCAGACAATTATTGGCAAACACATATCGGACCATCATTGGCTAAGACATACTAGGCCATTGTAGGCAAACACCCATCAGACCATTATTGACAAACACATATTAGACTATTTTGGGCAAACACACATCAGACGATTATGGACAGACGCATATCGGACCATTATGGGAAAACACGTATTAGACTTATTAAGGCAGACACACATCAGACGATTATGGACAAACGCATATCAGACTATTATGGGCAAACACATATTAGATTAATTTGGGCAAACACCCATCAGACGATTATGGACAAACGCATTTCGGACCATAATGGGTAAACACCTTTCGAACCGTAATGGACAAACACAAATCGGACCATTATGGGCAAACACATATTTGACCATTATTGCCACATACTGGACCATAATTGGAAACACACACATCGGAATATTATGGGCAAACACATATTGGACCATTATGGTCAAACATTTATGGGACCATAATTGGCAAACAATAATGGGACCCATTGGAACATATTGCCAGCACGTAGAGAACAACATGTCCTCTGCATCTTCATTCTTCAAGTTTGACGTCCACACTACTCTTGTTCTTAGTTCTTCACAAGAACACAAAGTCTAAACGTAAAAGTGTTCGTGTTATTAAGGTATATTTTGACAAACTCCTAAATAACATTAAATGTTGTAACAACAGCAGTCTATAGAGAGCACACACAATTATTCATCCATTGTTAATAGACAGAGTCACACACCTGGCTTACAGTGGTTCTTAATTGCTTGAAATTTGAAATAGAAGTTACAATTTTAAAGAACTGTGTACATAAAAGCAAAACGTGTTAAAAAGGCACATAGCTGTGACAACCATGACAGTATAATAGAGCTTTGCCTACAGACCAAGCATACGACCTCACAAAAATATTCTATTTTGAGCAATTGCTGAAAAATACTAGTATGCAAAGGAAAAGTGTGTCTTAAATGTTACCTTAACAATAAATCCTTACAGAAACCAGACAGTTTTTGAAAACTAGAAATGCTCCCATTTAGGCTTTTGAGTAAATTTTACAAAACAAAGTTTTCTAGTTATAATGCCCGAATAACTCGCTTTCAACACTATATTCAACAGGTGAGCTAAAAGGTAATGAGCATGAGCTGCACACAAAGTTTTTGGGAATAAAATGAAAAGGTTCAAACCTCATTGTCATGATGCACTGACAGTCTGATTAGTCATCATATAACAAAATGGTATACTCATTTTATAAAAAGAAAACGATAGAAATAACTTTGACTAAAAGCCGCTAACCTTATTAAATTCAATATATACTTGTTAACAAGTTAATTCATAGCTCTAATTGAATTTGTGAGAAAATAACTTCTCTATACTTGATTCACTTTGTATTAATCTCAAAGTGTGATGATAATTTAAAAAAAACATCATTGGAGTATGAAAATAAAGATGACTCCTCTGTAAACATATGACACAAAATGAAAACAAAAAACAAGAGGGCTATGATGGCACTGTATCACTCACCTGGCTTAGCACTGGAATATAAGGCATCTAACACACTGATACATTTTCAGTTTCCACTATAACCAGATTTACTCTGCACAGGAACATAGAATAAACAGTTGATTCCACGTTCCTGCTCTGCATGGTCAGATTATGCCACGAGTAAATGGAATACTTCCTCACTCCTCTGGAAGTCAGCATTTTTAAGAGTCGCCGAAGGGGCACTTATGTGAAATGACTCTAAACCAGGCCTTTGGTTTCAGACCAAAAGATTTTTCAAAGATTCCAGTTTTTCTAATACAGTTAAGTGGTCCACTGTAACTGTATGAGTAAAACTTACCCCACTCTCTGGCTGACTCTCTAGATGGTAACACAAGGAACATTTCTATGGAATTATTTTGATTTCAGGCCATTAGTTTCAGAGAAGAAGATTTTCAAAATTTTCCATATAGCGATTTAAAGAAAACTAGGCCCACCTTTTTAACGTACCAGGATGATTTGAAGGAATTTGGCATAGGGTCACACAAGTTACATTTCTGTAAAATTCTTTTGAAAGCTGAATAACAATTTCTAGATATTTTAAAAACAAGAGTTCTGCATCTGATAGAGGACCATGCAAGGATGTTTGCTATGACGTTTGAACACAATTGGCCATGAGGTTTCAGAGGTGATGTCATTTGAAGCAAAAGTAATGATGACGCACACCGCACGACGATCACAGTGTTATCTTTTTGTGCAAGGTGAGCTAAAAACAAATGTTAAATTATTGGCAAACAAAACATATTCCTAATATTGTCTGACTAGTATGGTATGTTAAACCTGAGATCCAAAATAAAAACAATATTTGGCACGGTAATGTCGCACTGTAATCTGCACAAAGACAGGAGACTGGCCATGCGCATTATCGTTCTTTTCAGGACAACATAAAATTTCGTGTTATTAAACCAAAACAGTTTTAACGTTTCTTGGCTCATAAATCAAACAGTCAGACAGACAGACTGATAAACTGATATGGCCACATACTGTATACATATAAATGTCTTTTTAACAGAGACGTACGATAACGACTCAATATCCCACAAAATATTTTTGAAATACATGTATTTTATTATTCATTGTTTATAGTTCTGGTCGACCCTAGGATTTTTCCTCTGGTGAAACTGCCAAGACTCCTGAGAAGCACAGGTTGAACAGACAGATGTAGATACAAGGCAAACTGGTTACCAGACCCTACCTCATAACGAATAGACCCTTGGTTCATGGTTACATGCCCGGTGCAAAGCACCGATACACGCAAGGCTACCGCTGGGTTAAACCAGTTCATATCTAGATGGCTAGGAAATGCTGAAAAACGTGACTGCAATTTCCAGGGCCCGGCTGGGATTCGAAACGGGGATATCCCTATTTGTAGTCCAGAACGTGAACCACTCGACCACCGCGCCACCCACAGTCGTTGAAATCTTCATTTATCTGATGCAAAATAAATTCTTTAAAAAAGATAGATTTGAGTGTACGTGTACTAAGATGCAAAATTCTGAAGAAAAAAACTTCAAAAGACATCCATTTTGAGACATATAAATTTTACGCTTTAGCATTCTTGGGAATTTACTCTAATTACTTATAGCTGATTACATTAAACGAGATGGACACAGACGGTACTGAAGTAATCCCCGCCGTTTTGATAAACGGAAGTGGTCTTCGCCTGTTTGTCCGTACGTCTCCTAGTTACATATTAAAACATTGCGTACATTGGTATTCATTCAAGTACATGTATGAATGGTTTTGAAAAAAATACGTTTAAGTGAAGTCATGATCTTAAATAAAATTCGACAAAAGCCTAACGGTGTTTCATCGTAAAACTATTTTATTTTCTTCCTGGTTTTAGTTTCACAATCAATCCAATGATAGAGGCACGTCATTTTACAACTTGTTCGACTGTCAAACTATTGAATGTTATGCAAATATTTGGAAAACCGAATATAATTGTGACTCATCTACCGAAACTACAAAATCAATGCAATGTCTGTCACGTTGTACCGCAAAAGATAAACCTCTGACATAGAAAAATATTGCTGCTAAAGCAGCAAAATTACACGGCATGAAAAGGAAAGAGGCTGTCTGCTTTTAAGTAATATGTGTAGGAGTGTTATATTTAGGTTATAGCAGATACCTAATACCTGTTATTATTTTGTCGGGTTTCAAGAGATCAGAGTCACGACGATAAAATGACCCTAAGCTATGTCAGAGACTAAATAAACCACGTGTTTACTATCAGTCAAATATACAATTTTAACTCAGAATAACTTTAACCGTATTTGTTAGAGCTTACTAAAAATTCAAAACATGTACATGCTAAGAGATCCGTTTAAATATAATTTAAGTTGAACTTTAGATATGCCTTTAATATCCGATTTGTTCTTTCATTATTTTCATATCCTGCCACTTGCAAAACTTCTTAATCAAAAACGGAAAGTTATAATACTGTGGGTTTCAAGTAAAAATAAAACAAACGGTAACAACGATTGGTTAAAACTATCTCGAGTTTATGCCATATCCGAGAGTAAACGAAAGCGCTCTACACAACATTTCTGAACATGCATAAACACCTTGGACCCGAGTTTACATTTACTTAAGTGTTACTGTTTGAGTCCAAGTGTTGCATAGATGTCATAAATATATAAATCTATACACATATACTTGGCTTATTTGGACCTTTGCTGTTACTATATATTGTATATTGTCTGCAAAATCCTTCTTTGTTTATAGTGTATTCAAAGATCGTATGCAAAGTATACTGTTTCGAATTATATCGTCCCAATCCGATTCGCCTCCCTTACTATTTCCGTGCTATTTTAAATTACACACTCTTTGCTGCAAGTACGATGCTAACGATATCGAATTAGTGGTGAAATTGTATGTATTTCAGAGTCAGAGGAAGACGGAGGCGGGTTACTCAACTGTCATCACGATCGATAATGAATAAATATTTAAACGTCACTAGCATAAATAGTAAAATATTTTAAAGATCTAATTTCGCCACATATTGAAAGTGTCAGTTGAAAATTCAAGTCGTCACGCTCAAATAAATGTCGTGTCGCATTATACATTTGTACATGGGTCCTTATATCCCAGTGTAGAATTTAAGTTTCATTTATGTCAGAATCTCAAGAAGTCGAAATGTTCGTATATATCTGTGGTTTACCCCTTGACATTTTATAAAGATACCGCTAAGTATTCTGTTTTTATTATGTCTAAAAAGGTCATTCAATAATCATTTATTTGGTATTAATACAGCTTAAGGAAGTGTTATAATAAAAATACGATCAATATATTAGACCGTCATATTTGACATTCTATTGTAGTCGACAACATTTCATAAAATACCAAACTGTGATGGTGTCTGAGTTCAACCAGGCCAAGTTATGTAAAATCGGTTGTATATCGGTAAATACGTTATATCCTTGCTTTTTGTTCTATCATTATCCCTGTGGACGGGATCATGTGATGATTTTACTATGACCTCCTGGCAATGCACAACATTGGTAGAATTTAAATATGACCCGATGGTCTTAAGCAGTGTGGGTTGGAGCAAGGCGGTGTCACTACATGATAAATACAATACTGCCTATAAAAGGAGACGACACTCAAACTAGTTTGCCGGTTGGTCATGACTAGTAGAATATCCATTACTATATTGAGGTCAGTAGTGCAAAGGTCAAGGTCCCCGTGACCTTGAGAAGTGAAGTCCACCTGTCCTAGCCATCAACTGCTCCTATACTGCCTGCACCAGGAACATGAACTTTTGCCACACTATTATTATGACCTCCTGCCACTGCACAACACTTTTAGAATTGTTTTTGACCACTCGGTCTTAAGCTGTGTTGGTTGGGGCAGGGCGTACACTGTGAACAATACTGCCCATAAAAAGAGAACACTTTGGCATATGACACTCAAACTTGGTATGCATGTTAGTTATGACTAATCAAACACCCCTACCTATATTGAGGTCAGTAGGTCAAAGGGCAATGTGACCGTAACATTGAGAAGTGAAGTTATTTCCTTGTCCAAAATAAGTAGGGCGCGGGTACACGAGATGGCGTAACATCGACAAAATTCTGGTTTGCTCTGTTGTCCATCATAATAATAATAATAATAATAATAATAATAATAATAATAATCTTTTTATTTTCAGAAGGTGTCTCATTAAGACATAACATATTAAGTACAGTACATTAATAGGTGGTAAATCTTATTTACAATGAGGCCTTCTTAAACAATTTTAAAACAAATTCAAACAAGTATAAACAACACAATATGTATAAGACTATCGTAATATACATACTAGTACATGTATACAGTAGAAACGATGACATACATAAAAGATCATATTTCACTTACAATATAAAGTAGGTTGCAAAAAGTATTTACAATTTGTCAGTCTTAAGCAGAAATGCTTTTAAGCTATATTTTAACGCACTGACATTTGATAAAAGTCTTGTATCAACAGATAGATAGATAGATACTTTTATTCCTCCAATATTTGAAGAGCTGAACAAGTATGCATATATATAAATATATAACAAAATGTTATGTACAGACATAAGCAAATTTACATTGATATAACATTGATATAACAAGTTATTATAACATATCTAACAAATTATCTTACAAAGATGTCATCTTTGTCATTACTTGAATAAGCATAAACGTTACATCTTTCTTTCAGGCAAATTAAAGTAACAGCCTTAAAGCGGAAATGACATTTAAGACTGAGCAAATATGTTTCAACACTAACTGCTTTATAAAGTACAATATTACTAGAGGCATTAACGTATGACCTTGACCCGAAAACGAAATATCAAAATCAACATAGCCTTATGTATAGCATATACATTGAAATAAAGCTAATACAATAAATGCTAGTGTGCAACATAACAAAACATGATATTATTTTAGGTTATTAAATGACACATATGTCTCAGCAATGTTACATGTTTGATGGAACTACCGTCATCTGTCTCAACCGCTAACAACACGACTGTAGTGCTTTGCTCCTTAATTGACAGACCTGAAAACTTAACAAATCTGTCTATACCCATAACATCAAACATTGCACTTAACAGGTATTTTCTCATATTCTCGGTATTTCTGCAAAACCACAAACCGTGATCAATTGTATTTTCTATACACAAACCACATTTATTACATTTTTTAACATACGACCTGGACATCAGACAACTAAGTATTTGTACCGCCCTTCTACATACGAAAGAATATTCGGGTACTGACTTTGCAATTGCCCACAAGAAGCATGGTTTGTCAACTTCAAATACGCATGCAAGACTAGGCCAATTTAACTGCAGACTGTTTTTTCGCGCTTGCTTGTTTGAAAGACTCACACACGTGTATAAAGTTCTTTTCCAACTCGCTTTTTCTGGAAAACGACCACTTGCGATATAGTCATACAATGCATACAACAGGTTGTACTTCTGAAGGATACAATATATATCAGGTATAAAACCACTGTATTGATTGTCAAAGTTCAAAAACCTCATTAGCCGATTAAGAAATACTTTCTTTGCTAAAACATTCTCAGGCAATCTGCACAACTGCCCCAGGAATTGAAGTTTTTTAAAGTCAATAATGTTTTCGACCGACTCCATGTTAATTGCATTCAAAGTGAAGTCTGTATTTGCACTTATGGGAAGATTCTGTATATGTTTTAAGCAAAATCTGTGTGCAATTTCTATCATTTTCAAATCCGTCTCAGAATAATTATTCCAGAGCTCACACCCATACAGAGCTTTCGGAAGCACAATGGAATTATATATAGTTCGCGACGTTAAAGGATTCAAGTCTATTGGATGTAAGCCACACTGACTCACACTAAGCAATGTTCCACGCATTTTATGGGCTGCATCTTGTATCATTCTACCGGCTGACATATATTTATCACAAATCAAGCCTAAGTGAGTATATGACTCGACCTCGTTGATGATCTCATGACCTAACCGCCATTGCCTCTGATTGTTTGCAGTGCCTGACTCATTGAAGACTATGACCGCACACTTGGACGCGTTGTAGTCAAAACGCCACCTACACGAATACTTATTACAAATAAGTAGCATCTGATCTAGCGCGTGCTTAGAAAAAGATATTAAGATCATGTCATCTGCAACTGTTGGAGAACAAACTTGATCACCATATAAACAAATTCCGAGACCGCTTTGCTCCAGCTCTGTTATAAGTCCATTAATGTATGCAAGATAGCAGTGAGGAGACGACTTCCCGCCTTGTCTAGTTCCTTGATTTATAGCGAACCACTTGGAAATAAACCCGCGATTTTTTACACAACTGGTCATATTTCTATAAATTTCAAAAAAAGCTTTAAGAGACGTATCGTCTATTGTATGACTAAGCTTATAAAAAAGGCCTGCATGCCACACTCGATCAAATGCTTGACGTCCGTCTAAAAAAACAAATGTACAGTTTTGAACCTTGTTCCTGTGCAAATTTAACACTTTCTCTCACTATGAACGAAGTCATTATACACCCAAGCTTCTCTTGAAAACCCCCTTGCTGTTTACTAAGGTTCAACAACATGTGATCTTTACAACGTTTAAGCACTATCAGTTCAAATAATTTAAAGATAACAGATGTTAATGTTATAGCTCTGTAACAATTTGGGTCGTCCTTACGTTTACGACCGCCTTTGTGTAAAGTTACAATCACACCTTGTTTCATTGAATCTGGAACGTAGCCTACACGAAGCATACACGTGAAAACATTAGCAAGAACAGACGGAATAATGTCTGTCACAGGTTTGAGATGTTCATATTGTATATTGTCATATCCACCAGCCTTTCCACCTGGACAGGCGGATATTACCTCATTGACGTCATCGGGTAGTACCGTCACGGTAGGATCTGGCGTCAAATCGTTGTAACTTCGTTGAACGTTTTCATTTACGTGAGTTTTCCATTCTGTATCGTATTCTGGTGATTCAGACGGTGTGTAAAGTGAACTAAAATAGAGCCCCCACTGTTCTGTTATTTGTGCTTGGTCTCTGTACACTTCTCCGTTAAACTTTATGCCGGCACCCGAATTAGTTTTATTATATTTTCGACGCCGTGAATTGACTAATTTCCAGAATTGGTTAGCATCAACCTCGGCTGTTCTGTGCTTTTTCTATATCCAACTCATTTAAGTACTTGGTCACAGTATGTCTATGTAATGACCTAAATTTCCTTTTGGCATCTTTGTACAATACATAATAAAAATCACATGACTCCCTGGGCCGACCAGCACGACACCAATCTTTACGGAGATTTAACATCTCTTTATGCGCAGCGCGTAAATCATCCGTCCAGTACGTCTTCAGAAACGGCTTAAATTTCGATTTTGGAAAAAACTCATTTGAACTAGATACTAGCACATCACATAGTGTCTCGTATGCACAGTCAATATCATCTTTATTTAAGACCGCATTTTCCAGACTCCTTAACTTTTCATTTTCTAACAAGGAACTCCTATAGAGAGATAAGTCATTTCCATCCACTCTTTTCCAGTTAATCCCTGCAAAAGTACTGTCTACATTCACCGTATTTATCACAGGACCTTCCGGGGCTAACGTAACATTAAGTTTTGATATCACAGGTCGATGTCTAGACACATTTAAACAATTATCATCAACAATTTCTGTACCTAAAACATAGTCTAAGACTTCGACCGGTAAGCATATATAATCGATTAGTGATTGGTGTACATTGTCATATGCAACAAAGGAATAAGTAGCCCCTGTACAATTAGGCATAGTATTTACTGCTACAAGATTAGTGTCCCTTAAAAAGTTGCAAAATAATTGATCTCTACTGTTTGCACTAGTAAAATCGCCTTTTGAGTTAAAGTCACCCATGTAGATAACTGTACCTAATTCCGAATATATATGCCATAGGTCATATAATTTGTTTACATATTCCCTGTAGACATTAATAGGATAGTTTGAACATGGTAAATATAATTGAAATATAAACATGAAATTGGAAGGATTGATTTGTAACTGTATACCAATAATACGATCATCATTGATATCGAGTGGCGTAATTAAGCTGTCCAAATCGCGGTGCCACATTAAAGCTACACCACCTTTTCCTACCTTCCGCTTACTAGGCATGTTCAAGTCAAAGTCACAAACAGCATGATATCTATACGCGTTAGTTATTGAATCTAGAAAATGCATATTATTTTGTAGTAACCAATGTTCACTAATCCCGGCTGCGCTGATATTTTTTCTCAACAAGGTGTCACACAAGTACGAAGCACTGGACATTATACCAGTAGCATCCCATGTTAACAGATTAATATTTAAACTTTCCATTTTCACAATTTTAATCCAATTCAGCCGACAACAACGGCAGAAACCTACTTCCATCTGAACTAGAATCACACATACTCTCATGAGACTGCACTGGGTTCCTAAGTCTCGGAGGACATTCTACATTCCGTCTGAAGTGACCTTGTTGACGATTGCGCAATCCTCGTGATAGCCATACCTTACACGTGATTCCGAGAGGCCAGAAACCTGGTTTCAGTACCATGTCAGAATTTTCGTCTGCATATACATTTACACGTAAATAGCATTTGTCTTTTGAGTTGGTTTCAAATTTCCATACAAGAGTAACTAAATGTCTTCTTGAGATACTTTGTGTAAGGCTTTTTGTGTGCGATATCCTTCCTGGATTTTGACCGCAATTCATAGGCTGTATTATTTGAGAATATAATGAGATCTTTGATATATGAAGGTGTCAAATTATGAAGAGCTTTATAAACTAATAGGTCAGTAAAATATTTGCAACTGCTGGGAAATGAAAGC
>JAFMSR010000009.1:14050699-14090800 GCA_022818135.1 Saxidomus purpurata | reverse complement strand
TAGTTCATATCTATCAACGTAATATGTTGTTACCGCCAAATTAATGTTAATTATAAGTACTATTTAAAGTATCTCGACCAGTGAATGACGGTCAATATTTTGAGTAACATATTTGATAAGAAAACAAGGATTAAGTTTGTTTACTGATGCACATCTCACTGTACGAACTAATTCACAGTGTAAGAGACCGGTTAGCTCAGTCGGCAGAGCATTGGCTCTTACGGCCCTGTAAGCGAAGGGCCATGGTTTCGCGTCCTGGTCGGGGCACACTGCGATATTTGGCGCCTTATTAAACTTAACAGAATTGTTTAATATAGAATCTAGCTACCAATCGCTTTCATATAATCAAAATTGCGCCAACCATCTTTTTCAAAGATAGTTCTTGTTAAACGTTACATTGAAGACAACTTTCGGAAATCAGTCACTGACTTCCTCGTACGAATCAAGTACATGTATACCTAAATGTTGTCTTTTAATCATAGACACTCTGATATATCAAAATATACTTTTTAGACATTAAAGGGAAGTGGCTTGACTTCGGTATAAAATTTGAAATGTGTCGGTATGCCGTGTACCTCTTTAAATGTACGCACTTTAACAAAAGGGCCAAGCTTTCTTGAGCACATGTACTTTTCATAGTGAACATTGTTCAGTAAGTACAACACATAGTATTGTTCAGTGAATACTTTTCACAGTGAGCATTGTTCACCGAGTTATACTCATAGTGAGCATTGTTTAGTGAGTACTTCTCATATCCTTGAGTACTACACACAGTTAGTATTGTTCAATAAGTACTGCTCATAATAAGCATTGTTCAGTGAAAACTTCCTATATTGAGCGTTGTTCAGTGATTACTCTCCGTAGTGAGCATTGTTTAGCCAGCATTACTCATAGTGAGCATTGTTCATGGAGTACTACTCATATTGAGCATTGTTCAGTGAGTACTTTTCACGGTGCACATTGTTCAGTTAATTATTCTCACAGTGAGCATTGTTCAGTGAGTACTTCTCACAGTGCGCATTGTTCAGTGAGTACTTCTCACAGTGCGCATTGTTCAGTGAGTACTTCTCACAGTGCGCATTGTTCAGTTAATACTTTTCACAGGTAACATTGTTCAGTGAGTTCTTCTCACAGTGCGCATTGTTAAGTGAATACTTCTCATAGTGAGCATTGTTCAGTTAGTACTTCTCACAGTGAGCATTGTTCAGTGAGTACTATCACAGTGCGCATTGTTCAGTGAAAACTTCCCATAATGAGCGTTGTTCAGTAAGTACTTTCCGTAGTGATCATTGTCTAGCCAGCATTACTCAAAGTGAGCATTGTTCATGGAGTACTACTCATAGTAAGCATTGTTCAATGAGTACTTCTCACAGTGAGCATTGTTCAGTGAGTACTTTTCACAGTGGGCATTGTTCAGTGAGTACTTCTCACAGTGAGCATTGTTCAGTGAGTACTTTTCACGGTGCATATTGTTCAGTTAATACTTCTCACAGTGAGCATTGTTCAGTGGGTACTTCTCACAGTGCGCATTGTTCAGTGAGTACTTCTCACAGTGAGTATTGTTCAGTGAGTACTTCTCACAGTGCGCATTGTTCAGTTAATACTTCTCACGTGAACATTGTTCAGTGAGTTCTTCTCACAGTGCGCATTGTTAAGTGAATGCTTCTCATAGTGAGAATTGTTCAGTTAGTACTTCTCACAGTGAGCATTGTTCAGTGAGTACTTCTCACAGTGCGCATTGTTAAGTGAATACTTCTCATAGTGAACATTGTTCAGTGAGTACTACTCAAAGTGAGCATTGTTCAGTGAGTACTTTTCACAGTGCACATTGTTCAGTGAGTACTTTTCACAGTGCACATTGTTCAGTGAGTACTTTTCACAGTGCACATTGTTCAGTTAATACTTCTCACTGTGAGCTTTGTTCAGTGAGTACTTCCCACAGTGCGCATTGTTCAGTGAATACTTCTCACAGTGCGCATTGTTCAGTTAATACTTGTCACAGTGAATATTGTTCAGTGAGTACGTCTCACAGTGCCAATGTTAAGTGAAAATTTCTCATAGTGAGCATTGGTCAGTGAGTACTACACATAGTTTGCATTGTTCAGTGAGTACTTTTCACAGTGCACATTGTTCAGGTAATACTTCTCACAGTGAGCATTGTTCAGTGAGTATTTTTCACGGTGCACATTGTTCAGTTAATACATCTCACAGTGACCATTGTTAAGTGAATACTTCTCATAGTGAGCAGTTTTCACTGAGTACTACACATAGTTAGCATTGTTCAGTGAATACCTTTCACAGTGAGCATTGATCAGTGAGTATTTATCATAGTGAACACTGTTCAGTGAGTACTTCTCATTGTGAACATTGTTCAGTGAGTACTACTCATAGTGAACATTGTTCTGTGAGTACTACACATAGCGAGCATTGTTCTTTGAGTACTACACATAGCGAGCATTGTTCAATGAATACAACTCAAAGTGAGCATTGTTCAGTGAGTACTTCTCACAGTGAGCATTGTTTAGTGATTATTACTCAAAGTGAGCATTGTTCACTCAGTAATATGCACAGTTGGTATTTTCAATGAACGCTACTCAAAGTGAGCAATGTACACTGATCACTACTCAAAATGAGCACTATTCAGTGAGTAGTACTCACAGTGAGATCAGTCGCTTGGACAGTGCTACTTGTCGACTTTTTATTAGGACCACTCACCATTCTGCGTACGTCAACCGTTCACCCTTTCCTTTAAACGAGATCACGAGATTAATGTTTATGCATCTTGGCAGGGATGTTTCTTCAATTAAGCTCTACCAAACTTATTCCGTTCCATGCTGAACTCTAGTTGATATGACCAAATCAAGGCCAAAATCTTAAATATTTTGTGTGTGACACTGTCAAGTAGACCCTATCAAATTGTTTAAATCATGCCCCAGCGGTCAAAATTGACACCGCCGGCAGGGGGTGGGGTCATATGTTTTACACAGAAGTATATCGCAAAACTTCAAAAAACATAAATTCTCACTATGAGAAAAAGTTGGTGTGTAGCATTGTGTAGAAGTACTCTTAAGCATGTTCATAGTATGCCTCTTTGTCAACATTGGCCATGTCCCAGGGGTCATTTGTTTAATATATACTTATATAGGGAAATACATTAAAAATATTCTTGTCCAGAATCATGAGACCAAGAGCTTAGTTAGATGGCATGTAGCATGTCTACTTGACAGTGTCACACACAAAATATCTAAGGATGTTTATCATAACCTAGGGTACCTTCATGGCTTTCATTGATATATAATAAGCCAGTGCCCGCATGTTATAACCGTCCAATTATTTTATATAAATATAATAATCATATAACACATTTAAGAAGTTCATCAAATAAATGTCCTCACTTAGTTGTAATTTATGAGACAAATACGAATTTCTTTAACTGGAATCTATAACCTTAACAATGGGACTTCCAATTTGGGTTAGTCTATTTCTTAGAATACATGGGTGTTTTGAAGAATTATTATTACAAGGGTAACAACTTGATTCCTGATCAGAACGAATTGTTTTTGTCGTCTGCATCGGAACGTAGCTGTTTGAAAAGGTGTATTTTATTAAACGTCTTCGTAGGCAGGATATCCATTGAGTCATTGACATCACAAAGAAGAATATAAAAAATGAGTGATTTCTTGCACTGAGACTAGACAGTTGGAAAGTTGCTAGAACTGCGGACAGACAAGATTCGCAATCGGAACTCCTCTGGTTATTCCGTTATCCTTCATCAAACTGGTGAAGCATTCATCACCGAGGAGTTCCGATTGGAAAGATTCGATGAGCAAACCAGCAAATCGTAGATTATGACATGAAAGAAAGTAAATCTTTCAGAATCATTGTATTGTGTATAAGCAGTAACTTTTATTGAGCATTCTATAGGACATATGCTTTAACTCTGTGTAGCATTTGGCACAGAAGTAGAAAAAAAAACTGTATGATAAAATTGCGTTGTAAACATTCTCAAGGTCTGGCAAGACGAACGACCGACTTAGAAAAACGAAATCTCTGAGGCAATTTAATATCTTCCTTCTGTTTAAGTTGATCACGCGAACAGGATGCAGGGTATATTTTTTCACGCTATTTAGAGATGAATTTAGAACGTTCTAGTTTTAAGGCCGTAGCACAAATGTGCAGTTTTTCAGTGACATTTCTTACAGATTAGTTTTGCAAACCTCTGGCAATACTCTTACTATGCAGTCATATAATTTGTCGGCACATGTTTGCACTATTATACTATGCACGTTATGATGAACTGTATACACCAGGATTAATGCGTGCGCACGCGATGGAAGAAAAATATCTTCCATGTCTCCTCTGCATTTTTGTGAGTATAATAGAAACGTTCATGATTATATCATTTACCATGTTATCTAGCAATTATCATTATTTGCCGTACTTATACTTACTAACAAAATGACGTTGGTCAAGTTGTTTGGTTCTCGGGTAAGACTTTCACTCAAAATTACAATTACTTTGTGTCGAGGCATGAATTATAAAGAAAGATGCAGAGATATAAGTTACAAACCTAAGTTAAATGCCACTTAAACGGTTCAAGATATAAATAACAAACCAAGGTTAAAGGATAGTTAAGTGAACAAACGCTAGTTAGAGGATAGTTAAGTGAACAACCCCTAGTTAAAGGATAGTTAAGTGAACAACCCCTAGTTAAAGGATAGTTAAGTGAACAAACGCTAGTTAAAGGATAGTTAAGTGAACAAACGCTAGTTAGAGGATAGTTAAGTGAACAAACCCTAGTTAAAGGATAGTTAAGTGAACAAACCCTAGTTAAAGGCTAGTTAAGTGAACAAACGCTAGTTAAAGGATAGTTAAGTGAACAAACGCAAGTTAAAGGATAGTTACGTGAACAAACCCTAGTTAAAGGATAGTTAAGTGAACAAACCCTAGTTAAAGGATAGTTAAGTGAACAAACCCTAGTTAAAGGATAGTTAAGTGAACACACGCTAGTTAAAGGATAGTTACGTGAACAAACGCTAGTTAAAGGATAGTTAAGTGAACAAACCCAAGTTAAAGGATATTTAAGTGAACAAACCCTAGTTAAAGGATATTTAAGTGAAAAGAAAAGATAGAATATAGCTATAAATACATGTAGCTATTGAAGAAGGCACACTTAAAAGATAAAATCTATAAAAGACAATGCATCACTCGAGAACTGAATACATGTAATTAACAGTTCAAATATCATATAAGTAATAGTTAAGCTGGCAACATTAAAAGTGTTTCAAACTTTATTTTTGTTTTATGTTAACTTGTACCACTCAACCCATTTATTGCTAGATTTTTACAATAGGGTCTTCTGACTTCAAATTTGGGCAAGTCTATTACTTTAAACAGTGGTGGTTTGCTTTATTGTGATCCAAAAGGCATCCTGATCTGACGATACTGTATTAATTGTTTGTCTTTTTAGGAGCATAGCTTTTTGAAAGTTATATATTTAAGTAGACACTAATCATGAATGGGTTAAAAAATTAAGAACATAATAACTAAAATCTGTAATGTTTAAAACAAGAGTTTCGGAAGTCATACGTTATTTACAACTGCCTTAAATTGTTGAGCAGCTCAGGTAAAGATCTTTTGATAAACAGATTATAGAGCGTGTGAAAATGTTGCCGGCAGATCTTGAACAGTTAATGATTTCTGATTCTTGATGTTTGAGATATAGTTAGCCTGCGACTTTAAGGCCATATTTTTACTCAATTTTATTTAAACGAAATATGATTAAGATGTTTAACAACTTATAGCTGTTTCGACATTGTACATTACATGTATAGTAAATGGTTAGTAAATAATAATAATACAGTGCAACTTCTCAGGTGTGAACACCCTTGCAAACACTGAAATGTGTTTGTTGTAGAGAGGTGTTGTTCTTAGGTAGTTGATTCCTTGCATAATCGAAGAAAAGAGAAATAGAATGTGATTCTTTGTAGGGAGGTTGTTGCTCTAGGGAGGTGTCGTTCGGAAATGTTGGACTGTATCAATATTAAATGTTAAAGATTACTTTATGTAACAATTTTGAAGTATCGCTGCCAGTAAGTAAGTTTTCATTTTTAGGGCAATATCTTGCAAATTTTGATATGGAAACGAAGTTAAATGTTGAAAATATAAAAAGACAAATAGCTGAAGGATAAGGTAAAACATTCCGGGATCTGCAAAGAGCGGTAGGCCGTGAACAAAGATAAAATTAAGTTATTCTAATTTTAAAAACGTGTAAAGAAAAACAAATGTGAGCTTCATATAAAAGTAATGTTTATTTTAAAGAGGTTGGTCTGTATGTGTGCACAGGCTGTATTTTTAGAAACATATAAAAACAGAACAAGTCCTTGGAATACAGCAGTTTGATTGTAAATCTTAGAGAGTACGTTTGTGGAATAGTCCCAAAACTTTATTACTCTTTAATCACGCTGCTGGAATTTCTGTATAAAGAAATAGTTCGAAAGATAGTTTATTAATGTGTTGTCAATATTAAAGTCGAAATGATTCTCATATATTTACTTATCGTGTCATTAAATATTTTAATGACGAAATGCGATCAAACATGTGACTGCAAGGAAATACATTTGCTGAAGGAAATGATTCAGAATGAGATTTTGGAAAGGAACGCGCTAATGGAAATTGTTCAGAAAGAGGTGTTTGAACGAAAGATAGAGACTTCGAAATTGAATGCGAAAGTACGTAGGATTAAAGCTAGTAAGAAGTCACTACCAGCCGCAGCCAAAGGACTGGAAGTAGGACTGACAGGTATATACTATATATTTGAGTGACCATCCCGGTCAAGTTTCTACATTACTACAATGTATCACTACCTACGTCTTGTTGCAATTAAATTCCATTATCAATATGGATGTTAGAATTTCTCAAGCACATCAGCTGCAAAGAAACACCGTTATTTGTAAAAATAAATCCTAATTCTGCTTTTTTGCCCCACCCCGAGGTAATTTTCTTATATACGCCTTTGTGTAATCAAGTGACATCCCCAGGTGGGGTCAATTTTGACTCGGGGTCATGACTTGAACAACTTTGGTAGAGGTCTACTAGTCAATGCTACATGCCAAATATCTACGCTGCAGGTCTTGTGGTTTCAGAGAAGTAGATTTTAAAAGTTTTTCCTGTATGTATATTAAGCCTATATAAAATATAGTGACCTCACCCCCTTCCACACACACTGACGGTACGGGGTCTGTTTTGACCCAAGGGTCATGGTTTTAACAGTATTGGTAGAGGTTCATTAGGAAATGCTACTTGTCAAATAGCTAAGCTTTGTGCATCGAGGCTTCAGTTTATAAATCTTGTTTGAGGTCCTCTACACAAAGATTCATGCCCAATTTCTAAGCTTTGGGCCTTCCAAATGTTGAGAAGACTATTTTTAAAGATTTTCCTATTTGATGCCATAGCAACCAGAGTTCTTGATGGAACTACCTGTAGATTTTAACTCATTAAGCACGAAGTGCCGGCGTGAGCTTTTCCATCGCCCACTTTCCGTCGTCCGTCCGTCCGGACATCCGCCGTCTTTGCTGAAAATGTGCTGTTAAATGCTCTTGATTAATCCACAGATTTGACATTCCAATTTCATTTTAATCAAATTTTATTTGAAATGCCCAGTTATTACCACCATAAGAAAGACCATTTTCTGCATCAAGTTTTAGGACATTATACATGGATTTCAGCAAGCAGTCATTACGTAAAGAAAGTATTTTCAACCAGTATTTTATCACAATTAATTTTCATTGTATTCGCATAGGATGTCTCCCCGTTTCACCATAAAGTCCATCAAGATTGGTTGTCTTTTTTTACACATAAGATTTTTTTAAGAAATTTACAATGCAATGTATCATTTCAGAAATGATAGAATCTATATTTTTTCCTTCATGGTATCCAAAAATGTCAGCACCGTAGTTTAAAACTGAACCAACAATGCTATCAAAAAGTTTAGATTTGTCATTTATAGATAATTCTAACTGGTTAAATACGGTAAATAAATTGTGTAATGAAAACTGGGAATGTTGGGCTAATTTCTTTTGTGTTTGGTACCACTGACTATTTTTGAACAAATTTATTCGAAGATATTTAAATATTTTCACAGTTTCCAGCGCTATATTATCATATATAAAATTGTGTTGAGTGTGTCTGTCTTTTTCAAAAATCATATTTTTTTGTTTTATTAGTATTTACTTTAAGTCCCCATCTTTGGCAATATACGTGTAGATCATTCAACATAGACTGAAGTGATGTAGGCGTGTGCGCAAACAAAACTGCGTCATCAGCGAAAAGTAAAATAAATATTCTGACGTCATTAATTGTAAAAAGACCGTCTATATTGGAGTTTATGTTTTGTAATATGTCATTTACGATGTATAAAAGCAGTAAATTGGAACTGGGATCGCCTTGTTTTGCCTCAATATTTGAATCAAAGAACGGTGATATTGTACTGTTATATCTTACTGCTGCTTTAACGGATGCGTACATGCATCGTAGCGCTATTACAATTTTTTGTTAACAACTTTTGAAAAATAAAAGATCGATCTAGTTTGTCGAAACATTTTTCGAGATCGAGGAAACAGCAGTAAACCTTTTGACCCTGTGACAGTGACTTTGACAGTGACAATTTTTGCAATAATGTTTATCAGAGTGATTCCGTCCGTCCGGACATCCGCCGTCCATCAAAATTTTGCTCCAAACGATATCTGCTCTGACCAAGTGTTTCACATTAATAGGAAATAATTAAAGCGAAATATGCAAAAAAGTCTCGTTACTGGTGGTCCTTTAACGCTTCCCTACTTTTACTAAATAATATGTTACCATTTAACAGTACATGTATGTCAAATCAAGATGGACATTAACTGAAATATTTCGACATATTTTATATCTGACGAAATGCCACAATAAGAAATGACTATTATAATTATTACCTCATTTTGCAATACTGGCAAGAACTAAGCTCTACCTTCTAACGACAAAGCAAATACATAAAGTGGACATAGTATCTAGTAACATTAGCCGCCTGACGTTCCCCTCAGAACGGAGAGTCCCGGGTTCGATCCCCACCAGTGCCCAATTAGCAGTAGTAGCAAGACAGAGATAATTCAAAACACCCACAGACACAGACACACACACGCACGCACGCACGCACGCACACACACTCTCTCTCTCTCTCTCTCTCTCTCTCTCTCTCTCTCTCTCTCTCTCTCTCTCTCTCTCTCTCTCTCTCTCTCTCTCTCTCTCTCTCTCTCTCTCTCTCTCTCTCTCTCTCTCTCTCTCTCTCTCTCTCTCTCTCTCTCTCTCTCTCTCTCTCTCTCTCTCTCTCTCTCTCTTCGAGGTTGATTCCATCGAGGTTGATTCCATCTGGAGTGAGTCTCGATGACGATTAACTTAAGTTGTAAGAACTTGTTTCGCAATTGAGATTAAATAAATTAGAATAAATTAACATAAGCTTCCCTGATACCTAAGAAATATAAAATGCTTTAATCAGGTTATCTAATAAACCGTGACCGTGTTTGAAACCACAAAGTGTAAGTTAGTGTTCATTTTGATGCATTTACAAAAATAAATTGGTCAGGCGCGACCAATTTATTGTAATAAGTGTGTCAAAATTAACATTAAATTATTTTTGTAAATCTCATTGCGTAAATAACTTTTCTAAAAACAGTTTAAAGTATTAAAACAGACAAAAGTCCGAGAGCTAATATTTTTAACAGATCGCCATTACGTCACGTGACAGGCGTCCTCCAGATTGTAAAATCCATTTTTTTTTACAGAACTTCAAGGCTATACAACATGTAATTTGTAACAGTAAAAATTATCTTGTAACCTGTGTTCATTGCATTCATTTTATTATAACCTTTGTATTTTAACAGATCGAATTGAGAAAATGGACGCGAAGTTTTCAGATTTTGATGTCAAACTGAATTATATTCTAAATGAGAAGTCTGAAGTCAAGAGAAAATTAGCTAACACTGTAATGAAAGGACTGATGTTAGAGAAAAAGGAAAGGATTGACTTTATTTCTGATTCGAAAAGTCAAATGGCTAGTGTAAAAGAAACCGTTGCTAATTTTAAAGCAGAAACATTTAAGCTTATTGAACAGTGCGTGGCAAACGTGACTGAATCACAAGACGACTTCAGGCAAGACTTCAACACCAAGCTTCATGAAATGGAAAAACAAACAGACTTAGAAATCAAATCCGTCTCGTCAGATCTAAAAAATGTTAAACAAGATTTGCTGGAGGCGCACACAAACATAACTGAATCACAAGACGAATTGAGGCAAGACTTCAACACCAAGCTTCATGAAATGGAAATACGAACTGACATAGAAATCAAATCCGTCTCTTCAGATTTAAAAAATGTTAAACAAGATTTGCTGGAGGCGCATACAAAAGTTTCAAAACTGGATGATGCGCTTATTACAAACAGAAAGGGTAAATATAGAATTCATGATTTATCCAATAAGTTCATATCCAGAGTAATACCAATATACTTAGGTTTTGTAAAGTATTTACCACTCTTTATTCAGACATTTTCAACTAATAACAAACATGTATACTACATGGCCCCTTTGAAATGATCGTAAAATCAAATATTTTAGTATATTTTTCAGGCATAAACTGTGGTCAATTCGAAGTGAAGTTACCCAAGTATTTTTAAATAAAAGTCTAAAAAGATTATAAATTTCGCTCATGTCAATTGCCAATTTGGTAAAGTGTTTAGTCAAGGGCATCACCAAGTGTGATTTTTACCTAGCATACGTTGCATTTATTATAACATAACATAACATATACTTTATTTGGCATAAAATGACATATACATTTATAGCCAATACAATTTCAACAATCATGTAATGTAAGGACATATGACTCACAGTTTACCGAGTAGTAAAGTTTTGCAGAGAAAGATTCACCGCTAACAAAGTGATAATGTTCTACAGGTAAGGTATTTACGTAAAACGATGTAAAAGATGCTATTAATCATTGTTATTTCGTTCTTTAAATGCAAAATACAAAAATTTAGATAAATTGTTCAATATCTGGGTATTTGAAGCAGATATTAAATTTTCAAACTTATGTACTGTTGGCCAACGACAATAATATGGTTTTAAATATTTGCGACGTAGATTGTAATACTTCGGGCAAACCAACAAAAAGTTGAATTCGTTCTCTACTACATTTAAATTGCATTTTGTACAAAGACTATTTTCTCGTATAACATTTTCATATCGTCCGGTTTCTATTGCTAAATTATTTGACGATAATCTAAATTTTGTAAGTGAAATTCGAAATGTGTTAATGTTTACTTTTTTGAGATATTCGTCTGTTTCCAAAGAATGTTTAGAAATACTGTATGACAATAGTCTGCTAGAATTATTAACGGTTCAATGCCACTCTTGCTTATAAATGTCGAGTATTCTTTTTATTTGCTGAAAATTTGCTGTTAAATGCTCTTGATTAATCCACAGATTTGACATTCCAATTTCATTTTAATCAAATTTTATTTGAAATGCCCAGTTATTACCACCATAAGAAAGACCATTTTCTGCATCAAGTTTTAGGACATTATACATGGATTTCAGCAAGCAGTCATTACGTAAAGAAAGTATTTTCAACCAGTATTTTATCACAATTAATTTCGTTGTATTCGCATAGGATGTCTCCCCGTTTCACCATAAAGTCCATCAAGATTGGTTGTCTTTTTTTACACATAAGATTTTTCTAAGAAATTTACAATGTATCATTTCCTTCATGGTATCTAAAAATGTCAGCACCGTAGTTTAAAACTGAACAAACAATGCTATCAAAAAGTTTAGATTTGTCATTTATAGATAATTCTAACTGGTTAAATACGGTAAATAAATTGTGTAATGAAAACTGGGAATGTTGGGCTAATTTCTTTTGTGTTTGGTACCACTGACTATTTTTGAACAAATTTATTCGAAGATATTTAAATATTTTCACATTTTCCAGCGCTATATTATCATATATAAAATTGTATTGAGTGTGTCTGCCTTTTTCAAAAATCATATTTTTTTGTTTTATTAGTATTTAGTTTAAGTCCCCATCTTTGGCAATATACGTGTAGATCATTCAACATAGACTGAAGTGCTGTAGGCGTGTGCGCAAACAAAACTGCGTCATCAGCGAAAAGTAAAATAAATATTCTGACGTCATTAATTGTAAAAAGACCGTCTATATTGGAGTTTATGTTTTGTAATATGTCATTTACGAAGTATAAAAACAGTAAAGTGGAACTGGGATCGCCTTGTTTTGCCTCAATATTTGAATCAAAGAACGGTGATATTGTACTGTTATATCTTACTGCTGCTTTAACGGATGCGTACATGCATCGTAGCGCTATTACAATTTTTTGTTAACAACTTTTGAAAAATAAAAGATCGATCTAGTTTGTCGAAACATTTTTCGAGATCGAGGAAACAGCAGTAAACCTTTTGACCCTGTCACAGTGACTTAGCGATTATTGAATGTGGCAAAAATATGCAATCTATCGTAGATCTTCTTTTCTGGAAGCCAAACTGATTGTCAATAATTTTACTATGTTTAACAGACCATTTAGTCAAACGATTAAGCAATATTTAGGAATAAATTTTTGCAATAATGTTTATCAGAGTGATTCCTCTATAGTTCTTAAAATCCTCAACGTTCTCTCCTTTGAAAATCGGGACGATAATACCTGCTCCCCAGTTCTTTGGGTATTCCCCATTTTCAAAAATTCTATTATAAATTGCCAATAAAAAGGGCGAAATAACATCAAAAGAGTGCTTATATATTTCCGCAATAATAGTATCGATACCTGCGCTTTTATTATTGTTCTGTGAGAAAACTGCATCTTTAATTTCTGCAATAGTTATAGCGCCATCTAAATCATCATCTGTTATCAAAGGTTGAGTAAGTACTTGTTCCCTGTCGTTCGTTTCAGAGCTATATAAATTTTAAAAATAGGTAAATAACTCAGAATTTTTTAATTCATTAGCTTTTATGGGATTTTTTGCATATTGCCTTTTAACTTTTTTCCAGAACTTACGTGTTTGCGATTTGCTTAATTTTGTGAGGGTTTTAGCTTCGCTCCTCTTATATTTTTTCTTACTATTTCGTAACGTTTGATTGTAGTTGTTTTTCGAACGTAAATAATCTTGTCTTAAATTGACATTAGTTTTATCTTTTAAGAATAAATTCCTAGCTCTCTTAAATTGGGCTCTCAAAGTAAAACAATTGGCATCAAACCAAGGCTATTTACTCACAGAGAGTTTACTAAATTCTGGTTTAAAGATTACCCGCTCTTTACCAAAAAAATATTGAGTAGAATTTATTATGTGAATTGCCCATGTTATGTTGCATTTATTTTATGATTTACTTGGGTTACGTTGCATCAAGTATATGATTGGCTAAGGTTATGCAAATTTATTATCTGATTTGTCTAGGTTATGTTGAATTTATTATGTAATTTGCGATGGTTACGTTGCATTTAGTATGTGATTTGCCAAGGTTGTGTTGCGTTTAGTATATGATTTGCCTAGGTTGTGTTACATTTATTCTTTGATGAGTCTAGGTTACGTTGCATTTATTATGTGATTTGCGGTGGTTACGTTGCATTTAGTATGTGATTTGCCAAGGTTGTGTTGCGTTTAGTATATGATTTGCTTAGGTTGTGTTACATTTATTCTTTGATGAGTCTAGGTTACGTTGCATTTATTATGTGATTTGCTTGGATTACGTTGCAATATTTTGTGATTTGCCATGGTTACGCTACAAGGGTTTACACTGTACGTCTTGCCTACAGATGGAAAATGTTGTTTTTATTACTTTTCACTACGTACAATAAGTCAATGAGAGCTAGTTTTGTGTCAAAGGGATTAATTTATAATACAGTCTTGAATCTTACTTGTTGCAAAATGAATAGCCTGTCGCACATCTTGTTGCATCTTGTAGATGGTGGCTGGAGTCAATGGGGTATTTGGAGTACTTGCACCGTATCGTGTGGGAGTGGCATCAGAGAAAGAACAAGAACATGTACTAATCCATTACCTTCGGTGTTTGGCAGACACTGTGAGGGTAACAGTATCATGACAGGGAGTTGTGGTAACAACCGTTGTCCAGGTGATACTTAAAACTATACTAGATAAAACTTCTAACGCAACACTATGGAACCCCAGGGCTGCCTTGTTTGCGTATCGTGTGTTATGTACTAAATAGAATGGTTGTGATGACGTGTAATAAAGCCTTTGATATAATTGTTTTGACATTTCCCTTATATCTTTTCAAAATTTATTGTTTATAACATTACAGTCAATAATATGTAGCCGTTATAATTTTAGTGTCTTGATCTAATCGAAACAGCTCCATTTACACGTGCAAACATTACAGTCATACGTACCTAACTACTCACATCATTAAAGTCCGTTGATCTCTCTAGGAAGTTACATTTACTCTTACATGTATATTAAAATTAGTGAATTTGACAAATATCAGTTTTGTAAAAGAAACATTCCTTAGATGTTGTTTTTAAATTGAAAATATATGTTTTGTACATATTAAGAATTACATGTATTTTTCAATAGTAATCTACATTAATTCTAAAGATTGACATGCGTCAATATTTGACTTAGAATAAAAAGAAGACTACGAGTAAGTTCTGTCACTATTCAGTCAGTAAAAACATAACTCTATATATGAGTATTTAATTCAAACGTAATCACGGGAGTTTAAAATTGAAAATTTACTAAAACAGATATATAAACACAAATGTCTATACACATAATATTACAACTTTCAGCTCAAAAGGTCGCATTCACTGCCAGGGGTATACAGGCAGGGCAAGGATCCGGGGTTGTCACATTTCCAAACGTAGCCTACAACTATGGTAGTGGATTCAGCAGCACAACTGGAAAATTTACCTGCGTAATACCTGGAATTTATCATTTTGTTGCTACACTAAGTATCAAAGGCGAAAAAGATTATAAAATCATAGATTGTTTAGTATATGTTAACAGTGTTTATGCGATTCAGATATACGTAAGGAAAGAACTCGATTCAAAACTTACCTTTCCAGCAACTGCTGCGGGAACATTTCACCTGAACAAAGGAGGTACTGTTCACGTTGGGGACTGTTACGGATACGAGAACATATACTATGATAGATCCACAAGTTTCACAGGTTTCCTGCTGGCAGCAGATAATGAATGAAACAGTTCATCCGTATTTGGTTCTGTAGACTTCTTGTAAATCACGACGTATACAGTTCATCCGTATTTGGTTCTGTTTATTTCTTGTAAATCACGACGTAAACAGTTCATCCGTATTTGGTTCTGTATATTTCTTGTAAATCACGACGTATACAGTTCATCCGTATTTGGTTCTGTGTATTTCTTGTAAATCACGACGTATACAGTTCATCCGTATTTGGTTCTGTATATTTCTTGTAAATCACGACGTATACAGTTCATCCGTATTTGGTTCTGTATATTTCTTGTAAATCACGACGTATACAGTTCATCCGTATTTGGTTCTGTTTTTTTCTTGTAAATCACGACGTATACAGTTCATCCGTATTTGGTTCTGTTTATTTCTTGTAAATCACGACGTATACAGTTCATCCGTATTTGGTTCTGTTTATTTCTTGTAAATCACGACGTATACAGTTCATCCGTATTTGGTTCTGTTTATTTCTTGTAAATCACGACGTATACAGTTCATCCGTATTTTGTTCTGTATATTTCTTGTAAATCACGACGTATACAGTTCATCCGTATTTGGTTCTGTATATTTCTTGTAAATCACGACGTATACAGTTCATCCGTATTTGGTTCTGTTTATTTCTTGTAAATCACGACGTATACAGTTGATCCGTATTTGGTTCTATTTCTTGTAAATCACGACGTATACAGTTCATCCGTATTTGGTTCTGTATATTTCTTGTAAATCACGACGTATACAGTTCATCCGTATTTGGTTCTGTATATTTCTTGTAAATCACGACGTATACAGTTCATCCGTATTTGGTTCTGTATATTTCTTGTAAATCACGACGTATACAGTTCATCCGTATTTGGTTCTGTTTATTTCTTGTAAATCACGACGTACACAGTTCATCCGTATTTGGTTCTGTATATTTCTTGTAAATCACGACGTATACAGTTCATCCGTATTTGGTTCTGTTTATTTCTTGTAAATCACGACGTATACAATTCATCCGTATTTGGTTCTGTTTATTTCTTGTAAATCACGACGTATACAGTTCATCCGTATTTGGTTCTGTTTATTTCTTGTAAATCACGACGTATACAGTTCATCCGTATTTGGTTCTGTTTATTTCTTGTAAATCACGACGTATACAGTTCATCCGTATTTGGTTCTGTTTATTTCTTGTAAATCACGACGTATACAGTTCATCCATATTTAGTTCTGTTTATTCCTTGTAAATCACGACTTTTACAGTTTATTTCTGTATAAATAGCAACATCAGTCACCTTTGTTCACTTTCTGTGGATTCATTTCAATAGCCATATGATTTGTGGACAATATGAAATAATCTTATTATCGGTCGTTGGTCTTCTATAATTACAGACACTTATGCTTTCAATTTATGTAAGACTTGTTGAACGCTTGGTGTATTTTCCTTGCATATACTGCATATGTTTATTAGTTTGTCTTTTTTTTAATCCTGTGAAATGGGCCACTAGTCAGCTAGTCAGTCATTAGTTTGGTACTAGAAAAAATTACTAGTCGTCCGGTTAATTTATTAAAGTGGATGGCTCTGCTATGGAGTCTTGTGCTGGAGTTGTTATATCTATAAATAAAATTTGTCACCTCTGTTAGATGTCACTTTCACAAAGTAGATCTAAATATATATAATATAGGCGTTTTGTATTTTATTTTTCATCGAAACAGTTGTTTGTCTATCAACAGCTTAATTTAACTTAATTGTCACCAGCGTCAAATGTCACTTTCAAGGAGGTTAGAACACAGTGTGACGCAATGACAGAGAACTTGCAGCGCTTTATCCGCTTGCATTGATAATGACAAGATGTTTTGTCCCCAATATACCATTTAGTATGACGGCATCTTTAAATTTGCTGAGCTGTTCCCCGGGTTTTATGATTGGCAGCGGATAATCTCTATAATTAACTATTGCTTGTTAAGATAGTGTCTGACTAAATTAACAATTCCATTCAGTGAGCAAATCATCAAGGTAGAGTTAAGGTAGCTAAAGACCCGGGCTTGAGCAACGAATGACCAAAATCGGCCCCATTCCAGAAATTCACCAAACTTTGTACAATGTTAAATTAATGTGTCCTATACTGCTGTATCATGTTTGATTATCCCATAAAAGAATATTTTCGTCAGTTTCGAAGCTCAACTGAAGAGGGTGTTAACCCAATTTTACGACGTTTGTTACGTAACGTCAATGTTACGTCACGTCAATTTTACGCCAATTACTGTTACTAAAGCGTTTTTGGATATATTCATAAAAATAACAACACACAAGCTAGGTTTTGATATATAATTAAATCTTAGATGTATAAATTGAAACATATTAATGTATGTGTTATGAAAATATAAATATCGCCGTTAATAGATGATACGTAGTATATGTTCAACCTCAGTAAATAACCACTGACATTAATTACATTTAATGTCTTTCGCCTTTTTTGATTCAGAAAACTTACCCAGAGTATTTATATTTTGAAATATAGGAGTAATAAATTCATAATAAAGACCGCTACTTATCTTCACGCGTAGATTGTTACAAATGATAAATTGCAGGTTGCATTTTTACTTGTAGAAAATAAATCTTCAACTGAATATCGCAACGGCAATAATTTCTTTTATGATAGAATAGAATAGACAAAGAACATTTTTTTCAAAATAACGGCAATACATGTATATCCTTACGGCACCTGTTAACGTAAAATTGCATTTAGCGGTTAATACATGTTTGGCCTTAGAATCATCAGTTAACTTGCGGAAATCTAAAACGATGTAAGAGACAATTACGACAGCTCGTGAATACTAAAAAAAGACTACATTTTAGCAAGGTCTTTCAAATACTTTTTGAAAGACCTTGATCTTGGACAAATGCTGACACTTTTAGACAACAGTGAAAACTATTGGACACGATTTTACCATTTTTGAAAATATTCAATGTGCTCCCTTTCGTTTACAGGCAGCTGTGGGGTTTGTATTTTGAACGCGTGCAAAAAATATAGATTTAAAGCAAAATTTGTCGTGCTCAGATAAGATATATTGACAACGGAAGAGAAATCAACCTTCTCATCAGAAAAAAACAAACGCCGGGATGTTGAGAGACACGGTGACCTATGCCGATGAAACCGAAAGTAGTGACGTCATGTGCAAAAAACGTAAGCGTGTCTGCCGAGTGGGTATAAAAATTAGGGTATATTTTACATACTCTGCTTGTGACCAATGAGTTATATTTCAGATGTGACGCATCATACTATCGACAACTGCATTAAATTTGGGTAATTATGAAATAGCTCACACTCGGAACAACATAATATATATTAGTTATGTTGGACATGCATATTTTACCGATCCGCGGCTTTTAGTCTGAACTGTTATAGGTAATCCCAAAACGTTATCATATAGTTTTGTTGTGTCTATCTAACAATCCATTTTAATGATACATGTATTTTAAAAACCAGTTACTCTTGACTTAATTAAAATGACAGTTTCTCTAAATTTTGCTAGAACTACTTCTTAAAATTTAATAACAAAATTATACAGATCTATACCATATTAAAACAATTTGTGGCGCTAACATATCACAATCAACAACACCTTATTTCGTAAATAAAGCAAACAAATTGTTTAGGCATAAACGGTATACACAATTATACATTTAAATCGCGATAACTGATTTTCATTTTCCAATGAAATCAGATTTGGAAAGCATTTAGTAACAAAAAGTAATATAACAATAACGATGTGAATTAAAAGCCACATATATATAACAATTGGTGGGTGGTGTGCCCGTGGTCACAGGTAAATATGCATTTATAGCACAAGACCCAGAGGTCTAGGGTTCGATGTCCGCGTTAGTCGGAACTCGACTAAATTCAATATGATGCTAACAAAGCAGCTAGTTATACTTTATAGCATCAAAAGCATCATCTCATCGAAAGCGAACAATTTAAGTTTTTACAATATAACCAACTAAGTCATGAACTTTTACTTGCTACAACAACAAATAACAACAGTAAGCCTTGCGTATCTAAAACAACAATTACTGACGGAACTTCTACAGACAAAACTAATCTTGCTTCAAACAGCTTTTGACATGTAGAATATCAGAATGTTTTCGGAAACAACATGTTAACATTCCTTTTCTGGCGGAAGTTACTTATGGTTTGAAAACTGCCTTTTTTGTCGCACATGTTACAATTGAGAAAAAATATGCAACTGTATACTTACGCACCCTGTCTTGAATGCGATAATTGAAAAAACTGTCAGTTGCAAATACAAAAGAAGCAAGGTTACAATGGAAATGCCTTAGAAAGACTAATCAGAATCGCTACAGAGTGATTCACTGTCGGATTCATCTATAGGTTCCGGTATATTGGCGGCGTCAGACAGGTGCGCTGTCCAATCACGGACACCGAGATTTTCTGGGTGCGTATAACGAAACCGGGCGTATCCAAGAAACCATATAACTGCCGCAATATGGGAACATACACCAACAACATGTGCACCTGCCCGACACTTGCAATACCAGGCTAAAACCTCAACCTGGTCAAACTGTACCCAGAGATCGTATTTTTTTGAAGACACATGCCGGCTTTGTATTCTGACACGAATTAAATTACTGTTTTCAACATGAACTTTAATGTCACAGCTTCCTTCTAAATGTTCCTGAATGTAACACGGACTTAGCTTTAACTGATAAACACCGCATGTTAAAGCCCGCAGATATTCTTCGGACAATCTGGGGAAATGTTCTAGATCTACACAGTCAACATTTTTCCACATAGTTGATCTTCGTTCAATGTTACTGCTCTCTATGAAAGATTTTTGTTTGACTTGTTTTAACATAACCTAGGCTACGCGGGAATCATCTTCTTCAGCAGAACTAAGAGGTGCAAGGTACTTGTTTGACACAGCACATACAATACGAACAAAGTCCCCTATATTTGGTATCTGGTCTGTGGGTTATACTTTGTCAAGGAACTTCCACCGTTTGATCCGTGCATTGGCGCTCTCAACCACCCATCATATCTTAAATGAAAAATACATGCAAATATAAATATATCTTACAATTCAAGCTCAATAATGTAGATGAAATGCTGATAAACTAATCATTTCTATATCGACGAGATACCATGCACGGTGGGGAATCACGTGATCAAAGTAATCTCTGAACAAAAGTAGATCTGTGAGCAATGTTAGAAAATAATGAAAGCCGTTTAGCTGTAAATGAAAAATGTAGTCTATCTTATGGTAACATAAAAGTATTCTAGTACTACACAGGTCCCAATTATAGTCACTTTCCGATTGTGCTGAATACTTCAAGTTACTGTCATAATTTATTTTTCATGTATTCAGCACAATAATTAAGAAGGTGACTGTGATTTAGAATTATGTACTTCTATAATACTTTTGTGTTATAGTCGTAAAATTTCGTTTCTCGGCGCAGCCGTATTAAGCTCGCTTTTGACTGGAAGTTTGGAACTCTTCAACCGCCAATGAAATGACAAGTAGAATGTATAACATTTTTTGAAATGAGAAATTTACGCTGTAAGGCACCTTCTAATTGGATAATACCGAATGAGAATAGACAATAAAATACTCTTGCGTTTTCAGTCTTTCTTGAATGGGTTAATAATTTAAGTACGTAAATAATTCATATCTATCAACATAATATGTTGTTACAGCCAAATTAATGTTAATTATAAGTGTAGAGTATCTATACTTTCTAGGCCAGTGAATAACGGTCAATATTTCTAGTAGCATATTTAATAAGAAAAACAAGGATTAAGTTTGTTTTCCTGATACACTTGTCGCGATAGATATTTAATTACTATTAGGGATAATGCTGACAGTTGCCCGGGTAACTCAGTTGGGAGAGCATTCAGTATAATAACTTTGCAACCGAAGGGTACATGGGTTCGAATCCCGGTCAAGGTTCCTTTTTTTCTCACAATGTGACATTTGGCGCCTTCCGACCGAATAAAATTAATTTTTACTATAAAAATCTAGCTAACAATCGCTTTCATATACTAAAAATTGCGCCGACTATCTTTTTTAAATGTAGTTCTTGTTATGCATTATAATTAGTTCAAATACTCTTCTACCCATTAGCGATAAGTGCACGCTTACCAATGAAATTATTATAAAAAATGAAATTACACAGCTTTCTTTGTATTAGCAAACATAAGAAATACGAAAAACAAAAGACAAAAAAATAAATCAAAATTTGACGAAGAAGAAAAGGAAAATCTTAAGGAATTTGGAAAAAAGTATTACTAGGGTCCAGCGCTTCACTGCATGTGGGAATTAGCTCGGTACCCAGTGTTGGGAAAAGGTGTAAATATCATAGTCTGTGACACAAATGGTGTCATACAGTCAGTCGCCGAACATCAACATCAAATCTCCCAGATCCAGAGATTTGCCCGATGTGTGATCTGTGACAACGGTGGTAATGTATCATTACTTGAAAAGAAACATAAAATGAGCAATTAAGAGCAACTAGTCATATACAGGCTACATTACCGTAGTTAACTCTTTACATTTAACATTATCATTTACTGCAAATAATTCTGCGTGACTTATCATGAACTTCACGATATACTATTAAAGTTACCGTAGTGTATTTTCTTTTAACTTAGTTTTTATTTTAAGACTTGGTTAAAAATGTCAGACATTAACGTAAAAGTAATAACATATAAGTAACTGATAGAGTTTGTTGAGATAGCATGCTACTTTTACCAATCAGTTCAAACTGTTCATTCAGACGATACAGACGTCTTAGTGTGCAAAGAGTAAGTGCATCTTACATAATCCTACCAATAATTATGTATTGTATAGTAGTTCCAGCGAGCTAAGGGAATGAGGGAATGAGCTATATTGCACTAAAGTAGCATAAAAAGTGTTTTTTTACTATATTTGATGGTCAAAAATCAAATATATAAAAACTTTAATTGAGACATAAAAATAGCTGTGTTTATTGCATATCAAAAACATTTAAACACAGAAGCTGACTGTTTTGATGCGGTGTGTAAAATTGTCCGGGACGGAGTACATGTCTTTAGCCCAGCAATGTTTACATTCTGCAAATTGGGAGAATGGGTAAATATCTGGTAAAACTCATTTTAAATGGCAATTTAGGAGCCTCGTTGTTTAAGCAGGACGTGGGCATTGAACTTTTAGCTGCAGGCTATATACAGGTGATCACTAATGCAGGCTTGACTGTAATTATCATTTGACTATATCAATCTCTACATTATATGTTCCATGGTTTGAAGCCTGTACTAGAAATTATTCCAGGAATTCCAAGATATTCATGGTCAAATTGAAATAAATCTCATTGAGAAAATTCTACTGGTTCAGTCAATATTAGAAAAAAATGGCCGGCCTATACCAAGGTATAACTGAAAATCTTTTATTTCTTGTCCTTAGCTCTTGCTTTCCAAGCAAAATGTAAAAATTATCAGCAAATTCTCTATAGAAATGTATTCACGGAATTTAATGGAACTATTTCACCCATAAAAGTTATGGACAACAGTAAAACTGTTCCATGTAGATGATTCTGGGAGACTTTCCTATTGTAATTTTTTATAATAAATCCTAAGAAATTATTTTAACTGTTCAGAAAAAATATATGTATTGAAGAATATACATGTAGGTGGTTTGCAGTCGGTCCTTCAATTATTTGTGTCGGAGTTTCATTGTTCAGCGTTAAGTTTTAAATTATGAAGTCATACAGCACCAGTTTATGAACATAGACATGTACTTATGGCTCAATCTGGTCGCTGGACCAATCATATGTATGGTTTACCCCAACGGAATGAACTATGATACATGTATTTTAAAGGTTTATGTGAATTGAATTATGTATTGATATCGTATTATTCTTTATTTGAAATCAATTTGTTATTAGAGGATGGCTCTCCGATTTATATTTAACCGATGACGAGGATAATAAACGTCGTTACCCGTAATGGGGCCTCAAAAAGAAACGACACAAAAAAACATTAAAATATCATCATTAGCACTCGATACAAAAAGTATAAGCCGCTGTTTACAAGATTACACTACATTATTTGCATGATGATAGTAATTTGTTTGAAAATATCGCATTCTCCAAGTTTCAGCTGCAACATTCCTTATTATGAATTTTATTTACAACAATAACACATAATTTGTTCTGATGGTATGATCTAATCATTTCTGCTGAGATGGAATATACTCTAAATTTGACGTGTGTAAATTGGCAAAATTATTCCATATTTTCAAGTTTGCAGGTTGTCTTTAAGGTAGCAAAACACTCTAGCTGAAATATTATCTGCTATTATCTTCAAAGGTTTATTTCTTGTTTAATCGGTTAGTCTTGAAATTTTTAGGCCTTTCAAAGGAAAACAAGATGTAGGATATATGCTTAGGCCTAACTGTCATAATCATAATATATTTTTAGTTACTTAATCACAACTGATTCATGCGACGGATTAACTATTTCTGTATTTTATGCGACCGTAGAACTAATTTTCTGCGCGAGAGTAAATTGGAAATGTCGGAAGGAACTTCTTTCATTTCCAAAAGTCTGTCTACCTTTTTGGGTGCTTTAATCAAATTTAACACTACGATCTACTGTAGCAGATTACCATAAGGCATATAGAATTGCCGTGCAAGGGTACAGTGACCTTTTTACACGGTTACAGTTATAATATTTGGAGTTCTATAACAACCGTATTGTGTAACAATTTTTATTACAGCTTTAAAGAAACTTTAGACATGCAAATAATATACAATTATGTCTTTATCATAGTATTGTCTATGCGTTCGTGGTCAGTTAACAATAGGGAATCTTACAGTCTTCCCATCTTACATCTGGGTCCGTTGTATAACACCAAAGGAAACCTGAAAGAATAAGTATTGATTAGTAAATCAGTTAATTTTCCTTTGCAGGCGATACATATGATAGATAGCCCAACACAAAAAAAAAAACAATTAACAGTCTCTTCGCGAATATTTCAGTTTATATTTTGTTTACACTTAATTGGTATGATAGACAACGCAGTGTTAGTCATAATTCTGGATAGGTCGAACTTTATGTAGAAATTCTTTAGCCGTTATGTGTTCATGACTATAACACGCACTTTCAAAGAAAAACTTGCCTGTATTATGACCCAAAGTTAGAAATTCCTTCATCAATTTCCTCCTATTTTCTGTATCTGGGATGGTTGTCAATATAAAAATCTGAATATGCAAGAAATGTTTCCTCATTTGATGTTTGGATAGGAAACGCCCGAATATTGTTTTAACATGTGTAATTAGTTTACTTAAACGAATCAGATGTGGGATCCAGACAACATTAAATCTCATTTTGAACATAATTTTGATGCCAGTTGTTTGTATCAGTACTTGAATATTTCTTTATAAACGCTTTGTAAATTCACCCACCAATTTAAATTTTTTCACGTAACATGACATCATTTTTTTTTTCGGATTTTGCGTATTAGGGTGACATTTGTGACGTTAAACATTATTTCACCGCGGAAGTTTCGTAATTTGACGTCATCTTTCACGTGACATATTTCTAAAATACTAGCAATACTAACCGCTGTAGTCCGGATCCCTGCAGTAATTTTGAGCTTCAGTCACTGAATCATCTATTGGAAATTTCCAGCTTTCATTATTTACATGACTATGTGGCGTTTGAGAGTCCCAACGTTGACACTGCCGACCTGTTGGTGTACGGTGCCAGGTTCCCTCGTAATACCGGATGTAGTACGGAGTGCAATCTACAGAAAATAAGAAACAAAATTAATGAGCAGTTATATGCCACTTTCACATTTTGTGCGTTCGTTTAAATGCGCTTTATAATTTTTGTTTTTGTTTTCAAACTTGAACTAATATATAGAGGATAATTGTTGGTTTCGGTGTAAGATCACGTTATAATTTCACCGAGTGTGCAGCAAAAGTGATATTTACACGAGTGGCGCAGCCACGAGTGAAAATAACTACTTTTGGTGTTCACGAGTGAAGTTATCGTGATATGAGACTGATACCAACTTTTTTTCTGTTTATTTTATGTCTCAAACTCTACTTATGTTGAGTTTTTTAAAAATAAAATGTCGAAAATCACGGGAAATGTCACCAGAAAGCATCGCAAACATGACGTCATTTTTAACGACGTCATCGTCATTTGGTTTCCGGCATTTATTCCGCTCTGTGCACTTTTTGACGTTAATCCGGGCAACAGATTTTGATAATTTTCACTGCGTGAACAGTGAGTTTATCAGAATATAATCCACCGTTATATTTCAATTAACCACCAAAAATCATAAAAAAAATATGCTATCTACACTGTTAAAAAAAAAGAAAAAAAAAGAACGAAAAATGGAAAATTCAACAACAACACATTATTACAACAACGTTTTTATATCATCATTTTCAGACTACCAAGATTGTTCAAATTATGCCCCATAGGCACAATTGACCCGGCTCAAGGGATCATTTGATTTATATAGACTTAGAAAAGGAACTTGAAAATGTTAAAAATCTTCTTGTTCAAAACCAAAGATATTAAAAACGTAGCATTGCCTAATTGTATTGTACGAAGATTGTTCAAATTACCCGCCGAGGGTCAATTGGCCACACTCTTAGGATCATTCTTTTACACAGATTTATATGGGAACATTTTTTTTTAATCCATAAGTTCAAGGTCCAGAGCAATGATTATTGGTACGTAGCATTGTCCAGTGGTCGCCACCCACGACTGTTCTAATTATGCTCCTCGTGTCAAAACTAGCCCGGCCCTTTTGACCTACTATCTCGTTTTTGAAGCTTCAGACAGCGATGAAATTTAAAACATGTGCTTAGTTTTGCAAATAGATTGAAGTGCTTACCTTGGATCATTTTGACATTGACCCGTTGACCTACTTTCTTGCTTCTGAAACTATAATCATGAAACTTGGACTATGTGAGCAGTTTTGTGAACGAGTTTCAATGTAATTATTTTCGTAATCTTGACATCGATGACCATGCATTTGATGTGATTGCCTGCATTCAAACAACACGTAACTCTTATATAGACTTTAAACCTTGCAGTTCATTTAGGATAATGTGACAGTGACGCAACAGAAGGGTCAAATTATGTTAATTTAGTCGTAAAATGTAAGGATTAAATCTTGTTTTGAAAGCATGCTCTACCTGTTCATGCACTGGTTGTAAGATGTTTGTGTAAACATATTTTTATTGTATCTATGATGTCACTGTAACATTATCTTGAATGTACTGTAACAATCCTTGTATTTTTTTTTTTTTCTTTGACACTGTTGTTGACCTTGTATAATGGGCAATACGGTTACCAGGTGAGTAATATTGGGTAATCATAGCACTCTTGTGAAGTGTGCAGGTGATAGAAAAAAAGACACAAATTCAAGAGAAGCGTTTAATAAGTCCTTCACTTAACTCAATAATAATGAAGCCCGAAATGATGGTTTGAGCCTATTGAATATACTTCGAGCAATTAACATTAGTATATTAAAATCATATGTCTTATATAAAAAAGGAAGCAGAAATATTATTTGATGTGATAATCTATTATCGGATACTGTAAACACCACGTATCCGGTTTATATGCTTGACTGCACGGGCGTTATATGTCGAGGAAACCTCACATTTCCTACATGGGAAGCCATCTGCATCTAGGACACATTAATCGAAACATGCTAAAACTAAACGTTTTTACATTGTGTTGTGTTCTTGTGTTAACAGATTTGTCTTCAATATCAAAATTTCAAAATGAATTTCAATATTTCATATTGGTCTATTCAGACATCTGTGAAATTCGAGATCTGAACGAAACATGTACGTGTTTTCTTAACTACAACATCTCCGATGAACATAGTTTAAGTTCGACAAAAATGTATTTTCGAAATATTTGGTTCTCTGACTTTGCAGCCAGCGCGCGTTAAAATCAAGGAAATACGTCGCTCATGCCGAAAGTGTGACGTTCTGAAAATGAACCGGAATTTTTAATTTATCGTTGTTAATTAAAAACTTAAATCATTCTACAAAATACAAATGTATACGGCGGACTAGCTTGCTATGCATGTATATACAAGCAAATTCGTTGAAAGTACTTGAAATAGGGAAATAATATTACACAATGATAAAATAGTACGGTTATACTTTTCTTCCCTGTATTAGGCACAGGGGTTAACAGTATTCATATTACTTTATTTGCAATACTTAAAGGTTACAGGCTGTTACAAAGTGTAGTATTCACAGGGGCCAGCCAAACTATTACAACTTAAAATATTTACACGCAAACCGAACTGATTCACAAAAAAATAACAGAACTGAATTAATTGAACTGTAACCACTTGAAATATTCGCAGGAAACACCCAATATCAGGTTCCCCATTGACAGTTACTACTTGAAGTAGCATTTACATAGTTAACCAATCTGATACCCCTTGAAGTATTTACAGCGGTTAACAGGTATGTTACCCCTTGAAGTATCACCGGAGCTAACCGATCTGCAACCACTGGTGTCAAATCAAATAACTTCAAAAGCATAGAATATTTGCAAGTAGTGTTACTGAAGCTAAACGTTTAAGTTTTACATTCCAGTCGATATCGGTAAAATCAGCGTTTTAAATAATTATGTTGCAGTATCGTAAAACGTTCAATAATCTAAATCAAGTTGTTTTACAATTAATGGGTGACAGAAGGCCTCTTTGTTGATTATTTGTGCTAAAATGGGGCATTGTTCGATATATGGTGCTCTAAAGATTTGTATTTATTTATCATTTTACGTTCATTGAACACATTATTTATATTCGGAGAATATAATCTGCTAGATGTAGGGAGTGTCCCTGTAACTACTTGAACTATCCACAGGAGATAACCGATCTGTTACCACTTGAAGTATTCACAAGGGTAAACAGATATTTTACCCCTAAATCATACACATGATTTAACCCTTCTTTTACAACTTGAAGAATTCACAGGGAATTACCGATCTGTTCCCACATTTTGTACTCACAGTGGTGAACCTATCTGACTGTTACCACTTGACGTATTTACAGGAGTTAACCGAGCTGTACCATAGGTGTTCACACTTGTTAACTTGTAAGCACTATGCACACGTATGCGGTATATTGAAATGTTTTCGGACTTTTAAATATTATTGAATGCAATTATTTTTTATGAAGCAAATAATCTTGAACTCGTATTATTATATGTATCAATATCTACAGTTACAAGTAAAACTCAGCATCGTCCCAACAATGAAAGCGTATTTTGATGTATTTCTTGCTAGGCGCGTAGCTACCTATACGCAGGTACGCAGGTACGCAGGTGAATCCACATTATTTTCAGTAATATACATTTTTAAAGTTTTAATTTTATTGTTTAAAACCATTACATCTAGACTGGATTAATATATTCGTCCATGATCTGGATTAATTTCAAATTCTAGATTCAATTCAGACCTTTTCACTAGCCTGATGATTCTACCTAGTAAAGATATTCATCGTATATTTTCCGGGTGCAGGCGCTATTTAGATATAAAATGAGAGTGCATTCTAACTGCGAATGACCGCTTCCTGGCACAATGGCTAACATACCGAGAACCTGATGGCAGAAATCGAGCCGGATAATCAGTCATGACGTCCAGGTTGATTGGGATGAGTTCCGACGGCAAGTAGCCCGTTGGGAGACAAGGTGGTCCCTTACCGATGATAAGCCTTCCATCTTTCTTAAAGCTGTAAATCTCACAAACAGGGACCTTTATTCAAATATTTACGTGTGCCTTGTTGTATTTCCTACAAGGCCCGTATCTACAGCGACGGCCGAGAGAGCATTTGGTATCAAATATGACGTATGGACGCATTTTCTGGTCTAGCTATGCTTCTCAACTATGACGAGCTTGACTTTGACGTAGCTCAAATTCAGGTAGAAAGATTATACGGTCAAGTATGAGTATATCAAGCTGTAAGGATAACTAACTATGCTCCGACATGGATCATGCAACTCTGACGTAGGTCAAATTTCAGAAAGACACTACACCAAGTTAAAGCATAGATAAAAATGAACTTAGTCTAGCTCTTGGGATTGCTCTAAGTAAAATTTACTTCATAAACGCTGACAATACAAACTTGTGTTAGTATACTTTTTTTATTCAAAGATAGCATATAATACTTTAAACATCTTTAAAGTCTCGTTTAAATTCCCCAAAACCATTTCGGCGGGGGACTTAACCCACTGTCCCCTACCAGGGCTGTGCCTGGGGGCCTAGGCATATACACGTAGTACTTAAATTTTTGCTTAAATTCCCCAAGTATTTTTTGCCGTGGGTCCCCTATCAAGTTCTGTCCTAGATGGCATCCGGACCCCTCGCCCATTTAGTGAATCCACATCTGCCATACCCTTCCTACGCGCCTGCTTGCGGTCAGCTTGTTTACATCATTTGTTTCCGGTACAACAATACTTGTTACATGGATACTGTTCACATCCGGTTGTCCGTCCAGATAGTAGGTGCTATATTTAGTTCCATTAACAGGACCGGACACTTTTTTCACTCGGAAAACGTTGGTAGACTTGATAATCACCTCACTCTCAGAACTGAAAACAGAATATTTTTCAACGGAAACCCCATACACATTTGTTATGATAAACAGCTTGCCTTTCGGACAGGACTTGAAAATAAGGGCTATTGCTTTCTTTGTACTCGTGCTGATTATCTGATTGAAAAGAAAGTCCTTGCCCTCAACTGGTAGTTTATCTACATTTTTACATCCCCGATAAACCCTATCATGAATTGTAGGTCCAAGAATGTCGAGGCCCCTGTTGATTAAATCGCCTGCTCTTCTCCATACACCATTAGTATCGTTTGGGTAACCCTGGCGCATTTCAGCATTCAGTGTTAGATAGAAGGAACTACCTTGGGTATAAAGGTTTATTATAGCAATGGCGTACTTCTTGTCCCAGGTTTCACTTGCAAACGATTTCATTTTTGCTTTTGCAGTGGCTACATTGGTCTTGTATTCTGTTAGTTTTTTAAACAGTTCCTCGACCTCTCCAGAGTACCCATCAGCCTTGGAATCTGTAAGATATTGGTTTGAAACATTATTATATGCGAACTTAAAAGCCGACATTTGGTTGATTTGAGGCGTACTTCCGGTCCAAGGTTTCGTTTGCAAGCGAATTCATATTTTGATTTGTGGAAAGTATATTGATCTTGTTATTTGAAAGATCTTTAAACAGTGATACGAAAAAATGTAATATACAAAGAAATATTTGTACCTGCATTTACATATCCAGCACAACACCAAACCATGAACAGTAAAACCGCTGTCAGTTGCGACATCCTCCACATTGCCATTATCATTATATGAATAAATCCATTACTTGTCCTTGGTGTTTGACATTTTGCTAAACAAACCACTTTGAAATAATTTCCCCGTCCAGTAAAATACTTGAAAGCAGTTTCAGTATTCAGTTCAGTTCATTGGTTTTTTAAAGGTCCGGCATAGAAACATAACCTTCGGCCTGCTGAGACCCGACATGTCTCCCTTCAGGCCTTAAAGTGTAATTTGAATGCCGAAATGTGGAAGACGAAATTTACCTGACTGCATTCTCCAAATATATCTGATTGGAAGCCGAAAGTAGGTCAACCGCGGCGACCAATGAGATCTATGAGTGCGATTGACCTAAGTTTCAGTACATGTTTAACGAACGCAGATTTAGACCCAACAGTTTTTCTCTCTTCAACAAACCGTGGTAAATGTATAACGCCGTCCCATTTCCGGACAATTGCAATCGATACTCTATGGACCTGGTGAATGTACACCTACATTGAATGAAGCTGTATGTAGATATCATTCTTTAGAAGAATCATAGATGCATTAAACTACGATGAACTAAACACGAAAAACAACCCTTCATTTGAGTTGTTTTAATTGCTGGCGCACTTGTAGAGACAAATGCTTGATTATTTTGCGAAGAAAGTAAGTATTTTGCTAAGAAGGTAAGAAAAAACTGAAAGAGATAGTATGAATTTGAATAGAGGTTTGCGTCCCGACGGTGTTGCCTAGAAATTTCCCTTTTTATAAATTATTTATTCAATGGATACAGTGTTTTGTTTACATTAATGTTAAAACAGACTGTAACCAATGTCTAGTGTCAGAAGGATAATTATTTCGTGAAATACAAAAACAGCTCCAAAAGACAAACGCGGGCCTCAATCGATCAATCGGTTTCAAGATGCACTTAGTGGGTGTTACATACATAGGCTGTACGTACTCGCACCATATGCAACAACCCCAGTAATCTGCCCGATAATTTACGGATGTGAACTGTTTGATGCACCATCGAGTTCAATTAAAAAAGCTTGTTTTTCGGCGCAGGCGTATTAAGCTCGCTTTTGACCGGCAGTTGGTAACCTTTCAGCCGCCAATGACTGAATGACAAGTAGAATGTATATAACATTTTTGAATTGAGAAATGTACTCTATCATGCACCTTTTAATTCAAAGGTAAATAAAATACTCTAGCGTTTTCAGTCTTTCTTGAATGGTATTATAATTAATTTTGGTAGTTCATATCTATCAACATAATATGTTGTTACCGCAAAACTAATGTTAATTTTAAGTGTAGAGTAATTATACTTTCTCGACAAATGAATAACGGTCAATATTTCGAGGAACATATTTGATAAGAAAAACAAGAATTGCTGCACATGTCACGGTACGGACTTGGTCATAGTATAAGTGACCGGTTAGTCGGCAGAAAGTCAGCACGGTTAGCTCAATCGGTAGAGCACGAGACTTGTAATCTCGAGGTTCGATTACCGGGGTTGATCAACTAAAATTACTAACAGTCTTTCGGATGAGACAAAAACTGAGGTCCCATGTATGGGTGCTATACACCTGGCATGTTAAAAGAACCAGGGGTGTCTCTGGAATTGGGACGCTTAAATTTCTGTATCTTGTAATATCCTCCGAAACCTAAAATAACTAGCCTCTTCTGGGGACGTTGTTCATGTTGGAAACCAGTACCAACGAAACCCTAATATACGAAACTAGTCGGCAGAGCATTCGCTCTTACAGCCCTGAAAGCGAAGGGCCCTGGGTTCGCGTCCTGGTTAGGGTACACTGTGACATTTGGCCTCTTATCAAACTTGACAGGAGTTTTTACTACAGAATCTAGCTACCAATCGCTTTCATATACTCAAGTTGCTCCGACCATCTTTTTTAAAGATAGTTCTTGTTAAACGTTACATTAAATACTGATTTCCTCGTATGACTATAGTATACTGAAATTTTGTCTCTTAATCATAGACACTCTGAGATACTACCAACAGACTATCACGACATCAAAGGGAAGTGGCTTTCGTCTGGTATACCATTTGAAATGTGTGGGTATGCCGTATACCACCCGAAATCTACGTGCTTTGACAAAAGGACCAAGATTGCCATATACCGTTTTCTTGGGTATCATTGGCCGTTTTACAAGGCCAAAAACAGGGCCCTAGGAAACAAAGTGAAAGTACAAGATTTTTAAAGTATTTCTTTATATAAGTCTAGTTTAGTCTACATAAACAAGTGAACCCTGGAGCGGGGCCAATTTTGACCCCCAAAAACACTGACCTGGTCAATTTAGACCCGGGGCTCATAATTTGAACAATCTTGGTAGAGGTCAACTAGACAATGCTACATGCCAAATATCTCAGCTCTAGGCCTTGTGGTTTCAGAGAAGATTTTTAAAGTTTTTCCTATACAAGCCTATGTAAAACCAACTGACCAGGCTGGGTCAATAGAAGGTCCTTTGTAGAGTCCACCAAGACAAAATGCTACATATTGTGTATCTAAGCTATCCCTTCTAATTGCCTTGTATAAACTTATATATAATCACACAATGTGGCTACATTTCTTTTCATATCATCTATAGAATGCATGAAACCTTCTGAGCAAGTTTTGTGAAAATCCATTGGAAAATCTGACCGGAGGGTTATCAAGGTTATATAATATTTGACTGTAGAAGGGTCAGTTTTTGCACAAAGAGGCTAGATTTCTACACAGATCATCTAAAGTTTTGTGAAAATCCATATGCAAATGTAGCTTGTTGAAAGTTATCAAGGCTTCACAATAATTAGCTGAAGCAAGGTTGGTTTTTCATAGACTGTGGCTCATTTTCTATACAGATCATTAACAGGTTGCAGACAATCTTCTGAGCAAGTTTTGTGAAAATCCATAAGAAAATGTGACCTGTAGTTTGTTTATCAAGTTTTACAATAATTTGCTGTAGCAAGGTTGGTTTCCGCACAGTGTGTCTTTGTCCAATAGAGTTAACTAGATCTCAAATACGCACTGCTGAATGTTTGCAATTACATAAATCAAATGGTAAATTTTCATGCAAAAACCAAACACCATTTAATCAGAATATTTAATGTATCCTTCATATAAAACATTGTATATATACATAATAACAATTAACAATCATGTATAAAAATCAACAATAGTTAACTGAATCACTAATGGAAGACAGAACACTGTGAAAAAACTGTGTCCCGTTTATAAAACTATAAAAATATGTAATAATGTAAACTCACTACTTGCAAAGGCTGTCTGGAAGATATATGGAAGCAGACAAAAATGGAAGACAATATTACAAATATTCGCTGACTGGTTCCATCATATGCAAATGAAGTGAATTATTTCATTGTATAAATCTGTAACACAGTCTATTTCAAAATAAATACAGTCATGTTTTATCTGTTTTTTTTTTAATTTTCTAACATATAAATGTTAATTTTGACACAATTATTCTAGAAGCCTAGTAAAATGTCAGCACCAATGGATGCATTATGGGAGAATTTGATGATAAAAAAACATGAATTATGGAATGTTTCTATATAGGCTGTGTCATGCTCTTATATGTGATATTAAGTCTTCTTTAATTGACTAGAAGTATTAAGACAGAAATAGACATATATATATCTAAAACACGACCATACTCTGTATGTCATGAAAATTGTGATATTTAAAGATGTAAGTTATAAATTTCGACATTACATAAAGGCTTACTACAGAAAACAATATATGAATAAAATGAGTTGAAATGAGTTCAAAGAGAAGACATGAGCAGAAAGAGAAACAAGAGAAATAGATGAGCAGGAATAGATACAGGAAATTAGATGTGGCGAAATGAGAAGAAAGGGAGATAATGAGAAGTGTCAGAAAAATAGAAAGATAAGAATTAAAAAATAGAAAGACAGAAAGGAACACTGCTTACTGCAAAGACAACACACACAGATAAAACATATATTATGAGAAATAGAACACAAGTTCTGACTACATGAAGACTGGAAAAGTTTGATACCAAAACTCTTTGTATAAAAATAAGCTAAATCTTATTCTCATAAATTGGAATGCATTTTCATGTGTATACAAATAACAACGGTAGTGATTTCTGTAGGTTTGCCATGGCAAAATCTTGAATTTTCATTTGTGAAAATGTTAGTCCAAATTGACATCTGCAATTTCATTACAATGGTAAATAATTATGCTCTATTTTGACTTTTTAAAAATATATTTTCTTCATGCATTCTTTAAAAACTTTTTTTTATATTTTAGACTTTCAAATCCTGATTAAATATTATAATAAATTGCTTTTCTGGAAAAGAAAATACTGGATAATGCCATACAACCATTCTATTTATCTGTTTTCATTTTCAATTCGAAATATGTGTCAACTAAAAAAAACTGTCAAGATATGAATGGCTCAGTTGTCCAACAACTTAAACATAAAAGATTATCTATTGATTCATGTGACATTTTGGCTTTTTTTTTCCTGCATTGGTACATATAGGTAGCACATTTCCGTTGAGGTGTCTCGTGAGTTTCACACATCGCTCTCCAACATTTGCTTTTTCCTCGTCCCTCCAGAGCTTACGTTCTGAAGCAAGAGTTCCATCTTAAGTCTTCGAATCTCATTATCTCGAGACTGCAGTTGAAGCTGTAACATTTTGGAGTTCTGAGTCGTCGACAGTTCACCTTTGACCTCGGACAGCAAGCTTGCCTTCAACTGTAAGTACAGTAGCAGATTTTCTTAGGCTAGAAGGTAAATAAATTCTAAAATGTTTATTAACATATTAAAAAAATTTCATATAAAATAAATTACCCGGAACTCCTGGTATATTTATACACACATGGTCAAAATTAGGTCTTGCTTAAGTTATCATCACAACATTCTTCAAGTTATTAATCCAATACATGTATGGAAAAAAAGTTTGCTTATTCACAACATCAGAACGATCACTTCACTCATAACGTCATGTGTTTACTTTATTTCAGGGGTTTAACACCTGTTTCAGTAACTCTTTGTAGTTGTCTACAGGCAGGTAGTTTACCAAGACACTGTTCTTAGGAGGGACCAGTACTAGACCACCGTCCTGGGTATCCAACTGTTATCTTCAATCAGTGAGATGTTCAAGTTAGGCAGTTAGGCCTAACATTCAAAGTTAGGCACCTTAATAACTCATATTTGTGCTGAATGTATTTCTTTATTGTTGTAACATGAGACACATGCTAGGCCCGTGCAGAGGTCAGCTGTCATTCTTGTTTTATTTTTATTTTCCTTAATACACATTCTTACAATATTATCTGTATGTATGTGCAAAGAAAATATCATTACCTCAGAAATTCTATTCTGTAATTCTTGCTGTTGTTTCTGTTCCGCCGATGCCAGCGACGATCGGATATCCGACACCTGGCTGGAAATATCTGACATCCACGACTCGCTGATGGAAGATGTCAGCGACACAGCAGACTGACACCTTGACGAATCAAATTCAATTTCTTCCTCCGTAAAGCTGATGTCACGACCAATACACATTTGCTGATGGTACAACTGTTCCCGTAATAAATCTATCATCTGAAATACAAAATAGAAATGTCATAAAATATCATCCATGAAAATGCAAACTTTGTAATTTCTCCTATCTACTATCATATTATTAAGCAAATTCGATATTACATAATTAGCACAAACTTGTACAAAAGCTTTTTAAAAAACGTCTAACTGAGCTATGACCAATATATATCTCTTTACCAAAGGATTGGATCACCTGTGAAAATGTTTTCAATATCACAAAAAAAAGTACTTTTTTCTTCTAAGAAATCATCATGTCAATCAAAACAAGGCCAGCACCAGTTTCTCAGAACTTCAACTTTTTGTGTCTATTCAGAATCTAGACCTTTTATTATCCAAGCATAGTGTTCTATTTTACAAAAGTTGAAAGTTAACAGATATACTACTGTACTTACAGACTGGACTACTTCCAAGGAATCAAGTGGACTGTACGTTTCATTACCAGCCATGACGGCTTTCAGACGATGCGCCAGAAGTTCCTCCATCTTGATGACCTCCTTCCTGACCTCGCACCAGAGATGCTGTAACTCTTCAACCTCCGCCCTAAAAATTTGAAAAGAGTACGTACAGTTTAATTTTATTTGCAAAACTGACCAATCAAAGGACAGGATATTTCAGGCTCGTCTAAGGGTAAGTTCGAACATCCGTCCACCAGGATCGCTGCCAAAAAACAGCCTTACACCACATGTTGTTAGAATTAGCAATGTTGATCAAAAGGCTCTACTATTTGCCAAAACTATCAGCAGTTTACTTCAAATATTTATCGTGTTTACCATAGTAAATCTCACTTTCGATTTTGATGGTACTGGTAATTATTAAAAGCACTGAACAAAAGGCAGAATCACAAAGCGTCAGCAGGATTACGGTTAAACACTGCATATTCAAAATTGAAACCATATAATTATTACACAAGGCATTTTCCTTGATTAAGAGACAATTTGTTTACCAAATTACATACCTGTCTTCTGGTTCTAGCTCTGTTTCGGCTGTACGGTACAGTGCAAACAACATATTCTCCATTACACAGAGCTCAGTCTTGTACCGCTGTACTGCGTGTTGCATCAGTAATGTTTCCTCTTGTAAATTCTGTAATGAAATCAAAGAAAATCTTGTTTTTAAATTGTTTAAAAAAATCAAATATTTGATCACAAATTTAAAACAAATTTCAATGTATTCAAATGTATTCTAGGCCGAGATAAATTTGGAAAAAATCACAAAAAAAGGAGAAAAATAAAACTTTTAGTGACTTATTTGGAACAATTAAGACTTATCAATTGTGGCACAAATGTGTTTAATGTAACCATGTAATGATTCAGGCTTATTACAAATATTTATACATGTATTTTCATTTACAACAACAACATACAGCATAAGCATCTTCCAAATATAAATGTTTCAGTAATAATTCTCAACACACAATGTTAGAAAATGTTAATTAATACTATTAATTAGAGTTAATATAGCTAGATTAACAGCTATATTAAACAATCAATACCTTAATTAATACACCAGACATGATAAAATCTGGAAATCTCATACCCATAGATTTTATAAATGTTATAACACTTTCTTTTGATATAATTTAAATGGCAAAAGACAGACTTAATCAAGAATTAAGAATTAATTAATTGCAATAAATTGAAGCAACCAGTTTGTAAAACTTTGATAAAATATTTTTGATCAACTTATATACATGCCTTAGATTCTTACTACACACTCACCTTTCGTTTTGGCAGTTGTGTCCAATCCTTCATGTGGAAATTTGGTGTAAATTTTGAGTTTGGCATCTTTGAAGTGTCCTGAAAATATACAACACATTTTAAATTTCAATCTTTGAAAACACATCTTGTATACATCTTATTTATTTAATGCACACTACGGTCAAAACAGTTTTAACTTTCATTAAAAAACATTTTTCATACTTTGAAAGTATCATCATATTTTAAAATTAAGTTTAATTTGTAATGCACGTAAATAATAAACACTTAATTTTTTTTATCTTTTATTTTATTTTGGCTCATCTTTTTACCTCTTTATTTATCCAGTTCTTTTTCAAATTCAAAATAATTTTCCCAGATTGAGGTCTCTGTTTGATTTATATGTAAGAATTATGTACTTATACAGTGAGATTCAAGGTTTCAATGGTGTAGAATTTAACATTTTCAGTGTTTAAGTATAAAACTTGACAGAATATGGCTTGGTTCCACAAGAAAAGCCAAAAAGCCAGGATATAATTAGTATAACCATTCAAAACTGTGAATTCCATTCTCACCTTCCAAACTTAACCAATCTAACCCATTCTCTGTAGTTTTCACAGTTTGGATGGAGTTACCTATTTAGTTCAATAAGCAATTTAGCTTTTCACACATACATGCAGATCAAAAAGCCTGCCATTATTCACACAGTTTGTATCAATGATAACCAATCAATGAAATAATTCTGTGCCCATACTGACAATCATTGACTTCATTGATTCAAAATTGTTGGCTGATTGCTGGCAGATTGAACTGACAGATTTTGTAAAAAGTGTTTTCTTTTGAATTTGACATATGTCTTCCAACTGTTGGTTTACTGAACAACCTTGGCATGTGATATCTTTTTCAGGTTATGTGGCAGCATTAAAATTATTGCCACTAGTGATTGTAACATGTTTCTAGGAATGTGTAAAATGGTATTTATTTATATATATATATTTTTTCTCTTTTCAATCTATATATTAAAAGGACTTTTGCATGAACCAAAAATCATATATCTTGTTAAGTTATAAATAAAGTAAACAGCAAATTATTTGGTATTTACAGACTGAAAAACTATAGTAACTAAACACCACAGTCATTACTTACATTATATTAATTTTCAAGTTCTACACACATATTATCATTAAAGTTTGCACTTAGTTTGAGAATAGAATGTGTAACCCATAGCTGGCTAAATTTCTCAAATGGACTACCATACTTTAGTATGGACAGATCCTGTAATTTTTTAATGGGGTGTTCAGTGAAAAATTACTGACTGCAGAGGAGCAAGTGAAGATCATGATCAGACTGCCTAGATTCAAGTGGAGACAAAAAAAATACAGTTGCTGCCACTGGAAAAAAAAATCATGATATTTGAAAAGATAAAATTGTGTACCCTCTACTAAGTATGTCTTGTCTTTTTTTCTATATAAAAGTACAATCATTGAACGCCCTGTCTTATAAGATAGAGTTTGAAATATTGAGTTGGAAGCATATTAATACAGTATATATCCAATGAAACTATTTTCTATTCTGTTCTGTTCTGCGCTTTCAGGCCTTATTATATGTCTTACAGACAGACACATAATTATATAATGAAAGACAGGAAATCTGCCACACATCTTTGGGGCACAAGTTAATTGATACAGACAATATTAATTACTAAATAACTACCACAATTTAAGTAAGTGCAATTAAGGAAACTAAAATAATTTCCTATATACATTATTGTATTAATAATTGACCTATTTAATTGTCCTGGAAATTAATTAAGAAATTGCTATAACAGTTTAAATGTAATTGTTTAAGCGCTCACAATTATTGATTTATCATCCATTAAGCATTTCCACAAAATCACCTTCAAAAATTTCAAAGAATTTTTTTTTCACATGTTTCTATTTCCCTAATTCTATAGTTTATCATAGGTGTGTTTACATTTATCATTGAACAGTCTTTAACAAAATCTGTATTCTATGCGAATTATTCATACAAACACTTTTCTCTAAATAATTGTACATTTTAGCAAAGCTTTAGGACAAGCATACAGTTAATCCATTGGAATTCCTTGGACAAATATTGATTTCAAAACACATCAAGTGGGAGCATTTCTCTTTTCCTCCATTTAGAATCAAGGTCTAAAGAAAATTTCACACACCTTACACGTAGGACGTAACACTTATG
>JAFMSR010000009.1:13801826-14050199 GCA_022818135.1 Saxidomus purpurata | reverse complement strand
GAAGAGCGTTTTGTTTTAGCTACGTATGTTATATTTTTTACTTAACAACCTTTTATAATATCACAAGAATGTTGTGTCAAAAGTGATGATATAATCCGTAGATACCCACCAACACTTTAAATTACATGAAATGTCCATAGACACCCTCCTCACCTTAAATTACATGAAAATGTCTGTAGACAACATCAACACCTTAAACTACACGAACATGTCTGTAGAATATCATATAAAAATCATACACGGTTTTCGTATGAGTAGGACTTTGCAAACAAATACAAAGCCCGTGCCAACTTTAAATTTACTCTTACAAAAGAGACTAAATATGGTCACAGTTACTGTGCGACAATATTTACCAGGCTCTCATTCATATTCAGTATAGACCCGTAAAGCTAATTTTCGGTTTCCGAACATTATTATTAAAATTATGCTGGGTTTGAAAACAAATATATCAACTAAATTGATAAAATATCGAAGTCCTGATTAGCTCTGTGTGTAGACCCTTCAGCTGTAAATGTCTGTGTCCCGGTTCAGGTTTGGGGTTTTAGTTGTTTCCAAAAGTATTTTTAATAAATAAGTTTGTGTGTAATTTGGCCATACACGAACTTTTCAAGATTCGTGTAATATCATTCTTCATCTTTCTGCAGGTATATAGGAAAAAACAAATCTCATGGAATATAAATAAGCAAAAACGATGCATAAAAAAGTGTCACAAATTTGACAAAATAGCCACCCACTTTAAACGTAACAAATTTAAACCATTTGGACACGATTTGGACTCATTAAACCTTGCATACAAGTAAGACAATTTACCTCTACGCAACTGTCTATGCGGTGCTGAAAAGTGAGTGTTCGATAGATAATCAACTGAAATAACGAAATCACACCCGGACGTAACCGAAGAAATGAGTGCCAGGTAAATATTGTGGCACAATAGACTATTATCAATGTTGTGCCATCGTGCCATAATTTGTATGTAATAGGCTTACTGTCAATATGATGGATAGGCATATGACTAAATAAATTATATTCTGTTCTGTTCTGTTCTGTTCTGTTTTCTGTTCTGTACTATTAAAGTATTAGTGGAGTTCTTGTCTTTTTTGTTATTATTTATGAAAACACTAAGTACCGCGGTACCAGGTAGAAAACGCGGTAACATATATTAATTTTAAGACTGAAAAAAATGGTGACATTTCAAATGCCCATCAAGCATACACGGTCTTGTTTAATGTCACTAAAGCAATAATTATGGGCTCTGGTAGTTTATCTTCTCATCGGCTAGCAATTGAGATGGGTAAAATACTGGGGTATCACGTGAAAAATAATATGTCTTAATTGTCCGTTAAATGTAATTGAATCGGATTAGCGTACTGTTCATTAGCCAGAGACATGTATTTATCGAGTTTGCAACTAACTGCTGTTTTTTCGCCTCCAAAGGTGGGCATATGAAAATCGCACTGTCCATCTGTCCGCCCATCCGTCCGTCTATCCTTGTATGTTTTCATGCTGGTCATATTTTGAGTTTAAAGGTAATTGAAGCCTGTATATATGCACACATTCGTGTCCGGACTGTACCTTGGTAACAATTGTACTTACCGACCGACCGAAAATTCAACCGACAATATAAGCGATTCCTGGCCGAAGTTGGCCGAAGCGACCATTCAAAACCCCGCCGATCTTTGGCCATCTTCACTTCCAGTAGTTCTTCTTAGCCTGGGTTGGCAGTCGACTATTGTTTGCAACATAAGTTATTTTATCTCGGTTCTTTTCTTGTTTATTACTTACAGAATTGTTTAATTTTGCATTATGAATGCTCGCATTATTATTTCAAAAAAAGAGCTGTAAGTTTTTAGAAACACTTTAAGGTCTTTCTTTTTCTAGACAGGTTGCTATCATTTTATAACAGATCACTCGAATAGACATAATGTAATTATAAAAAAAAAGAAAAAGAAAAAAAAAAATTAATTTTAATTGGGGTATTTTGTGGGGGGGGGGGGGGGGGTTTTGGGTTTTGGGTGGGGGGGGGGGGGGGAGAATAAAAAAAAAAAAAACCCCTCCCTTTTTTTTTTTTTTCCCCCCGGGGCCAGATTTTTTTTTTTTTTTTTTTTTTTTTTTTTTATAATTTTTTTGGGATTTTTTTTTTTTTTTTATTTTTTCCCCTTTTTTCCGGGAACCGTTGTTTGGGGGGGCCCCCCGGTTTTTGGGGGGGTAATTGTTGGGATGGGTTATTTTAAAAGGGTCTTACTGAAGTAAATAAAACATTGTTTAAGCACATGGAATATGTGGTAAAATAAGTAAGCCAGTCGTTCAAATGTATCTCTGTTTGCACACGCCTTAGTTATGCTAGCGTAAACCATTTACGACATTAGGCATACCATTTACGACATAGCCCATACCATTTACGACATAGCCCATACCATTAACGAAGGGTACAATGTACGTCTTCTTTTTTTGAGGCCCCAAATGGGTAACCCGTTAATTCACATATATCACACATATACACAACATGCATTCCCAAGTACTATCTTTAGGTGTTCTAACATTTACCTAACATACGAAATAAATTTTTATCGAAGGAATATAAAATGTATATATGTGCAAATATATGATTTTATGAAAAAAGTCGAAAAAAAATGAACTAAAAAAAGGTAATGTGCCCAAAGTAATGTACAGAGTATGTGTCAGGGCAACTAAACAATACGGATTGTTGAAAATAATAAAAAGAAAGAAAACAGTAAAAAAGAGAAAAGGCTAAATCCCAAAAAAGAAAAGATCCTTTCCACGTTTTCTTTATGTACTCCGTCACAAGCTGGCGCTACCTAATAAGAGTATGTCCAGTATGAAACCGGAAGTCATGTGTTTGACGGCACAGCATAACACCTCGCAGAAATGAATAGTATATATGATAAAACAATAGAAAGAAATGAATAGTTTAGTTATATAAACAATGTATTTAGAAAAAGTGTGTTTTTACTCTCAAATAAAAAGTTGTTAAAGTATATATGCAGAAAGCTGTAGTAATAGTCTTAACGGTTACATTTTATTTGAATTATGTCAAGTTTACGCAATAAATATATTCCACATGCCGTAGTAGATAATTATTGCATGTGCATGCTCGTAGTTCCAATTTTCGGGAAAAATCGAATAACTGTATGCGACATTTTTTATCCTCAAAACCAGGTTTGGGTTCGTGGGCTTCCGTCATTCCAGTGAAGAATATAAACTTAATTTTGAAAACCAAGTTTTGTCAAAATCTGAAGGTCTTTCTTTGTACATGTAATTTGAATTCTACAGGTTATGGATAGTAGTTTAAAGCTGTTACCGTCCGAAACGGTCATATGACAGTTTGGTCAAGAAAATTGTGAAAACTACACTGAACAAAATACAGTGAACTCCGGATATAACGAACTCATTGGGACCCTTTAATTGTGTTCTTTATATCCGAAGTATGTTATATCCATATAACAATTTCATAAAAGATAAAGAAGGAAATAAATCGGTCCCAGAAAATGTGTTCGTTATATCCAGAATTTCGCTATATCCGGAGTCGTTAGATTTATAGTTTACTGTAGTTCGCAGATACTTGTGCAATGTATTTCGAAGGTATTCATGTGGTCAATCAATCTACTACTCAGGGAAGACTTTAAATGTCCACTATGTGCGATAGTTTGTGTAAAGGCTGCAATTGTATAATTTCTGATTTTCAAATGTTTATTGTTGACCTTTACATTAAATATGACGCTATGATTAGATATGTTCTAAAATACATTTCTAACAGAATAACATGTAAAAAGTAGAAAAAAAATGTTTTGGATATAAAATATGATTATAAAAAAATAATGTAGACCTGACCCAGTCCGTGTGGTCTTTCCTACCGAAATTGTTCAATATAAAATGACCAAAGTAAGAAACCAAGTCGTAAGATTAACTGCGAAAACTCTGTGAACATGCGATGTTCGTTTTTTCAAGTCTTTTTCAGTCCGTTTTTTTCTTTCATTCTTTTCAGGAGGAGAAGCGGATCAGTAGTCTAGTGGTTAACGTGCTTGATTTGTAGTCCAGGGATGGCAGGTTCGATCCCCCGCTCCTCCACTAACATAACTAATCGTTTTTCCGATGAGACCTAAAACCGAGGCCCGATGTATCGGTGCTGTATACTGGTCAAGTTGAAGAACCAGGGGATGCGTCTGCAATGGGATCCCCCGAAAGCTAATATAACTAAACACTTCCAGGGGCGGCAGAGGCGGGTTTGGGAGGGGGAAGAAGCTGGTCATATGGGTTATCCAGTACCAATGATAAATCTCTATAATACATACATTTTCAGGAGCAGGGTAATTTGTAGCTAAAATTGGAGTTTGGTCAGAAAAATAGTTTATATATCATCGATTGGCTTTTCGAAAACCAACTTTTTAGATTAAATAACGAGATCACTAAGTCATGACTGAAATACCTTTGAAAAAAAAAACCTTTGAAGTCAATTATTTTTTCAGTCAAAACTATCAAAATAATTAAATGTATGGTGCCAATTTCGGTTTAGAAAATTTTGTGACAACAAAAGATAAATTTACCTTTGACAAGAACAATTTCAGGAATGGGGCTGGTATAACTCGCAGAAATGAATTGTGCTATGTATTTCGAAGGTATTCATGTGGTCAATCAATCTACTACTCAGGGAAGACTTTAAATATCCACTATGTACGATCAACTTCAAGAAAAGACCTGTATGTACAGAAAATTAACACAAATTGTTTTAAAACAAGTTTTATTTATAACAGCAGAATTGTATGGAACATAATTCCTTTGAAGATAAGAAATATTTCAAATATCCAATCTTTCAAATATCATTACAAATTGTTTTTACTACAATCCGAATACGTTAATACTGACATGATACGTTTATACATTTTTGTAGCGTGCTTGTAGTTAATATAATGAGTGTTTGTCTTTCTTTGGTGATGTGTAAATGAAAATTTGTACATTTTCATTACGTTTAATTTTCATTTCATTTCATTTTGTGTATTATATATGCTATCTTCCTCAGAAGGCCACATTGAAAATAGTAAATATTTTGTATATTTGTCATAATGTGTTTACCTTCTTTAAATAAAGATATTATTATTATTATTATTATTATTATTATTATTATTATTATTTATTTAAGTAGAAAAGTGATGCAAATTTAGAATCCTTACACACTGATAATCGGATAGGGTAATTTGACCTGCGTTTTCCATTTAAATGCACTTATGAATGCAGCGACCTAAATAATGACTTGTTTAGAAATCACCTAAAACCTAATCCTCAATGTGAATGTGGATCACCTGTCGAGAATGCTGTGCATTATTTTTTCCATTGTTTTAAATATCAAAATCAGCGCATTATTTTATTCCATGAAATTAGAACTCTTACTTCCAATAAATATAAACCTACTTCTTTTTGCATCTGATATACACTCAGAGGACACAAACAGCTTGATAGCTCTTTCTGGGCAAACATTTATTTCAACGTCTAAAAGATTTAAGTTCAGTAAACTCCGTATATAACGTCTCCGGATATAACGAAAATCTGGATATAAGGAACAAAGTTTATCTGTCCGATTTTTTTTCTTTATTTATTTTATACGAAAACGTTATATGAATATAACAAACTCTGGATATAACGAACGAATTTAAAGGTCCGATGAAGTTCGTTATAGACGGAGTTTACCGTAAATGTTTCGTTTAAACCGTAGACTTCTCCCTTTTCCATTGCCGATCCCCAAACCCTATTTACTTTTTCACATAAAAAGTTACATTCCACCTTGATGCTTTTGTATTATATATGTTGTTGTACTTGTATACATGTTAGCTGTAGAGTTTATATGTATGGAACGCCAAATCTACATATACTCAAATATTTGAAGAGGTCTTTAAATATTTGGAGAGCTCTTCAAATAATATTAGAGGTCTCAATTTCAATTAGAGATATCTCCAAATAATTATAGCGCGCAAAAATTGTAATAGAGAGGTCTTTAAATAATTGGAGAGCTCTCTAATTCAATTATTGATATCAAAAATTGATTTAAAAGCACGCAATAAAATGAATTGAAGACCTCTCAAATTCAATTGAAGATATCAAAAATTAAGGTGTATTTCAGCTGTTTTTAAGAGCTCTGTAATTGAATTGAAGAGGTCTCTAATTGATTTGAAGACCTCTGTAATTGTTTTATAGCACGCTACAAATTAATTTATAGAGGTCTTGAATTCAATTAGAGACCTCTCTAAATCTATTTGAGCGCGGTGAAATTCAATTTTAGATATCTTGAAATCGATGTTAATACATGCCAAATCTACATATACTAAAGTATTTAAAGAGGTCTTTAAATATTTGGAGAGCTCTGAAAATATTTGGAGAGGTCTACAAATTAATTAAAAGACATCAAAAATTCGCTTGTAGCGCGGTTTAAATCCATTGATTTAGAGACATCTATAATTCAATTGAAGAGGTCTCCAATTGAATTAGAGACCTCTATAATTGTTTTACAGCACGCAAGAAATGAATTAATGATATCAAAAATTGATTTAGAGGGTCTCTTATTCATTTGTACCGCGTTCAATATAATCCATGTACAACCTTGAAATGAGAGCTCTCAAATAAAACAATTGAAGCGCGGTACAATTCAATTATAGACCTCTCAAAATCAATTTTTGATATCATTAATTCATTTCTTGCGCGCTATAAAACAATTACAGAGGTCTACAATTTAAATGGAGACCTCTTCAATTGAATTATAGATGTCTCAAAATTAATGGATTTAAACCGCGCTACAAACGAATTTTTTGATATCAAAAATTGATTTATAGACCTCTCCAAATATTTAACAGAGCTCTCCAAATATTTGAAGACCTCTTCAAATAATTGAGTATATGTAAATTTGGTATGAATTCAAGACATCTAAAATTGAATTTCACCGCGCTCAAATTGATTTAGAGAGGTCTCTAATTGAATTCAAGACCTCTATAAATTAATTTGTAGCGCGTATAAAACAATTACAGAGGTCTTCAAATCAATTAGAGACCTCTTCAATTCAATTACAGAGCTCTTAAAAACAGCTGAAATACACCTTAATTTTTGATATCTTCAATTGAATTGGAGAGGTCTTCAATTCATTTATTGCGCGCTTTAAATCAATTTTTGATATCAATAATTGAATTAGAGAGCTCTGCAATTATTTAAAGACCTCTTCAAATATTTGAGTATATGTAGATTTGGCGTTCCATATATATGACAATCTAATAAATAACCTCCATAAGAGAAGGGCCGTTTACTAATGTTGGAAGAACTTGTGGCCACACCCTTTTGCTGATTTTGAGTAGTAAAAATGTCTTTATTGTATAATTATACAATCATGTGTACATACATGTATATTCAGCAATAAAATATGTTTAAACTAAACTATAAATGGTTTCATTCAACTATAATAACTTTTCACTTGTTTTGCAGATATGTTACATTTCGGCAACCACAACTATATACATGCAGATATAGGGCCTATATAGTATTTACCCAATTCTTTTAATGGAAGTATTTGTTGTAGGTTCAATAAGTTATACTCAAGGATCAAGCAAAGCAAAGAACTTTTAAAATGTCTGTTTTACTTCGAAAAGTTTATACATGTAACACCAAGTTTTCACTACAATCACACACGCCATTAATACAATGCGGGTTTTCACCGTGCTTATCGCACGAAATAACACCACCCTCACAGTCGCTTTTCTGTATGCATGCTGAAACTAAAATAAATATACATGCATATATTTGAAGAACTTTGTTACAAAACCCGAGCTAACGGACACTGTTCAGATTTTGAGTTTTCTGCAGATGTCTTATAATTGAAAAATACTAATTATATTGCCATCCATTTGACCATTTCTTCAGAACTTTTCAATGTGATGGTCGGTGTCTTTAAAGGTTTCATAATTACTGGAAAATTTGTTCCTTATATCCGGAATTTCGCTATAGCCGGAGTCATTTTATGCAAAGTTTACAATACAAAATTTGTATGCCGAGTTTGCTATACAAGATAAATCATTATGTTCCATATAGCGGCCTCATGACACACTCATTTCAAAGTTTATTGCATAATTAAAGGCATTCTGTAGCTTTTTGTATACGTGCTTATTAGGTCCACCACTCTCGGGCGAGGTATATATGCGGTACGACCTGTCATTCTGTAGCAGTCATAAACCTTGACAAATATACCCCATACTTTTCATACTTTCAAAGATCTGCCTCGCCTGTATTCTTTGTCTGTCGAACAAAAACTTTTTCAGAGGCAAACGTCTCGTTTAAAAAGGACAAGCCGTACTAATTTTATTGTTAAAAGTCAAGTGGAATTTTATCAGCATTGTAGGACAAGCTGTATGCCAAAAACCAACAAGATTCATCAATGATTTTTGTGATTTTGATCAAAAAAATTGTTGGAGAGGGTTAGATTTGATATATATTTACTAGAACGTCCGTTCAGCCGTTCAATAAGGTATAGTATGCGATGTAGTATAGGGTATAGTCGGAGGTACAGTATGAGGTATAGTATGACGCATAGAATGAGGTACAATATGAGGCAAGGTATAAGTTGCTGTATGAGGTATAGTATGAGGTGTAGCATGTATACAATAAGGTACAGTATGAGGTGTAGTATGAGGTAAAGTATGAGGTGTAGTTTGAGGTATAGTATGAGGTATACAATAAGGTACAGTATGAGGTATGGTATGAGGTGTAGTATGAGGTACAGTATGAGGTAATGTATGAGGTGTAGTTTGAGGTACAGAATAAGGTACAGTATGGAGTACAGTATGAGGTAAAGTTTGAGGTACAGTATGGGGTACACTATGGGTTATAGTACGAAGTGTATTATGAGGTACCAAATAAGGTATAGTACGATGTACAGTTTGAGGTATATTTGATCTAACGGAAAATTACCTAACGTAAACTAAATAACCAAGGGCGATTAATAGAGAGTAACCGTAAATTATCGGATGATGCACATACGGTTAGCTCAGTCGGGAGAGCGTTTGCTCTTACAACCCTGAAAGCGAAGGGCCCTGGGTTCGCATCCCACTCAAAAGTGAACATTTTTTCTCGCACTCTGTGACATTTGGCGCCTTCTGACTGCATAAAAATTAAACTTGACGGGAGTTTTTACTATAAAATATAACTAACAATCGCTTTCATATACTCAAAATTACGCCGACCATCTCTTTTAAAGATAGTTCTTGTTTTGAAATATCTCCATGCAAAACGTAGAGTCATAACGTGATTGCGGGTGAACAGACAGGCACACAATGTACCGAAACTGTGATGAACTGGGTAATATTTCAATATGTCTTTAGGCCATTTTAATGATTTTAAAATTTGAGATATCGTCAGAACTGCCGTTTAAAAAAAAAAATCCGTCCACTATTTGTCGACTCGTATTTATAAGAAAGTCATACAGATAAGTCCAGTAGCAATGCGATGTGATTTTAGATCTTTGTATGTAATAAGAAACACATTTAGCTGCATTACTGATATGAACATTATGTTTTGCTGCAAGAATTTGGAATAAAAGAAGTTTCCAACCTGAAAGCATTTTACAAGCAATTATCAGTAAGTATAAGTATTACAATATTTTCATGGCCATATTTCATTAAAGGGACACACCCTATAACTGATGTCAAACTAAATAACCTCCAAAACACAAATAATAGAATCTTTGGAAGTATTATAACTTAACCTAAAAGTTTCAGCTATGTATTCCCTGTCATTATCGATACAATTAGCGGTTTAATTAAAATATACTGCAGTACCGTAAACCATTCAATAATCTATGCAGAGTTGTTGTTGTACAATTTACAGAAAGTCTCTATATTGATTAATTGTGGTTAAATTAGGCATTTTTCGCCATAGGTTTTTCTTTGATTTTGTATTTATTTATCATTTTACTTTCATTGAACACATAATCTATGTTTCGAGAATATAATCTGCTAGATGTAGGGAGTGCCTCTTTAAATCTGATCGATATATCAAAGTCTACCTTTGCAAATAATATTACGTACACTTGAATAAAATAAATGAAATACTTTCATCTCCTTAGATAATTAATTTCCCTATCTCAGTTACTACCATAAAATACCGCAATACCATCTTTACTATTTAACCTGATCCAATGAAATCATATGCGAATAGTTAAATAATGTGAGCAATAATTCTCATTAATCTCCTTATTGGTCATAAACAACATTGAGCAGTGGTTAATATACAGTTAACTGTTTTGTAATTTTGATATACATTGTATATCGACTGCATAAACGGTGTTTAGTGGTCGCAATAATTTTAATGGCAACAGCAATCGCAATTTTTGAAGATTTTCACCAAATTCAGTATCTTTTTCTTCTGTAGACGTCTCCCAAGAACATCCTCGTAAAGAAGTATGCCTTGTCATTAATTAATTAATTAACTTAATTAATTAATAATTGGGACTATACTATAATTTCAGTCAATAGTTATAGAGACAAACATTTCACTAGAGTACATAAGTAAAAGCGTATTTATGCATTGTAATAATAAAAACATATGTCAAATATAACTGAAACACCTTCAGTGCTTTGATTTTCTGTACAACAGCTAATTACCTCCCTTTTTAATAAAATGGAAATTAATCCCATTTCTTTTTCAAACAAATGAATTGATTAAAATTAACTTCTTTATCTTTATGAATTTTTTTACAAATTTTTAACATTATAATTTTTTTAGGGGGATATAATTGAGATGTCAGAGAAGTCATGTTAAAAAAAGCAAATATTATAAATGCCATAAAATTACGACGTACCTTGACGGAAAAGTGATCCCTATTATTACTTGTGTCGCCTGCCTTTGAGCAGACTAGTAATTAAATTTTGGGAGGTCTGCATTGCAGATCTAACAGCACTATAAACATACTATATTGGAATGTAACATAACAATAGTTTCTGTCATGAGCACGCGGTTCAGATAGATGGATTACAAGTCAAGCGCGTTTCCACTTGACCATAGTCCAAATAATTGTACTGCGTTATTTGTTTTGCTAGGCGATATCCAGCCTCCGTAAAAGCGCAGATATAGATCTATAACATGTCAGTACATGTATGTAAAATAGGTCTGCATTTGGAGTCGAATTATTGAGACTAAATGGACCACTTTGTAACACGAACATATAGTTATTCCTGCATTTACATCAAGTCCTTGTAAAATAGCATTTCATTGGAAAAAATAACAATATTCTGAACAAAGATGCGTGTACATGAACCAATAAAAAATCGTTTCCTAACTAAAGTAAATTTAGGCAAAAACGTAACTTTGCTGTAATATCGACACCATATCATCCTAATATCGGCATCTCATATAAGTTTGTTAAAAAGGACAATTAGTTACTGCAAAGAGAAATTTTAATCAGTAACAGACTTACAACATTATATTTTTGATAATCACAGGTGAAAATATTAAAGCTTGGACCTTAAAGCTGCTCGCGCTCAGCTGCCGTTGAAAAAAATAAAATTTTCAAAAATGACATACTAATACATAAATATAAAACTAAAGGCTAAAATCAACAAAATAAGTAAAAATCTTGATAGGAATTTGCAAAAATCGATCGAAAATGTTTGTTTTACGGCATCGCTACACTATGTGTTTATATTGGAAGTTCAAAAGCGTTTGTAACGCTTTACAATTTGGTAGCGTATTTTTTCAAATCTACAACTGATATACTTTACAGGAACTGAAACCTTTTTATATGACTATATGTTCTAAAATATGTTATTCTCATACAGCTTGAAGGGGTTTTTTTTTTTTTTTTTTTTTTTTTTTTTTTTTTTTTTTTTTTTTTTTTTTTTTTTTTTTTTTTTTTTTTTTTTTTTTTTTTTTTTTTTTTTTTTTTTTTTTTTTTTTTTTTTTTTTTTTTTTTTTTTTTTTTTTTTTTTTTTTTTTTTTTTTTTTTTTTTTTTTTTTTTTTTTTTTTTTATTTTTTTTTTTTTTTTTTTTTTTTTTTTTTTTTTTTTTTTTTTTTTTTTTTTTTTTGGGGGGTGTTTTTTTTTTTTTTTTTTTTTTTTTTTTTTTTTTTTTTTTTTTTTTTTTTTTTTTTTTTCCCCCGTGTTTTGTTTTTTCCCTTTTTTTCCCCTTTTAAAAAAAAAAAAAACTTACGTCAGGGAACAAAATAACTGAGACAATTGTTCAAAATTGCTATGTAGACAAATAACTCCTTTCCAGAGCTCACAGCATGAACAGTACACGATATGAAACTTCAGGGCTATCAGTGGTTTTTGGGGCCCTTGGAGGCGGGGGAGGGGGGCAGAAGAGCGCGTTATTCTCAAGGCAAACGGGAATTTTTTAAGTAATAAACTTAAAGAAAATGATTATACTTCAGCATAAAATACATCACGCACATGCTTCTGGTTACAGACTGCTTTGCTATTTTACTTCCTTAACACATTACCCTTTGCAAAATTGTGAAGGTATTGTTAATACATCACTTGTACCAACTAACTACCTTCATTGATCTTTACAATTTGTTTTTGGATCGATTGATTTATTCAATCGTTCCAATGTTAACAGAGTATAGCTTCCTTACGGCCGAACGCTTTACATGCAAACAAGTAGTTCCATATATTCAGTTGTTACGAATTATACTGTCTTCTATTTTAAAAAAAAGTAAATGATCTAAATAATATCAAAACATTTCAGAATAGCATAATATTATATTGTTTTTCTTATAATCAACGAGATATCTGTTCTGTATAGAACTATTTTCCTACGCGGTTTTGATCACAAGTTTTCTCGTCAGACCGGAGAAACTAAATTTAGCGTTTCCGCGAGAGCGCGTTTTTTGCGTTTTTGACGCACACATTTTGCGAAGCAAAGATTTGAGGCAATTAAAATGGGACGTATATCAAAACAACATTTCAAAACCTGTCAATTACGCCAAATTTTTTTTTTTTAAAAAATAGTTTTGGGGGGGGGGTTTTTTTTTTTTTTACCTTTTTTCGTTGTGGTTGTTGTCTGATTTCGGATCGATCCGCATTTTGTACCATTGCGTTTTTGTGTGTTTTGGTTCGTATGATACCGTCATCATGGTATTGTAGACGCACAACAAGAGATGGTCGACGAACCTTAACAGAAGAAACAAAAACGTCTTTCTGAATGATTTTAATGATCATTTTGTAGTCATTTCGATCAGACTGTCACTGTTGCAAGGGGTTTCAGTGTGCCAAATAATATCAAAGTTTAATGTCTATGGTTGAATGTACTTATGAAAAATTCTCTTTGTAGACAAAATTGACTTTTGAGATGCAGTGACAAAATGGATAGCATCCAAAGAGAAACACCTGTTGTGTTGCCAACCCTGTGGTTACCCACCATTTTGTGATGTATCACATGCAATTTTACAGACGTAAACTGAATAAAACTTCCCTAACATATAGCTATGCCTTTTAATGTTTTACCATAAAGAGTATGACCCTCGAAATTTCTAAATGACCCCCAAATTCTGACACAGGGGGGTCACAAATGACTCCTTAAAATTCATAGCTAGCAGAAACACTGTTTAAAGTCTGACTAAAGGACAACTAGTCAGGTCTTTTATCCGATATTGTGTTTGTGATTATACACTATCGGCACATCGTAATACTTATGGAACCACTAGATATTCTTGAATTTTAAATAACAAAACTCGGAATTCAACATAAAAAACAACGATTTTTTTTTAACTTGGCAACGCTCTATAATCAATAGTGCTCGGCCTGACTAGTTGTCATTTAGTGTCTTAAAAGATATGCCGAAACACTACTCAAATACGCCTTTATGCGCTTTAACTTTAGGTATGAAATTGAAACTTCTCAGCAAACTAACTCTACAGAGGCACTTGTCGATGTCTTTTTAAAATGTGACAACATATTTTTATGCTTTAAACACGTTGTAATTGTTGTATTTTATGTAAATGTGTGGTTCGAAAATTGTACGAAAATGTCCGCATTTTGCCGAAGTCGGTTCGTACCCGGGTACGAATAACTTTAAGAAATCACATAGATCTACATGTCTTAAATACGATTTTTAAACGTAGACAGAAATGCAATAATCTAAAAGGAAAATCAAATTAATTTCTCTGGATCATGCTGACATTTACAAAGAACATAAATTAACTCAATAAAAATACAAAAAGGATTTATTGTATTGTAACTAAAACTTTCAAATTTTACCATGATTCTTTTGCTACACTAAATTTTGGCGGGTACATTCATACATTCATTAATTATATAGTATCATTATCATCATCATCATTATTATTATCATTATTACTTGTTTCGAAATACTACTATGGCCTAGTATATATTAGATATGAAAGATTATAGCCTACTATAAAACCATCACGGGGATAGTTAATGTAAGCTGCAAGTCATTGCTCTACAATAGGTATATACTGAATCAATTTATAACAAAAGATTGATTTATCAATTTTTAGCTTTTCTTTGAAAAACAGAAAAGCCATTGTCATAACCTTCATGATGGCACTGTCGTCTTGAATCTGGTTAAGCTTTCTTAAAATTCAATTTCTCAGTAACAATTAAAGCCGTGAAACTTCAGACAATTGCTTGGCATCATACAGTGGCATCTGTGGCCGATTGATTAAGGTCACTGACTGATGTTTACTTGTCACTCGCCGCTGTAGGTTCGTGCCCTACTTTGGTCGAATTCTTTTATGTCTGGAATATATCTAGGTTCTACCCAGGTGCCCGCTCGTGACTGAAATAATTACCAGAATTGGCATCCACGAAAGCCGGAAGTTGCAATATGACCTTAGCTGTTTAGTGCTTTGTACTTGAACATAGTCACTGAATGACAAAATGTAAGCACATGGGTTCCTATCTCAAAAGTAAAGTTTACACAGCTGGTTAAAGGTCAACATTTGTGGACAGTTGTGTCTCCAGTTTATAACTTTACCCGTGCAAGGGTTGTCCTGATATTCACACATGTATGTGTACAGTCTGTGTTGTCTTGATATTTACACATGTATGTTTGCAGACTGTGTTGTTCAGAGACAATCGATCCTCCAACACTTTCAGTCCTTTGATTTAACCTGGCATCGGGGAATTTTATGCCTGAGTTTAGGGAAACACATACTATTTTGGAGAGGGATGGGGTCGAAATTCGGACCCAAAATCGGCCGATTGACAGCCCTGAACGAACTCTAACATACGAACATTTGACCCCATTTGAAAGATTTCTAAGAATCTAGAGTTTCCTTCTTATTTACACGAAATCTAGAATCTATGGCAGCTAAAATCTTATGTTCATAAAAACAAAACCAAATAAACTAAAACTAACCTCATTATTCAGCAAAATTACTTTAATGATTCCATGGTTTTAAGTTCACAATTTATTTCTTAACTGTTGGCGATAGGTTGTAGCCAAAGAAGTAAAGGTGACATAACCTCTTCATGCTCCATTTAATCAGTCTTTGAGATAGAAACAATCAAGTTGCGAAACAAGTGACAAAATCTATAAATATACATACTTAAAAACAATGTGTGCTAAAAGCTACCATGTAAACAACTCTTTAATGTGATGACATCACATGGCCTCTAAAATTGAAATAGGACAAAATATTGAAGGCAATCATAAACATACGAATCACGATTCAAGAAAAGAAAACAATTTGTTCTCAAGTGTGTCGTCATTAAAGCACGTGTTCGTATGTGATAAAACGTCCCTAATATCGGCACTTCTGATTTTATCAACTAGATTGCATTCCTGTCTGTAAGCACATAAAATATTGCAAGAAAGGATGAAAAACGGATATGAAAAAGTTTCTACAGATTTCGAAGTAACATTTGTCTCCGCGATATTAATAACTGTTACAGTGTAATGCAACTGAATCTTGTTCCCCGAGATAAGATGTTGAACTTAAAAATAATTTGTCGATGAAAGAATTACCACTTTACTTTGTGAAATACGGCGATTAATGACGTAATGTATGGCATCACTCTAAACATGCAGTTCTATCGTGACTTACAGTGTTTATTGCCGATAAATAAAGAAAATAGATCTACAAGGGGGTGTTGGTAATAGGACAGTTTACTCTAGTCTTGCATCCCCTTTGCAAGACGACTCTCGTGGATGATTTGTGCCGTAACGTCACCAACATTGTAACGTCACTGTCCCAAACATAACGTCTGAATATCATTTGTTTTTATATGACAATGCATCATTTCGATAAGTTTGCATTTAGAAATTTAGAGCAAACCTGGGTATTAATGACGCTATAAATATTGATTCATTATAAGTTATTCATGTAATCGTCAATGTACGCGTTAGTTCCGTCGATGTCAACAATGACATTGATTGGCTGGTTGCAAAACGCGGTTACGCTTTACTTTATCATTCGGATAAAGTAAAGCGTTAAATTTGTAGGATACTTTCAAACACAATGACGCCCGTGTATTATCGATACGGTCTTGGAAATTATCGACACCCTTTTGGAGTTTCAAAAAACGCTAATAGATATAACCTTATTTTTACAAGTTTACACATTGATGTAACTTTAATCAATCAAGTTGATACTTGTGGCGTATGGCTCATTCTAAGATGCAGTCATTACAAAATAAAGATGAACCTTTAGTTCGTCAGTATTTAGTGATTATCACTGCATTTAATGTGCAGTTTTCTGACATTGAACCAAGTCGTAAACATCATCGCAAAAATAATCACAGGAGTTACATGTCTATGTTGTTAGGTTCCATGTCCGACAGATCCAAATATGAATCTGCGAACTCAATTGTCACATTTCCTCTTCACTTGTGTCCCGCTTTCGCTTAAACGCTTTCTTTTTATTGATATTTTTCATAGCCTTCAATGCTTCTCGTTCGGCATTTTTTTTCTCTTTATCTTCTTTCTTTTTAATTTTCATTAATTTCCTTTCAATTATTTTTTGTTCCTTTTCAACAAGTTTTTCTTTCGTTCCTCAGTCTGTTTTTTCTCCTTTCGTTCCTTTAATATTTGCAAGACTTTCTTACCAGAGAGGGCTTTGGAATCTTGTTAGATATTGTTTTTCACTCGTTTTTGTGTTTTATTTCAGGGACATGCAATGAGATGAAGTAAGGAGAAACATGTTTGCGATTTTGGATTTTGTAGAGGAGGAAGACTTAATGATTTTCTTTTATCGCATTAAAGGGAAGATGTTGTCACAACAGTTTCATTACTTACTAGTTGGGATACATCAGAAGTCTGGCACACAAGTGGTAATGATGTAAGCTCTAAAGCATGACATGTGTTACTGATTTCAGACACAATGTCGGTGATGACATGCTTCTGAGTGTCATTTGGGTTCAACTTCCCGCTAAAACAGTTACCCTTCGATCTGAACCGCGTGCTCATGACAGAAACTATAATTATGTTATGTTGTTATGTTTAGTGAATTAAAATGTCGGTTGTGCTCACCAATCTGCCTGTGACCGACCCTAGCTCCTCTCCCTTGATGTTGTGAATGTTTGTTTTTGTGTCTAAAAATGAATTTTGTTATTAGGAGATGCCATCCTCCTTTTTTGTTCAAAGGTTTGTAATTTTTAGTGCCAAAGAAAGAGAGCAGCCGAGGCAAATTCTGTTTAACTATCATTCTGTCATAAGCACGCGGTTTAAAAGGAAATATCCGTTACCGAGGGTAACTGTTGTAGCGTTCCCGCGAAACAGTGACCTGAGGTGATTGATTTCATAAATCTATTTTCATCAACTTGTTAAAGAGATTCAAACAAAATGTCCAAATATACGTATATTTCAATCTAATCATTATAATAAGTAAGTCAATATAAACAACATTTTTCATACATAAAGTTCTTGAAAATAAATCACTCATGTCACTTTCGTTCTGCTACTTTGACTTTCCAATGATAATAACTCATGATACATTTTGTAATTCCAGAAATAGGTTTTGAATGATGTTAGCCAAAATTCCGAAACGAAAATTCTCAACTTCCTATAAACTCAACTCTCAAACCCCGAATGTCTCCTTACCCCTTGCTTTTATACCCTTCCCTCCAAATATGGAAAGTAGCACTAAAAGCCTGTTATCACATTCCAAAATATAGGGTGTGGCATATTAAATCAAACATATAGCATTTCAATGCTCCCTGCATAGCCTTCCTCTATAGTTTATGGTGCTACCATGCTACTGCTTTGTTCTCGTGGAAACAGACGCACTGCAAATATTAACATGGGAAGAAGTGAGGGCAAACATCATGGCCCAATTATAATCTTACTCTATGAAATTAATGTAAGAAACTCTAAATGACACGGTTAAAATACATATACTTCTACCCTGAAAACACAACAGAAGCGGATCAGTGGTCCAGTGGTAACGCGCAGGACTTTTACTCCCCTAACATAGCTAATGGTCTTTCGGATGAGACCTGAAAAACCTAGGTCCGACGCATCGGTGCTGCACACCGGACATGTTAAAGAACCAGACGGTGGAACGCGTTCTGTATCTTGCACTATCCCCTGAAACCTAAAATAACTAACCCCTTCTGGGGGCGGTGGTCATATGGATTATCCGGTACCAACGATAAAACTCTAAAATAAAATACAATACACAATACAACTGAGCTCCCAGGTCGCCTTTATGCATTTTCACGATCATACATACAAATTAAGATTTGCTTAAACTGAACGCGACATGACAGAATAAAAAGCAAGAACGTATATACAACTTAGACACCCTCATTTTGATATTTAGCAGTCAGATCAGATAACACAATAAACTTTAACAGACTATTTATTTACTCGAGTATCAGCATTATATTTAAGGTCGTTGATCGTAACGAAACTTGATTTCACACAAAGGAATGAATATATACATTTGTACTGAAAGAAAAATAGAAACGCACGGTAAACTGAAGGAATGTATAAGACGTTATCCAAAATAGTATTAACATCTATTTTTCATGAACAAATTTCCAAATGAACTTCTGTTAGCCGTACCATAATTGAAAGAAATAGCAGTTCAATATAAAAAGTCGAATGTGTATCCGTGAGGACCAACAGAATAAGGCATTTTGTTACCCTGCGTTTCTTATTTCTTTCAGTATATGATAAACCCGGATGTCTTAAACTTTAAAGTCATTCCTTATATTATCCACGGGGGTTAAACGATTTTGTAACACGCGTTGTTTAAAGATATGTTGCTATAATATTATGAAGTTTAACGGATATTCACAGTTATATTCACTCATACGAGATAAGAATGATCACAACCAAGAATGTGTACATTGATTGTCTGCGCCAGGCTTGTTTGCACCATTTACGTACGTCGGATGAGACATGTCACGCTTGTCCCGGCATTGCACATCCGCTTTTCCGTCAAGGAAACGTTGTATAACAATCGCATTGAACTTGTAGAAACATTTAAATACTTAGGTGTATATTTTTATAAAAACGGTAATGCGAATCGTACACAAGAGAATTGCTCAACACGGTTCGTATTCCTTACACAATCTGTTTGAAGTACGTAACCAGCTGGATCAACCAATATCACAGAAGTCTAGTCTATTTGATTCATTGGTTGCTTCTACGTTAAATTATGCCGCAGAAATCTGGGGTAATCATTCAGGACCGGACGTAGAGCTTATACACACAGAATTGTGTAGAAAAGTTTTAGGTGTTAAGCGTTCTACGCTGTATGGTAGAGTTCCGATGAGTATAAATAGAAAACTTACAATTATTAAATACTGGGTTAAGTTGTTAACATCTAAAGAAGACTCAATACTTTTCAGAACCTATAAGATGTTAAAAACTGATGCCGACTAAAACAATACATATAGTAAATGCAACTGGCGTTCTAGATAAAAATTATACTTGATGAGTGCGGTTTGTCGTATATTTGGCAAAATCAATTTATAGTAATATGCTGATTAATTATAATGTTATGTATCAAAGAATACTTGATATGTTTTATAAAAGTTGGTATCGATCTATTAAAAACTCCCGACGTTCAGAAACATGTAGTATTTTAAAACATAGTTTTGAGTAAAAAAATATCTAGATTTTATAACAAGATTTCCAACGTCGTCTCATGACTTGGAAATTGAAAAGGGTAGATATACAAATGTGCCAAGGAATGAAAGAATTTGTAAAAACTGCAACTCTGGACAAATAGAAAATGAGTATCACCTTTTGTTTACATGTACTAAATACAAGGATTTAAGAAACAAACATTTCAAACACTACTATTATACGTGGCCTACAGTACAGAAATTTACCAACTTATTAATGTCAGATTCAAAAACAGTTGTTAAACATTTATCTAAATATTTATATTTTGCTAACTTATGTAGAGAATGAAACCTGCTGTCAATTCTGTAGTATGAATTCAGTCCAACCTGTATTTCATTATTACTGTGAAGCAATTGTATGTTTAATGCAATAAACTATTTGAATTGAATTGAAAAAATAGACTTTCACATAATGATACCCGAAACCTTTTCAATTTCATTGCCTTTTTGTCGTAGAATTATTTAGCTTCGGTAGATTTAATTCAATGCGGTAAAATATAGGGTTTAAAAATTGAAGTTCACTAAAATTTCATACAATCATGTAGTTTGACAGTCGGCGAGGAAGAGACCGGTAAATTGTAAAATTATGTTACGCAAATGACTTGCGTTAGCTACTGGAAAATATTACAGCGTATTTAAAGTATTGATTGTGAAACGAAAACAAGAAAGAAAATGAAATAGTTTCACGATTACTTGTCGAATTTTGTTTAAGATGATGACTGGACGTAGATTAGATAAACAATGTGCGCAAAGTTTTTTTATATCGTAATATGATGGCGAAGACCACTACCGTTTAACAAAACGGTGGGGATGACTTCATATCAACTCGTTTAAGTCAGATTGCAATATACATGTATAATCAAATATAGGTAGGGTAATTTTCCAAAAAATATATGCCTTCTGAAGTCTTTGTTTTCTTCAGAACTTTGCATCTTAGTATTCATAAATCTATTTATTTTTTAAGAATTTATTTTGCATCAGATTAATTGGTTTATAAAAACTGTAGGTGGCGTGGTGGTCGTGTGGTTATCGATCTGAACTGCCAATCCGGACCCATTTTCGAATCTCCCGGCCAGGGCACTTTTCTGAAACTCTTTTCAGTATTTCCCCCACCCATCTAGATATGTATTGGTTATAAACCAAAAGGTAGTCTCGATTGTATCGGTACTATACATCGGGCATTTTAAAATCCAAGGTTCTGTTTGTAAAGAGGTAGGGTCTTGTACTCGGAATACCTTGAATCTGCATCTGTCTCTTCAACCTACGCCTGTTGGGAGTCGAGGCAGTTTTAGGAGAAGTTTTAGGGTCGGACGGGACTATAAACAATAAATAATAAAAATAAGATTTCAAATATATGTTGTAGGATATGGAGTCGTTATCGTGCTTCTATGTTAAAATTATACTTTTAGCCAAAAAGCGATAAAGCATTTTACTTTTGATGACAAGGATATTTATGTTGATTGCCCTGACAAAAGATCATCCGCATGGCCAGTCGTCTTAATGACAAGGTGGAATCCGCACAAGACTCAATGCCCACTGTTCGTTTTCGTATTACGGTGAATGTCGGATCTCAATTTTGAATATCAAATTAGAAAAGATAAAGACATAACATAAAACGAAGCTAAAATGATAAATATTAGATTTCACTGACTCTGCACAGCAGAAAAGAATACACAGAAACACCACTGCAAGTTTAAACATCCTCCAATCTGCGGTAACCGATTTTAAATAATAATTGCTTTCCTTTTTATACTTTTTACTTTAAACGTGCTTTAAATTACGTCCTTGTTTGAAATATTATATGTTTGTTTGTTTGTTTTTGAAGTGGTATATGGGGATATATTACCCGTCTCGACATAATATTACCCTCTCCTAACGGCTCAGGTAATGTAAGTCTACACGGGTAATATCAAATATTTCAAATCCCATTATAATACCTCATTGTCACTTCGTGGCGTCACAAATTAGCACGGACTTATACATTGTCGTAGTGTACGCGGCAAACAAGCTCACGTTTAGCATGGGGGTACAGTAACGGATATGTAAAGTGTATATTACCGGCTTGCCTGTTAATATCAATATTACCCGTCTCAACATAATATTACCCTCACCTAACGGCTCAGGTAATTTAAGTCTACACGGGTAATATATCCCCATATATCACGTCAAAAACAAATAACACTTTTATTACCCTTCCCTGTCTTAAATATTAAAAGATTCCGTTTTGTTTTTTTGTTTTTTTTTTATTTATTTAACGGCTGAACGTAAATAGAGTTTCAAATCGCCTTATGATACCTCAATGTCACTTCGTGACGTCACAAATCAGCTTGGGGTACAGTAACGGGATATGTAAAGTGTATATTACCGGCTTGCCCATTAATATAAGAAGACCGCAAATTTCATGGAAGGGTAATTAAATGTTTTATCACCGCGAAGCAATCGCCCACTGCACTATTTTATGGCGTAATTATCAGCTAAAGTTATAGTTTACTTCAGTAATTGTACACCCGGTTTTACCGTTAATGTATGTAAAAGCCCTGAATTTACAGACCATTGTCGCCGTAAAATACAGCTGTAAATGCAAAATGGCTACAGGTTACTGAATCGATCTTATATAACATCCGTGATACAATGCATATAACATTAATGTGTCTATCATCAATATACTAGTAAACTGAGCACTATTTTGCGAATGCTTAGTCATACCAAACACTTTACTGCGTACAGCATTTTGCATTCAGGATGACCACATGCGAATTCCTTGAATAAAGAATTTTTTTTATAAAGAGATCGTCAGACATATAATAAAGTAAAACCATACATTGCACATTTCACACGGATAAACCTTAAAAGAACAGAAGCGACTGGCGGCAAATTGAAAGTTTTTGTATAAGGGCTTAGTTTTTCAAGTTTTTTTGTTATATGGTCGGAAAATCAGTCAGTAAGTTGCGGTGACAAATTGAGGCAGCAAACAATTAAACTAGTGTAAATCCGCCTAATTAAAGCCGCAGTGGTGCTGGATATGTAGTATTTCTGCACGACCTTCGAGTATTTACATTACAAAAGTGCATCACAAAGTGTTTCATATCGAAATAACTCGCATTATAGAAGTACATTATATATACCTATTAAATAAGTCATTTAATAATTAATCGGCCGTTTTAAGTATAAAAAAAGATGGAAAAGTATAGCATTTCCGCAAACTGGGATTTCTAAAATTTAATGTGTTCGAATGTACCGATATATTATGCGTTAATGGCGGGGCCAAGTAGGGTTATTTTGTCTCCGGGCAAACTTCGTTTTTGCGTTAGTCATTTTTCTGAATAGTATTGAAAGATTTTCATCATTTTCTTGTCCAGATGTCTTAGTTTGTTTTCAAAGCTCTGTAAAAGAAATCTACGGCGAATAAAATCGGGGTCTGTATAGAGGCATTTCAGTAGAAAAGAGAAATATGATAGGTTGCACAGATTCAGGGAATATGATAGTCACTACAGAAAAAAACATGATACTCGTTACAGTATCACTTTCACTCGGAGAACGTTCCGTATTCCTGTGCATGCAAGAGAGAAACCTTGTACTCTTTCAAAATATATAACAAATCAGGACCACTTGCAATTACTTTGTTTAATTGCCATTAGTTTTGAAAACCCTCCGAAATGAAAAAATGTGACTGCATTCGCAACGCAACTTTTTATCTTTCAGTATTTTTTTAAATTGACCTAAGAGCCAATGGCTATGACACTTATATTGTCTGGTCTAAACATTGTGGTGCTAGGAGAACATTTTGTCGAACAAGAACAGTATACCCGGGCATTTCCTGCTTTCTAGAAATTTTGCATTCGTTAGAACCTTAAACGCATGCGTCCTTTGAATTTGCAAAATGGCATACCATTGCCGGGTCATGCGGTTGAGGAATTATTCATGGTGATGGGCGGTAGCCTTGTCACATCTTGGGGATTCTGTTCAGCATCTACGTTTTTATTCAGTAATTAAACCATTCATTTAACATGCTCGGTCGAGTGGTTAGAAGCGATGACTTGAAATCACTGTAACCTCTCAATGATTGAGGGATATGGGTTCGCGCTCTGCTACCGACAATGTCTCTATATGTGAGAAAGTTGTACTAAATAAATTGAAAAGCTAATGTCATTTACATCAATTATGATATATATATATATTCATTTAAAGCACATAATTGGTCATTTAAGAATTAAATTACGTAAAAATATCCGCATTAGCATAAAAAACAGTATCCAGTTTAAAAAGTTATAGACCGTGGAAAAAATTACCGGAACCTCCGCCGTTCATCAATCCTCAGACTCTGAAGGCAGTGTCAGATGTCAGATGTGCGGTCAACGTCTTAAATTGTTCTTTTGTGTTTTGTCTGTGTGTTTGCTTTGTTGCTGTGTGTTTGGTAGGTATAGTGTGTGTGTACATGATTGTGTGTGCGTGTGTGTGTCGTGTGTGGGTGTGTGTGTGTGTGTGGTGGTGTGCCTTCTGGGTGCTGTGGGGTTCGTTTTGGGGAGGCTGCGTTTTTGGTACGTGGCATTCCCTGTTTGATATTATTTTTGTTTTTAAATGTTCATTGAATTTATAATTTTAGATCTATCTTAATTTAAACATAAAATATTTCATAAACAAATTTGTTATTTGCTCAACCTTATTCGGACCCAGGCTCAATGCACTATTTTTATCCACTTCTTTACGAATGTGTTCTGCGACGGGTTTCGAGGGGCACTATTTTTCTCATTAATCAAAGAAGGTGTATTTCTGTTTACCCTGGTCAGGAAAATAAATTCATTTGATGGAAATGTTTCTTTATGACAAATGCTTATACAGTTTAGCATAAATTCTTCAACAAGAAAACGCGGCAATGCCGCAAAATCAGGTTTTAATGACGCCTATAGGAATTGCAGGATTAAAAAAACAGCCACCTTGACTGCCCCCTCTGCAAAGAAATGTTTTTTATTGCTTAAACAATTATAAAATTGAAGATTTTTTTCTTAAATTTATTTTTAGTAACAGTGACCTCAACCCCTAGTGACCTTGACCCCCGAAATTGTTTTGCTACAATTTAAAACTATTTTAGTATCAGTGGCCATGACCTTGAACTTAGTCACCTTGACCCAAAAAAATTGTTTTACTTTAAAGGTCCATTACTAACACCAAATCGAATTTTCTTTTAAACCTGAATCGTAACAGGCGTCTTCCCAGAAGGAAAAATAAGACATACTGCATTGAATGTGACCATATTGTGTTGAAAATTTGAGTTTTACAAAAGAATTAATAAATAATAGTTTGCCTTTTCAAAACCGAAAGTAGGTTATCCAGTTTTCAAATATCTTTGTAATTTTCCAGAAATCTCCAAGAGAGAGGCTGTAAATAGGTTGTACATAAATAAGCATATCAATTTTGAATTATAATTGAAGAACTTTACTTCCAATGATGTGCAAAGTATATGTCTGACTGTTTACAACATTCACTAAAGCGAAAGTAGGACAAAAAGACCACCCAGGTCAATCTAAGGAAATACACAAACATTCACTTGTTTTTCTGCAGCAGTATTTCAAACAGGGAAATACTCCACGGCTATTGTAAAGTTTAAGAAGCCAGTTTTAAACTGTATTTCCCTGTTACAATTCCAGAATTAAAATAAAATTCGATTTGGCGTTAGTAATGGACCTTTAAAAAACAATCTTAAACCTAAAAATAAATAAGAATCTATTTTTAGTTACACTGACCTTGACCTTGACCCAAGTGACATTAACCCAAAATATTTTCTTTGCTTCAAACAATCTAAAAACTAAATGAAATCCATTTTTAGTACACTGACCTTGACCATGACCCAAGTTACATTGACCCTCGTGATCTATAACTTCCTCTCCACACACATACGCACCAAGTTGCATTACAATAGGTCACACTTAACTCAAGTTATAAAGCGGAAATCATTTTTCTATTTTTAGTATCAGTGCCCTTGACCCTAGTGACCCCAAATGCAATCTTAAGCTTCCTCTCTACACAATCTACCAACAAACCGAGTCATATTGCAATAAGTCATTCCTACCTTGAGTTATTGAGCGGAAACCATTTTTCTATTTTAAGTTACAGTGACTCGACCCTAGTGACCCCAAATGCATTCCCAAACTTCATCATCACGAAAGCTATCTATAGACCAAGTTTCATTGTAATTGGTCACTCATAACTTGAGTTATTGATCGGAAACCATTTATCTAATTTAAGTAACAGTGACATTGACCTTGACCCTAGTGACTCCAAATGTAATACCAAGCTTTGTCTCCACAACAATTACCTACACACCAAATTTCCTTGTAATTGGTCACTCCTGACTGGAGTGAATAGAGTCGCCATTCTAATAGGCAGTTTTATTCTTTCAGAAAACCCTACTTAATATATACGCATATTCTTAAAGGTTTTATCTGACCCTGTCGAGTTTGTTTCGGAGGATTTCAGAAGAGTATAAATAGTCTCATACATCAGAAAACAAGCTGCTCAAAACTCAAGAACTATCTGTCTTTATGAACACCTATAATAGAACCAAATCCTAGAAACTTTAAGAAAGGGAAGGATAATGGTACAAAAGCGAGTGTGTGGTTTGATTGTTAAAAGCATTTCGAAAAATTGGCTTATGTATGAGATGAACGTGTGACGTAAGTTGAACGGAAATTCATAGACATGCTTCAGTCTCATGACCTTTGACCCATAAGAATGAAATTGAATTGGCGCTGTTGGGACATTGGTTGATCAGATGAACATTCCGTCAAAATTCCGTGATATTCTCTCAATGGATTGAGGCGAAATAAATTTCAAGAGCTTTGACCTCTTACGTGACTTTAATCCTGGCAGTAGCCACCGAGAGTGGTGTAATAAACAGCTTTGTGTATTGGGTATCATATGAGTGAAGTTTTTTGAAAACTTGTTTATGTACACAAGAAAAAAAAAATAAATATCAAACAGGGAATGCCATGTACCAAAAACGCAGCCTCCCCAAAACGAGCCCCACAGCACCCAGAAGTGCACACCACTAACACACACACACACGCACGCACGCACGCACGCACGCACGCACGCACGCACGCACACACGCACGCACGCACACACGCACACACACACACACACAATCATGTACACACACAAACATACACTACCAACACACACAAGCATACAAAGCAAACACACGAGGACAAAACGAACAATTAAAGGAACAAAGTGGGGTACCGCCTTGGAACGGTCAGTGGCACAAGAACTTATGTACACAAGAAGTTATAGCACGGACACGAAATATGGCTTAGTAGCCCTATCAAGGGGGTTTTGAGCTAAAAGTGCAACCTTTATCCTGGATGTATCAATCTTGGTGGGATGCATGACACACCATTGCATTATTTGCAACATCTTTGTATTTGAAAATTGTTCCGTGCATGTAGACGTTACCATCAGGATACGAAGTATTGAAGTACAGATATATGTAACAAGTTGTGGATCCCAAGTGTGCCTTGACCTTGGAGGTATTCACTTTGTTCTTGAGCATGACACACCATAGTGAGATGGGCAGCAACTATGTCAGGTTAATTGGAAATTGGTCTATGCATGTAGAAGTTACAGCCCGAACACAAAAAAAAGCGGACGGACTGAGGGACAGACGGATCACGCAATCCTAAAGTTCCAAAACCCGTTCATGACCGACAGGGAACTAAATGACTATACAAGGTTTCATCTGGTGGCTCTATAACTCAGTTTGCTTTCAAACTATGACATTCCAGAGGGCTTTAAGGTATCCTGGAACTGCAAAGGAACTCAGGAAAGCGATAAAGGGCCATCATGTCCCTGACCTTTCATACATGGACGAAACAGCGATATTTCGATCTGAACTGCGTGCTCATGACAGAAACTAGTATTCTGTCATGAGTACGCGGTTTAAATGGAAATACCCATTACCGAGAGGGTAGCTGTTTTGGCGTTACCTATAAGCCTATTTTCATCACTCTGTTTAAAAGATCCCAACAAAATGTCCAAATATACATACATGTATATTTTAATCGGAATAAATAAGTCCATTTAAACTACATTTTTCATACAGACATTTCTTGAAAATGAATTAATCAAGCCACTATCATTCTGCTCCTCTGACTTTCAAATAATAATAACTCAAATTACATTTTGTATTTCCAAAAACAGATTTAGAATGATATTAGCCAAAAGTCCGGATCGATAACTCTGAACTCCCTAAGAGCTCAACAACCAAAATGTCTGTTTCCCCCTTGCTTTTATACCCTTCCCTTCAAATAGTAGCCTGTAATCACATTCATAGTAAATGATATAGAAAATTAAATCAAGCATATATATTTCAGAGCTAACTGTATGTAGCCTGCCTCTATCGTTTATGGTACTACCATGCTATTCCTGTGTTCTCGTGACGCACTGCAAATATTAACATGGGGTGAAGTGAGCGCTAAAACATGGCCCAATTATAATCTCACTCTATGAAATTAATTCTAGAAACTCTAAAATACTCCAAGTAAAATACATATACTTCTACCCTAAAACACAACACAATTGAGCTCAAAGGTCGCCATTATACATTTTCACGGTCATACACACAAAGATTTGCTTAAAATGAACGTGACAGATATAACGTATATACAATCGATTTCACTCTCATTTTGATATTTAGCAGTGAGATCAGATAACACAATAAACTTCAACAGTGCACACTAAATGTAGATATTTGATGCAACAAAGCTTAATTTCACAGAAAGGAAGGCAATAATATATACTGAAAGAAAAATATTAACGCAGGGTAAACTGGAGGTTATCCAAAATAGTATAAACATCATATTTCATGAACAAATTAAAAAAAACACACCTCTTTTTCCAGTACTATAATTGAAAGAAATAGCAGTTCAGCTTAGATCCGTGGTGAGTAACATAATAAGGCATTTTGTTACCCTGCGTTTCATTTTCTTTCACTATATGATAACTAAACAAAAGAGTCATTCCTACTTCTATTATCTACAGGCGTTTAACGACTTTGTAACATGCGTTGTTTTAAGAAATGTTGCTGTAATATTATAAAAATAGAACTGATATTCAGAGTTATATCAACTCATACGAGATCAGAATCATTACAACCAAGAACGTATACATTTGTAAAGTATCTGCGTCAGGTTTGTTTACACCGTTCACATCCGCTTGTCCTTCAAGATAGAAGATACTGTAATGTGCTTCTTCGACGGGGCCTGATTTCACATTGAATACGTAGTTGGATTTGATAACCACCTCCCTCTCAAAACTGAAGACTGAATATTTTTCAACCAATACACCGTATACATTGTCTATGACAAAGAGCTTGCCTTTCGGACAAAAGATGAAACCAACGGCTGTTGCTTTATTTGTACTTGTGCTGATTATCTGATGGAACCTATATTCATTCCCTGCAACAGGCAAGTTATCTACCTTTGTACATCCCCGATATACCTTGTCATGTTTCGTAGGTCCAAGTATGTCGAGACCTCTGTTAATTAAGTCGCCTGCTGTCCTCCATATATTGGTACTTTTGTCTGGGTAATCGTTTCGCATTTGAGCATTCAGTGTTGAATAGAAGGAACTTTCTTGTGTATACAGATTTATAATAGCAATAGCGTACTTCCGGTCCAAGGTTTCATTTGCAAACGAATTCATTTTTTGTTTTGCAATGGCTACATTGCTCTTGTAACTTGTCAGATTTTTAAACAGCGTCTCAACCTCTGTCGCATAGTCATCCACCGAATCTGTAAGTATTGAGGAGTGAGTCGCAGAAATACGTATTACAGTCTCAAATAAACTGTGACGAGTACATGCAATAAATGTAGGTTACATATCATGTTATTATAATTGGAAACAAATAAACTGCATGGGAGCGTAAGCGACCGCAGCAATTAGTTTGTTTTTATTCTAAAATCTGATATGTAATCCGCTCATTTATAGCCAGCCCAGCGATGCAGATAAATGGCAACAGTTACTGTTTATTTACAATTAAAAAGTATTCCGGACGTTTTGCCGATACAACATGTTTTTATTCTTTAAAAAACTGTTAAAATATAAAATAATTACAGATCAAAAGGCATTGTTGATATATCATTTTTTATACGTTTGATTGATGGTTTCACTGTTGTTTTATTACACTGAACACTAGTTTTAATATGTAATAGTCTAGTTTTAACAGACATCCACATTAATATACCAGAAACCTTGCCTTTTTGAAATTGGATTTTGTAACTCGGTATATAAGTTGTAGTTCAATGCTGTAAACTATATGGTTTCAAATTCGAGATCATTAACATTAAATAGTATAACAGCTGTCGAATTTGTTCAATATGATGATTTCAGTTCAATGTAGATCAGATAAAATTTCTATGTCGCAAGTTTTTTTGTCTGGATACGACTTGGAGACGAACTGACAAACGGACGAAAACCACTATCGTTCAACAAAACGGCGGGGATGACTTCGTTACAACTCAATAGAATCAGTTTGTATTATAAAATCAAATATGGGTAGATTAATTTTCCAAAACTATATGCCTTCTGAAGTCTTTTTCTTCAGAATATTGCATTTAAGTATTCACAAAATTATACATTTTTAACTACTTATTTAACATCAGATTAATGGATTTAAAAGACTGTAGGTAAACGATCTGAACTACCAATCCGGATCCCGTTTCGAATCCCGGCCGTGGCACTGGAAATTTCAGAAACTCTTTTCCCACCCATCTAGAGATAAATTAGTTTAACACCCAGAGGTAGTCTCGCGTGTATCGGTGCTGTTCACCGTGCACGTAAAAGAACCAAGATTCTATTTCTAAAGAGCTAGGGTCTGTTACCCGGATTCCCTTGTATTTGCATTTGTTTCTTCAACCTGTGGCTGTCTGGAGTCTAGACAGTTTCACATTACGAGAAAGTCTAGGGTCGGTCGGGACTATAAACAAGAAATAATAAAAGTAGATTTCAAATGTATGTTGTCGGATATTGAGTCGTTATGGTGTTTCTCTGATATCAAAGTGATATGTGAATATAGTCTTTAGCATGGCCCTTGTCGACTTTCTGTCTCACTGTTTGATATTTAAGCTTACAAATTGTAAAGCATTACTTTAGATGACAAGGATATGTTGATTGTCCTGAAAAAGAAAGATGACTCGCATAGTTAGGCACTTGGATGCACAGGCCGAATCCGCTTTGATCTCAGTCAAGTCTTGGTTTTCGTATGACGGTGAATATCGGACTGAATTTTGACGATTTGATAAGAAAGAAAAAGAGAAAAAAAAGAAATACATACCAGCTTTCACTGACTCTGCACAGCAAAAAAGAATGCACAGAAACACCACTGCAAGGTTAAACATCCTCCAATCTGTGGTAACCGATTTTAAATAATAATTTCTTTCCTTTTTATACTTTTATACGCGCTTCAAAATAGTGTCTGTGTTTGAAATATGTTTATATTATCAGTGTTAAGCAATCGCCAACTGCACTATTTTAAGGTTAAATAATCAGCAAACGGTACATCTGACTCTGAATGACACCAGTTGAAGTATGACGAAAGTTTACCGGGATTATGATCCCTGTCACAGACCATCGGACGTAAAGTGGAATAACTGCATGAAGGCTTCATGGGCCAAGCTCCATGATAACATTAGCGTCATCTCATGTGTTTACTGAGCACTATTTTTTTATGCGCAGTTATACCAAAACACTTTTCTAACACACAAGAGTGCATTCAGAATCAATAAGTACATTTGAGTGCAAACGAAGTCCTTGAATAAAGTCTTTTGTTGATAGAGATCGTCAGACTTCAAAAAAAGCTTATAATTATGATAAAGTAATACAATGCACTGCACTTTTTCACACACAGCTAAACCCGATAGAGCGTTAGCGGGCTGATAGAACGGGGACGACTGCTGGTAAATTGAAGGTTAAGGGTTTCAAGATTTTTTTGTTATGCTGTAATATGTAAATAAATCATCACAATAATTACAAACGTATACGCTTACCGGATATAACGATTCGAAAAGCGACAGGGAACAGATGACATCAATTTTCTTTCCATTGGGGGATATATTCTACAACAGTATGCATATAAGAATTTATAATTTATTATTATATGCATTCTGTTATAAGGAAACAATGTTTGACTCGCGGGTCGCTGATTGACGCCACTCATTGGATTTGCTTGCGATGTGTTGGTCAGATTCAGGAAGTTTTGAAACTATTTAAGAGGCTTTGTCAATCAAAACAATGTACATTTGTAATACAATATTCACGAAGTTTATATATAGTGAATTGTGATAAATTGATGTTGTTCATTATGGTATGAAGGCATAACCACTTTGCATTTTTACCACCTGTTTGTATATGTCCGTCCCAGCAAACAATTCCATGTTATAAACATCATTTACTCCGTTTTTCCAAGTCAATGTAAATAGAAATTTCCTGCTGTATGTTTGCACTAAAAATACAATACATACATTAAGTTTAATTTAGTTTAATCAAAATTAATTTTTATGTAGTAAGAAAGCGCCATATGCCACAGGGTGAGAATAAGTGTGCATCTCGACCGGGACGCGAATCCACAGACCCTCGCTTGCAGAGTTGTCAGACCGAATACCCTCCCCACTGTGCTAACCTGTCATTTGCATATTTTCTCCCTAATTGCGGTTAAATGGACCTGACATATACATAAGAAAAACTTGATCCTTGTTTTTCTTATCAAATATGTTACTCGAAATATTAACCGTTATTTACTGGTCGAGAAAGTATAATTACTCTACACTTTAACACATGAACATTAATTTGGCGGTAACAACATATTAATATGTTGATAGTTATGACTTATGTACGTACTTAAATTATAAAATTATTCAAGAAACACTGACAACGCAAAAATATTATATTGACCTTTCTTGTTCGATATATCCAATAAATAGGTGCATTACAGAGTAACTCTACAACTAATTGTAAAAAGTGTGGGGGGGGGTGGGGGGGTTTTTTTGGGGGGGGGTTTTTGGTACGGGGCATTCCCTGTTTGATATTATTTTTGGTTTTAATCATACTATTCGGTTGAAAAGTTACCAACTTCCGTCCAAATACGGCTGCGGCGAAAAAATATATGCAAAAAGTAACAGACTATATTCTTGACTCGTATAGCATTTTTGAATGGATATAACCCGAGCCGTCTAAGCTGTTTTAGCTACTTCCAACTTCAAATATTCGGTTAAACTGATACATATAACAAGTACAGTTTGATGTAGATCACCATCTTGTAACGGAAAGGTAAGGTGTCTTTGTTAGCAGTGAAAAATGGTGATAAAATCAACTTTTTGCTTGCTTTGGATCGGTTTGAACGGGTATCATCGAAACTTGACGAAGCTTTAATAGTTTTGAACTTATCTATATCGAAAACGAATACCTTGTAATAATGAAGCGACATTGCGCTTCTCATTGGTATCAATCTTATGACAGTAGAATCTAGCAGGAATAACAGCTAAAACATGTTATATCATAAGCACAATTAATAAATTCAATTAGTATAACCCAAATGTAGTCTTGCTGTAACAAACATATTTATTATTCTCGCTTAAAAAGCTGATTGGTCAACTATCTGCATATAGATATTGATTTAAATAGGCAATCCGGTGATATACATAGAATGCTGCATTAAACATAAAGTGTTCAATGTATTAGTACGTGTTGATTTGTAACGTTATTAAGAGACGTCGTGAAGTGACATTGAGGTATAAAAAGAGCTTACGTTAAGCCGTTACATGAATTCAAAATGAACAAAAGCCTTCAAAATTTAAGACTGTGAAGGATAATAAAGTTTTATAGCAATACACAATGTGAGTGCGTGGTTTAACCGTTATATGTATTTCGAAAAATTGGCTTATGCATCTAACGCTAGTTGCATGTAAATCCATATAGCTGCTTAAGTCTAATTACATTTGACCTGTAAGAATGACATTGACCTTTAATTGGTGCGATTGGACTTTGGGTTGATGAGATATCCTCAAAGGATTAAGGCAATATATGTTTCACGAGCTTTGATCTCTTACGTGACGTGTTGAAGGTTCTGTGTTCACTGGCATTCGGGTCCATGCTAGTTATCCCGTCCTATTGCGACACTGACTGTTCCAAGGCGGTGCCCCACTGTGTTCCGTTAATTGTTCGTTTTGTCCTCGTGTGTTTGCTTTGTATGCTTGTGTGTGTTGGTAGTGTATGTTTGTGTGTGTACATGATTGTGTGTGTGTGTGTGTTGTGTGTGTGTGTGTGTGTGCGTGTGTGTGTGTGTGTATGTGAGTGTTGGTGGTGTGCACTTCTGGGTGCTGTGGGGCTCGTTTTGGGGAGGCTGCGTTTTTGGTACGTGGCATTCCCTGTTTGATATTATTTTTGTTTTTTTGACCCTGGCGGTATCAACCGAGTGTGGTGCAATACATATCCCTGTGTAATGGGCAACAAGTGTGTAGTTGTTTGAAAACTGGTTTATGAATACAGACGTTGTAGCACGGACACGAAATATGGCTTAGTAGCCCTATCTAAGGAGTTTTGAGTCAAACGTGCGACCTTTATCCTGGATGATTCCATCTGGGTGTGGTGCATGACACACCATTGTATTATTTGCACAAACTTTGTATTTGAAAACTGTTTTGTGCATGTTGAGGATACACTCAGGACACGAAGTATTGGAGTGTAGTCGTGTGTTACAAGTTGTGAGACCCAAGTGTGCCTTGACCTTGGAGGTATTCGCCTGGATGTTGAGCATGACACATCATTGTGAAATGGGCAGCAGCCGACGGACTGAGGGACAGACGGATCACGCAAACCTTAAGTTCCAAAACTCTTCTATGACCGAGAGGGAACTACAGCGACTATACAACAATATACACGGTTTTATCTGATGGCTCTATAACTCAATTTTTTCTCAAACTATGTCATTCCATAGGGGTTTAAGGTGTCCTTGGACTGCAAAGTAACTCAGGAAAGCGATAAAGGGCCATCATGTCCCTGAAGTTTCATACATGGACGACTAAACTTGGCATTTAGATATATGATTATTTTATCTACCATATCTCTTGGGTTAGACGGAAAAGCACAAGCATGGAAAGCGACAACTAAACAAGCATTGTATAGTACATGTATATGTATAAGTCAACAAAATCTGACGATCTATTAAACGATGAAACATACAAAGTACACTATAAATCAACAGTATCAACCCCCGGGAGGGAGAGGGGGGATTAGGAGGGGCGTTATTCTCAAGGCAAAGGGGAAGGTTTTAAAGCAATAAACTAAAGGTAAATGAGAATACTTCAGCATTAAATGCATCAAAGACATGCTCCTGGTGACAGACTGCTTTGCGACTGTACTTCCTAAACTCATTACCCTTTGCAAAATTGCGAAGGTAATATTAATACATGACTTGTACCATCTAACTACGTTCATTGACCTTTACACCTTTTTAACATGGCAGGGAGAAATTTTAGGCTTGCGAGGCGGAATCGACCGATTGACAGCTCTGAACGTACTGTATTTCTTTATGTAAACATACTGACATTTGAAGGAATTCCCAGTATCCAGAGTTTATTAACATGAAAAATATGGCAGCTAAACACTTATGTTCAAAAAGTAAAACCTGATTGAGACCACATAAAGTAACCCTAACCTCATTATTCAGTAAAATCACTTAAATGTTTCTATGGTTTTTAAGTTCACAATTTATTTCTTTATTGTTGGCGATAGGTTGCAGCCAAAAGAGTAACGGTTCAATCACCTCTTCATACTCCATTTTATCAGTCTTTGAGATAGAAACGATCAAGTTGGGAAACCAGTGACAAAATGTAGTATATGTAACAAACATACTTTTGAGGGAAGCAATATGGGCTAAAAGCTACCGAGTAAACAGCTCTTTAATGTTAAAATCTAGTCTGTAATGACGTCACATGGCCTATAAAATTGAAAAACGCTACAAGCAAATGGCCAAAATATCTACTGAAGGGAATCAATTGAGAAGCACGATTTAAGAAATGAAAACAATCTGTTCTCAAGTGTGTCGATACTAAAGCAGGTGTACATATGTGCCAAACTTCCCTGATATCGACATCTCTGTATATTTTAAGAAAGGATGAAAAGCGGATATGAAAAAATTCTACAGAGCCCGAAGTAACATTTGTCTCCGCGATATCAATAACAGTGTAATGCAACTCACATTATTCCCCGAGATAAGATGTTGAAAAAAATCTTTGAATGAAAAAAATCATCACTTAACCTTGTGAAATATGGCGATTAAAGACGTCATGTATGATATCACTCTTAACATGCAGTATAGTGACATACATGTACAGTGTTTATTGCCGATAGATAAAGAAAATACAAGGGGGTGTCGGTAATAGGGCAGTTTACTCTAGTCTGGCATCCCCCTTTGCAAGACGACTCTCGTTGATGATTGGTGCCGCCACGTCACCAACATTGTGACGTCACTTTCCCAAACATAACGTCTGAATATCGTGTGTTTTATATGACAATGCATCATTCCGATAAGTCTGCATTTAGAAATCTAGAGCAATCCTTGGTATTATCGACACTTTAAATATTGATTCATTATAAGTTATTTATATATTCGTCAATGCACTCGTTAGTTGCGATGATGTCAACAATGACATTGATTGGCTGGTTGCAAAACGCGGTTACGCTTTACTGTATCCGAATGTTATATTTGTATTTCTGGGAAATTATCGGCACCCTTTCGGAGTTTTAAAAAAAGATAAGAACATATGTAATAAATAACCTAATATTGTTTATAACTTCATATTTACAACATTGATGTAACTTTCATCAAAAACCATCACAAGTGTAACATGTATAGTTATTAGATTCCATGTTCGACAGATCCAAATCTGAATCTGCGAACTCAATTCTCACATTTACCTCTCCACTCGACCTATCATTTGTGTTCCGGTTTCGCTTTTGCTCTTTCTTTTTAATGTTTTGTTTTCTATAGCATTCAATACTTCTCGTTCGGCTTTTTTTCGATCTTTTTCTTCTTTCTTTTGAATTTTCAATTATTCCCTTTCAATTCTTTTTTGTTCATTTTCAATCATGTTTCTTTCGTTCCTCTTTCAGTTGTTTCTCCTCTCGTTCCTTTAATATTTGTGACGCTTTTTTACCAGTTGTTAGATATTGTTTTTAGCTCGTTTTTGTGTTTTATTTCAGGGACATGCAATGAGACGAAGTAAGGAGAAACATGTGTTCGATTTTAAATTTTGTAGAGGCGGAAGACTTAATGATTTTCTTTTATCGCATTTAAGGCAAGATGTTGTCACAACAGTTTCATTACTTACTAGTTGGGACACATCAGAAGTCTGGCACACAAGTGGTAATGATGTAAGCTCTAAAGCATGACTTGTGTTACTGATTTCAGACACAATGTCGGTGATGACGTGCTTCTGAGTGTCATTTGGGTTCAATTTCCCACTTTTCCCATTACCCTTCTATCTGAAACGCGTGCTCATGACAGAAACTATAATTATGTTATATTTTTATGTTAAGTGAATTAAACTGTCGGTTGTGCTCACCAATCTGCTTGTGACCGACCCTAGCATCTCTCTCTTGATGCTATGAATGTTTGTTTTTGTGTCGAAAAATGAATTTTTCATTAGGAGATGCCATCCTCCATTTTTGTGCCAAAGAAAGAGAGCAGCTGAGGCAAATTCTGTTTAACTATCATTATGTCATAAGCACGCGGTTTAAAAGGAAATACCCGTTACCGAGGATAACTCTTTTAGCATTCCCGCGAAACAGTTACCTGAGGAGATGAATTTTATAAATCTGTTTTCATCAACTTCTTAAAGAGATTCCAACAAAATGTCCAAATATACGTTTATTTCATCTATTTTTCATGAACAAATTTCCAAATGAACTTCTATAGCCGTACAATAATTGAAATAAATAACAGTTAAATATGAAAAGTGGATTGTGTATCCGTGAGGACTAACAGAAAAAGCATTATGTTACCCTGCGTTTCTTTTTTCTTTCAATATATGATATACCCAGATGTATTAAACTTGAACAGTCATTTCTTCTTTTATTATCCACAGGGGTTAAACGATTTTGTCACATGCGTTGTTTAAAGATATGTTGCTATAATATTATGAAGTTGAATTGATATTCACAGTTATATCCACTCATACGAGATAAGAATAATCACAACCAAGAATGAGTACATTGATATGACTTGCATTTGCTCCTGAAAAATATTACAGCGTAATTAAAGTATTGGTTGTGAAACGAAAACACGAAAGAAAATAAAATAGTTTCACGATTACTTGTCGAATTTTGTTCAAGATGATGACCGGACGTAGATTAGATAAAACATCAATGTACGCAAAGTTTGTCTTTTATCTTAATGCGACTTTGAGACAAACGGGCGAAGACCACTACCGTTTAGCAAAACGGCGGGGATAACTTCATTATAACTCATTAAAGTCAGTTTGCAATATATAATCAATTATTGGTAGAGTAATTTTCCAAAAATATATGCCTTCTGAAGTCTTTTTTTTCAGAACTTTGCATCTTAGTACTCACAAATCTATTTAGTTTTAAGAACTTATTTGGCACTAGATTAATTGGTTTATAAAGAATGTAGATGACTCGATGGTCGAGTGGTTACCAATCCGGACCCCGTTTCGAATCTCCTGGCCGGGGCACTGGAAATTTCAAAAACTATTTTCAGTGTTTCCCACCCATCTAGAGATGAATTGAGGTAGTCTCACGTGTATCGGTGCTATACACCGGGCACGTAAAAAAACCAAGGTTCTATTCGTAACTAGCTAGGGTCTGGTACCCAGATTCCGTTGTATCTGCGTCTGTCTCTTCAACCTGCGCCTGTCGGAAGTCTAGGCAGTTTCACCTGAGGAGAAATTCTAAGATCAAACGGGACTATAAACAAGAAATAATAAAAGAAGATTTCAAATATATGTTTTGGGATATTGAGATATCGTGCTTCTCTGTTAAAATTATATTTTTAGCCTAAAAGCGGTAAAGCATTTTACTTTGGTGACAAGGATATTTATGCTGATTGTCCTGAAAAAGGAGTATCCGCATGGCCAGGCGTCTTAACGCACAGGTGGAATCCACACTGGTCTCAAAGCCCGGTGCTGGTTTTCACGCGGATTCAATTTTAACAGAGAAACACGATAACGACTCAATATCCCACAACACATATTTGAAATCTTCTTTTATTATTTATTGTTTATAGTCCCGTTTGACCTTAGAGCATTTTTATTTACGGTGAATGTCATATCTCAATTTTGAATATTAAATTGGAAAAGACAAAAACATAACGTAAAACGAAACTAAAATAAATACCAGCTTTCACTGACTCTGCAAAGCAAAAAGGAATACACAGAAACACCACTGCCAGGTTAAACATCTTTCAGTCTGCGGTAACCGATTTTAAATAATAATTTCTTTCCTTTTTGTACTTTTTTTCACTTTAAACGCGCTTTAAATAACGTCCTTGTATGAAATATTATATGTTATTTGGTTATTGAAGTAGTTGATGGGGATATATTACCCGCCTAGACTTATATTACCCGAGCCGTTAGGCGAGGTTAATATTATGTTGAGGCGTGTAATATATCACCATATATAACATAAAAAAACAAACAACAATTTTATTACCTTTCCCTTTCTTAAATTTTTGGAAGATTCCGTTAACTTTTTATTTATTTAACGGCTGAACGTAAGCAGACCTTCAAATGCCTTATATGATACCTCAATGTCACTTCGTGACGTCACAAATCAGCATTTACGTACTGTATGCGAACAGTCTCACGTTTAGCATTGGGTACAGTAACGGGGTATACCGGCTTGTCCGTAAATATCAATATCTATTTACGGATCGTTGACCAATCAGAAGACCGCAAATTTTATGGAAGTGTAATAAAATGTTTTATCAGCGCGAAGCAATCGTCCATGGCGTACTTATCAGCCAAAGGTACAGTTTGCTTCTGTAATTGTACATCCGGTGGAATTGTGACTAAAATTTACCGGAATTGTATGTAAGAGCCCTGAATTTACAGACCATTGTCAAGGAAAATACAGCTGTGACTACATAAAGGCTACAGGTTACTCAATCGCTAAACAATCAGGGATCTAACATCCCTGATACAATGTATATTACATTAATGTGTCTATCATCAAGATACTGGTAAGCTGAGCACTACTTTGTGAATGCTTAGTCATAACAAACACTTTACTGCCTACAGCATTTTTCATTTGAGATGAGTACATGTGAAGTCCTTAAATAAAGACCTTTGTTGATAGAGACCGTCAGACATATAATAAAATAAAACCATACAACGGGTAAACCCGAGCGGGAGCGGCCTGATAGAAGGGAAGCGACTGGCGGCAAATTGAAAGTTTTTGTGTAAGGGTTTTGTTTTTCAAGTTTTCTTGGTATACTGTTATATGGTCGGAAAATCGGTCAGTACGTTCCGGTGACAAATTGAGGCAGCAAACAATTAAACTAGTGTAAACCCGCCTCATTAAAGCCTCAGTGATGCTGGATATGTAGCATTACTGCACGACCTTCGAGTATTGACATTACAAAAGTGCATCTCAAAGTGTTTCATATCGAAGTAACTAGCATTATAGAAGTACATTATATATGCCTATTAAATAAGTACATGTAATTGAATAATTAATTGGCCGTTTTAAGTATAAAAAAGATTGAAAAGTAAATCATTTTCGCAAACTGGGATTCTAAATGTGTTCGTATGCACCGATATTTTATACAACGTTAATGGCGGCACCAAGTATGGTTATTTTGTCGCCGGGCTAACTTCGTTTTTGCGTAAGTCATTTTTCTGAATTGTATTCAAAGATGGATACTCCAAAGAAAGCCCTACTTTTTTGCACTTTGTGTGCATGTATGCATGTCCGTTCAATAAGTTATGGATTGCTCAAAATTTTCCAGCGGATAGGACGTACAGAAAATATACATGTTCATCACTTCTTTGTCTAGATGTCTTAGTTTGTTTTCAAAGCTCTGCAAAATAAATCTACGGCGAATAAAATCGGTGTCTATATAGAAGCTTTTCCGTAGAAAAGAGATAAAAGTCAGGGAAAAACCCTCTTGAATCAAACAATGTGACTGAGTTCGCAACGCAACTTTTTATCGATCAGTATTTTCTCAAATTGATTTTAAAAGCCAATGGCCATAACTCTTGTATTGTCTAATATTTGTGGTGCTATAGAAAATTTTGTATACTCCTCGGACACATCCTGCTTTCTAGCAATGTTACATTCGTTAAAACCTTAAAGGCATGCGCCCTTTGAATTTCATAACGGCATACCATTACCGGTTCATGCGGTTGAGGATTTGTTCCCAGTGATCGGCCATAGGCTTGTCACACTTCGGGGATTCTGTTCAGCATCTACGATTTTATTCAGTAAACAAACTATTCATTCAACATGTCCGTCTCAGTGGTCGGGTGGTTAGAGTTGACTTGAAATCACTGTAACCTCTCAGTGACTGAGGGACATGGGTTCGCGCTCTGCTACTGGCCGTGGCACTTTATATAAATTTGAAAAAACTAATATCATTTACATGAAATATGCAATATATACTTTAGATATACATTTAAAACACGTTATTGGTCGTTTTAGAATTGAGTTACGTAAAAACATCAACATTGGCAAAAATACCGTATCCAGTTTAAACAGTTAAAGACAGTGGGAAAAAATAACCGGAACATCCGCCGTTCATCAATCCTCAGGCTCCGTAAGCAGTGTCAGATGTGTGGTTAAACAAAAAACTTTCTTGCTACTTCATAATTCTAGATCTATCATTATTTGAACAAGATCGTATAAAAGATTTTTTAAACAATTTGGTATGTGCCTAACCTTACTGGAACCCAGGCTCAACGCACTATTTCTTCCTCTTCTTTACGCATATGTTCTGCAACAAGCTTTGAGGGGCACTATTTTTATCATGAATTAAATAAGGTGTTTTTTTGTTTACTATGGCCAGAAAAATAAATTTACATGATGGAAATTATTCTTTATGACAGATGTTTATAGAGTTTAACATGAATTCTTCTCAAAGCGTGAAATGCTTTCAGATTTATACGTATATTCTTGAATGTTTTATTCTGACCCTGTCTATTTTGTTTCGGAAGATTTCAGAAGAGTGCAATTAGTATCATTGCGGGCCGCAACATATTTAATACGTGGTTGGAAAAGGAAACATGTCAGTGAAGTAGTTTATAGTTCTTTGAACAAAATGTTATGAAATTAATAAATATCGCCTAGGAAGGTACGATAAGTATGTTCATTATGTATAGCTTTAAAATTGTCAAAAAGTTGATATTTCTATCTTTTATCCATGTAAACGTCAAATTATTTTATATGCTTATGTAACGTCTAATAAGTAGTGAAAAGTTTTTATTATTCAGCCAGTATAAAAACAGTTATCGGTCAAACATCCCGGTATCTTCCGGTATCGGGTAAAGTGGGTCCATTACGTTACTTTGACTCTATTTTTTATAATTCAAAATTTACACTCACACTTCAGTTTGTTTTTGAATGGAAGTTTCACTGTACAGACACAGACAGTCTATTTTAATCAGACATGTCATGTTAGAGCAATAAAGTGACAGGTACCAAAGTTTACTAACTGGTGGGGATGCACTTTCTATTTTTATCAGACTGGTTTACATTTCGTGTTATCAGATTGGTCTACAGCAATAAACTGACAGGTAGCCAAAGTTAACTAATTGGTCGGTATGCCCTTTTAAATAAAGAGACTTTTCAGTAATCGTGAAAATGTGCGTTGTTTTGTTTACAAACATTTTGACTGCAAACGATTGTGTGAGGATAGAGGCAGGAATAGTATTGTCTATTATGAGAATCACCTTAATGGAACATATCGTAGAACATATTACAATATTGCTGCGTTAACTTTGTTTTAATTAACGCTGAATGAAAATAGAGATCGTATATACAATCTTATAAATTCTTATGGAAAAAAAAAAAACGGAAAGAGCGTAAAGATTATTTAAAGCTTTTTCATGAATATAATTTTGTTTCTTTTTAAGTCATAAATGATACACTGGAAATGAGTAAGTGTTACTAAATTGTACATGCAAAACTCAGATAGTCAAGTATTTGCTTTACTCGAACCTAGAATACAAATTTACTCTGTCTCTGTTATAAAGTCTGTAAACTTTATTTGCATCTCCCATTTCAAAATATTTACATGAAAGCTTTGTTTCTAGGCCCGCTGACAGTTGTTCTTGTTCTTGCATACCCCTGGGTAAAGTACTGGCGGATCCCAGCACGCAGAGGGATGAGATCAGCCTATACATTCCCTAGGGAAAGTACATCGCGGGCTTACTTGACACCATCCGAACTACTTTCGTGTATTCAACTCCTACCTGGAACACTTTATTTCCGATATACGTTTCGCGGCGGTTTATATGTAAAAGATAGTGATATTTTTCATAAATGTAAACTACGGTCTCATAGCAAAGCACAAATTCAAGTAAATGTAACAGGAATTTCATTTTTAGAAATGGTTCGAATTTTCAGGAGACGCAATAACGGTTCAAGTTACGAAAATTGTTGGTAACGAATAGCTATGTAGTTTTGATGCGAGAGTTGATTGCGAAAAGAAATGGTGCTTTTTATTGTGTCATAAGAAAGAGCATCAAATTTTAGGAAGATAAAGCGATAGAATCTATTCACATTTCAAAGAACAAACCTGCATTCATTCGTTTTTCAAAACAAACAATGGCGGTAAATGGCGTCACAGTTTCTCTTGATAAGTGACGTCACTGTGTAAACAAAAACAGTAAATCAAGTCAATGTTGATGGTAAAGTCGCATTAATCAAGTAAACTGGACGTGCGTCAGGAGAATTTCTGTTTAGCATTTAAATTAATTTTTTTTTTGTTTCATCACGTAAATAAAGTACAATTTTGGCAGCGATCAAGCACTATGTATTTAGCGCTAGATGCATAAACAGTGCTTAATTCATGTGTGAACCAACCAAATTTCCCACGCAAAGGGGTTCCATGCAGGGAATTATATTTAATCAACATGAAGTTTTGATTTACCGCTCAACATAGTATTAAGCGGTTTTCTCGTAGAAACTGCAATGAAATGCAAGGCTTCGCTCGGTTCCTCATATCTCCCCGCTTTCCCTCTGGTCAGGACAACCCATCCTCAACAGCAGGCCATGTAAGATCCTCATATACTTAAGACTAGATGGGTGTGCAGTAGAACACTTGTGTCGCCCTCTTACGCTTTGTCAGAATAACCAATAATTTTGTGACAAAATCTAAGTACGAAAATTGACATAAGCAATGCAATTTGAAAGTTAGATGAAGAAATCTTAAGAAATGGCAAAGTTATAGCCAACGTTAAGTTTTCATGACAAAATCTAAGTAAAAAAAGGGGCATAACTCTGTCAAATATGACCCTGACCTACAAAATGGGGCGGCATAATGACCCTTTTGTCACAAGCAATACAATTGTAAAGTTTGATGAAGAAATCTTAAGAAATGGCAAAGTTATAGCTAACGTTAAGTTTGTGTGACGGACGGACGGACCGACGGACCGAAGGACGGACAAAGCGATCCCTATGTATCGCCTTTTCTTTTATTATTAAAAGCATTTCGAAAAATTGGCTTATACATGAGATGAACATCTGACGTAAGTTGCACGGAAATCCATACAGGTGCTTAAGTCTCATGACCTTTGACCCGTATGAATGACATTGATATTGAAATGGCGCGGTTGGACATTGGTTGATGAGATAAACATTCCACCAAAGTTCCGTGATATTCCCTCAAAGGACTGAGGCGATATAAATTTCATGAGCTTTGATCTCTTACGTGACTTTGACCCTGGCAGTAGCCACCGAGAGTGGTGCAATAAACACCCTTGTGTAATGGGCATCAACTGAGTGAAGTTGTTTGAAAACTGGTTTATGCATACAGAAGTTATAGCACGGACACGAAATATGGCTTAGTAGCCCTATATAGGGGTCTTTTAACCAAAAGTGCGACCTTTATCCTGGATGTATCTATCTGGGTGGGGTGCATGACACACCATTGTATTATTTGCAACACCTTTGTATTTGGAAACTGCTCCGTGCATGTACAAGTTACAGTCAGGACACGAAGTATTGGAGTATAGTCATATGTTACAAGTTGTGAGTCCCAAGTGTTCCTTGACCTTGGAGATATTCATATGGTTGTTGAGCATGACACACCATTGTGAAATGGGCAGCAACTGTGTCAGGTTAATTGGAAATTATTCTATGTATGTGGAAGTTACAGCCCGGACTCAAAATAGCGGACGGACTGAGGGACAGACGGATCACGCAGACCTAAAGTTCCAAAACCCGTCCATGACCGACAGGGAACTAAAATGACTATACACGGTTTCATCTGGTGGCTCTATTACTCAGTTTTCTTTCAAACTATGACATTCCAGAGGGCTTTAAGGTGTCCTGGAACTGCAAAGGAACTCAGGAAAGCGATAAAGGGCCATCATGTCTCTGACGTTTCATACATGGACGACACAGCTGATAATGGCATTTAGATATCCTTTGAACGTCCATAACGTAATGAACCATATACGCGGGTTTGGCCTTCCATAGAAGCGACAGTTACTGTATGGAACACGTTTTGTCTGTTTGAATTTAAAGGCTATGACTACAGCTCCTGAATGTTGAACACTCAGACGTCCGAGGCAAATTCTGACACTTTAAGACAACCTTGGAAATGACCTTGGACACAATTTTACCAGGTTTGAAATTTTCATTTTACCAACGTTCGCGTACAGGCCCCTGTGGGATTGTGTTAGTCCATGCGCAGGTAAGTAGCCATGGTGACCCCTGCGCATGACCTCTGTAGGTAGGCCAATGGAAATTCTTCTTTCATGTTACAGCTCAGTCTGTTTGTTGACGTATACAACACCCGCAGTAAACCGAAAGTAGCATAACGTGATGTACAGTCTTTACAAAAACACATACAGAGACGGATATTTCGATCTGAACAGCATGCCTATGCCAGAAACTATAATTATGTCATGAGCACGCGGTTTAAATGGAAATACCCGTCACGTCGGGTAACTGTTTCGCGGGAAATCTATTTTCATCACTCTGTTTAAGATATTCCAACAAAATGTCCAAATATACATATATTTTTATCTAATTAAGAAAGTCCATATAAACTACACTTTTCATACATAAAGTTCTTGAAAAAGAATCACTCATGCCACTTTCATTCTGCTCCTTTGACGTTCAAATAATAATAACTCATAATACATTTTGTAATTCCAGAAATAGGTTTTGAATGATGTTAGCCAAAAGTCCGAAACGAAAACTCTCAACTCCCTAAAAGCTCAACTCCCATAATGTCGGATTTCCCCTTGCTTTTATACCCTTCCCTACAAATATAGAAAGTAGCACTATAAGCCTGTAATCACATTCCAAACATATATATTTCAATGCTACCTGGATGCTACATGTAACCTACCTCTAAAGTTTATGGTGCTACCATGCTACTCCTTTGTTCTCGTGGAAACAGACGCACTGCAAATATTAACATGGGGTAAAGTGAGTGCAAAAATCATGACCCAATTATAATCTTACTCTTTGAAATTAATACAATGAATAAGAAATTCTAAGTTACTGCAAGTCAAATACATATACTTCTACCCTGATATCGCAACACAACTGAGCTCCCAGGTCGCCATTATACATTTTCACGGTCATACACACAAAAATTTGCTTAAAATGAACGCAATATGACAGAATAAAAAGCAAGAATATAACATATATACCGTCGATTTTACAAAACTCAGACTGGTTAAACTCAGACACCCTCATTTTGATATTTAGCAGTCAGATCAGATAACACAATAAACTTTAACAGTGCACACTAAATGTAACAATCGGAGTGAATACAAGACTGCTTATTTACTCGAGTATCGCCTTTATATTTAAGGTCATTGATGTAACGAAACTCAATTTCACGGAAAGGAAGGAAATAATATATACATTGTACTGAAAGGATAAAAGAAACGCAGGGTAAATTGAAGGAATGTATAAGACGTTATATAAAATAGTATAAGCATCCATCTTTCATGAACAAATTTCCAAATGAACCTCAGTTAGTCGTACCACAATTGAAAGAAATATAAATAGAGGAATGTGTATCCGTAAGGAGTAACAGAGTAAGGCATTTTGTTACTCTGCGTTTCTTTTTTCTTTCAGTATATGATAAACCCGGATGTCTTAAACTTAAGAGTCATTCCTTCTATAATCCACAGGGGTTAAACGATTTTGTAACATGCGTTGTTTAAAGATATGTTACTATAATATTATGAAATTGAACTGATATTCACAGTTATATCCACTCATACGAGATAAGAGTTGTCACAACCAAGAATGTGTACATTGATATGTTTTCTGCGCCAGGCTTGTTTACACCACTTGCATCCGGCTGACTATCTACACACGTCCGATCGGACGTATCACGCTTTTTCCGGCATTGCACACCCGGTTGTCCGTCAAGATAGAAGATACTGTAATGTTCTACTTCGACTGGGCCTGATTTCACTTTGAAAACGTAGTAGGATTTGATAATCACTTCCTTCTCAAAACTGAAGGACGAATATTTTTCAACCAATACACCGTATACATTGTCTATGACAAAGAGCTTGCCTTTCGGACAAGAGATGAAACCAACGGCTGTTGCTTTATTTGTACTTGTGCTGATTATCTGATCGAACCTATATTCCTGGCCTGCAACAGGCAGCTTATCTACCTTCGTACATCCCCGATATACCTTGTCATGTTTCGTAGGTTCAAGTATGTCGAGACCTCTGTTAGTTAAGTCGCCTGCTCTTCTCCATATATCAGTACTTTTGTTTGGGTAACCCTGTAGCATTTCAGCATTCAGTGTTGAATAGAAGGAACTGTGTTGTGTATAAAGATTTATAATAGCAATAGCGTACTTCCGGTCCAAGGTTTCACTTGGAAACGAATTCATTTTTTGTTTTGCAATCGCTACATTGCTCTTGTAACTTGTCAGATCTTTAAACAGAGTCTCAACCTCTGTCGCGTAGTCGTCATCCACCGAATCTGTAAGAATTCAGGAGTGAGTAGCAGGCATATGTATAACTCTATTACCGGTAATTAACATGTAGACACAGAAATTATTAAGTTAGCCACATATTATAAACACAGTAAGTGAATTGGCAGGTCTGCAAATTTGCAACAACAACGTTAATTTACAGTTTTAAATTTGCCGATATTACATGTATGTCCTACAGTTTTAATTCTTTAAATGATAAAATAAAAAATAAAAATAAAAAAGTCTTAACGGGTTAACAAGCATTGTTGAGATATTACTTTTATACATTTGATCGACGGTTTCACCGTTGTTTCATCATACAAAACAATACTTGTAAGATTTTCTAGTTTTAATAAACTTTCACGTAATGATACCCGAAACGTTTTTTAATTGCATTGCATTTTTGTCGTAGGATTACGTAGCTTCGGTAGATGAGTTTTATTTCAATGCGGTAAAATATACGGTTTCCAAATTCAAGTTCATTTAAATTATATAGTTTGACAGTATACCAGGAAACGAAACTTGTAAAATTATGTTGTGCAAATGACTTGCATTTGCTACTGAAATATATTACAGCGTATTTAAAGGATTGGTTGTGAAAAGAAACCAAGGACGAAAATAGAATAGTTTCACGATTACTTGCCGAATTTTGTTTAAGATGATGACTGGACGTAGATTAGATAAAACATCAATGTACGCAAAGTTTTTTTTATATCTTAACGGGGCACTCCCTACATCTAGCAGATTATATTCTCGAAGCGCTGATTTTATCGATAATGACTGGGAATGCATAGCTGAAACTTTTATGTTAAGTTATAATATTCCAAAGTTTCTATTATTTATGTTTTGGAGGTTATTTAGTTCGACATCAGTTATAGGGTGTGTCCCTTTAATATGACGGCGAAGACCACTACCGTTTAACAAAACGGCGGGGATGACTTCATAACTCAATTCAATTCATTTATTTGCATTATAACAACTCGTTTAAGTCAGTTTGCAATATACATGTATAATCAAATATGGGTAGAGTAATTTTCCAAAAATATATGCCTTCTGAAGTCTTTTTATGAAGAATTTTGCATCTTAGTTTTCACAAATCTATTTATTTTTAAGAACTTATCTCTGTTAAAATTATATTTTTTGCCAAAAAGCGATAAAGCATTTTACTTTTGATGACAAGGATATTTATGTTGATTGTCCGGAAAAAAAGATGATCCGCATGGCCAGTCGTCTTAATGAACAGGTGGAATCCTCACTAGACTCAATGTCCAGTGTTGGTTTTCGTAATACGGTGAATGTCGGATCTCAATTTTGAATATCAAATTAGAAAAGATAAAAGCATAACATAAAACGAAACTAAAATAATACATACCAGCTTTCACTGACTCTGCACAGCACAAAAGAATACACAGAAACACCACTGCCAGGTTAAACATCCTCCAATTTGCGGCAACCGATTATAAATAATAATTTCTTTCCTTTTGATTCTTTTTACTTTAAACGTGCTTTAAATAACGTCCTTGTTTGAAATATAATGTTTTATCACCGCGAAGCAATCGCCCACTGCACTATTTTATGGCGTACGTATCAGCCAAAGGTACAGTTTACTTCTGTAATTGTACACCCGGCGGGATTGTTACTTAAATTTACCGGGATAAGAGCCCTGAATTTACAGACCATTGTCATCGTAACTGTTCGTTATATCCGAAGTAACGTTATATCCGGAGTCGATATATACGGAGTTTAGTGTAATTGTATTTCTATAATGCAAGTTACAGTCAGGACAAGTATTGTGATATAGTCATATGTTAGAAGTTGTGAGTCCAAAGTGTGCCATATGACCTTGGAGGTATTCACCTGGACGTGGAGCATGACACACTGTTGTAAAATGGGCAGCAACTATGTCATGTTAATTGGAAATTGGTCTACGTATGTAGAAGTTACAGCACGGACTCGAAATTACGGACTGACTGAAGGACAGACGGATCACGTAAACCTAAAGTTCCCAAACCCATCCGTGACCGACAAGGAAGAAACATGACTATACATGTATTTCATTGAGCCGCTCTTTAACTCAATTTTCTCTGAAAATATGACAGGTTTAATGTGAGGGTTTAAAAGTGTTTTGTAACTGCATCAGGGAAAAGCCCATCATGTCCCTGATCTTTCCTACATGGACAAAACTGATAATGGCGTATAAATAAATGATTATTTTATTTACTATATCTCTTGGGTAAGACGGAAAACACAAGCATAGAAAGCGACAACTAAACAATCATTGTATAGTACATGTATATGTATAAGTCAACAAAAGCTGACGATCCATTAAACTATGAAACATACAAGCTACACTATAAATCTACAGTATCAACACGTACACAGCAAAAATTGCCCCATATGTTAAACATATGTGTGAAAAACCACATGTTTTCCATATGGAAAACATGTGTGTTTCATATGTAAGGAAAAACATGTGTATGCAAACATATGTTTTTCATATGTAAAATGACATATGGAAATCAGTACCACGTGAAAAACACATGTCAACAAACTTATGTTGAACTCATGGTTGACACATGTTTTTCATATGTGTTAGTTTTCATATGTTAAACATGAAGTAATAATCATGTGTTTTTCATATGATAAATTTGGTCCTATATTTTGCAAACTTTGCTTTACATTGCTGACTGGTCATGTTACTTTAAGGAAACACTGCTAGTATGAGATGCCTGCAATCTCAGGCAGGATGATCTGGCTAACATTGTAAATGATGGAAGACATCCAACTTCGAAATTATATTCTCTATTTGTTGCATATTTACATTTTTTAATTTGATGTCAATTGTTGCATTGACTTGTGTTGCGAAGTGTATTATATGCAAAAGAGCGGCAATTTACTCTTGAACTATTTTTTACTAGTCATATCTTCCTGACACAAACATTCATAAAGGAAAAAAACAATATTCTCAAAAATTTCATTTTATTCTTCACATTCAGTAGACATGTGTACATACTGCTTTTAATTGTCTGGAACATACATCATTAAAAGTATGTTTTGAGTAACATTATTCAAATAATTCATACAATACAGTCAACCCTACCCTTGCAATCATGTGAGTTAAGGCACAACCTGACACATGCAACCACCTTATATTCCTCCCTTGCTATTTAAGCAATTTATCCCAAGTTAAGAGACGACCTGTGTTATGATAAAAACAAAAATAATATCAAACAGGGAAAGCCACGTACCAAAAACGCAGCCTCCCCAAAACGAGCCCCACAGCACCCAGAAGTGCACACCACCAACACACACACACACACACACACACACACACACACACACAACACACACATACACACAATCATGTACACACACACACGTACACTACCAACACACACTAGCATACAAAGCACGAGGACAAAACGAACAATTAAAGGAACACATGTATGACTGCATATGGTAAAATGTATTGTACTTTATACATATGTGATAATACAGTTTTTATTGGTAGCTATACTTAACAGTGAAGGCAAGCTTTTCAACAGTACAAGTGCATATTTGTCTTGTTGATTTAGTGTCTAAGATCAGAGACATAGAAAAAGGAGATATGCAATTCTTCTGTTTCCTGTTTTATGTCTCTGTAAAGATACAATAAAGAGTGACAATCCTATTATTTTTAACCAAACATACGTTTTAACACTTACAGCCTTTTTTATTCAACATTTTAACATCACTCACGATCTTGTCTCTATGCACGAAGAAATGAAAAAATATGTTCTATTAACACTGCTGGAATAGATGTTATTTCCTATGTTATGTCTGACATAATAGGAAGTTATACAGAGCAAATATTTCTGTAAAACAAGAGGGCCAAGATGACCCTATATTGGTCATGTGTGACTTATGAAAATATGTGACCAAAAATTAGGAACGAAGGACTGATATACGGTTTATGGTCGCAAAATTTTTAACAGGACGGCGTTAGGGAGTTTAAAACTTGCACCATTAAAACCATAACATCGCAAAACAAAACACTAAATAGTACCCTTTTCTAACACAAGTGCTAAATGCGAAATAAAACGACGTTGAATTTTGCGACTATATATACGTTATTAATAGTCGCAAATTTAAACGACGTCACCAATCAGAAACGATGTTACAACGGTACTGCGTTAGAATTACATGATGATTGGGTTGTGAATGTCATGTTTATGGCATACACAAGGTTTTTAACCGAAAACGTATGTTTTTGACCTCAGTTTACCTAATTCCTGCTAATACAGATACCTTTGTTTACAGATATTTCTATCTTAACTATGTGCTTATGACAGAAACCAGAAATCTGCCTCCCCCCCCCTTCCCTTGCAAGACAACCCTCTTGAATCACTTGTGACAAAACATTTTAAACATTGTCACTTAAATTTTCCAAACACAACATCTGAATAGCATTTGTTTTCTCATGATAATGCATCATTTTGTTAAGTTTGCATTCAAGTGCCTGGTGCAAAACTATGGTAACTCAATACCTTCTCAAAAATGCATTTCATTGAAATTGAGGCCATTTCTACACATACATAACCTGTAAAAATTACGTGGTTGATCAAAAGGAAAAGCTAAGTGACCACACGCAGTAGCGTAAAATGGTGGATATAGGAGGGTGGAATGCAGTTAGTGTTGGTGATATAAGTGGTATAAACAAGTGTTGTGATAGGAGTGGTGGAAAGAGTTGGTGTTGAAGACATAGGAGGGTGGATAAATGCGGTTATTGGTGATATGTGGTATCAAATATGAATTAGGTAAGATAACTGCTCTTTCTAAATCTATAGATGTCTTTAACTAAAAATTCATCTTTAGGTTGATTGTTTGATATTGTAAATGTTTAAAAGATAGTGATTGTGATTGTTGTTATGTTTCAAATATTTCTTTTTCCTTGAAATGTTTTCCTGCTCTATTCTCTGTGAGATTAAATTTTGAACAATCTTACATCGTCCTCCCTTGCAATCATGCACAAATACAGATTTTTCAATGATGCTTGTGGAAAAAAGGATCACTCTGTCATTCTTGATTTTGTATGATTGGCAGTTCAAGATGTCTTCTCCATCAATACTTTCAGCAACTTTTATGTCCACCATCATAAACTTCTTATCAATGATGTAGCCTTTTTGGAAAACACCGAAGCACTCCTGAATTTAATATAAAGTTTGCTTGAACGCTGACCTGACATATATGACAATTTAATTATATACAGTTTGTTGTTGTTTGATGATGCAAGTACTATAATCACTGAAACAAGTCATCAAAAATTCAACAGGAGAGCCAAGTTGACTCTGAGTCAATAATCTCAGCACACTGTATATGATAATTATCATTTAGTCAACTGTTGTGAACTGCACATTAAAAACTGCAGGTATCCATATCATGTGTGCAAGAAAATGTGATGTGAACACTTGGTATGTAAATAAATGCCTTTGCTTTTTAGTAACAACAGAAAATAGCTGATGTTGGATATGAAAAATATGGTTCTATTTTTGATGGTTCAATATTTGGAGAATTATCTTGCTCTACATTTGCTCTACATTTTTGAAAAAGATTTTTTTTAAATTGTCCAAATCACTTTAAAAAATTTTATTTTTTTTTTTTTTTTTTTTTTTTTTTTTTTTTTTTTTTAAAAAAAAAAAAAAAAAAAAAAAAAAAAAAAAAAAAAAATTAAATTTTAAATTTTTTTTTTTTTTTTTAAAAAAAAAAAAAAAAATTAAAAAATAAAAAAAAAAGAGAGTATTTTTTTTTTTTAAAAAAAAAAAAAAAATAAAAAAAAAAAACCCTTTTTTTGGGGGGATTATTTTTTTAAAAAAAAAAAAAAAAAAAAAAAAATTTTTTTTTTTTTTTTTTTTTTTTAAAATTTTTTTTTTTTTTTTATTTTTTTTTTTTATATAATTAATTTTTTTTTTTTTTTTTTAAAATTTTTTTTTTTTTTTTTTTTTTTTTTTTTGGGGTGTAGTGTTTAAGTGTAAAATACATATTTATAACTGGGTTAGGTAACAGGAATATGAAATGGAGATATAATTGACAATTTATTTAAAATTTCCAGTGTTATTTATGATTTACTATCTTATAGTTACCTGTCCATCAGAATCGATGTATCTGATCCATTCCTGCTCATTTACTAAATCACCATTTTTGGCAGTTACTGCTGAACCCTTCATCACAGTGCTGTTCAAATTTATACTCACTTCTATCCCAGCCATGGACAGAAGCAGATCATGCTGTAGAGCCTCAGATAATGTGTGACCATTACAACTTCTGTTTAGTTTTGAGACTGCACCATGTCTTTTTCTTTTTTCTTGCAAGGGAAATCCCATATAAGTCTGTATTTCTGTATCTTGTTGCCTCCTTTTCACATTATCTGATGCTTGCTTCCTGTTAAAAAATGGCAAGTTAAAATGTCTTATGTGCGTTCATGAATTTTTAGTTGTTTTTAACAGGAAGCATCAGATATGAAAAGTTATAGCCAACTTAAGGCAAAGTTCTATCAAAAGTTACCTTTTCGTGACAAAAACTAAATACAAAAATGGGCATAACTCTGTCAAGTATGATCTTGCAAATGCTAAGTTTGATGAAGAAATCTTCAGAAACGGCAAAGTTATAGCCAAGGTTATGTTTTTGTGCAGACAGGCAGACAAGCCATCCCTTAGTATGTATTGCCTTTTCTCAAAAAGGGCGACACAGAAAAAGCGCAGACAAAATTTAACATAGACGGACAGATAATGTGACTCTAGTACATATACATGTTAGTACTCCTCTTAAAGTTCTGGGTATAATGAAAACTGTTTTATCAGTAAAAGCTTTCAACCTAATGAAAATGAAATGAAAACGTTTACCATTCATTTTCCACTGGAAAGAAACCCCCAGCCAAGACATGCTGAAGTATAAAGTTCTTCGCAAAATTTATGGCTGTGTCTCTGCTACGCGCCTTCTGATTCTGGTTGAACATTTTCACGTATTGCCCCATGATTTTTTTCAAAGCCATCCTCCATGTAGGATTTTGGTGGTCCATGACGCTGAATATCCTCTACCTGAATTAGTTGTAATGGTTCCTCATGATGAAAAAACTTATTAAAGAAGCAATTTTTTTATTACACATTTATATAATGATGAACCAAAATAATAAAGTAAAAGTCATCTAAAAAGCTGTTACAATGGCTAGATAATGAAAAGTAAGCTTAGTCTGTAAGCATGAGATATTATATTAAAAGATAAAAACACAGTCCATGAGATAATTAAATTATTATTTGCCAACCGGTTTCCATTTTCTGCTTATCAGGGCAAATATGGCGTCAAAATATGTGTAATTGCTTAGAAATGTACACAACTCCTTAATGTACATGTATCCCAAAAGATGTTGCTTTTAATTAGGCTTACATCCAGTCTACAGCCTGCATATGCATGCAAGTATGAGTACTTAAAACTTGCAACTGCTATAAAGGTCTGTGATAAAATTAATCAAGTTTTGCAACTGTGTATATGATTTCCGTTGTGATACAAACTTGATATTGGGATTACATTTCATGTTGCTTTTTATCCTTATAATCATGATGAATTGTATAAGGTGATGTTTATCTTCAGCAAAAATCATAAGAAAAAATTAAACATTTTCTCAGCAACAACATAATTATTAGTTAATATTATAAGTACTAGCAATTGAGTAGTTACCAAATGCAAAAGAACATGCGTCTTCGCTTTGCGTTGTATTGTTGGTGTGTAGGTAGCCACCATTTGTTGATACCTACGTATGTCTTCCCTAAGACTGTTTATCAACTCTGTAGAAAAAACATCCATGTACACCATTTTCTGTATCTAAAAATTATAAATAATGTACATTTTGTAGACACAATTAACAAAATATCAAACATTGTTTTCAGCTAATAAAAGGGAATTGAAATAAATCATTGAAAAATAAAAAGCTTTTTAAGGACATAATTTTTGCTGCAATATCAGCAAATATAACTGTACAGTTCCGTCAAAGTTAAACTTTAAGTACATTTGTATTGTGGTCCATGTAGTTAACAGTCCATCCAAGTTTGGCTATCATTGATTAAAACATGTATCTCCTGCATTGTAACAAAGTTATATATAGTTATTTTTACGTAATCAGGGCAATAAACATATTGTTTGGATGAAGCCCGGAAAAGACATCTCGCTGCCGAAGACATCATATTCAAGTTTGATTAAGCTTCCTGTAAGAGTGTATAAGAACCTTAATGTGAATAATAGACAGACAATGGTGTGTTTGAGGACATTCATATATCCTAATAGCTTTCCTTGAACAATTTGCTCAAATGAGCTAATACACATCTGCAACACTTGTCATACATATATAAACCTTATGACACTTGATTTCTATAATGAATTTGCATTTACCTTGGCTAAACACATTGCCATTTCTATGAATGGTTCTGGCACTTCAGCAAAAGCAAAACTGAATGGAGCAATCTGCATCTGAAATACATAACTGAAGATTAGATACTTGCATGTACAACAAATTAATTTGAAGAAATAATGTGTTAAATTATCTATAATATAGGAATAACTTTTTTGTAATTTTGATATTTGCGACTGTATATATTATGGTTTTTAATGGTCGCAAATATTTTTAACGGCGACTTTAGGCAAAATCAAAACACTAAATAGTTATCCCTGTTCTAACGAACAAGTGTGTAAATGCGATAATTAAAACGCCGTTTCAATTTTGCGACTATATAAACGATATTTAATAGTCGCAAATTCAAACGATGTCACCAATCAGAAACTACATTACATTGTACATCGGTACTGCGTTAGAAATTGAAATGTCAGGGATTATCACAAAAAAACCTTTTTATAATTGTCTAGGAAATAAATTTCATAATAAAAATGTACTTCATTTAAATCAACAAGTTTTATTTCAATACCCAATAGGCAACTTTTGAAAAATTGAGGCCACCTGGACTACCTATGTTTCATTCTAAAATTTAAATGAAATAAATTTTTTCCAGGTTTTTACCAGAGTGTGAATTCATTTGATTTATTTTCAATTTTCCCTAATTACATTACTTTTTTATTTTCAAACCAACATCCTCGGAACAAGACTTACATATTCCTTGAAATCTTTTCCCTGGCGACTATGTAAATAGTGGAAGAATTCTTCTGAAGATTGTTTAGGATAGCAACTTGTCAAATGGCAGTTCAGAATGTCTTTTGTTGGTTCACTGACAAGTTTTGAAACATGCTCCACCAAATGCTTGATAAGTCCAAGTGAAACAAGATGTAAAATGCCAATGGGTATATCCCTGCCAAAAGATAATAGATTTGGGATATCTGCATTTCTGTAAGTTTACCCTACGTGACGGATATTTCGATCTGAACCTTGTACTCATATAAGAAACTAATTTTAATCAGACAAAGGAAAGTATATAACATAATACCCAAGCATAACACACGACATGACAACTAAAATTCATGCTTAAAATTAACTAAATCTCAAATGCAGGTTTGAATCATAATGTAAATACTTTTGTCACCCTTATAGAGTGTTTTCTGAAACAAAACAATTATGTTTAGGTACCTATGTGGATCAATCACACCCCAGAAACAGTTTAGATGCCCTTACACCCTTCTTTTTCTAAGTAGTTTCTTTCTTGCCTCAGTTGACCTCAGATTTATACGCTGGATACTTCTTTTGGTATCCTCAGGTGTTCTTTTTACCGAATCACACATAAAATGTTTTGCATCTGCCTGAAATTAGTCCCGATTTATTTTGACATACTTTCAATACAATAAAAGATTTATTTCCCAAATAAAATTAATTCTAACATAATTCATTATGTTCGTCAGTTATCAATTGTTGTAAAATATGCAATACCCTACTGTTTGTGTGAGCTATCACATTATGTTTACACAAACTATTGCATGTAACTTACTCATCTGAGCAATTTTTTTAATCAACTTCTATGAAGTGCTTTGTAATATTAAAACCAAATATAAAATGCTGTTTTTTCAATGGTGATGAGGCTTTGGTTATGAGAAATAATGCTTACTGACCAAACATAGTGAATTTCAAAACTTCTTTTCATGGGGATTTTTTTACATTTCCCTGATGGTAGTACATAAAATGAAAATGCTTGCTGTCAACAAGTCAATGACATATCTGATATTACATAAATTTTATGACAATTACTTAAACAAGAGGGCCATAATGGCCCTATATCGCTCACTTGAATACCAGTCCACTTGCCTAATGGGTGTGGTCAATTTTGACTCAAGAGGCATGATTTCAACAAAGTAGGTAAAAGACCACAAGACAATGTTACATGCCAAATAAGTTTTCCTATATACATCTTTGTAAAACAAGTGACCTCCTTGGCAGGGCCAATATTGACCCAAGGCGTCATGATTTGAACAAACTTTAAAGACATCTACTAGGCAATGCTACATGCTAATTATCTAAGCTCTGGGCCCTGTGGTTTCAGAGAAGAAGATTTTTTAAGTTTTTCTTATTTGTTGCCATAGCAACCAGAGTTCTGCACTGAATGAATTTTTTTAACTACTTTGATAAAGCTTCATGCAAGAAACATCCCTGCAAAGTTTCATCAACAGTGGCCCGGTGGTTTCAGAGGAGATGTTGTTTGAAGGAAATGGTGGATGGACAAGGTGAGCTAAAAAAATAGAACTATCACTGAATACACCCCAAACACCCCACTGACAAAGTTATTAAAATTTATGTAATATTTGATGCTTTGATTATTGGACCTGCACAACTTGAAGCTTCTGTGAGGTATAATTAAATTTGAACCAGAGGGTTTGGGGATTAAAAGCATTAGATTTTACTATCTCAAGACCCTGTGACCTTTGACCTGGTGACCAGAAACATGAACCATGCTCAACTAGACATGGTGCTTATCAGTTATATGAAGTATCATTAAATTCTGACAAGGGGTTTTATAGATTTACAAGAAAGACTTTGTGAGGTTATCCCTTTAATCTTTGATCATTTTTAACCCCACAATACCATTTTTAACCCCATAATGCCATTTTTAACATTTTAACCTCATGATGATGGAATGAACCGAAACTACCTCACAATGCTAAGTTGTACTCAAACCCTAACCCCTTAATGTCTACTGGGCATGTACGGACAGACAGACAGACGGTCAAGCTGAATCCAGTATACCCCCTAACACATTGTGTTGGGGAGGTATTAAAACTTACATAGCATCGTGGACAGTACTTGGTTGCAGAGCTTCCAAGATGATTGCAGCAAAAGGATAGCATACTACCATCTGCAACAATCACATCAATATCCGGCTTGATTACACATTTCTTCTTTGTCATGGCATCAAAACTGTCAATTCCATGTCTATAATTAAATTTATATCAAGTGTGTGTATCAATAATGCAAGTTTCTTGCCTAGCTGTAATGAAAAGTTATGGATATCAATTACTACAAACAATTTGCTCCCTAATCACTAGTTACCTTGGTAAGTGGTTAATGGCTGACATAATTTTTTTTAACTGAACAAGCAAGCAAAATGAATAAGAGCAAGAGAACCATAAGGACACACCAACATACAGATGAACAAACAGACATTGCAATTTTATATGTTATTACCTATCACTTTGTTTGATATCTTTGACTATCAACTGACATATTTCCATAATCTCAACCTTCTCAGATGCTGCCAAGTAAAAGATATTACCATTCTTCTGTCTGTCTGCAACTGGAATACCTAAAAGAAAATAAACTTTTGTGATTCAAGGACCAATAAATCTGTACATACTGGTCCTATATAGCCCATGACTGCAAATCTTATGACAGCTGGCACTCCTGTTTTTACTGCGATTTCACTTCTGTAAATATCTTCATTTTTTTATCAATTCTGATAGGGCCATACTAGGTTTGTCAGATTCTACTTTGTGCTTTTAAAGGAGATGTTGTTTGAAACAACTGTTTGGTGACAAACAGCCAAGGACATAGGTTAATCACAATTAGCTGAGTTTGTACTCAGATGAGCCAAAAATAGATTATTAAGTAGGAACATCATCAGATCAGATCCACCTATAACGATATATTCAGGGGACAGTAGAATTTATAATGTTATATCCGAATATCTTTATATCCAGTGTAGACGACTGGCGGCAACCGAAACCAAAGTAGATTTAGCGCGCTTGATTAAAAGGTGCGTCACCAATAATATGGAATAAGTTCTGTGTACGATTTATTTACATGTACATGCATATGTTTGTGTTCTTTCATCAAATGTTATGAAAGTATAAACATAATTGTGAAATATCATTAATACATTACAAAAGAAATGCATGTCTCATCTTTTTTCTAGCAGGTCAATTACGTCAACGTTTTCACCTTTTCGCAAACTATAATTATTTCTTTAAATTTAAAGGGAAAACTAAGCGTTCCGCACCTTGAATACGCAGCGTTAAATCTGAAATATTGTTACATTCGATGTGAAAGTATATGAAATATAGAAGGTCAGAGTCCGGACGACTACAATAGCATCGTTACAAGCGGTATATCGCAATATGTGATATCGCATCAGTGGAGTTCACTGTATACCTGAAAGCTGCATTTGCACACAATGTAATGCCATCCATCTTTTACTACGATTTGCAGACGTATCGTCGAGAAACAGATTTATTGGAACACGTACAACTGCCACCTTTTGAACTTGTCTCTGTTTTTCAAGCAAAAGTCTCTGTTCCTGTATTGAAGTCAAATATTTTGAAAATTTGAATTAAAACAAAGAGATATTTGAAAATCATGTATGGCCGCATTATGGAAGCCAATCATTTCTTTTGCAATAATGGCCACGATGACCAGTTGACCTACAAATTAAAAGATGATGAATGCCCCAGCATGAGCAGTCTGTGTCCTCTTCATTTGCTCAACAATTGTGCCATGCAATTTTTAAATCCTTCCATGCATGACAGAGTTACCATGCATACAGTATTTGATTAAAATTTTAGTGTAACGGAGACCTTTGGGGTATGGACGCGGGTCTTGCATGTGACACACCGTCTTGATGTGCTAAATATTTGTGCTGGGTTATTTGAAAATCAATTAATACATGACAAAGTTACACAATTGTGTGCATATATACAGGATTCTATTATGTTTAATCTCTTAGTATGACCTTGACCTTTCAGGTAGGGACGTGGGTCTCATCATAGTCTGATCATACTTGTGCTCACACTCAAGCAAATCCAGCATTCAAGATAACAATACTGTACTAATAACCCTATTGTACATGGCTGATGTAATCTAACATGGTGTTTTTCAATGTGTCCATTGATGTACTTATCCATAACTGAAAAAGGCTTAAATTGTTTAAACGTTTGTGTACATAGTACAGTGGGTCATACCGACTATAGCCTCTTTAGAGGATGGTGGACCTAATAAGCACAATTACAAACTAAAGTACATAGTACATGTAATAGTTTACCACTGTTGACTCCTCAATATATCCATCTCGAGATCTTTTCCATAGTTGCTTTCTGTAAGTGTCTTCACTTGCTTCTTTAAGACAGTGTAATGGAACAGTTTTCTGGTGACTTGTTTTCAAAAGAGATCTGTTTTAATAATAAGTTATTCATACATTTCAACAATCCATTCAAAATCAAGTATCTTTGTAATTGCATAAATACACTAGAAAGAGGATGTAAAAAGATTGTACATGAATTGACATGCCTAAGTTTAATTTCTATTGTTAAGTTTTAGTAGCCAATTTTAATAAACGAAACCTTTTGGTGAAAATCAGAATGTTAATTTTCTTTACCGGTACTTTTGCATATTTAAGCATGTTAATAACCGTTGTTTTGTTAATTATAAATGTTTACATTTGTTTTTGCCACAATGTTTTGAAAGTTCCTGAAACTTTTACTAAGTAATTGAAAAAATAACCCATACCTGTCCCTAGCAGCATTGCTCGCACTCCATTGGATATCTGGGGACTTAATGACAGTTAAGACTGCTTCTGTTGTATCAATCTACAATGTAGACATTATTACAACTAAGAAAATTGAAAACATATATACTCGTTTTTATATAAACAAATCTCTTCAACAGAACAAGTAAAATTGTAGTATGGACTTTAGTGCCAAATTGTATTTCGAATAAATGCTAGTCACACTCTCATTCAGCTCCAAAATATGTCACTTCAATATATTTTATTTTAGAAATACATGTAACATCTTTTCAAGCATTGTGTATAAGCCTATACACAATTATTTTGATTTTTTTATGCACATTAAATTAACCTGAAGGCCGTAGTCAATAATCACGCCAAAATGAGCTGAAGCAAGAGAAATGCAGGTATTAATTTTAACTTTATTCACTAGGGCGGTTCAATTATGAAATAATATCCATTCCAGTGATGATCATTGTCTAATAAACAATGATTTGCAGAACTGATACACAGAGTTTTTATTTTGCAGGCAAAAACTGAAGAAAAAAATATAAAAGAGAAAGCTATTACCGTTGTATTGTCTTGAAACTTTTCCAATATGCCGATTTCATGTATACCTTCCAATGTCCAGCAGTAAATCCTTCTAGTAAAATATAGTTTGTCATTTAGATACATTGTTGGGAACTCTATTTCATTGTGCCATTTACTGGCAGCAGCTGGATGATTTATGTCCCTTCCTGTAGATACAGGTCTCCTAAATATATGAAGAGATAAATTGATTTGGATGTCAATCATGATAAGTTAGTTGAAAGATAAATTAAAACATGTTTTTATTGTCACTGCTATTTGCTGATTTACTGATCTAAAATAGTGTGCATAACTACAATTCCTATCAAAATTTTATAGGACATGTAGCTAGTTATGAATGACTTTTGACCTGCACGTATGACCTGGACATTAGAAATATACATCATTAATAGTTGCTGACATGAGCACGAGTTTCAAATTGAAATATCCGTCACCAAGGGTAAATGCTTAAACAGTTACCCGAGGTGACAGATATTTCCATCCGAGCCAAGTGTCTCATGATGGAAACTTTTTCTTGCAAACCGCCTTGCACTTAGATATTTTGTGTAGATTTCCAAATGCAAACATATCAAAATGATGAATTATCAGGAAAAACAAACAATTTTCTGGCCTCGTGTTTAGGAAAGTGACGTCACAATGTTTAAAACGTCACGTCATATTAATTAAGTAATTCATGAGAGTTGCCAGGCATAGGAGGAGTCTGGCACCAGTTTTTCCGGTTTGGGCAAAATCACTGGAAATGCCGATCCGATATGCAAGAAATCCATGTCCTGAATAGTGTTGTCAAAGTATTCAAAAGTCTGAACGCAGTGTTACTATGAGTCCACACATTAACTCTTATCTATGTCCAAAGAACAACCTTATTAGAACATAAACCTACCTTATAAGAGATTGAGCCACACAAGGTTCAGCAATCAAAAGCTTTAGTATTTCAGAAGGGTTTATGATCCAAAATGGTGTGTTGTTACTGTCCTCTCCCTATAAATGTATTGAACAAGATTTTGATATATAAATACCAATGTGCCCTTAAATGCATTAATATAAAGTAATAAATCATAAGAGAAATAAGGCTTTAACTCATTAACTGATCATATCATTTATATACATATGTCATATGGTAAAAAAAAATTTATCAACCACATGACATATGACAGTTGTGTTACTATCATCCTTTCAGAAATGTTTTATTATTTTTACAAAAATTGCCTTATAAACAGAAACTATTAATATGACTATTAATATTGTAGTAAATTTACCTTCTGTAATAAGTCTTCCCACCTCAAATCACCAAATTGCATGTTCTTCAACTTCTTCAAAGCTGGAGTGTTCACACCTACTTCATGTAATATGTACATCACAAATTTGACTATTTCATCACTCTGCAATATTTCAAAACACTTGATTGACAAAAACTAGTACTGATTATTGTGATAAAAATAACAATGATCACTTTGAAATAAAATAAGTGAGTGCATCATAATTTATATAAGTTTTACATATTTGCACGCACCTTATTTAAACATGTATTGGAAAATTCTGAAAATCAATTAGATTCTAAAATTTTCTTTTAAAATTAGCTTTTATCTTTCACTGTCAAGTTAGAATCAGAAGGCATTATATGGCTCGGTAGCCTAGGTTTGAGTGCACATAAATCCAAATCGCTGAATAGGATACCAAGTGCCTTTTAATACAACAGAGTAGAGGACACGAAGTATTGGAGTGTAGTCGTATATAACATGTTCTGAGACCTAAGTGTGCCTTGACCTTGGAGGTATTCGATGTTGAGCATGACACACCATTGTGAAATCGGCAGCAACTGTATCAGATTAATTGGAAACTGGTCTATGTATGTAGAAGTTACAGCTCGGACTCAAAATAGCGGACGGACTGAGGAACAGACGGATCACGCAAACCTAAAGTTCCAAAACCCGTCCATGACCGAGAGGGAACTAAAATGACTATACAACAATGTACACGGTTTCATCTGGTGGCTCTTTAACCCAATCTTCTCTCAAACTATGACATTCCAGAAGGGTTGAAGGTGTCCTGGAACTGCAAAGGAACTCAGGAAAGAGCCAGCATGTCCCTGACGTTTCATACATGGACGACAAAACTTATAATGGCATTTAGATATATGATTATTTTATCTACCATATTACTTGGGTAAGACGGAAAAGCACAAGCATGGAAAGCGACAACTAAACAAACATTGTATAGAACATGTATATGTATAAGTCAACAAAAGCTGACAATATATTCAACGATGAAAATTACAAAGTACACTGTAAATCTACGGAGGGGGAGGGGGGGGTGAGTTATTCTCAAGGCAAAGGGGAGTTTTTGAAAGTGATAAACTTAAGTAAAATGATAATACTTAAGCATAAAATACCTCTCAGAAATGTTTCTAGTTACAGACTACTTAGCGATTGTACTTCCTAAACACATTATCCTTTTCAAAATTGAGAAGGTGTTGTTAATACATGACTTGTACCAACTAACTAGCTTCATTGACCTTTATACTTTGTTGTTTTACATGGCAGGGAGGAATTATAGGCCTGAGTTTAGGGAAAACATACTATCTTGGAGGGGAAATCGACCGATTGACAGCCCTGAACGTACTCTATTTCTTTATGTAAACATACGGACATTTGACCCCATTTGAAAGATTTCCCAGGTCTCTAGAGTTTCCTTTTATATACATGGAAACTATGGCAGCTAAAAAATTATGTGCAAAACGTTAAACCTGATTGAGACCAAATAAATTAAAACTCAGCTCATTCTTCAGCCAATTACTTAAATGATTCAATGGTTTTGCGTTCTTTTGTATTTTTTAATTGTTGGCGATAGGTTGCAGCCAAAGAAGTAAAGATGCAATCACCTCTTCATACTACATTTTATCAGTCTTTGAGATAGTAACGATCAAGTTGGGAAACCAGTGACAAATTCTAGTAACATGCATACTTTAAAACAATGTGTGCTAAAAGTTACCGAGTAAACAGCTCTTTAATGTTAGATCTAGTCTGTGAGACGTCACATGGCCTACAAAATTGAAATAGACTACCAGCAAATGGACAAAATATTTATTGAAGTGAAATATGAACATACGAATCACGATTTAAGAAAAGAAAAAAAAATGTTCTCAAGTGTGTCCTTATTAAAGCAGGCGTACAATCTGTTCTCTTGTGTGTCTTTGCGCATGTGCTAAAACATCCCTACTATGTATCAAATATCGACACCTCTGATTTTATCAACAAGATTGAATAACTGATTGTAAGCACATAAAATATTGTAAGAAAGGATGAAAAACGGATGTGAAAAACATTCTGCAGAGCCCCGAGTAATATTTCTCTCCGCAATATTAATAACAGTGTAATTCAACTCACCTTATTCCCCGAGATAAGATGTTGAAAAAATCTGTGAATGAAAAAGTCATCACTTAACCTTGTGAAATATGGCTATTAAAGACGTCATGTATGATATCACTCTTCACATGCAGTATAGTGACATACAGTGTTTATTGCCGATAGATAAAAAAGTACAAGGGGGTGTTGGTATTAAGTGTGTGTCGGTAATAGGGCAGTTTACTCTAGTCTGGCATCCCCCTGTGCAAGACGACTCTCGTTGATGATTGGTACCGTCACGTTATCAAAATTGTGATGCGACTTTTTCAAACAATAACGTCTGAATATCGTGTGTTTTTATATGACAATGCATCATTTCGATAAGTCTGCATTTAGAAATCTAGAGCAAGCCTTGGCATTATCGACACTTTAAATATTGATTCCTTATGAGTTATTTATATATTCGTCAATGCACGCGTTGGTTCCGGTGATGTCAACAATGACATTGATTGGCTGGTTGCAAAACGCGATTACGCTTTACTTTATCCGAATGTTATATTTGTATTTCTGGGAAATTATCGACACCCTTTCGGAGTTTTAGAAAAAGATAAGAACACATGCAATAAATAACCTAATATTGTTTATAACTTCATTTTTACAACATTGATGTAACTTTCATCAAAAATCATCACAAAAGTAAAATGTATAGTTATTAGATTCCATGTCTGACAGATCCAAATCTGAATCGGCGAACTCAATTCTCACATTTTCCTCTTTACTCGACCTATCACTTTTGTTCCGCTTTCGCTTTTGCGCTTTCTTTTTAATGTTTTGTTTTCTATAGCATTCAATACTTCTCGTTCGGCTTTTTTCGATCTTCTTCTTCTTTCTTTTGAATTTTCATTAATTCCCTTTTAATTCTTTTTTGTTCATTTTCAATCAGTTTTTCATGTTTCTTTCGTTCCTCTTTTAGTTTTTCCTCCTCTCGTTCCTTTAATATTTGTGAGGCTTTCTTACCAGAGAGGGCTTTAGGAATCTTGTAACATATTGTTTTTCGCTCGTTTTTGTGTTTTATTTCAGGGACATGCAATGAGACGAAGTAAGGAGAAACATGTGTTTGATTTTAGATTTTGTACAGGAGGAAGACTTAATGATTTTCTTTTATCGCATTAAAGGGAAGATGTTGTCACAACAGTTTCATTACTTACTTTTTGGGATACATCAGAAGTCTGGCACACAAGGGGTTATGATGTAAGCTCTAAGCATGACTTGTGTTACTGATTTCAGACACAATGTCGGTGATGACGTGCGTCTGTGTGTCATTTGGGTTCAACGTCCCACTAAAACAGTTACCCTTCGATCTGAACTACGTGCTCATGACAGAAACTATAATTATGTCATGTTAAGTGAATTAAAAGGTCGGTTGTGCTCACCAATCTGCTTGTGACCGACCCTAGCATCTCTCCCTTGATGCTGTGAATGTTTGTTTTTGTGTCTAAAATGAATTTTGTTATTAGGAGATGCCATCCTCCTTTTTTGTTAATACGTTTGTAATTTCTAGTGCCAAAGAAAAAGAGCAGCTGAAGCAAATTCTGTCTAACTACCATTCTGTCATAAGCACGCGGTTTAAAAGGAAATGCCCGTTACCAAGGGTAAATGTTTTAGCGTTCCCGCGAAACAGTTACCTGAGGTGATGGATTTTATAAATCTATTTTCATCAACTTGTTAAAGAGATTCCAACAAGATGTCCAAATATACGTATATTTCAATCTAATCATTATAATAAGTAAGTCCATATAAACAACATTTTTCATAAAGTGCTTGAAAACGAATCACACATTTCAGAAATAGGTTTTGAATGATGTTAGCCAAAATTCCGAAACGAAAACTCTCAACTCCCTAAAAACTCAACTCCAAACCCCGAATGTCTCCTTCCCCCTTGCTTTTAAACCCTTCCCTTCAAATAGTAACACTATAAGCCTGTAATCACATTCATAATAAAGGATGTAGCATATTAAATCAAACATATAGCATTTCAATGCTTCTCGGATGTAACATGTAGCCTACCTCTATAGTTTATGGTGCTACCATGCTACTCCTTTGTTCTCGTGGAAACAGATGCACTGCAAATATTAACAAAGGGTGATGTGAGTGCTAAAACTATGGCCAAATTATAATCTTACTCTATGAAATTAAACTAAGAAACTCTAAAATACTGCATCTGAAATACATATACTTCTACCCTGAAAACACACCACAACTGAACTCCCAGGTCGCCATTAGATATTTTCACGGTCATAAACACAAGGATTTTTTTAATATGAAGGCAACATGACAGAAGAAAAAGCAAGGATATAACGTATATACATTTCGACTTTACAAACTCTGACTGGTTAAACTCAGCCAACCTCATTTTGATATTTAACAGTCATATCAGATAACACAATAATCTTTAACAGTGCACACTAAATGTAGCGATCGGTGTGATTACCAGACTGTTTATTCACTCGAGTATCGCCATTATATTTAAGGTTATTGATGTAACGATACTCAATTTACTGAATATACTGAAAGGATAAAAGAAACGCAGGGTACATGGAAGGAATGTATCAGACGTTATATAAAATAGTATAAACATCTTTTTTTCATGAACAAATTTCCAAATGAACTTGTGTTAGCCGTTCTATAATTGAAAAAAATAGCAGTTCAGTATAAAAAGTGGAATGTGTATCCGTAAGGACTAACAGAATAAGGCATTCTGTTACCCTGTGCATGTTTTTTCTTTCAGTATATGATATACCCGGAGGTCTTAAACATTCCTTCTACTATTATCCACAGGGGTTAAACGATTTTGTAACATGCGTTGTTTAAATATATGTTGCTAAAATACCATGAAGTTGAAATGATATTCACAGTTATAGCCACTCATACGAGATAAGAATGACCACAACCAAAAATGTGTATATTGATATGTTTTCTGCGCCAGGCTTGTTTGCACCATTTACGCACGTCGGATGAGACGTGTCACGCTTGTTCCGGCATTTCACATCCGCTTGTCCGTCAAGATAGAAAATACTGTAATGTTCTTCTACGACGGGGCCTGATTTCACGTTGAATACGTATGTGGACTTGATTATGACTTCCCTCTCAAAACTGAAGACTGAATATTTTTCAATCGATACACCGTATACATTGTCTATGACAAAGAGCTTGCCTTTGGGACAAGAGGTGAAACCAACGGCTGTTGCTTTATTTGTACTTGTGCTGATTATCTGATCGAAACTATATTTCTGCCTTTGTACATCCCCGATATACCTTTTGATGTTTCGAAGGTCCAAGTATGTCGAAACCTCTGTTAATTAAGTCGCCTGCGCTTCTCCATATGTTGGTGCTTGTGTCTGGGTAACCGTTTCGCATTTCAGCATTCAGTGTTGAATAGAAGGTGCTGCCTTGTGTATAAAGATTTATAATAGCAACAGCGTACTTCCGGTCCAAGGTTTCATTTGCAAACGAATTCATTTTTTGTTTTGCAATGGCTACATTGCTCTTGTAACTTGTCAGACCTTTAAACAGTGTTTCAACTTCTGTGGCGTAGTCGTCATCCACCGAATCTGTAAGAATTGAAATTATTCAGTTAGTCACATATTATAAACACATTAAATGAATTGGCAGCTCAACGTTGTTTTGTATTAACAGATTTAATTTTTACGATATTACATGTACGCCCTACAGTTTTAATTATTTTGAAAACTGTTGAAAAATAAAATAATAACGGGTTAACAGGCATTGTTGAGATATCACTTCAATACATTTGATTGACGGTTTCACAGTTGTTTCATCATACAAAACAATACTTTAAATTCTTAACTCTCTGTTGTAAGATTGTTTAGTTTTAATCACGGAAGAATGCACTACCTCTAGTGTTAACATCCGTGTTTTAAAAGACTTTCACAAAATGATACCCGAAATATTTTTAATTTCATTGCATTTTTTGTCGTAGAATTATGCAGTTTCGGTAGATGAGTTTTAATTCATTGCGGTAAAATATACGGTTCCAAATATTGAATACATGCAGTTTCACAGTCAACGAGGAAAAGACAGGTAAATTGTAAAATTATGTTATGCAAATGACTTGCGTTTGCTACTGGAAAATATTACAGCGTATTTAAAGTATTGATTGTGAAACAAAAACAAGAAAGAAAATAAAATAGTTTCACGATTACTTGTCGAATTTTGTTCAAGATGATGACTGGACGTAGATTAGATAAAACATCAATGTGCGCAAATTTCTTTTTATATCTTAATATGATGGCGAAGACCACTACCGTTTAACAAAACGGTGGGGATGACTTCATAACAACTCGTTTAAGTCAGTTTGCAATATACATATATAATCAACTATGGGTAGAGTAATCTTCCAAAAATATATGCCTTCTGAAGTCTTTTTCTGAAGAATTTTGCATCTTAGTATTCATAAATCTATTTATGTTTAAGAACTTATTTTGCATCAGATTAATTGATTTATAAAAACTGTAGGTGATGTAGTGGTCATGTGGTTAACGATCCGAACTACCAATCTGGACCCCGTTTCGGGGCATTAGAAATTTCAGAAACTCTTTTCAGTATTTCCCCCACCCATCTAAATATGAATTGGTTAGAAACCAATGTATCGGTACTATACACCGGACATTTTAAAGAACCAAGGTTTAATTCATAAAGAGGTAGGGTCTGGTACCCGGATATGCTTGAATTTGCATCTGTTTCTTAAACCTGCACCTGTCGGGAGTCAAAGCAGTTTCACCTGAGGAGGAATTTTAGGGTCAAACGGGACTATAAACAATAAATAATAGAAAAATATTTCAAATATATGTTGTGGGATATTGAGACGTTATCCTGCATCTCTGTTAAAATAATATTTTGTTTGCCAAAAAGCGACAAAGCATTTTATTTTTGATGACAATGATATTTATGTTGATTGAAAAAAAGATGATCCGCATGGCCAGTCGTCTTAATGAACAGATGGAATCCTCACTAGACTCAAAGTCCAGTGTTGGTTTTCGTAATATGATTATCAAATTAGAAAAGATAAAAACATAACATAAAACGAAACTTAAATAATAAATACCAGCTTTGAATGACTCTGCACAGCACAAAAGAATACACAGAAACACCACTGCAAGGTTAAACATCCTCCAATCTGTGGTAACCGATTTTAAATAATAATTTCTTTCCTTTTTATTCTGTTTACCTTAAACGTGCTTTAAATAACGTCCTTGTTTGAAATATAATGTTTTATCACCGCACTGCACTATTTTATGGCGTACGTATCAGCCAAAGGTACAGTTTATTTCTGCAATTGTACACCCAGCGGGATTGAAACTTAAATTTACCGGGATAAGAGCCCTGAATTTACAGACCATTGTCACCGTAACTGTTATATTCGAAGTAACATTATATTCGGAGTCGATATACACGGATTTTAGTGTAATTGTATTTCTATAATGCTAGTTATCTCGATATGACACACTTTATGATGCACTATTGTCAGTTCAATACTCGAAGGTTGGACCAGTAAAACTACATATCCAGCATGACTGAGGCTTTAATTTACCGGGATAAGAGCCCTGAATTTACAGACCATTGTCATCGTAACTGTTATATTCGAAGTAACATTATATCCGGAGTCGATATACACGGAGTTTAGTGTAATTGTATTTCTATAATGCTAGTTATTTCGATATGACACTTTGTGATGCACTGTTGTCAGTTCAATACTCGAAGGTTGGACCAGTAAAACTACATATCCAGCATCACTGAGGCTTTAATCAGGCGGGTTTACACTAGTTTTATTGTTTGCTGCCTAAATTTGTCACCGGAACTTGCTGACCGATTTTCCGATCATAAAACAGTATACCAAGAAAACACTATTTTTATGATAAATTGCATACCCTTGCCAGAAAAATAAATCAACATGATGGATTTTTTCTTTATGACAGATGATTATAGAGTTTATCATAAATTATTCAAATATGAAATGCATTCAGATATATAGTATATTCTTAAATGTTTTATTCTGAATCTTGATTCATTTTGTTTCGGAAGATTTCAGAAAAGTGTAATTATTATTACACTAAAGAAAACAAGCAAACATTTCAGAATAAGCTGTCCTTACGGACACCTAAAAACTATAATAACAATACTTTGTAAACAATGTGCGGGGTTATATTGTTAAAAGCATTTCGAAAAATCGGCTTATGTATTAGATGGATATCAGACAGAAGTTGCACGGACATCCATATAGATGCTTAAATGTCATGATCTTGATCCGTAAGAATCACATTGACATTGAATAGGCGCGTCTGAGATATAGGTTGATGAGATAAACATTCCACTTAAATTATGTGATATTCCCTCAAAGGATTGAGGCGATATAAGTTTCATGAGCTTTGAGCTCTTTGTTTACTTGCCATGACTTTGTAATACCCTCTTGAATGAAACAATGGCAGGAACGATCGAGTATGGTGCAATACATAATCTTGTGTAATTGGTAACAACTGTGGGAAATTATTTGTTCCATGCAAACAGAAGTTATAGCACGGACACGACATATGACTGAATCGCCCTATCTAAGAGGGATCGGGCCCAAAGTGCGACATTTACTCTGGATGTATCCACCAGATTGTGGTGTTTGACACAACACACTATTGTATTATTCGCAATGTTTTTGTGAATGGAAACCATGCATGTAGAAGTTACAGTCAGGACAAGTATTGTGATATAGTCATATGTTAGAAGTTGTGAGTCAACAGTGTGCCATGACTTTAGAGGTATTCACCTGGACGTGGAGCATGACACACTGTTGTAAAATAGGCAGCAACTATGTAATGTTAATTGGAAATTGGTCTATGTATGTAGAAGTTATAGCACGGACTCGAAATTACGGACTGACTGAAGGACAGACGGATCACACAAACCTATAGTTCCCAAACCCATCCATGATCGACAAGGAAGAAAACATGGCTATACATTTATACTGAAGGACAAAAGTTCTGTCCGGTTCAAAATTGTTTAATTAAATTTTTATTGTACGTTATTTTTAATTTTTTATTTGTAAATTTATATTTTTAGACTACTTGCTACATCACAAGGTGTTAAGAATTATATAGAAAAAACATTCAATCAACCGTGACGGCATAAACCATGAATTTCCATTTATCTCAACTTTATGTACATGAAGCTTATAATCACAAACATTTCAAGTGAGTTTTGTTACCAAAGGATAGTCCTATCGGAAGACGTAAAAATTAGACAAATGCTCAACATATGTTGTTATTACGAAGCTTTCAAGATAGTAAAATTTGCGCGTCTTATGTCGACTGGGTGTCAGTGAGCCTACAACACATGTTGCACGTGCGTTAAACGCCCACGAACATTCTATTCGACGTCATAAACATAGAAAAATGTGTAAATTGATTCGAAAATGAAGATATTCTTATGCTTTTCTAATTATGAATAAAAATCCAATTTCACTTTTTATGTTACTTTAATTATACCGGACAGAACTTTTGTCCTTAAGTATATTTCATTGAGCCGCTCTTTGACTCAATTTTCTATCAAAATATGACAGGTTTTATGTGAGAGTTTAGGGGTGTCTTGGAACTGCATCAGGAAAATGCCTACCATGTCCCTGATCTTTCCTACATGGGCAAAACTGATAATGGCGTTTGAATAAATGATTATTTTATTTACTTTATCTCTCGGGTAAGACGGTAAAACACAAGCATGGAAAGCGACAACTAAACAATCATTGCATAGAACATGTATATGTATAAGTCAATAAAAGCGGACGATCTATTAAAATATGAAACATTCAAACTACACTATAAATCTACCGTATCAACACGTAAAAGAGTGAGAACAATATGAAACATGACCGATACTCGAATCCGACGGTTCTACCAACTAAGCTACCAGGCCACCTTTATACATTGTTCACAGTCATTCACACAAAGATTTGTTTGAAATGAACACATGGGCAACAAAGTAAACCAGAGTTTTGTCGACGGCACGCAATCTCGTGTCCCTATGCCGTACTAATTTTCCATAAGGATATAACTTCACTTCTCAATGTCACGGTCACCTTGTCCTTTGACCTGCTGACCTCAATATAGGTAGGGGTGTCCATTCCATGCCATATTTATAATGAAAAGTAAAACTACTTTTCATTACCAACATGCATACCAAGTTTGAGTGTTTTATGCCAACGAGTTCTCTTTTTATAGGCAGTATTTTACTCAGTGTGAAGGAATGTACAACCCACCACAGCTTCATACCGAGTTGTCAAATAACAATTCAAAAGTGTTGTGCAAAAGTGTTGTTTATTTATAGAAGGTAACTCATTAAGTCTATATGTTTAAAACAAAACTTATCTAACATGAGGCCTTCTTACAAAATACATAGTATAAACAAAACAACAATAACAAGTTACGAGATTGATTTGAGCAGAACTAAATTCAAAAGCTATAACACATTCACACTGTGTTAAGGTAAAGTCAACGATCTGGATTCTCCATATAAATTATTTATGAGAAGTTTGAAAAATGAAGATTTAAAATGCTTTAAGGTTTTACTGTTTCTTGTTCTTACGGGAATCTCATTCCAGATACACATTCCTGAATATTCAAATGTTTTCTTTAAGTATTGTGATTGCGGTGTTGAGCTTGTAAGATCTCTATTTGTCGCGGACCGTAAAGCGTAGATTTTATTTTCGGATTTTCTGATTAATCTACAAAAATAGTCGGGGGCTAGCTTGTTAACTGCCTTGTATACAAGAACGCCTATGTGGTACTTTAATCGTACATCTAATGGCAACCAGGACAGTTGTTTAAACATGGTGTATGCAGGAGTTCTAAATGGAAGCTGTAAGATTATTCTAGCAGATCATTTTGCAGTTTCGATAATTTGTAAATATTTGTTTGACTACAATTCCCCCATATATTGAAGCAATAGTCAAACACTGGCAGAATATAGGAATTGTAATAAATCTTTTTTATGTCATTTGTCAAATATCGTGATATCCGTTTAAAAAGGTTCAATTTTACATTTATTTTACAACAAACTTCCTTTATTTGATAGTTCCAGTCCAAAGATCGATCTACAATTAATCCAAGAAGTTTCTGCTTTTCAACGTTTTGTATCATGTTATTACTAAGGAAAATGTTCAAAAGTTTAGTATGCCCGAGCTTATATTTTGAACCTAACAACATACAAGTAGTTTTCAAAGTGTTAAAGGCCATGTTATTAAAATCACACCAGCGCTGAATGTAGTTAAGGTCTTCCTGCAAATTATGTTCTATAGTCGATACATTTTTGCCAAAACTGTATAAAGTGGAATCATCTGCATACATATCAAGATTTGTATTTTTAACTATCAAAGGCAGATCATTTACAAAAATTAAAAACAACAAAGGACCTAATATCGACCCTTGGGGACTCCTGTTTTAACATCCAGCGTGCTAGACACATTTTGTTCAATTTTAACATATTGTTTCCTGCATTGTAAATATGACTTAAACCATGATATTGCATTTTCACTGAAATGATACAATTTTAATTTGTACAACAATATGTCATGATCAACTAGATCAAAGGCCTTTTTAAGATCAAGAAATAAACTTCCTACAAAATTGCCTTCATCTATAGCCTTTATCCATGTATCAATCATGTATGTGAGAGCAGTCTGGCAAGAATAGTGCTTTCTAAAGCCTGACTGTGTTGAATGAAGGATATCTGTTTTACTAAAGTAATCGTGAAGCTGGTTTGCAATATGTCTTTCAAATATTTTTGAGATTGTATTCAAAATGGAAATAGGCCTATAATTAGATAGCTCATCTTTTACCCCATTTTTGGCCTGGGGACTGAAAGTCCCCAAGGCCTAAGTTAGTATACCACATTTCAAACCCTGCAAGAATTTTAGCCGTGCTATGTGCGAATAACAACTGTAAACATGCGCTATGCGAAAGTAGTGCAAGACAGACCAGATCAATCTTCTGTTTGAATGCCGCATATGATAAGAACATGTTACAAATAAAAATAGTACATAAAACTTCAAACGACTGCAGGAAGGTATATAGCTTACGGACTGCATTACACATTTTTTTCTGTTTTAGAAATTAATGCGCTGTTAGCTGATTACGGAAGATAATCATATGCATATCACGGAAAAGTACGGATATTTACGGAAATTTACGAAAACGTACGAAGCTCGATATAAGAGTTTGTAGTTTGATTTTCAAATTTCCGATGTTATTTCATTGACAACTTTGTTATTTACGAACGATTACATATATATTTACCTAAAAATAAATGTCTCTAAAAAAAGATATAATTTACGTACATTCCCGAGAAGGAACTAACGTGATCAAATTCACCCGCCATTTATCGAGGACGCTGCATGTCGAGGCCCAGTGAACGGTTTCACTGATTACAACTACAAGGTAACCCAGAATCATTTTTGGTTTTCTCTGTTATACACATTGTACAGTACTGTATTTATATTTCATTGCTGGTATTGCTTTGTTTATTTCTGTTTCAAGGTCTTGTCATTGGTACACAATAATTTTCGATCCACATCATCAGATCATATCGCTTGAAGTTGTACAAAGCGCAGATCGAATTATTTGTACTGGCTTAAACATTTTATAATGTTGACTATGTGATTATTTTTCATTTAACGTACATTTCATAATAAAACAAACTTCCCTGTCACCCATATATTTGTGAATCATTCATTCTGTGTCATATATTGAATTTCGTCCTCTGCACATTTCGACCCGCGCTTTAGGTAAGATTCAACGCAGAACACGTAGGTGAAAAGTTGTTTTTCGGGGAGTTAACCTATAGCCCCCAGGCCTTCAGCGCTCAGAGCGCTTTGATTATATATTGGAATAACATAAGCCTTTTTCAATCTGTCTGGAAAAATGCCAGTTTCAATACAACAGTTTTTAATACTTGTTATTGGAATTACAATTTGGTCAGTGCATAATTTTAATATTTTAGGACCTATGCCATCTTCCCCTGTTGCTTTAGTGATACTTAACTTATCAATAATATGTTTATCGTCAAGTGGAGTTATCAATTTTAAATGAAAATATATATTTTTGAGCTTTGAGTCTAGCTGCAATTTTAAATCATTAAACGCATTTTTATTTAGAGGACACTTCGAAATAAATCTCGAAATGTTTATGAAATGTTTGTTAAAGCAATTCAAGATGTCATGCACATTCGTTAGAACTGTGTCGTCTTTGACAAGTTTAACCGGAATAGAAATTTGTTTGGGATTTTCAGTGTTTGTGACAGTTTTTATATGTTTCCATATAAACTTTGAATCTGTGTTATTTTTAATTGCTTCAATGTAGTAATTTTCCTTTGCTTTTCCAATGAGATTTGTGGTTTTATTTATCCAAAATTTATAACTGGGCCAGTCTTTTTTGTCATGATGATAATCTCGCTGTTTTCGCGCATCTTTTGTTTCGTTTGTGTACCATTCCGGCTGGTACGTGTGTTTAATACGTTTTGTTTTCATGGGAGCATGGGAGTTTAATACTGTTTTAAATATTTCATAAAACGTTTCAAGTGAGAGATTCGGATCACTTACAGTCTCAATAGTATCCAACCCGGAGTGTAAAATATGATTTCTAAAATTGTTCTCATTGAATTTTGAAAATGATCTATATTGTATTGTCGTATGCAAAGTACTACATGATTTGTACTTTTTTCTCATTTTACGTGTAAAACATATCGGATAGTGATCGCTTATGCTAATTTGAGGAACAGTGACTTCGATAACATTATCCGTTGACGTACAGTAAATGTGATCTATTATAGAAGAAATTAATTTGTAACTCTTGTTGAATATGTGACTTATTAATTTTATCTGAATTTTAGTAACATGTTTGACAATTTGGCATTTTTAAATCCGGTTTCTGGGTCATAATTTAAGTTAAGGTCACCTAAGATATAGTATTCATTGTATTTATCAGATACAGATGCAATTTGGCACTGGAACTTTTCTATCCAATCTTGTTTTGATGACGGAGGTCTGTATGTGAAAGTTACAATAAATGGCTACTTTATGAAAAACATATTTCGATGAATATTGCTTCAATTTCATCATTTTCTAAGTTGTATAATCTTGAATAAGGTATATTACTTCTCAGATAAATTAATATTCCCCCACCACCTTTATGTATCCTATCTTTTCGTTCAAATTTATATCCATCAATACAGAGTTCCGACTCACTTATATTCCTATTGAGAAATGTTTCACAAACCCCTACAATACTTAATGATTTGTTTTCAAACATAATTAATCTGATTTCATCTATTTTTGGTAGAAAATGTTGTGCATTAAGTGACATACACTTAAGGCCATAAGTTCTGCACGGTGCATTAAAAGTGAAATAAAATAGATTAACGTATCAGTTTTGCCTGTATTTTAATTTGACATGCAAATGTATTCAATTTCACACAATAATCACAAATTCATTAAAAATATTGTATGCAAATTTACCATCAAAACTAGTTTCACATTTCATTTCAAGTACACATGAACTTAATCACAGCTAATAACGGGTATGTCCACCGCTTGCATTACACACGGCTGTACATCTTCTTCTCATTGAGGAAACAAGTGTGTGCAACAATCGCCGATCCAAAGCCGCCCATTCACGCTGGAGAAAGTTCCTTAATTCCGCTACATTATGGAGATTGTTGTCAAGGAGTTTAAGCTTCAGGTACGCCCACACGTGCTCTATTGGATTCAAGTCTGGGCTCATGGCAGGCCATGGATCAATAAAGTCGATGTTATTTTGCCCCAGGAAATTTCTTGTCAGCCTCGCTGATTGGATAGGTGCATTATCTTGTTGAAGCATGAGTCCACGATTCTGCCGCATGTAAGGTACGGCAACAGGACGTAGAACTTCATTGACGAAACACCGAGCTGTAAGGCCACGTCGTGTAGTCCCAGGGTTAACGTTATCCAAGAAAACCAAACGCGTTTTCCCATGATACGTAACTCCAGCTCATACCATTGTACTTGGGCCACCAAAACGATCTCGCTCCATGACACAGGCATCGGCGAACTTCTCATTACGACGTCGGTAAACGTGCTGACGTCGGTCATTGAAATCGATCTGAAATTTGCACTCGTCGGTAAAAAGGATGTGACGCCAACGTTGTAATGGCCATCTTTGATGACGTCTGGCAAAGTCATTACGATTTCGGCGGTGCCTAGGTGTCAAACGGGCGCCGCAAAAAGGACGTCTTGCACATACTCCAACTTCATGTAGACGACGTCGAATCGTACGCGCGCTCACATGACGACGGGTTCTGCCTGGCGTGATCCTAGCAGTATGAACAGGAACTTCAAAACGTCTTCGTAGATGAGTTAAAACTATCCACCTGTCCTGCTGACGTGTTGTTTCACGAGGACGTCCTGTACGTTGACGGGCGTTAACTCTCCTGATATCGCCGTATCGTTGTCTAAGACGACGAATGGTATGTTCGTTGACTCTGAAGTGTCTTGCAAATTGCGCTACACTGATCCCACCTTGCAACTGGCCTATAGCGCGCATACGTTTCGTATTTGAGAGTTTCATTCTGACGTTAACGTCAAGTTACAATAAAAAATTGCACTAGCGAACGACGTGTCAGGTTTGATCAAAACAAAATAAGCATAACATTTCAAAATTACATTGCGAATCTACATGTTGCACATTGCACGTGAAATTCGTGCTCACCATGGCCAATCAACCGAGAAATTATCGCATACCTGAATTTTCAAACCAATAATTTGCTGATTTGCTGTATGAATCAAAATAAAACCGGTTTTAGGACAATCGGTCAAAATTTGAAAATATTATAGCACTTATAAAACCCGTGCAGAACTTTTGACCTTAGGTGTAATTTGTAAACCTTTACTTTGCAGGTTAAGCGATATTTCTTTTTAGGAAAATCCAAAGCCCTAATAAAATTATCTTTTACATTAGAGCTTGAAAAACATGCTGAAATTTTCGGGATATCATCTATAACATTATCAATATTTGTAGAATGATTTGCATTACAATCATATACAGACCGTGTAAGCTCAACATGTCTGTTTTCGTCTTTATAGTCCCTAAATGTGTGACAAGAATATAAATTCGCACATTCACACTTAATTTCGCCACACTTAACACATAAATTTGAAAGTACATTAAATCTGTTTACAGTTTCTAGAGAAGAACATGTTCTGCTCACGTTTTCCTAGTAGTCTCTGCGCTTGTTTCTTGGTGTTGAATATCGGTATGGAACGTAACAGTCTCCGGTGGTATGATTTGATCCACAAGAATTATTACAGCGGAAATGCCTTTGTCTTAAACCGGAAACAGAAAAGCCTCTTTGTCTTCTTTCAACGTTTCGGTCACCTGACCATCTTCTGTTGTAGAAATCACCAGAAGTCTTTCTGTTAGATAACGCAGAAGTCAGTGCGGTAGCTTCTGTTTGTCTGCTTCCATTATGAACTTCATAGTTGTCCTTTTCTCTGATGATTGCGCGTGACTTGTTTATTGTGCGTATCAAGCATCGTGTTCCTATATTAGACAGATGTATACCATCCCTAAGATAGTACTGCCTAACTGTTGTGCCGTCTCCATATATGAAAGGACTAGCAGTCAATGACGTTTATTGAATGTTCATTTGCAATCTTCTTAATTGCGTCATTGTATGCAATGATGTCAACATCGTCTCTTGGACACAGTAGACACAGTGTAACCTTTTTATTTAGTGAAAGAACATATTCAACCAGCCACTGTAGATTTGTCTCATGGCTTCTTGGTGAGTCATTGCCACCTACATAAATTATAATTTCTTTGGTATTTTGTAGAAGATTAAACCGTTGCAATCGATCTTTTATGTCACATTCTGTTGCACCACGATTTGTATCGATGGCCACATCAGTTTTGAGTCCTCTCATGTTAATTCCCTTCAGTGTTGAATCCCCAATCAACAGAATCTCTTTATTAGAAACTTGAGATCTGGAAATGCTCACTTGGTCAACGTTTGAGTTTTGATCCGATACGGGTACTTCCTGTGATGTTTCATTTCATGTCACATGCATCACCGATGATGCAGTTTGCTCAGCTGTTTCAGGGATACTAGCTGCCTCAATTTCCGGGGAAGTAGGTTTTTGTCGATTTGTTCGGTTATAGTCGTTTTTGCCGATTTTCACTTCTTTAAGATAATCATATACTGACTGTATTTTCTTAAGCACATTTTCTGCGGAAAGATGAAGATTTGTGCTAACTCGCTCTGCGCTTTGCGATAATGCTTCTAAACGTTCTGCGGTCTGTGAACCAACAAGTGATGCATGTCTTTTAATGCTGACCTTGACCTTTGAAGTACTGACCTCAATACAGGTAGGAATGTTTTACTAGTCATGACAAACCTGCATTCCAAGTTTGAGTATCATCTCTTTCTATAGGCAGTATTGTTTTATGTTATGTAGTGACACCGCCCTGCTCAGACCCACACAGCAAAGTCGGAGTGAGTTTACTGGAGTATCACCACTGTATTTAAGGTCATTATTGTAACGAAACTTAATTTCAAGGAAAGGAAGGAAATAATATAATTATGAAAATTTAGAAAGTGCTTTATCAGCAAGGCTGTCATGGATAACAGTGAATATCTCACAAAACTTGAAAACCTGCTGCTGTGGGAGTCATTTCTTGAGTTTTGAGACAAAAGTAGATCTGGTTTCCCAAATTGCTCGGTGTACAATTTATTAGACTTTATATGACATCTGGTTATATGAAACTGCAGGAACCCATCACAAGACATTATCTGTAACCCTTGACATACATTGTTATTAGAATTTTACGATATCATTAACCTGCTGATAAGAAATTCTTGGGTAAATAGAAAACTTTAGACACATTTGTAGGATAAAGTTATATCCATTCATATGAAATAAGAAGCGTCACAACTAAGAATGTGTACATTGATATGTTTTCTGTGCCAGGCTTGTTTGCGCCATTTACACAGCTCCGATGGGACGTGTCACGCTTGTTCCGGCAGTGCATATCCGCTTTTCCGTCAAGATAGAAGATACTGTATTTTGTTCCATTGACGGGGCCAGGTTTCACTTCGAATTCGTAGGTAGATTTGATAATCACTTTCCCCTCACCACTAATGTGTGAATATTGTTCAACCGATACACCGTATACATTGTCTATGACAAAGAGAAAGCCTTCAGGACAAGAGAATACTTTAACGGCAATTGCTTTATTTGTAGTTGTGCTGGTTATCTGATTGAAACTATATTCCTGTCCTGCAACCGGTGTTTCATCTAATGTTTTACATCCCCGATACACCGTTTTATGAATATTAGGTCCAAAGTATATCGAGACCTCTGTTAATTAAGTCAGACGAATTCATTTTTTGTCTTGCAATGTATATCTCGTTGTTGTAACTTTTCAGATCTTTAAACAGTGTCTTAAAAGACTGTAGGTGGCGCGGTGGTCGAGTGGTATACGATCTGAACTAACAATCCGGACGTTTGGAATCCTGGCCTCTTTTCATTGTTTCCCACCCATCTAGAGATGAATTGGTTAGAAACCCAGAGGTAGTCTCGAGTGTATCGGTGCTAAAAGAACCAATGTTTTTTGTACCGGGATTCCCGTGTATCTGCATCTGTTTCTTCAACCTGTGCCTGTCAGGAGTCTAGGCAGTTTAACCTGAGGAGAAATTCTTGGGTCGGTCGGGACTATAAACAATAAATAATAAAAGAAGATTTCAAATGTATGTTGTGGTGCATAGAGTCGTCATCGTGCTTCTCTGATAAAGTTAAATGTACGATACAGTTTATGGCATGACCCTTGTCAGTTTGTCTGTTTCACTGCTTGATATTTTAGCCTAGAAACGGTAAAATATTTTACGTTTTACAAAAAGGATATTTATATTGATTGTCCTGAAAAAAACGCCGATGATTTAATAGCTACATGCGGATTCCTAACTGATCTCAAAGCCCGGTGTTGGTTTTCTTATGTTGGTGAATGTCGAATCTCAATTTGACGATCAAATTAGAAAAAAAGACAAAGCGTTAAAAGAAACTAAAATAAATACCAGCTTTCACTGACTCTGCACAACAAAAAAGACACAGAAACACCACTGCAATGTTAAACATCCTCTAATTTGCAGAAACCAATTTTAAATAATAATTTCTTTCCTTTTTTTTATTTTGTACTTTAAAAAGTGCTTTAAAATAAAGTCTTTGTTCTACATATTATGTTTTATCAGCGCGTAGCAGTCGCCATTTCTACTATTTTATGGTTAACTAATCAGCCAAAGGTACATTTTACTTCTGTAATTGTACAACCAATGCATAGGGACTAAAATTTATCGGGATTATATGTAAGATCCCTGAATCTACAGATCATTGAAATCGTAAAATACAGCTGTAAATGCATAAAGGCTACAAGGGTTACTCAATCGCTATACAATATATATTACCTCATTTGACTATCATCATCATACAGGTAAATGGAGCACTATTTTGTATTCCCTTTGAACGCCTGTAACGAAATAAACCGTATACGCGTGTTAAGACAGGTTTGGCCTTCCATAGAAGTGACAGTTACCGTAAGGAACACGTTTTGTCTGTTTTTCTGAATTTAAAGGCTATGCCGACAGCTCCTGAATGTTGAAAACTCAGACGTCCGAGGCAAATGCTGACACTTTAAGACGACCTTGAAAATGACCTTGGACACAATTTTACCAGCTTTGAAAATTTTCATTTTACCAACGTTCGCGTACAGGCCCCTGTGGGATAGTGTTTTGAGCGCGTGCAAATATTTTTTCACAGACATAAAGCAGACATGTCGTACTCAAACCTAGGTATATTGACATCTTATGAGAACGCTTGAAATTGACCTCTCGTTAGCAAAAAAAGACAAAACAAAAACAGTCCATGCGAAGGTTAGCAGACAGGGTGACCCCTGCGCGTGACCTCTGTAGGTGGGCCAATGGAAATTTTACTTTCATGTTACAGCTCAATCTATTTGCTGACGTATACAACACGCGCAGTAAACCGAAAGTAGCCATAACGTGATGTACAGTGTTTACAAAAACACATGCATGTCTGTCGAGTGTGTAACAAAATATGCCGGTGTGCAAAGGATATGCGCAGCCATACCAAAAACTTAACTAAACTCCCACGAGTGTGTACAACATTATATAACAATTGTGTGCCTACGAAGTCCTTAGATAAAGACCTTTTGCTGACATAGATCGCCAGAAAAAAACCAATATAATAAAGTAAAACCAAACATTGCACATTTTCACACAGGTAAACCCCAGCGGGAGTGGCTTGATAGAGCGGGAGCGGGTGATGGTACTTTGAAAGTGTTTGTAAAAGGGTTTAGTTTTTCAAGTTTTGTTGAACCTCTCATATGAATGTACCTCTATTTTTTACAGCGTTAATGGCGGTGCTCAGTACGATTATTTTGTCGCCGGGCAAACTTCGTTTTTGCGTAAGTCATTTTTCTGAATTGTATTCAAAGATGGATACCCCAAAGAAAGTCCTACTGTTTTGCACTTTGTATACATGTATGCATGTCCATTTAATTCATTATTTTCATGCCCAATACCGTCTGCCTATTAGTAAAACAGATGTCTTAGTTTCTGCAAAGCTCTGCAAAACAAATCTACGGCGAACAAAATCAGTCTCCATATAGAGACATTTCCGTAGAAAAGAGAAATATGATAGGTTGCACACCGTAAGTGAATATGATAGTCACTACAGACACACGTAATCGTTACAGTATAACATTCACTCAAAGAACTGTCCGTATTCCTGTGCATGCATGACAGAAATGTTTGTACTCTTTCAAAAATATAACAAATCAGGACCACTTGCCATTATTTTGTTCACTCGTCATTTCTTTGTTTACTTGCCATTTCTTTTGAATAGCCTCTTGAGTGACACAATGTGACTGAATTCGCAACGCATAGTTTTATCGATCAGTATTTTTTCAAATTTATTAAGTAGCCAATGGCCATGACGCTTGTCCGGTCTAATCTTTGAGGTGCTAGGATAACATTTTGTCGAACAAGAACAGTATACCCGGACACATCCTGTTAGAACCTTAAATGCATGCGTCCTTTGAATTTGCAAAACGGCATGCCATTATCGGGTCATGTGGTTTAGGATAGCACTGTCACACCTCGAGGATTCTGTTCCCTGAGCATCTACGATTTAGTTCAGTAATCAAACCATTCATTCAACATGTCCGCCTCCGTGGTCGAGTAGTTAGAGTCGTTGACTTGAAATCACTGTAAATGGGTTCGCGCTCTGCTACCGACCATGCACCTTTATGTGAGAAAGTTGTACATGTACTCTAGTGAATAAATTTAAAAAGCAAATATCATTTACATCAAACATGCAATGTATACTTCAGATATACATTTAAAACACATTATTGATCCTTTTAGAATGAAATAACGTAAAAACATGCACATTGGGAAAAACACAGTATCCAGTTTAAGGTAGTTCGCGCTGTTCCCCGGCCAAAATAAAATTTCATCAGATTGACCTGAAACTTGGAGGGATTACACCTGAAGTAACGACCGTTACGGAATCACACCTTTTTTAATTTTGACGTCGGCTACCTAGCAACAGAACCTCCACCGTTCATCAATCCTCAGGCTCCGAAAGCAGTGTCAGATGTGCGGTTAAATAAAAACTTTATTTTGAATTCTTTAATGCATTAATATTTCTAAATCTATCATTTTTTTAACAAAATCGTATAAAAGATTTTTTAAACAAATCTTTTATGTGTTCAAACTTACTGGAACCTAGTAGGCTATAGGCTCAAAGCACTATTTCTTTCCACTTCATTACGCGTATGTCATGCGACGGGCTTACGGACACCTAAAGATGAACCAAATTCTTCAAAATTTAAGAAAGGGAAGGATGATAGTATGATAGCAATACTTTGTGTGTGCTTGGTTATATTGTCAAAAGCATTTTGAAAAATAAGCTTATGTATGAGATGGACATCTGCCGCAAGTTGCACGGAAATTCACATACATTATTTGAATCTTTCCATTCAATTTCAAACATTCATGACAAAAGGGCCAGCGTTTACACTTGCGAGGTGAAGTTCATATGTGAGAGCCTTCTTAATATAAAACACTACAAACACTGTATTGTGCAAATGTCATTTTATTTTACATGACGAAAATTGGATATTAAAAAGTAAACAACTTTTGACATAACACAAATCATAAAATCAAAGATCACCACATAGGTGGGTAATATAAACCGCCATAAGCAACATGTGATGCGTGCACACCTGAATTAAATGTCATGATATTTGATCCGTTAGAATGCTATTGACCTTGAATAGGCGCGGTTCGGATATAGGTTGATGGGATAAACATTCCACTAAAGATCAGTGATATTCTCTCAAAGGATTGAATCTCTTTGTTTACTTGCCACTACTTTGGAATACCCTCTTGAATGATACAATGGCAGTAGCCATCGAGTGTGGTGCAATACATAACCTTGTGTAATTGACAACAATTGTGTGAAGTTGTTTTATAACTGTTCCATGGGTGCAGAAGTTATAGCACGGACACGAACTATGGCTGAATCGCCCTATCTAAAGGGGGTTGGGCCCAAAATGCGACCTTCACCCTGGATGTTTACCTTTTTGTGAATGGAAACCATGCTTGTAGAAGAACCAGTCAGAACAAGTATTGCGATATAGTAATATGTTAGAAGTTGTAAGTACAAAGTGTGCCTTGACATTGCAGGGATTCCCCTAGACACCGTTGTGAAATGTGCAGCAACTATGTCTGGCTAATTGGAAATTGGGCTATGCATGTAGAAGTTACAGCACGGACTCGAAATAACGAACTGACTGAGGGACAGACAGATTACGCAAACCTAATGTTCCTAAACCCGTCCATGGCCGACAAGGAACTAAACATGACTATACATGTATTGCATTGAGCCGCTCTTTAACTCAATTTTCTCTCAAGATATGAAATTCCAGAGGGTTTGAAGGTGTCCTGGAACTGCAAGGGAACTCAGGAAAAGGGCCAACATGTCCCTAACCTTTCATACATGGACAAAACTGATAATGTCATTTAGATATATGGTTATTTTATTGACTATATCTCTTGGGTATATGAATAAGTCAACAAAAACTGACGATTTATAAAACGATGAAACATGCAAAGTACACTAAATCGACAGTATCAACTTGCACAGGGTGAAAACAACGTGAAACATTACCGGTACTCGAATTCGTGACTGTTCGCTTAAAGTAGAGGGCTCTACCAACTGAGCTACCAGGCCACCTTTATATATTTTAACAGTCATTCGCACACAGACTTGTTTTAAATGAACGCATGTACAACAAAATAAGCTAGAATTGTCGATGCCACGCCATCTCGTATCCCCGCGCCGTACTAGCTCTGGACAAGGAAATAACTTCACTTCTCAATGTCACGATGACCTTGCCCTTTGACCTACTGACCTCAATATAGGCATGGATGTTCTACTAGTTAACCAACATGCATACCTAGTTTGAATGTCACATGCCCAAGTCTTCACTTTTTATAGGCAGTATTGTATACGTTGTATTGAAATGGACATGACCCCGCCCTGTCCCAACCCATACAGCTGAAAGGAGGTCTCTGCTGAAAATCAAAATAACTAGAAATTTTATTGACCTGAGACTAACATATTGCTAAATAATTACTGGAAAATAATAATGAGTCGATAACTTATCTTTTTCGCAGTATTAATCTTCGCTATCAAATCAAGATGCTAAATGTAGAATTAGTTAGAATTTTGGTATTGTAAACTTTTATATATGTGGTGTACCTTTCAGAATAGGTAAAAATTGTCCATCTTTTCTAATGTAATATGTCATACGGCGAAACTCATCACATTATCCCCTCCGCGGGGATAATGATAGAACAAAAAGTAAGAATATAACGTATATACCGCTATACAACCGATTTTACATAACTCGGCCTGGTTGAACTCAGACACCCTCACAGTTTGGTAGTCGACTACGATAAAATGTCAAATCTGACGCTCTAATATATTGATCGTATTTTTATTATAACACTTTTTTAAGATGTATTAATACCAAAATAAATGGTTATTGTTTGACCTTTTTAGAAATAATTAATACAAAATACTTAGCGGTATCTTAAAAAAATTTCAAGAGGTAAACCACAGATATATACGAACATTTTGACTTCTTAAGATTCTGACATAAATGAAACTTAAATTCTACACTGGGATATAAGGACCCATGTACAAATTAATGTATAATGCGACACGCCAATTATTTTAGCGTGATGACTTGAAATTCAATATGTGGCAAAAGTAGACCTTTAAAATTTTTTACTATATATACTAGTGACGTATACATTTTTATTCATTATCGATCGTGATGACAGTTGAGTAACCCGCCTCATCATCTATTTATGACATATATGCAACACTTGGACTCAAACAGTAACACTTAAGTAAATGTAAAACTCGGGTCCAAGGTGTTTATGCATGTTCAGAAATGTTCTGAAGAGCGCTTTCGTTCACTCTCGGATATGGCATAAACTCGAGATAGTTTTAACCAATCGCTGTTGCTGTTTGTTTTATTTTTACTTGAAACCCGCAGAATTATAACTTTCATTTTCTGGTTTAGAAGTTTTGCAAGCGGCAGGAGTTGAAAATAATAAAAGAACAAATCGGATATTAAAGGCATATCTAAAGTTCAACTTAAATTATATTTAAACGGATCTCCTAGCATGTACATGTTTTGAATTTTTAGTAAGCTCTAACAAATACGCTTAAAGTTATTCTGAGTTAAAATTGTATATTTGACTGATAGTAAACACGTGGTTTATTTAGTCTCTGACATATCTTAGGGTCATTTTATCGTCGTGACTCTGATCTCTTGAAACACGACAAAATAATAACAGGTTTGAGGTATTTGCTACAACCTAAATATAACACTCCTACACATACTACTTAAAAGCAGACAGCCTCTTTCCTTTTCATGCCGTGTAATTTTGCTGCTTTAGCAGCAATATTTTTCTATGTCAGAGGTTTTGCGGTACAACGTGACAGATGATAGATAGATAACATTGCATTGATTATGTAGTTTCGGTAGATGAGTCACAATTATATTCGGTTTTCCAAATATTTGCATAACATTCAAGAGTTTGACAGTCGAACAAGTTGTAAAATGACGTGCCTCTATCATAGGATTGATTGTGAAACTAAAACCAGGAAGAAAATAAAATAGTTTTATGATGAAACACCGTTAGGCTTTTGTCGAATTTTATTTAAGATCATGACTTCACTTAAACGTATATTTTTCAAAACCATTCATACATGTACTTGGATGAATACCATTGTACGCAATGTTTTTAATTTGTTACTAGGAGACGTACGGACAAACAGGCGAAGACCACTTCCGTTTATCAAAACGGCGGGGATTACTTCAGTACCGTCAACATCTGTGTCAATCTCGTTTAATGTATTCAGATATAAGTACTTTGTAATTACAGTAATTTCCCCAAAAATACAAAAGCGTAATGTTTATATGTCTCAAAATGCATGTCTTTAGAATTTTGCATCTTAGTACACGTACTCTCAAATCCATCTTTTTTAAAGAATTTATTTTGCATCAGATAAATGAAGATTTCAACTACTGTGGGTGGCGCGGTGGTCGTGTGGTTTACGTTCTGGACTACCAATAGGGAGATCCCCGTTTTGAATCCCAGCCGGGCCCTAGAAATTGCAGTCACGTTTTTCAGTATTTCCTAGCCATCTATATATGAACTGATTAGAAACCCAGCGGTAGCCTTGTGTGTATCAGTGCTTTGCATTGGACCAAGGGTTTATTCGTTATTAGCTAGGGTCTAGTAACCAGATTGCCTTGGATCTACATCTGTCTGTTCAACCTGTGCTGCTCAGGGGTCTTGGCAGTTTCATCTGAGGAGAAATCCTAGGGTCGACCAGAACTATAAACAATGAATAATAAAAGATTTAAAAAATATTTTGTGTGATATTGAGTCATTATCGTACGTCTCTGTTAAAAAGACATATATATGTATACAGTATGTGGCTTTATCAGTCTGTCCGTCTGACTGTTTGATTTATGAGCCAAAACACGGTAAAACTGTTGCGGTTTGATAACACGAAAATTTATGTTGATTGTCCTGAAAAGAACGATAATGCGCATGGCAAGGAGTCAAATTCGCTCTGGTCTCTGGTCTTTGTGAAAATTACAGTGCGACATTACCGTACCAAATATTGTATTTATTTTGGATCTCAGGTTTAACATACCGTACTTGTCTGATAATATTAGGAATATGTTTTGTTTGCTAATAATTTTACATTTGTTTTTAGCTCACCCGGCACAAAAATATGGCACTGTGTCCGTCGTGCGGTGTGCGGCATCAACATTTTTGCTTCAAATGACATCACCTCTGAAACCTCTTGGCCATTTGTGTTCAAACTTCTTAGCAAACTTCCTTGCATGGTCCTCTATCAGATGCAGAACTCTGGTTTTCAAAATATCTAGAAACTGTTGGTCAGCGTTCAAAAGAATTTTACAGAAATGTACCTTGGGTTACCCTTTGCCAAATTCCTTCAAGTCACCCTGGTACGTTAAAAAGGTGGAGCTAGTTTTCATTAAATCGCTATATGGAAAATTTTGAAAATCTTCTTCTCTGAAACTAGTGGCCTGATGTCAAAATAATTTCATAGAAATGTTCCTTGTTTTACCATCTAGAGAGTCAGCCAGAGAGTAGGGTTAGTTTTACTAATACAGTTACAGTGGACCACTGCGACTGTATTAGAAAAACTGGAATCTTTGAAAAATCTTTTGGTCGGAAACCGCAGGCCTTGTTTAGAGTCATTTCACACAAGTGTCCCTTGGACGACTCTCAAACACGATGGCTTCTAGAGGATTGAGACAGTTTACCATTTACTTGGACGACTCTCAAACATGATGGCTTCCAGAGGATTGAGACAGTTTACCATTTACTGGCTATGGTGGAATATGGTGTTATTTTGTTTTCATTTTGTGTCATATGTTTACAGAGGAGTGATCTTTATTTTCATACTCCAATGTTGTTGTTGTTGGTGTTTTGAAATTATCATCATACTTTGAGATTAATACAAAGTGATTCATGTGAAGAGAAGTTTTTTCTCACAAATTCAATTAGAGCTATGAATTAACTTGTTAACGAGTATATATTGAATTAAATAAGGTTAACGGCTTGTAGTCAAAGTTATTTCTATAGTTTTCTTTTTATAAAATGAGTATACAATTTTGTTATATGATGACTAATCAGACTGTCAGTGCATCATGACAATGAGGTTAGAACCTTTTCTTTTTCTTCCCAAAAACTTTGTTTGTGTGCAACTCATGCTCATTACCTTTTAGCTCACCTGTGAACAAAGTGTTGAAAGCGAGTTATTCGGACATGAAAACTAGAAACATGTTTTATACAAGAAAATAGTCTCACCTTAAAGGTCAAGGCTAATGCTTGATCGTATTTTGAATAAACTTTGTTTTGTAAAATTGACTCAAAAGCCTAAGTGGGAGCATTTCTAGTTTTTAAAAACTGTCTAGTTTCTGTTAGGTTTTATTGTTAGGGTAACATTAAAGAAACACGTTTTTTCCTTTGCATATTTTGCAGCAATTGCTCACAATTTAGAATACTTCTGTGAGGTCATATGCTTGGTCTTTAGGCAAAGCTCTATTATCCTGTCATGGTTATCCGAGATATGTGCCTTTTTAACACGTTTTGCTTTTCTGACACAGTACTTTAAAATTGTAACTTCTATTTCAAATTTCAAGCAATTAAGAACCACTGTAAGCCAGGTTTGTGACTCTGTCTATTAACAATGGATGAATAATTGTGTGTGCTCTCTATAAAATGCTGTTGTTAAAACATTTAATGTTATTTAGTAGTTTGTCAAAATATACCTTAATGGATCCGATATGTGTTTGCCCATAATGGTCCGATATATGTTTGTCCATAATGATCAGATGTGTGTTTGTCCATGATGGTCCGATATGTGTCTGCCCATAATGGCCCGATGTTTGTTTGTCCATAAAGGTCCGATATGTGTTTGCCCTTAATGGTCAGATATGTGTTTGCCCATAATGGCCTGATGTGTGTTTGCCCATAATTGTCCGATATCTGTTTGCCCATAATGGTCCGATATATGTTTGCCCATAATGTGTTTGCCCCTAATTGTTCAATAACTGTTTGCCAATAATAGTCTTATGTGTGTTTGTCCATAATGGTCCGATATATGTTTGCCCATAATGGTTCGATATCTGTTTGCCCATAATGGTCCAAAAAATTATGTTTGCCTATAATGACCCGATATGTGTTTGCCAAAAATGGTCTGATGTGTGTTTGCAAATAATGGTCTGATGTGTGTTTGCCCCTAATTGTTCAATAACTGTTTGCCAATAATAGTCTTATGTGTGTTTGCCCATAATGGTCCGATATATGTTTGCCCATAATGGACCGATATCTGTATGCCCATAATGGTCCAAAAAATTATGTTTGCCTATTATGGCCCGATATGTGTTTGCCAAAAATGGTCTGATGTGTGTTTGCCAAAAATGGTCTGATGTGTGTTTGCAAATAATGGTCAGAAGTGTTTTGCCTTTAATGGTCCGATATATGTTTCCACATAAAGAGCAAATGTGTGTTTGTCCATGATGGTCCGATATGTGTCTGCCCATAATGGTCCGACATCTGTTTGTCCCTTATAGTCCAATGTGTTTTTGCCCATAATGGTCCGATTTGTGTTTGCTCATAATGGTGCGACATGTGTTTGCAAATAATGGTCCGATATGTGTCTGCCCATAATGGCCCGATGTGTGTTTGTCCATAAAGGTCCGATATGTGTTTGCCCTTAATGGTCAGATATGTGTTTGCCCATAATGGCCTGATGTGTGTTTGCCCATAATTGTCCGATATCTGTTTGCCCATAATGGTCCGATGTGTGTTTGCCCATAATGGTCTGATGTGTGTTTGCCCCTAATTGTTCAATAACTGTTTGCCAATAATAGTCTTATGTGTGTTTGCCTATAATGGTCCGATATATGTTTGCCCATAATGGTCCGATATCTGTTTGCCCATAATGGTCCAAAAAATTATGTTTGCCTATAATGGCCCGATATGTGTTTGCCAAAAATGGTCTGATGTGTGTTTGTAAATAATGGTCAGATGTGTGTTTGCCCGTAATTGTTCAATAACTGTTTGCCAATAATAGTCTTATGTTTGTTTGCCCATAATGGTTCGATATATGTTTGCCCATAATGGTCCGATATCTGTTTGCCCATAATGGTCCAAAAAATTGTGTTTGCCTATAATGGCCCGATATGTGTTTGCCAAAAATGGTCTGATGTGTGTTTGCCAAAAATGGTCTGATGTGTGTTTGAAAATAATGGTCAGAAGTGTGTTTGCCTTTAATGGTCCGATATATGTTTCCCCATAATGAACAGATGTGTGTTTGTCCATGATGGTCCGATATGTGTCTGCCCATAATGGTCCGACATCTGTTTGCCCCTTATAGTCCAATGTGTTTTTGCCCATAATGGTCCGATATGTGTTTGCTCATAATGGTGCGACATGTGTTTGCAAATAATGGTCCGATGTGTGTTTGCCCATAATGGTCCAATGTGTGTTTGCCCATAATTGTCCGATATCTGTATGCCCCTAAAGATCCAATATCTGTTTGATCATAATGATCTGATGTGTGTTTGTCCATGATGATCCGATATGTGTTTGACTATAATGGTCCGATGTGTGTTTGCCCATAATGGTCCGATGTCTGCCCATAATGGTCCGATATTCATTTGCCTATAATGCATAATATATTTTGCTAGTTGGGGTCGATATGCAAGGTCTTTCATCGTTTGTATTGTCGTAGGAGTTAGGAGGCCAACCCATGTAAAAGCATACAGGGGGAGGAGCAACATCTACTTCTCTCTGGATAAATATATTCGATTGTAGTGCTTACTTTTTTTGATCGGACCATTGGACGTATCACGGTATACCACTTGTTGTCTGTCCGTCCATACATACCCAGTAAACGTTGAAGATGCGGGGTTATAATTGTATTGTTAAAGAGATCAAAGAAATATCACATGGATATCATCCCAACGTCTGTTTTTAAACACACCCATTAGACCGCCAGGGAACTAAAATGGCTAGATTTCATCGAGTTGCTCTAAAACTTATTTTTCTCTTAAAATATTACATTTCAGGTATCCTGGAACTGCCACGGAACTCAGGAAAGCAATAAAATGTTATCATGTCCCTGATTTTTCCAAACTGGACAACACTGATTATGGCGTTTGAATATGTGATATTTTATTTACTATAATCATTGGATAAGACGGAAAAGCACAAGAGACTTATTAGCGTAAAAAGTGGCAACTAAACAAGCAATGTACGCTACATGTATATGTATAAATCAACAACAAAACTGACGACGGCTCTACCAACTGAGCTCCAAGGTCGGCATTATACATTTTCACAGTCATACACACAAACCCTTTTTTTTATTAACGCAAGGACAACAAAGTAGATGATATAATAAAAAGCAAAAATATAACGTTTACACGATCGATTTTACAAATTTCGGACTGGATGAACTCAGACACCCTCACCGTTTGGTAATTAGCAGTCAGATCATACTCTGCAGCGTCCACTCTTTTCATGCATTTAGCATTTATAACAGCAAAATCGGAGTGAATACCAGACTGCTAATTTACTCGAGTATCACCACAGTATTAAAGGTCATTAAACTTACGAAAACAATATTCCAGTTATTATCGGTTAAATCAGCGTTTAAAATATGTTGCGATACCGTAAACTATTCAACACTCTATGTAAAGTTGTTGTTGTGCAATAAATGGGTGGATAGCGATTTTTACAGAAGGCCTCTATGTTGATTATTTGAGGTAAAATGAGGCATTTTTCTATAGATGTTGTTCTTTAAAAATATATTTAATTATTTTTGCGTATGTAGGGAGTACCCCTTTAATTTCACGGAAAGGAAGGAAATAATATCTACTAAAGGGAAAAAGAAACGCAGTGTTAATCGCTGAATGTTTTAGACATTATTTAAAATAGTATAAAGATCTATCTTTCGAAAGCAAACTTCTGAATGACCCCTCTGAACCTCTGTTAGCCGTAAAGAAATGACAGTTCAATATAAACAAAGGAATGTGTATCCGTGATGAGAATAGGAATAATGCAATTAGTTACTCTGTGTTTCTTTTTCTTTCAGTATATGATAGACCCGTCTAAGGCCGTCTTCTATTTTCCACAGGAGTTAAACGACTTTGTTACATACGGGTATAACTACATGTAACTATGCGTTGTTAAAATAATGTTGGCATAATACCAGAGACATAGATATTTCTATAGAAAACAAATATCCGATACAACTATGAAATTTAACTGACATTCACAATTATATCCACTCATACGAAATAAGAATCGTCACAACCAAGAATGTGTACATTGGTATGTTTTCTGCGCCAGGCTTGTTTGCGCCATTTGCACACGTCCGATGGGACGTATCACGCTTTTCCCGGCAACTCAAATCGGATTGTCCATCAAGATAGTAGACGCTGTAATTTTTTTCTTTGATAGGGCCTGATTTCACTTTGAATACATTTGTAGATTTGATAATCACTTCGCTCTCACCACTGATAGCCGAATATTTTTCAACCGATACACCGTATACATTTTCTATGTCAAAGAGGAAGCCATCTGGACAAGAGAATTTTTTAACGGCGGTTGCTTTAACTGTAGTTGTACTGGTTATCTGATGGAAACTATATTTACTGCCTGCAACCGGTTCTTTATCTAACTTTGAACATCCCCGATATACCTTGTCATGTTTCGTAGGTCTAAGTATGCCAAGACCTCTGTTAATTAAATCGCCTGCTCTTCTCCATATGTTGGTACTTTTGTCTGGGTATTCTGTTCGCATTTGATAATTCAGTATTAAATAGAAGGTACTATCTTGTGTATAAATATTTATAATACCAATAGCGTACTTCTGGTCAGATGTTACACTTTTAAATGATTTCATTTTCGCTCTTGCAGTGTCTACATTGCTCTTGTAATTTGTCAGATCATTAAACAGTCTCTCAACCTCTGTCGCATAGTCGTCATCCACCGAATCTGTAAGAATTGAGGAGTGAGTAAGCAGGCATACGTATAACTCTATTAATTAACATGTAAACAGACGATAACAGACACAAAAATGATTATGTAGTTACATATCATTTTATTAGAATTATAAACAAATTAAGTGCAATAGAGCGTTAGCGACCACAGCAATTAATTTGTTTTAATTCTAATATCTGATCCATTTAATCCCCCCATTTTTGGTGGCCCATGGCATGTTTTACATAAATAGCCAGCCCTGTGATGCAGATAATTTACAGTTTAAAAAGTATTCCGGATGTTTTTTTTTCAATATCACATGTATGTTCCTACAGTTTTAATTCTTTTGAAAACTGTTGAAACATAACATTATAACGGGTCGAAAGGCATTGTTTGAGTGGCGGTTTTCGAACTGTTATTTCATTGTACAAAACAATACTTTTCAACAGTTAAATATTTGTTTGCATGTCAATAGTTTAAACACTTTTTATTAACTCAATGCATTTACAAAATGATAAATACGTACAGGATAGAGTAAAATATAATAAAACATATGTAGGGTTGTCAAGTTTTAACAGACTTTCACATAAATAGACCAGAAATTCTGCATTGATTTTGTAGTTTCGGTAGATGAACCGTAAATTATATGGAGCTGAACGAGGACAAATATCGGTGATATACACTGGACGCGTAAAATAACCAAGGTTCTTTTCGAAAAGAGCTACGGTCTGGTACCCGGAGTCACTTGTTTCTGCATCTGTCTCTTTAACCTGCTCCTGTCAGGAGGCTTGGCAGTTTCACCTAAGAAGAAATCTTAGGGATAAATGGTCAGGATTATAAACAGTAAATAATAAAAGTAGATTTAACGTATATGTTGTTGGACATTGAGTCGTTATCGTGCTTCTATGTTCAAATGATGTACTGACCGGCAAAACAAACGCACCTTTACAAGTTAACTTGAAAACTATTATAGCCGGTGCATTATCAAATGGATTCTCATGGAACAGACATACATGTAGAAGAAATAATGATTGTCTCTGAATTAATTATCAAATGGTAGACAGTAGGGGAGACTTAAAATCAAGTTTTGATAAGAAAATATACACTTTTCTGTAAAAAAAAAAAGAAAATGAATAATGTTGCGATTCTTTTGCCTTTGAGTTATGTATACAGTCTGTTGCCTTGTCAATCAGTCTGTTTGAGCTAAGAAACGGTAAAACTTTTTCCATTTGATAACAAGGAGATTTATGATGACTGTCCTGAAAAAAACAATGATTCGCATGGTCAGGCATCTGGTTCAATTGCAGAATTCACATTGGTCTAAAAGCTCAGTATTGGTTTCCGTATGTCGTTGAATGTCAAATTTCAATTTTGACGATCAAATTAGAAAAGACGAAAACGTAACGTAAAAATAAACTAAAATATATACCAGCTTTGACTGACTCTGTACAGCACAAAAGAATACACAGAAACACCACTGCAAGGTTAAACATCCTCCAATCTGCGGTAACCGATTTAAATTAATAATTTCTTTTTTATATATGTTTTTACATTAAAACGCGCTTTAAGACAGCGGCTTTGTTTGAAATGTAATGTTTTATCAGCGCGTTAAAACCGCCAACTGCACTACTTTATGGCGTAGTAATCAGCCAAATGTACATTTTATGTCACATTTAATATAACACACATTTGGGTACTATTTTGTGAATGCGCAGTCATACCAAAATATTAACAAAACACCCAAAAGAGCGTTCATCATTTTGCATTGAGAGTAATTATGACAGTTGCGTGCATAGGAAGTCATTAAATAAAGACTTTTGTTGATAGAGATCGCCAGATGACAAAAATAGCCCATGTAATAAGGTAAAACTTTCAAAAAGAGCGGGACCGGCTTGATAAAACGGGAGCCAGTTTAGGGTTTCAAGATTTAATTGGTAAACTGTAATATGATTTGCTTGATAGGGCGGTAAATTGAAGGTTTAGGGGTTCACGATTTACTTGATATATCGTTATATGTTCAGAAATAACCAATCAGCAGTTTTATGCTGCTTTTATTAATAAAATCGATCGTTTTTGTAGATAAAAATTTGGATGTGACAAGGTATAAAAAGGTATAATTATGTTAACAAGATCATGGTATAAAAGCAAATAACATGTATACGCTAACCGGATATAGCGATGCGAAAAACGACCGCAAATCACAGGGAACTAAAAACGTCTAGACATGTATTTCACTGAGCTGCTCTGTAACTCAATTTCCTCTCAAAATATAACATTCCAAAGGATTTAAAGGTGTCCTGAAACTGCAAAGGAACTAAGGAAAGCGATAATGGGCCAACACGTCCCTGACCTTTCCTACACTGACAAAACTGATGATGTCATTTAAATATATTATTATTTTATTTACTTCATCTCTTGGGTAAGATGGAAAAGCGACAACTAAACAAACATTGACCGACCGACCGACCGACATCTGCAAATCAATATACCCCTCTTCTTTGAAGGGGGCATAATAAGAATCCTTAAAGTATTGTGCACTGGCAGGAGTTGATAGCAATAGTGTGGCAAAGTTTCATGTCCCTGTTGCAAACAGTATTAAACAGTTAAACCGAGTGAATACCAGACTGCTAATTTACTGGAGTATTGCTACTGTATTTAAGGTCATTAATGAAATGAAACTTTATTTCACGGAAAGGAATTTGAGGAAATAGTATATGATCAACTCGGATGTGTTAACTTAAGTGTCCTTACTTCTTCTATTATCGACATGCAGGTATAAATAAGCGTTGTTTTAAGATAAATCGGCATAATACTATGAAACTGAACTAATATTCACAGTTATAACCGCTGATACCAAATAAGAATAGTCACAACCAAGAATGTGTACATTGATATGTTTTCTGCGCCAGGTTTGTTTACACCACTTGCATCCTGCTTATTGGTTGCATTGTTCATATCCGGCTTACTGGTTACACTGTTCATATCCGGCTTACTGGTTACACTGTTCATATCCGGCTTACTGGTTACACTGTTCATATCCGGCTTACTGGTTACACTGTTCATATCCGGCTTACTGGTTACACTGTTCACATCCAATTTACTGGTTACATTGTTCTCATCCGGTTGTCCGTCAAGATATAAGACACTGTAATCTGCTTCTTGGACGTTGCCTGATTTCAGTTTGAATATGTTGGTGGATTTGATAATCACTTCTATCTCTTTAGAACCGAAGTATACATTGTCTATGACAAAGAGCTTGCCTTTCGAACAAGCGATGGGTTTAAAGGTATATAATAAGATTATGGCCATGTAACAGATTTGTTTGAAACTTTAACATCTAAACATTTACACTCATTTATGTCGACTAAGCGCTTAATTCAAGTAAGATTTCACCGGAGGTATTTTAAAAATTTGATTTCCCTATCCTGGTTGCACAACCAAGATAGGGTTATTTCATCATAAGTGAAAATTTGATACACATACTTTGCCTAAGGAATGATATAAATATAAGACCTATTGTATTATATTTGTGAAATATGTGCATTAGAAATTATATATTTAGATGGAATTCATTAAAAATTCAAGTTTGAAATTTTTTTATTACCTCCCTTTACCAATCTTGTGTGCGTACCCAAGATATATTGGAAATAAATGAAATCAGAAGCTACACGTAGATTTAAAACTTGCATTTTGGTTCAGAATGTTAAAATATTTGTATATCTATCCAATTCAAATGTAAAAATAGAAATTATTTTGAAAAAAAAAGAAATACTCAATGTTTTAAATACTTTCATATTAAAGGGATGAAATAACAAAATTTTCTAAAAGTTAATAAAATGTTAATTTCTGATAGGGGTCTAACTCTATGTAAGTGGTCTTTTTGTTCAATAAATAAATCTCTAACAGAATATACAACAAGTAAAAATTGTCATTATAATGTTGCTTAAAAGTAATTGACCACCTTTAACGGCTGTTGCTTTATTTGTACTTGTGCTGATTATCTGATGGAATTTATATTCCTGGTCTGCAACAGGCAGGTTATCTACCTTTGTACATCCCCGATATACCTTGTCATGTTTTGTATGTTCAAGTATGTCGAGACCTCTGTTTATTAAGTCGCCTGCTCTTCTCGATATGTCAGTACTTTTGTCTGGGTAACCGTTTCGCATTATAACATTCAGTGTTGAATAGAAGGAACTGCCTTGTGTATAAAGATTTATAATAGCAATAGCGTGCTTCCGGCTTAAGGTTTCATTTGCAAACGAATTCATTTTTTCTTTTGCGATAGCTACATTGTTCTTGTAACTTGTCAGATCTTTAAACAGTGTCTCAACCTCTGTCGCGTAGTCGTCATCCACCGAATATGTAAGAATTGCGGAAAGAGTAACAGACACACGTATTACACCATTAATTAACATGTAAACAGACGGTTACAGGCACATAAAGGTTAGGTATAATGTTATTAGAATTATAAATGGATTGAGTGCACGGGACAGTTAGCGACCACAGCAAATAACTTGTTTTAATTCTACATCTTATCTATAAAGTCTGCCTATTTTTGGTGGCCCATTGCAGGTTTTGATGAGGCCGTATATTTGGTATAGTCCGATTTCGAGCACTGAGTCGTCAATGTACTTTTAGCTTATTCTAACACTACGGTAAAAAGCGAGGAAAACGTAAAGGTCGTAGCTCAAGGGTCAAAGTCAGACTATAGCTATGTAGATTTCACACAACGATGTTTATATATACAGTTTAAAAAATATTCCGGACGTTTTTACATGCATGTCCTACAGTTTTAATTCTTTTAAAAACTCTTGAAAAATTAAATTATAACGGGTCAATAGGCATTGTTGAGATATAACTTTATATACTTAACAGTTGTTTCATTATACAAAACAGTACTTTTAAACTGTTAAATAGTCTGGTTTAAACAGACATCCACATACTTGCCTTTCTGACATTGGATTTTGCAGGCTCAGTAGATGAGTTGTAATTCAATGCCGTTAAGTATATGATTTCAAAGTTCAAGTTCATTTACTGTAAATAGTTTGACAGTCGAACGAAGAAAAGACAGGTAAGTTGTAAAATTATGTTGTGCAAATGGCATATATCAGATGACCATCTTGTAACGGTAATGTATAGTGTCTTTCGTTAACAGTGAATAATGGTGATAAACTCTTTTGACTCTTTCTAAACTTTTGGATCGGTTTTACCAAATATTGTAAGATGAGCTTTGAACATATCTATATCTTAAACGAATACATTGCGAAGTTAAAACGGTATTGTTCAGTTTATAGTACCAACTGTTTCCAGAGTAATTTTCGGGAATAATGAACAAAACTCAGACAAACTGGTCGATTTGTTCTAGAAAGCTCTATTTTTTTTTTTGGCTTCCAGCGGCTTCGTTTCATTCAAAGCGAAAGCCGGACACCAAAAGTGAACGCCGATCAGTCTATTAAAACTGATCAATAGGAAAAGGTCTTACAAATCAGATACTTTTTCCTTATTCACCAGTCTTACGAATTAACACAAAGTACTCAATGGCACGGAATTGAACATCATGGGTTAACAATAAGTACCGGATTCAATCATCAATGTGGTTTGTTTGATTTTTCTGTATACAGCATATGAAAAAATAAGTTTGCGTGTCAATGCTTGTGTTTTTCCAGCAACCTTTACTTTCAGTAGAATAGGAAACGGTCTATATACCACCCAACTTTATCATGTTACAATGAAAGTTCTTCATCATAATACTGCATTACAAAAAGTTCGATCTTCCGTCTAAAGGTAACTGTCTAGTGAAACATGCGTTCTGTGGTACATGGAGAGGAAGAACTCTGAAGTGCCTCGTGTTTTAATAATTGTCCTTCGTGTAACGTTTTTCCTTGATATCTTAATTAGAAGTATAAAAACCATTACTTGAGCGTTCACTTTTTGACTGTAGACATTGATAGGAACTAAATAAAGCCAGGGTCATTACTGTTGCCAAGTTGATGAACTATTCTCATTTGTAACTTTTTGTTTGGACTGCATCTTAAAAAGTTTGCTATCAACAAAAATATTCTTTGAAACTGCACATTGTGTTTAGGGGCATTGATATAAAACCAAACTTCATCTATATAAGAGTATACATTGCTACATTATCTTTCTCTTTCATGACCATTGACTGGATGTTTTTCTTACAAAAATATCAAAGAATATTTGTAAATACGGAAGACATTGAGTGGAAATATTTTGTCTTATTTACTCTTTTTCAAATCATAATAATTACGTCCACACAAGGACACATCTGTATGATTACAAATTACGTTTATATTTACATAATAGTTCTGATGCAATTCATGATTTACTAGTATCTAGCTTTCCTTTCTTACTAGATTCAATTTCTAGATCACTTGACGCTTAGCACTAGCTTTGTCTTAATAGACAATTGCATGAAAACGATCCGAGTTTTACGGGTTCGCTCTGGCGCTGCCAAAGTGGGTTAGAAATTGGCTGTAGTGATCAACACATTTTCCTCGGCCAAAAAAGATGAGCAGATACAAATAAATTTTATTTGGCGGAGCTATTTACCAACTGTTGGCAGTGCTCAGCAACGGCATATAAAAACAATATTCATATATATACCTAGGTCTTTCATAACTTTATGACGTTTACAAGGCATAAGTATATGTACTGTATCAAAATATTGTAAAGAAATGTTATTAATTTTATGCGATTAACTGATTAAGGGCAGCGCTATTTACCAACTGGTTGCAGAGCACAACATACCGAGTGGGCGGAAAACTAACATACCGAGTGGGCGGAAAATATGTCACATGATTACTCTGTCGGGAATGTTCGCAAGGTCTATCTTTTTCTAAAAGAAATTTATTTTTAGGTGAACGTAGATGTAATCGTTCGTAAATAAGAAGGTTTTCAGTGATATAAAAAGGTTTACTGTTAAAATTATCTACGGTGTTTGAAATGTAGCATGCTAACATTGGCCTCCCCTAACGGCTCGGGTAGTATCAATCTAGACCGTTAATACATCCCATATACCACGCCAAAAAAAAAACCAATAACATATGATAAATAGTGACTATATGACATTTTGTTTCAGTCGGTTATCTTTAAAATTCTACAACATCACTAAAACTGTGTTCTATGTGCTGAGATTTGGAAATACTGTAGTGTGATTTCCTTGCATAAAACAGCATATCAAGAAAGACTAAACCCTTATACAAAACCTTTCTATTTACCGTCAGCCATTTCCGCTCTATCAAGCCGCTCCAACTCTGTCGAGGTTATCGGTGTAATTTAGACTGTTTCAACTAGGAGAAATACCGGTAGCTCTTGAATTACCAAAACAGATTTCTAACTGGCGAATTTGTATCAAAAACCTTTCTTATGTTGGTCTATGATATCGATATTAGCAGATAGGATAAATAATTGTCTAACTCGATTTTAGCTCACCTGAGCATAAAGTGCAAAAGGTGGTTTATTGTGATCGCCTCATGTCTGTCGTCTGTCTGTATGTCTGTCTGTTCACAAACACACTTGACACAGGGTGCGTTTTTCAATGGGTCTTTATCAAAATTGGTAATAACGACTGCTTTGATGAAATCAATGTCAAGTTCGAATATGAGTCCTTTTAGGGTCATTAACTAGATCATGGGGTCAACTCATAGAAAAACTTTGTGTATGCAATAGAGATTGCATTTTTCATTGTATCTTCATACAACTTGGTCAGTATAATTGCCTTAATAAAATCTAGTTTGAATATGGGTCATCTGTGGTCAAAAACTAGGTCACAGGGCAAAATTATTTAAAAAACCTTGTGAATGCAAAAGAGATTGCATTTTCACTATTTCTATTAAATAAAACAAAACCCAGTTCGAAACGCACTTTATCCCCTCAAATATCAGAAACAGTGGATTCTTTTATCGACCATGTGATACCATGACAGTTTGAATATCAGAATATATTTATAGTAATCAGGACCGGTGTTTTCTAATTTTTGCAATTTAAAGATTATTTTAATTTTCTCCGCCCGGTAAGGGATGTGCAGTCAAATCAATTTTCACGTTCATATTATTATGATTTACTTCTATTCCTTTATCCAAAGTTTAAGCTGAAGAAGAACTTTTACTGGAAAGCCTCTGGCGCATCAGAATGTCAGGGATTGGCTTAGTGCTTTTCAGAATTTGCATTACAAAAGCAAATGGATCTGGCCCAAAAGGAAAAGAAGATCTTTTCAACCTAGAAGTAAGATGTCTTACATTATATCCATTTGCCTCAGTTTCAGAAATATTTGACTTAACCGGTATTGGAACAAAATTTAAACATAACATAACATTGCACATCTCTGCTAGTCCTTTTTAGCTCGACTATTCGGAGAATATGGAGAGCTATTACAGTCACTTGTGCGTCGGCGTCGGCGTTGGCGTCGGCGTTGCTTCTTTTGTTAAAGTTTTGCCTGCTAAGTACTATCATGCACATATCTCAGTAACCACTTATGATATTGACTTGAAACTTTGTTCATGTATTTAAGGGTGCCATACAATCAAGTCAGGTAACTCTTGTATAAATTAAGTACAAATTATGGCCCTTGTTTGACTTTGAAAAGTTGGTTAAAGTTTTGCCTGCTAGGTACTATCATGCACATATTTCAGTAACCACTTATGATATTGACTTGAAACTTCGTTAATGGCTCTAGGGGTGTCACACAGTCAAGTAAGATAACTCTTGTATAAATTTAGTACAAATTATGGCCCTTATTATACTTTGAAAAGTTGGTTGAAGTTTTGCCTGCTAAGTACTATCATGCACATATCTCAGTAACCACTTATGATATTGAGTTGAAATTTTGTAAATGTTTTTTAGGGGTGTCACACAGTCAAGTCAGATAACTCTTGTTTACATTTAGTGCAAATTATGGCCCTTGTTTGACTTTGAAAATTTGGTTAAAGTTTTGCCTGCTAGGTACTATCATGCACATATCTCAGTAACCACTTATGATATTGACTTGAACTTTGTTAATGTCTTAAGGAGTGTCACACAGTCAAGTCAGATAACTCGTGTTTAAATTTAGTACAAATTATGGCCCTTGTTTGACTTTGAAAATTTTGTTAAAGTTTTGCCTGCTAGGTACTATCATGCACATATTTCAGTAACCACTTATGATATTGACTTGAAACTTCGTTAATGTCTCTAGGGGTGTCACACAGTCAAGTTAGATAACTCTTGTATAAATTTAGTACAAATTATGGCCCTTATTTGACTTTGAAAATTTGGTTGAAGTTTTGCCTGCTAGGTACTATCATGCACATATCTCAGTAACCACTTATGATATTGAGTTGAAACTTTGTAAATGTTTTTTAGGGGTGTCTCACAGTCAAGTTAGATAACTAGTGTTTAAATTTAGTGCAAATTATGGCCCTTGTTTGACTTTGAAAATTTGGTTAAAAATATGCCTGCTAGGTACTATCATGAACATATCTCAGTAACCACTTATGATATTGACTTGAACTTTGTCAATGTCTTAAGGAGTGTCAAACAGTCAAGTCAGATAACTCGTGTTTAAATTTAGTACAAATTATGGCCCTTGTTTGACTTTGAAAATTTGGTTAAAGTTTTGCCTGCTAGGTACTATCATGCACATATCTCAGTAACCACTTATGATATTGACTTGAAACTTCGTTAATGCCTCTAAGGAGTGTCACACAGTCAAGTCAGATAACTCTTGCATACATTTAATACAAATTATGGCCCTTATTTGACTTTGAAAATTTGGTTAAAGTTTTGCCTGCTAGGTACTATCATGCACATATCTCAGTAACCTCTTATGATATTGACTTGTAACTTTGTTAATGTCTGAAGGGGTGTCACACAGTCAAGACAGATAACTCTTGTTTAAATTTAGTGCAAATTATGGTCCTTGTTTGACTTTGAAAATTTGGTTGAAGTTTTGCATGCAAGTTGCTATCATGCACATATCTCAGTAACCACTTATGGTAGTTATATCAAACTTAGCAATAGTGTTCAGGGGTACATTTTGTATCAAACAATTAATTTACCAAAAATTAAATATGTAGTGATAGATTTTGACTTTTTTTATGATTCAACTTTCCTAGTTTATACTTAATAGTTAGCAGAATTTTGTTTTGCTATTATACTGATAAAAGTTTTGTTTTTCAGCAAACACCCACAATAGTCGAGCTTGCTGCTTATGGATATCTCTTGTTATGAAAGGAATCTTTGTTTTATGTGAGGCTACTTTTTAACGACGGAACGGAGCATTTCTATGAAAATTAAACAATTTTTCGGCGCAGCAGTATTAAGCTCGCTTTTGACTGGAAGTTCGGAACTTTCCAGGGATTGTGGAGCAAGTGGTGGCAACAATGCAAGTAGCATATTTTCGTTCTGTTCATCCATGCTTAGAATAAAATAAATAATCCTTTTTACTTTTTTCCCATTTCGTAGTTGTCAAATGTATTTCGTTGAATGAAATGAGTGTTAACTTCGTAATTTTAAATTTCATTTTGTTAAGACGAAAAATTTTGTCGTAAAATACGAAACCATTATTTCGTACAAACAAAATAGTATTCCGTTGTATAAAGTGTCGTTAAATAAAGTAATGCAGTGCAAAAAGAATAGTAAAAACGATTAAAGCGGTATATCATTTCGTAAATAGGACTAAATATTTCACTTAAATAAAGTACATACTACCGTCTGTCTATGAAATATACAAAAATAAAGAAAACACAATTCACATCACGAAAATGTGTGTAGTGTCATTTAGATCATTATTTTATTAGCGGGCCAAATAGCTTATAATTATATAAGAAGCAGCGCCCACGACCTTACTTAAGGAGCAACCCTTCTTTTGCTGATAACTGCAGCCGTTGCAAATCACCACACGTATATATTTTATGTAAGAAGGGAACGCTGCTTCATAAATTTACTACCTTGGCATACACAACAAAACAGTTTGTTTGGGAAAAGGCCGTGACTTTATTTTTTCTCTTTTGTTAATTACAATTAAATTGTATATATAATGTGCTTAAAGAGACAATTTAAATAAGAGAAGCGTTCCAGCAAAGATGCATGGAAACGAATTAGAAAACTGCGAGTATGCAGAAGACTTATTTGATAGACAAAAGTACTCGCCGATCCTGGAATATACTAAGTACGACCGTCTTTTGTAGACAGGAGAACTATTCCGCGCTGTACACAGACAGTCTCCGAACAAAGATTGTTTAAACAAACTAAACATCCTAACGTAGAGAGCGGCAAGCCCAGTTCTGAACCAACATAAGTGTAAATTACATCTGTTCGTATTCGATGTTCAAGATTAGTACACAAGGGGCTTGCTCTATCCAACACAGCTCAGATAAATTTGATATGCTTGTCAACAAGTTATTCGCCTTGTAAGTTCTCAACGAGTTGTTCATTCGCATACGCAGCAAAATGGAAACGTAAATATGTTGCATTTACATATATAGTAGCGCGAAATTGCAGAAGGCTGTATATGTAAATCCAAACATGTATATAATTATTATTACTGTAAAATTTGAAGCACACGAGTTGTTCATTCGCAGACACAACACAATGGAACGTATATATTTTGCATTAACATATACAGTAGCGCGTAACTGCAGAAGGCTGTATATGCAAACCCAAACATGTTAATAATTATTATTACTACAATATTTGCGTCCGAGAATTAGACGTGTTCAGACCGAATTCGTGATTCCTTTGACAACAGACAGGTATCTAAAAGAAGCGAGGGTGCACAAATCGACGAACAACCCGAACGAACCGTGGAAGAGAGGTGTCAGGAATTGACCCTTTATCTTACAGGCATGTAACAAAGTGGTACCCAAATGCAATTTAAAGCTGACGATAGGCAAAGCCTTCACTTAAACGGGGCCTGCTTCTCTCTAAATGTATAGAAGATCGACATTTTAGTACTTATTAAAAGGTTAACACATAATATATATATTTTGAAAAAAAAACAAAGAAACAAACGAACAAAAGAAATATGTCACGACTATATGATTTAAAGTTTTAACGTTTGCCAAGTAAAATTATATATATATCCTTCACTGAGACACCAAAGCCGCCCAGGAAAAACTCCGCTGTTTTTAATAGGAAGAAACCTGTACCCGTGGCGAGTGCAAAGCTGTCCTCAGGATATAGGATGACGGGGTAATCACATCCGATGCCTTTACATATTTGTTATATCCCTCATAGAAATTTGAATGTCATAACTGTTATGTCGCGCTTTCCTTACAACGTTCAATTGCAAGCATAGCTAACATGTGTCTATGTACTGTCGATAATACTTCGCTCACTTTACTAGTGTATTGCACATAAATCCAATCAATTTTTAAAACAAGTTGTAATGTTCCATTGACTAAGTCGTTGAACTATAAATCTGAATGCTTCCTCTTGGTGAATCTGGATGATGGAATTGCAAACATCGGAAAAGAATATAGGTGCAACTCTGTTTGCGATAAAACAACTGAGCCTGAAAAAGTAAGCTAAACGGAAGAAACAATGTAAAACGATAAACAATAAAAGGGTAGGGAGGGAGGGATTTTTTGTCCTTGATGTGTTCGCTACGGCCTTCTACAAAGGTGTGGTGATTTATTGAAGGTTGCGTTCACACGGAAAAAGCGTGCAGTTTAACAATTATAATAAAATGGACTGTGCCGAATAAAGAAAATATAAGGTGTACACGACGGACTTTCCTTACTACGGTTACGAAGTTATCTGTGTTTAAAGGCCCACAAAAATAATAGAGATTTATTTCCAAAAAGGAACATAAATCTTCTTATTTTAACGAGTTACCGCCAAAGCAGATACCCGAGCGCCGGATATTCTCATTCGCTCGTGTAACAAGTGATAGATTTTCTTTCTTGCATACCATATTCTACAAAAAGTAGCAGAACCAAAATAAAACTAATGACTTACATTTCGGCGCTATTTTCTTGTTGTAATGTATGAATTTACGCATTCATTCATAAAAGCAGTTCGTTCTGACGTCATTAAGTAATCTCACACCAGGGGTGTAAGATGAGATTTTCCAGCACTGGCAAAACTGCAGATATCACGATCTGGTATGTGAGAAAGTTCAAGTAAGCGCAAAAAGCCAAACAAAATAAGTTGATGTGTCCACATTTATTACAAGTACACTTTTGCAACGCACATAAAATGTGTTAGATTTCCCAAGTAAGAAATTATGTTGATCTTTCGGGTGTATCAATCACATCCAACCAGATGGTCTGACGTTCTTAGGGATGTTCGCCAGAATCTTGACCTCTGTACAGGAATAGGTCGGAGAGGTAATTGAGGGACCGTATGTGCGTCAAGCTAGGAAAACTAGTGGCTAGTCATGGCAACATCCAAGACGAAGACATGGGGTTGTGGCAATGTTGTTGAAATAAGAAGTTACATTGAACTACTACTTTTAATCCAAACAAACCATTTTATTCTGTAAATAGCATACCAAGGTATGCAAATTTTCTGTATGTGATTTCGTATCTCCATGAAATAATGAAACTTTTCCGCGGGCAGCGCCTGATATAGCGGTACATAATATAATCGAAATATGTATTCCTGACTTTACAAATAATTTCATGCAAGAGGTAAATTTAGTCCGTGCACAAGAATGCCGACTAGTTGCCCATGTTTAACAGCCACCTGTGGATCTGTGTGTAGCGCAGAACAATGCTAACGCTGCTCCTGATAATAGCCAGCTGGTCCCAGCGATGCGCAAAACGATTCAAAGCATGCCCATGCTCAACAGCCAGCTGGTCCTGGCGATGAGCAAAACGATGCAAACCATGCCCATGCTCAACAGCCAGCTGGTCCTGGCGATGTGCAAAACGATGCAAACCATGCCCATGCTCAACATCCGCCTGCAGAACAATGACAACAGTGTCCAGCCTCAAGCAAACAGGGTAGTGGAGGATCCGGGTCCAATGCCACGTTTGCGACAGACAAGACCAGCAGAGCGACGTGATCATTGCCGCTGATCTGTCCGATAATTGTGACGAACCACCACCACGAAGAAGACGGCTAGCAGACTTAGTTCGTGAAAATAATGAACTATTTAACGATTTCATGAAAAGACAAGTTCCCATAATTCTCAAACATTTTGGGACCGACTTAAGTGATTACTGATTAAGCATCAATACATAACAAAATTCTTGATTTTTATATTGGTGAACCATTTAATTAAAGATTTATGTCGCATCGCCTTATTTGTACTTTTTCTTCATAATTTTGATATTATCCCTTGCTCACAAGCTTTATCAACTGTTAAGATCGACATCAGATATTCCTTTTGCCTAAGTTTAAGTTAAAAAAGAAGTACTTTGCTGGAAAGTCTCTGGCGGTTCAAATTATAAGGGATTCCACTGGGGACTAACTGCGTAAAACCGAAGTGCATTTTCAAACGAAGACCTGTATAATACATCTACGAAAATGTAAATACACGCGTGTTGTACAATAGGCTGAAGAAGCGGTGTACTCGCACTAACTGCGGTATAGAGAGTTCCCTATTTTAGGCATGCACCGAAACATGACAAAACGCGAGTTTCTTTAATATTTGAAGTAAATTCAAAGTAACCCGTCCGATTTTACTGATAGTATGAACAAAATTAAGGATTGAATTATACTATGATTTTTAGAATGCACAAATTTAAAAATAGTGGTTGAACAATGTCAAATATAAAGATAGACACATTAAATTGTTAAGATTTCGATAATGGTGTATCAAACTATCCCGTGTTGAAATAAAATAGATAAAACAATCTTACTGTGTTGTGTTGAAGGAAGACCTTCTTCATCGGGTATACTATTCGAGGACAACTTTTTAATTTACAGTTCAGATGGACTGGTTAAACATTTTGTTTCACGAAAAAGACGTGGCGTCGGGTGAAAATGATGAAACAGTATTAATTTGCTTGATTTTTTTTTAATATCAATTCCTCTCCTTATCAACTTTGATCAACTAAATTAGTCCACGCGTCATACATAACCATAAGACTCTGGTCGTGAAGAAACACGCAACGCCTTTGTTACCAAAATCAACATGGCGGAGGAATATTGGAATGGTCTCTGTCATGCAATCAGTCCAGTTGTCCATCCATAAACGTTTGTGCCTGCTTCCTGCCTCTATAACCCTTCGAATCATTTTGATGAATCTTGAAACAACTATTCATCTCACCGACCGAGACGCCAGGTAAAATAATTGAAATTATGCCTGCTTTAGGTAGTATGCGACCTTTCTCCGACGTCAGACGTCAAAAATCGAGTTTTCTTCAATTGTTATTAAATTCTGCATAATTGTACTCTAACGTTGTTGTTCGTATTATATTCGTTTTAGTTTTTATATAATTTACTTCGTTTCCTAGAATGTGACGTCGAATGTCACGTGGTGTAAAATAACGTTCTACATGCATCATTGTTTCAAATCTGACCCTATTATAATTTCAAAAAATACAATATGCTAGCTCTCTTTCTGCCAAATATGCATGTTTCAATTATAGATGTTTTTGCCGTCATTATTTCCAACGCGAAACGTTTAATCATTGACTGAAAATCCGACCATTTTTTTCCGCCAAACTTGTGACCCCCCGACTCACTTTAAGGTTAGGTTTGGTCAACGGAACGAAATACGGGTTTTTCACAGACTTCTGCGCATGCGCGACATTAATTAATATCGACCGTATAAGCAACTGGGGGGGCAGTTACATGGCGCACGATAAGCAATTCATACTGATATGTTGTTATCATTTATATTTGTTTTATAAAACACTTTATCGAGATTGTTAAAAGCCATTTATTGATGTTGAATCATATCTTATTCTTTTAATCATTCAAATATATTTAAAGTCAATATTTAGAATGATCAATGAAAAAAGTAAACGACGGGCACATCAAGATCTACTCGACGCTTTTTTTCTTTTATAAAATGGTACGGCAACAGTTTAAAATATACTTTTTTACTTTGTCCCTTTTTGTCTAAATGGGGTATGATTTAAAAATTATAATAATCTCGATTAATAGTTTTAATAAAAGGGGCAGGCGTTATGTTTAACCGCAAGGACCTAAATACACATCTGTATATAGGTCCATGTTAACTGAAATAGAATTGCATGCACAGCGTTTTTGTTTGTTCTTCTGCTTTAATATCTTTTAAATATTATTATTCTTTATATATTTACATCATGTCAGAAGAAAGAAAACGACCGCGTCGCGTTTTTCGTTTTTTTTGTATCTTCATATGAATACTAGTATCATTATTTGGTACTATGACGACAATTTTAAAGCTGCGATAATTATTTCCGTATTTTTTTTTTAAAGAAATCATTTTGTGTAAACAGTAGTAGCGTTTTAAATTGAAATCTTTAATGATTAATATATACCTTTGCCCGGAAAAGTAGGGGAATAAATTAATAAAAACTGCCCGTACACACGTTTATATACTTTCAGTTGTAGAAGTATGTTAGCATTTTCTCTCTTTTCATTAATCTGTCAGTATTTTGGCAACACTTACATTTTTAATAAAACTTTTTTTTTCATCATCCTTTTTCTAACTGATTACGAAGCTAAGTACTGTAAGACCTAAGTAGATTATAAGCAGATTATTTTAAAATTATTATCTAAAGTCATGATTGATGTGTTACTAATTCATTCATTCATTCACTAATTCATGCTGCGTTATTTTTTCTCTAAGAATTCGTTCGTTCATTTATTCATTCATTCATTCATTCATTCATTCAATCATTCAATCGTTTATTGTATAAATGTTAATTCTTTTCAGAAGGCCACATTGTAAATAAGTCAAATGTTTTGTACGTTTACTTGATGTGTTTACCTTCTATAAATAAAGATTTTATTATTATTATTATTATTATTATTATTATTATTATTATTACTAAGCCGTAGTAAGGATCCGTGCCCGTAGAAATTGACGAGTTACGGGAAAAAAACTCACGCTGTACTTGCCATTTCTATTTATCATTATTTGATTCCGTTTTCAAACTCACTTTGACATTTATCAAATGTTTTATTGAAATTTACTTGATAAATTCTTAATTGTTTTGTTTAAATAATAAAGTAATTTACAGTTAACAAAACGCGCTGTAGAAGTGTTTCTGTTTGAAAAAAGAGAACTCCCACACCACCATTTTTTAATTTAAATACAAGTAGGCTTACGAATTTACTAAACTTAATAAGATATACTTTTTTGATATTTTGTTGAAATGCTGAAAGTAGTATTTAATTAATTTCTGTAATTAGTCATGCACATTCATGGAATTGTAGTCTGACGACGCCTTCGCCGGCGATTCTTTTCTTTCCTCCATTATAATTTAATCACTTTCTACAACTAAAGTTACAAAAATATACTTATTTAAGTAAGGATATAATTTGTAGTAGAAATAAGTTAATAATTTAGCAAAATACACGATAATTATAGGATTATTCATTCATGACACGAAAAAAGTATTAAACGCTTCCGTTATCGGACCGAAACTGCCCCCTCAATCGATAACCGTTTGTGCTCTTTAACGCTGAAGAGTACGCAAGAACGATAAGTCTGTGTAAAACCCGTATTCAACCAACTAATGACTCACACCGGGAATAAGCGTAGATACTATCAAATAACGTAATAAATAAAAAGAGGGGTCTACGCGCATTATTTTTTATAAAATTGCAATAAAGTAAAATTCGGACATCAAGAATAATGATAACGTCGCCTGACGTCAATGAGCGCATTTTGGCGCCATACATGAATCGTAAGGGCCACTTAGACAAAGAAGCATGTTGAAACAGCCATCTTTTGATACACAAATGTAGAATAATCATTACTAGTATGGAACGAATAAAAACAGATAGTGATACCCATAATTTACATATAATTATATTAAAGCGTCTGGGTAAGATGTATGCGCCGTTGTACCGGAAGCAGACGACAATGGAGCGCAGACGAGAAGGCCAGTTAAAACGTTTGGAGAATTTGAGAACACGCTATTTGCGCAGGGCAGAAGGTAATATCGATGCAAGCGGTGATAATCAGGGGATCTGTGATGGTCAGAGCAATAGAGAAACATGTTAGTTTATCTTTGAAATGTAACTTTAATAAGATTTATGAAAAATTATGCACACACATCATGCGTCTCGAACGCAGGCAACGTGCGTTCCACCAAAAAGTATTAATTAAGCACATGGTGACAAAAGATTACATAATATAACGACGAACAGTGGAGAAAAAATGGAAATTGAGGAGAAAGAATCAATTTAAATTGTTTGATAGCTCGTTCTTTGCATAATTATGTTCTTTGCATAATCATGTATAATGCTCATCATGACATGATGGTTTGATCATTGTTATCACTGTTACTTTCAACATTTTCGAAATCTTGACCGTGTTTAACGAAATAGTCGACGTTGTTCGGCATCATCAATCTCTTTAAAATAAAATTCTCCCTCATTTAGGAATCGTTGATATGTTTATTTGTATGAGTGTGTCTACTACAGTACAGCAAAGGATCGGTGTTGTTTATCAGTTATCATTTACGCGCGTATTTTTCCTCTTATAGGTACCAACCCCTACTCGACCCTACCCCTTCAACGTGAGAAACAACACTTGTGATGTTGAATACTACGGTTAACGTTTCAATGAACTTGCTAAAAAGTACCGTCTGGTGACGTTACTGAATAGCAGACGATAACAAAGATTCAAGGTTTATTTACAATCTCTCTTTATGAATTAAACATAAACATGGAAGTAAAAATAAGCATATTTGCAAAGACACATGAGCATAGAGGACAACGGCTAAATTCAGATTTCAAAAGGCATGTCAATGTTTTGAAACATGCATGCAGAAGTAATAGAACGGACACAAAATAAGGGCTTATGATGATGAAGATGAAAAAAACATGTGAACAGTATATGTAGAAAAACATATGCACAGTTACGGCAAATAGGTCACATCAGACAATACCTAACCATGAACGCAATCAAATATCTTGTTAACTCTCTCGTTACATCACGTTTGGATTATTGTAAAGCAAAAGCAATAAAAGGACTGTAAAACATTGGCAAGTCAAAATTCATTATTTTATTGATGATTGTATGGGAACTAAATATCTATAGCCCCATCTTAGTGGTTTTTTAGCCCAAAGTGCGACCTTTACACTGGATGTATCCACCTGATTATGGTACATGACACACCATTGTATTATTTCAAGTACGTATGTAAACGAATACCCAAATTGGTATTCGGATGTTCGGTCAGCCTTCCGAACGAATGTCCGGATATTCGGTCATTGTATGTACTTTATTAACTGAAACGTTTTTGATCAATTTGTCGCCAACAGATTACCATTAGAATGTATATGTGCGGGCGTATTGTAACCCGAGAACTTAAGTTTTATATCTTTTTAAGTCAGAAATCAGACGACAACGACGACGGAATAGGGTCAAAATTAGACATATCCCATACCGGAAGCGTATTTTGTAAACAACTTTTCTTGCATTTCGAAGCGTTTGAGAGATTTTGAAATGTTGTTTTTGTAGTAATTTGATCATACACATTTTAATTGCCTCATAGAAGACGCTCTTTGCTATTTCTGTTGCGTCATTGACAAAAGTGCGACAAAAACGCAGAAAACGCGCTCTCGCGGATACACTAAATTAGTGCCTCCGGTCTGACTAGAAAACTGTTCTGATAAAAACCGCGTAGGAAAATAGTTCTACACAAAACAGATACCTCGTTGATTTTTAGTTACAATTTATAAGAAAAACAACAATTTAATATTATGCTATTCTGAAATGTTTTGATATTATTCATATCTGTTATTATATAATTATTGAAACAGAAGACAGTTTATTTCGAAACAACTGAAAATATGGAACTACTTTTATGCATGTAAAGCGTTTGGCCGTAAGGAAGCTTACACGAAACTATCCCATCTGCTTCTATTTTCATATACTCTTAGATTAGTTTTGCTTTGACCCCTCGTTATACCCTGTTAACATTGGACCGATTGAAAATCCAATCGATCCAAAAATATGTCTTCTAGTTACACGTTATTACGGGAGGTAACTCTGTAAGGAATGTTCTACATTTAGGTTTCGGTGTGGTGACTAGCTAAGAAGTATATATAAAAGTAGACTATGTAATTACATATTATCAAACTACGTAAAAAATCGAAGTTTGAGTAGACACATACTTATACAGTATAATAAAGATTCTTTATAATTGCAGTGACACGAATTAGCACTTTCCATCACAAAAGATGTAATCAAAATACATTAAAACAGGTGCATTATAATTGTCTTTAATAAGAATATTTCACTTCCTTGATGCAAAAAGGAGCCATGTGACATTTTGGCCTTAATTTACCCTTTTTATTGTTTTGTGTTGTTTTTGGCTATATCTAGCAACCCAAAAAATATCTAAGGTATATCTAAAAAAAATTATATGGATAATGATCAGTGCTAAATTGAGCCATGTGTATTTCGAGCAATTTATTTATGCAAAGAGGAGTCTTGTGCTATACTTATCACGCAAAAAGGAGTCATATGCTATGGAGTCATATGGCGTATGACACTGATCCTAGCAGGACTGTTTTTCAAATGCTGATGCAAAGAAGATAAAAATGCATGCTTTAGTTATAAAATGCATACAGAAATTGATAATGATTTAAAAAAAAAACAAAAACAAAAAAAAAACAACATGAAACACTTAATACCGGAGGAGTTTTAATATGAAACAATGGAGATGGCCAAATTGCAATGATAAACAAAGCTGTGCATCAGATTACAATATCACCAGAGAATGGGTGTATTCACTAATTGCTCTTATAATGAACACTCCATAGATAATCTGTATGGAAAGCCATGACTGTCTTATATGAACACTTTGTCTTTTTATGATATTGAAATACAATATATGGAACCGTTATGTCTTTATATGATTTCACACGTATAGATTATAATTCCAAAGTTGTCTTATATGAAAGCATTTTGTCTTTATATGGCATCGAAATACAATATATGAAACGGTTTTGTCTTTATATGATTTCAAACGTATAGATTATAATTCCAAATTCGTCTTATTTGATATCGAAATACACTATATGGAACCGTTATGGCTTAATATGAAGCCAACCGTATAAATTATAATTCCAAATGTGTCTTCTATGGAAGCATTTTGTCTTCATATGATACCGAAACACAATATATGGAACCGTTATGTCTTTATATGAAACCAGCCGGAAAGATTATGATTCCATATTTGTCTTAAATGGAAGCATTTTGTCTTTATAAATTTTGATATCGAAATACACTATATGGAACCGTTATGTCTTAATATGAAGCCAACCATATAAATTATAATTCCAAATGTGTCTTCTATGGAATCATTTTGTCTTTATATGTAGCGAAACACAAAATATTGAACCGTTATGTCTTTATATGAAACCAGCCGGATAGATTATAATTCCAAATTTGTCTTAAATGGAAGCATTTTTGTCTTTATAAATTTTGATATCGAAATACAATATATGGAACCGTTATGTCTTAATATGAAGCCAACCGTATAAATTATAATTCCAAATGTGTCTTCTATGGAAGCATTTTGTCTTTATATGATACCGAATCACAATATATGGAACCGTTGTGTCTTTATATGAAACCAGCCGGATAGATTATAATTCCAAATTTGTCTTAAATGGAAATATTTTGTCTTTATAATTTATGATATCGAAATACACTATGGAAATATGGAACTGTTATGTCTTTATATGATTCGAACCGCATAGATTATAAGTCCAAATGTGTCTTATATGGGGGCATTTTGTCTTGATATGATATCGAAACGCAATATAAGGATCCGTTAATAATAATGATTAGCAACATGACAAAAGGGCCCTTAAATGTAAATAATGTGTAACTATCAGAGATACACGTTTGATGCTGGTACCATCTTAAAGCGCATATACTGGAATTCCATCAAAATTTTAACGACAAAAATATTCATGAATATTTATTGACGGAAATGGCTCGTGATAAAATTCGAACTTTTTCATAAAAACTATTGAAAGCTTGAAACAATGTGTATGTAAGAGAAAAGACTCTGAGATTTACAAAAATGTATGGCTTATGGAAATCGGTCGATCTGTGGCGGATAACCGTTAATTAAAGATTTTGCTAATTATCATAATTATGCATAAATTATGCAAATGAGCTCAATTTTGAATGCTGGTATTTTAGCCTAAAATTACGATATTTTGGGTAAAAAGACACCGTTTGAAAGCTGAATGTGTCTGGTTTTAAAATACAGCGGGTTCATTATAATTATAAGTAACCTTAACAGATTTGATTTTTTTGCACGTGTCTTATCACCTTATTAATATTCATGAGGAAGCCTGACATAAAAAGTTCGATGGTATTCATAAACGTGCTCTTTAATTTGATACATCGATTAAAACTGTAGCATATTTACTTCAAAAGATATGACATATTTGACCCATAAGGGCCCTTTTGTCACGTTGCGCATCTTATATCTTTCAATAATTTCAACCGTGTAGAAAATAATTCAAAATTTGTCTTATATGAAAGCATTTTGTCTTTATATGATAATACATCAGTTCATATCCCCAACTATCTGCCAATTTTGGGAACCTTTTTTCACTCATCAGAGTTCAATAAAATTCTGTCTGTGAATCCAAAGTATTAAAGTTGATTTTCTTTACTCCTAAAACCAGCTTTTTGTGAGCAGACTGTTTCAGGGTGAGAAGGGACTCGTGTCTGATTAATATCAGAAAGGCAAAGGATTGTTGCTGTCCAAAATTTCCTACGACTCTTCTTCCGACCTTTATCAAAATAATACCTTGATCTGCTTGGTTGAAAAAGTCTGAATATTGCATTCCCTCATGTCAGTGTTCAGTAATACAGAAAAATCAAAAATGATTTCCAAGTGTAGGTACACATGCGAGCATGGCTTTTTATCATGTACATACGGTATTGAGAAACAAGTTTCAGCACTGGCTTAAATCAACAGAGTGAGATGAAAAAAAACTAGAACTATCACTGAATGTGATTTAGACCCCTACTTACCACTTCGTTGGGATTTGTTCACTTCTAGTAGTGTAAATATGACAGATAATAGGTAAATGATAAGTATCAAATGCAGATTAGTGATTCAATTGTAACTTTGACCTTAGAAGTAGAAGTCAAACTCATAAACGCAACCCATCGTCTGGTCATTGGGAACATTTGTGTTTAGTATACAGAAAATCCTTCAGGCATTTTATATGTTATGGAACGGAAACATATTTGGCTTGGCCTTCAATGTTGACCTTGACCTTTGATGTAAAAGTCTGAGTCATTAACACAACACATTATCTAGTTTTGATGAACATTTATGAGTAAATTTAAGAACAACCTACAATGCATTTAGTTGCTATGGACCGGACGAAAAAGATGGAGGGACGAGACCTCGCCCGTAAATCCTATATAGCACCCACTTCATTACTATCATAGCCCCACTTACATAGTAAGTGGTGATATAATAAGACTAGGCTTGATCTAAGTAACACTGACTACAAGAGAACCCAAAATAATCGGGCAAAGATATGTCACATTCTCAAATTATCTACCATATTCAGTAAAACTTCGGTTACTCAGTTATAAGATGAGCAAAATGCAAAGGTTTATCAATTAATCGAAAGAACGGGGCCATTATATCATTAACACAAACATTTGACCTTGTCAGGACAAACCTCTTGACCACTTTACATGATGATTGGGTTGTAAATATCACCTGTAAGGCATACACAAGTTTTTAATTTTTAACTGGGTGACCTAATTTTTTAATTCATATAACCCCTATTTCAAACTCCACCTTAATTTCATCAGGACAATCATACTGACCAAGTATCATGAAGGTACAACGAAAAACGCCACATATATTGCGTACACAATGTTTTTAATGATTTGACCCAAAGACCTAGTGTTTGACCCAAGATGATCCATACTCATGCATCAAGATAATCATTCTGACTAAGTTTCATGAATATTCAATGAACAAGAGGGCCACAATGGCTCTATATCGCTCACCTTAGTACCAGTGCATATACCTAAGGGAGTCACTGGTTTCTATTGGAAGTCACTGGTTGCTAAGGAAGTCAATTGTTCCAAGAGGAAGTCACTGGCTGCTCAGGGAAGTAAGTGGTTTATTAGAAAGTCACTGGTTGCTAAGGAAGTCAGAGGTTGCTTTGTAAGTCAGTGGTTGCTATGGGAACTCATTGATAGCTAGGTTTCTCCTTTAACTCTATATACAGACAAGTGACGCCCCCCCCCCCCCCTCAGCGCGGACGTTGTCAATTTTGACCCATAGGGCATGATCTGAACTAACTTAATAGAGGACAACTAACTGAAGTATGTCAATACATGCTAGAAAAGACAGAAAATTTTGCATCGTTTTTCTCTTGCACAGATGACTTTGTTCGGGAATTTGACAGCCTTTAAAGAAATAAAAGATGGGATAATACTGTGGCAGACTGCCTACCCTTAGCAGTTGCAGATAAATACAATATTGTTATCAGAGTTTTCTCTAGTGCAATGAATACACTTGTGTATGAAATTCGACCATCAGGTGCAACAAGATCACCAGAAGAAGTGATAAGTATTGCATATTTGGCAATGCGAAATGAAGAGCATTACGGTGATGCCAAAAGAGAGACAAAACACATTAGTGTCTACACCAAAAACACAATCAAATTAATCTGCAGTATCTTCCAGAATAGGACACATAACTCCAGAAAAAAACCTGCTTAAACAACAGATGTGTCAAGTCTCACAAACGAGCAGACTACAGAATTTCCCAGAAGAAATTAAGCAGTCGAAAGAACATGAGAAATGAAACACAATGAAAAAGGAATATAAGAAAACAAACACGATGTGAAGGTAAGGTAAGATGGTACATCAGCATGACTGTTCATGCTACCAATTCAAATGTAATGAAGTAACGAAGAGAGGAAACAAATATTTGAATGTTATTATAGCCTTGGTTCATACGTGAGACAAAGGCACTTTATCTGTGAAATGATAATAAAACAATAAAATAGCTCTAGTAGGAAAGGAAAGGGCAAGAAAATAAAGTCACTTAAATAGTTCTTACAAATTGGGCAAACTAAGAAAGAGTGTGCGGAAAATTTTTTAAGAAAACATTTGATGTCAGTAACAAATTTATTGCTTGCAAAATCGAGAGGAAGCGGCATGGGTTTTTCAAAGGAAATGATATTAGGGGAAGCACAACATCAGCATATAAGATGAGTTTTGATCAAGGAAAGTACATCAACAATCACATCAATTATTTTTTCAGGATGGAGTCTTATTACTTTAGAAAATAGTAAAAACAGCATTACCTTGCTCTTGACCTCAAGATCAAGAAAATGTGAAATTATACAAAGACGAATAAAACGAATACATAAGCTATTGTACCATCTCAGTTGTGAACCATTTTATATCTTGCGAACCATATATTGTAGTCCCACTGAAGAGCAATCATGTGATTGATTTTAAATCATTTGTCAGGAATTACTCCTTCAATTGACGGAACCAAAATCCACTAACTACAAATACATTGGATTCAGGCCAGACATGATCATCCAAAATCACTCTTTCTAAACTACACGTTTGACCCAAACTACTTTGTGGAGATTGGAATCCAGCCAAAATGATTGAGAAGGAAATGACGCCAACCTGGATGGCTTAAGCGAGATTATGATATTGGGTTTTGTTACAAATGTAAGCGACCAATCTCTCTGCAGAAGAAACATGATCTCAATAGTTTGTGTTAAAAGGGATTATCCCCAAAGAGTTTCACCATTATTATGAAACACTTTCAATCAGTAATTCAATCTGTGACAGAAATCCAGGCCAACCTGCTGATGATGAGACAGACGAAGAAGACATGTTCATTAGATGCAAATGTAGCAAGACTCAATTAGAAAACAAGAAAAAAAAACTATCTGCTTGAACAAACTGAAATGTCTCTAGGCATCACTTGTTTTAAACAGTTGTTACAGTTAATACATGCATGTGAAGAATAGCAATTGTAATAACTTTATAAAGATTAAAACACAAAATAACCGTTAATTATTTATATTCCAATTGTGACAAATATACTTGACAACTTTTTGCTGTTAAAACACTGTTCCATAATTAATTACTGTTAATGTACACAAAAAGTAAACAAATGACAGATGTCGCCATTTAGCACTGTCAGAAGTTAATATTGATTTATAAAAAAATGAGACATCTATTTTAAAATTGAGAAAACCTTTAATCATCTCAAAGTGCATCTATATAGGAAATTATACCCTTTATACAACTGTATATCGGTAGCAACTGTCATTTTATTAGGCCATTGTGTGATTTATAATTTACATCCGAACTTGAAAGCTCAATTTTCTCAAGAAGTATAAAATGTGAATTGACTCCTTTTTGCATCAATGGGGCGATCTGTTAAACAATTTAGGCTTCTATAGACGGACAAGAAATTGAAATGATTTTGTTTGTAGAAAAAGTTACTTGTCATAAGTTACTTGGAGTATATGTTGACAATAAACTAACCTGGCACAATCAAATTGACAATGTCTGTAAAAAACTGAATAACAAAATTGCCCTGTTAAAGAACATAATATATTACCTCACACCTGAAATGAAAGTCATGTTTTTTAACGCATATATATTGCCCATATTTGACTACTGTTGTACGGTCTGGGGCAAAGGAACAAGAAGTTATGTGAATAAGATAAATATATTACAGAAACGAGTTGCAAAAATAATACTTAATAAACCGATGCGAACACCACCGGCAGAGCTATTCCAAGAATTAAAATGGCTGAGTTTTTCAGACCGATGCAAATACCACTGTGCTGTCCTGATATATAAAATTATGAATAACAATGCCCCATCATATTTGGCAGATATTGTAACGTTTTCTGACAATAAAACATACCAGTTAAGATCAGTATCAAACAAGGATCTTGTCTTACAGATAACACCTCGTACTAAATTCATGGAAACATCATTCACAAATTATAGCAAAAATATATGGAATGACATTCCTTTAAATATACGTACTTCGAAAACACTTAAAACGTTCAAAGGAAATTATAAGCATTATTTATTGAGTGAATGATAAGTTAATCTACATTTTCTTTAACATATTTATAATTATGTTTAATTTATATTCATGTCCTTTGAGTGTCTGTCAGTGGATGTTTATGTATGAATGCATTTATTAACAGAATGTTTGTCTTATATGTAAATGTGTCTTTCTTTAATTAAGGGTTAACATTGCCAGGTGATTTATTTTATGTATAATGCTTTTTCTTTTGTTTCTTTACTTTGAAGGCCATATTGAAAATTAGAATATATGTTTTCATATGTCTAAATGTGTAAACTTCGGTAAATAAAGCTATTATTATTATTATTATCTTTTGTCAATCGCTAAAAATAGTCAGCACGTGTCATCACCATGGACACCGTGTATAATTTGCAAACTGACACTTAATCGACTGTATTTATCGTAGGAGGACCTGTTTCAGTGACCCTTTGAAATTATGCAGTCATTTCTAAGTGCAATATTTTTGATAACTTTTTATACCAGGGTTGTGAACTATACCATTTTAGCTTTCTTCAGATTGGAAGAAAAGTTGCTGACAGCGACAGTTTAATCATGTGGTTGATATTTCTAGGGTAACCCTAATTTTGAAGCCTTTTTCTTATTACTTTTTTACACTTTCAGGTTGAGATGTTGATCTGTGGTCAAAAACATAATTTCAACTAATTCTCTTTCTTCATGCGACTGTTGTCTTATTTTCTTTCTGTTTGTATGCAGATATAACTGACCAATAAGAACTTCTTGATAAAAGACAATTTTGGAGCACATGATCTGCTTATAGCTTTTACACGGAAAAATGGCCGATCTGAGAAGTGGTGATTAACTTTCAAATCTGATATTTTTTAAATAAGGTGGCAAATGTCTTCATATTTTTATGAGATATGGTAAACAGATTCTTGTTGTATAATACAACTCAATACCATTAAATTTTATATATAAAAAAACATAATTTTGCCCACTCTTTGAACCCCACCCCTTGTGCTTCATAGTATTTATATATGGTGTAACCATTAAAATGAATGTGCTCTGTATCTCATTATAAACAAGGCTCACTCTGGATATTAATTATTTTTTCTTCACTTTGTGAAAGTCAACTTTGCGCAAATGCCAATTACCGGCTATTGTCACTTGTTTACAAATAAAGTAGGGGTCACTGAAATAGGTACGGCTGAGTATCTGTAATGCAAATAGGTGTGTTTGTGATAAACAGCGCAAAATATTTTGTTGGAGTAGTTTCCACTTTATTATACATCACACAGATTGGGGACAGATAACACAATAGTAATCCATACATAGAATAGGTTTTTTTCAAAAGATTTGGTGATTCCGCCAGAAGTATTCTTAGGGTCACTGAAACTGGTACTTCGAGGATATACCACGAAAACAAAACGTAAATATTCAAGTGTTTAATTAAAATTCATTTTCGGTGGGTTTTGTTTTGCCACATTTACTAAATACTCGGGTACCTATATCGGATCCGAATATTTGGATGTCTGAACGAATATACTGATATCTGGATATTCGTTGTCATCCCTTTTTATTTGCAACAACTTTGTGAAGTTGCATTTCTATTTGGAAACTGCTCCATACATGTAGAAGTTAAAGTCAGGACACGAAGTATTGCAATATACATGAGTCATATGTTAGAAGTTGAGTCCCAAGTTTGCTTTGACCTTGGAGGTATAGACCGGGATGTACACACCATTGTGAAATGAGCAGCAAATTGGAAATTGGTCAATGTATGTAGAAGTTACAGCACGGACTCGAACTAGCGGACGGATTGAGGGACAGACGGATCACACAAACCTCAAGTTCCCAAACCCGTCCATTACCGACAGGGAACTAAAATCAACTATACATGTTTTTTACTGAGTCGCTCTATAACTCGATTTTCTCTCAAAATATAACATTCTAGAGGGTTTGAAGGTGTCCTGGAACTGCAACGGAACTCAGGAAAGCGATAAAGGGCCAACCTGTCCCTGAACTTTCATTCATGGACAAAACTGATAATGGCGTTTAGATATATAATTATTTTATTGACTATACTCTTAGGTAAGACGGAAAAGCACAAACACGGAAAGCGACAACTAAACAAGCATGTTATAGTACATGTATATGTAGAGGTGAAAAAAAGCCGACAATCTTTTAAACGATGAAACATACAATTTGAAAGTACACTATAAATTTACAGTATAAACATGACACAGAGTAAGAAAAACAAGAAGCATGACAGGTACTCGAACCCGAGACTGTTCGCTAATAGGCGACGGCTGTACCAACTGAGCTACCAGTCCACCTTTATACATTTTCACAGTAATTCACACAATTCACACAAGTATTTGTTCAAAAAGAAAACAAGGACAACAAAGCAATCTAGATTTTTGTCTATGGCACGCCATCTCGTATTCCCGCGCCGTACTAACTTTGGACAAGAAATAACTTCACTTCTCAATGTCACAGTGACCTTGACCTTTGAACTTCCGACCTCAGTATAGTGATAGGCATGTTCTACTAGCCATGACCAACCTGCATACCAAGTTTGAGTGTCATCTTTTATATAGGCAGTGTTGTATTTATCATGTAGTGACAACGACTAGTCTTGACCAACCTGCATACCAAGTTTGAGTGTCATATGCCTAAGTTTACTCTTTTTATAGACAGTATTGTATATATTATGTAATGACACCGCCCTGCTCCAACACACTCTGCTTAAGACCATGGGGTCTAAAAGTATAGTGCATTGCCAGGAGGACATAGTGACAGTGTTGGAAAGTTTCAAGTTCCTGGTGTAATCAGTGTAGGGGGAGTTAATGGCTAGGACAGATGGACAGACGGCGAAGATCATCACATGATCCCCTCCATGGGGAAAACGATAGAACCAAAAGCAAGAATATAAAGTAAATGTATATACAACCGATTTTACATAACTGGGACTTGAATTGAATTTAGACACCCTGACATGTTGGTATTTAACAGTACCGATATTGTCTAAAAACATTAAATTTACAACTTTAATAATAACAAATCAAGAGTTAAGTGGTTTCAAAATGAACACAATGTAGTTCTTTTGTATTAGGTCACACTTCTTACCGACCCGGCGTGCATCATTAAATGACTTGTTGCCAATTCGTCTTCACTTGCAAATATTAACCAAAATCAAAATTGTTAAACCACGCGAATTGGCAACTGGCAGCCAGATGCCAATTCGATTTTTATATAAAATCTTAATAAAAGTTGAATTGGCAACTGGCAACCAACTTCATATTCCAGATGCCAATTCAACTTTCACTTGCAAATAACCTCACGAATTGGCAACTGGCAACTGGCAGCCAGATGCCAATTCGACTTCTGTCAGTAATTGTGAATAAAAAGCGAATTGGCAACTGGCAACTGGCAGCCAGATGCCAATTCGATTTTTATGTAAAAATCTTTATAAAAGTTGAATTGGCAACTGGCAACTTCATATTCCAGATGCCAGTGCAACTTTCACTTGCAAATAGCCAATTCGTTCAACCTAACGAATTGGCACCTGGCAATTGGCAGCCAGATGCCAATTAGACTTTTATGTAAAAATCTTAATATAAGTTGAATTGGCAACTGGCTACTGGCAACCAACTTCATACTCCAGATGCCAATTCAACTTTCACTTGCCAATAACAAATTCGCTCAAACTCAAGAATTGGCAACTGGCAACTGGCAGCCAGATACCAATTTGATTTTTATTTTAAAATCTTAATAAAAGTTGAATTGGCAACTGGCAACTTGCAACCAGAAGCCAATTCGATTTGTATGTAAAAATCTTAATAAAAGTTGAATTGGCAACTGGCAACTGGCAACAGGCAACCATCTTCATATTCCAGATGCCAATTCAACTTTCACTTGCAAATAGCCAATTTGTTCAACCTGACTTTTGTCAGTAATTGTGAATAAAAAGCGAATTGGCAACTGGCAACTGGCAGCCAGATGCCAATTCGATTTTTATGTAAAAATCTTAATAAAAGTTGAATTGGCAACTGGCAACCAGATGCCAATTCGTTTAACCTCGAGATTTGGCAACTGGCAACTGACAGCCAGATGCCAATTTAATTTTTATGTAAAAATCTTAATAAAAGTTGAATTGACAACTGGCAACTTGCAACCAACTTCATATTCCAGATGTCAGTTGCCATTTACCAATTCAACTTTTATTAAGATTTTTACATAAAAATCGAATTGGCATCTGGTTGCCAGTTGCCAGTTGCCAATTCAACTTTTATTAAGATTTTACATAAAAATCGAATTTGTTATTGGCAAGTGAAAGTTGAATTGGCATCTGGAATATGAAGTTGGTTGCCAGTTGCCAGTTGCCAATTCATTTTTTATTAAGAATTTTACATAAAATTCGAATTGGCATCTTGCTGCCAGTTGCCAGTTGCCAATTCGCGTGGTTTAACAATTTTGTTTATAGTTAATATTTGCAAGTGAAGACGAATTGGCAACAAGTGTGTGAAGCTGGCTGCCAGTTGCCAGTTGCCAATTGAATTAGCATTGAATTGGCAACCGGCAACTGGCAACTGGCAGCTAACTTCACGCACATCTACTATTCAAGAGATTTCAACAAAATGCATATACATGTGACTTAAATATTTCAGTAGAGGAACAAAGCGATTGCTTATTTCTGTCTAGATATATGTAACGGAACGGAAGTATGAAAATTAAATGATAAAAGCATGTTCACATAAAGCAATCTACAGAAGTATTATTTACAAACTAGAAGCGACGTAAAGCTGATATACGTGTTTCTTTACCATCATTTTCTCTTCTTTAGTAATGAAATACATTGCTCCACAATGCTCTTACTCCTGGACCAGTGACGTCAAATTATTGTATAACGCCTTTTAGACGAGTGCAGATCATGATCAGCCTGCACATATGTCACAGTAAACTTTTACAGTGCGAATCCTTTTCATGCATTTAGCATTTAAAACAGCAAAATAGGAGTGAATTTATTGGAGTATCACCACTGTATTTAAGGTCATTAATGTAACGAAACGTAATTTCACGGAAAGGAAGGAAATAATTAAATTTGAATTATGATAAACCCAGATGTCAACTTAGAGAGCCTATTTCCTGTATTACCAACAGTCGTGCTCCATGCTGCGGGAATAACTATGCGATGTTTTCAGGTATAAATTCATGAGGTTGAGCTGCTATTCCCAGTTTAGTCCTACAAAGTTGTCCAAGGAAGCAGCTGGAATTTGGAAAATGCTTTATCAACAAGGATATCATGGATAACAGTGAATATCTCATAAAACTTGAGACCCTGCTTCTTTGAGAGTCATTTCAAATGTGTTTCTGAGACAAAAGTAGATCTGGTTTCACAACATGCTCAGTGTACAGTTTATTACACTCTTTATTACATGTGGTAACATCATATTGCAGGAACCCATCTCTAGACATAATCTGTAACCTTGACATACATTGTTATTATACTTTCAGGCTATCATTAACCTGCTGATAAGACATTCTGGGGTAAATAGAAAACTTTAGACAACTTTGTAAGACTAAGTTATATCCACTCATACGAAATAAGAATCGTCACAACCAAAAATGTATACATTGATATGTTTTCTGCGCCCGGCTTGTTTACACCACTTGCATCCGGGTTCCTGATTACACACGTCGGATCGGACGTATCACGCTTTTTCCGGCAATTTACATCCGTTTGTCCGTCAAGATTGAAGATACTGTAATGTGCTTCTTCGACGGGGCCTGAAGTCACGTTGAATACGTTGGTAGATTTGATAACCACTTCCCTCTCACCACTGATGTGTGAATATTTTTCAACCGATACACCGTATACATTGTCTATGACAAAGAGAAAGCCTTTCGGACATTTGATAATTGTAGCGGCTGTTGCTTTATCTGTACTTGTGCTGATTATCTGATTGAAACTATATTCCTTGTCTGCAACCGGCCGGAGATCTATCTTTGTACATCCCCGATACACCGTTTTATGAATCGTAGGTCGAAGTATGTCGATACCTCTGTTAATTAAGTTGCCAGCTCTTCTCCATATACCGGTACTGTCGTTTGGGTAATCGTTTCGCATTTGAGCATTCAGTGTCGAACAGAAGGGACTTTCTTGTGTATAAAGATTTATAATACCAATAGCGTATTTCCGGTCCGAAGTTTCACTTTTGTCTCAACCTTTGTCGCGTAGTCGTTATCCACCGAATCTGTAAAAATTGTGGAGTGAGTAGGAGACATACGTATTACACTATCAATAATGAATTAACATGTAAACAGACGGATACGGGCACAAAAAGAAATGTAGGCTACATATCATGTTATTATAATCATAAACAAATTAAGTGCAAATGAGCGTTAGCTGATCCATTCAATCCACCCATTTTACAGGATAGAGTAAAATATAATAAAATATGTGTAAGATTGTCAATTTTAACTGACTTTCACATAAATAGACCAGTAAGTCTGCATTGATTTTGTAGTTTTGGTAGATGAGTTGTAATTTATAAAATTACTTCATTACAACATCTGTATCTAACTGTCGTTAAAGTTTGCAATACGTAATCAAATTTGGGTAGAGTAATTTCCCAAGAATGCTAAAGTGTAGTGTTTATATGTCTCAAATGTTATGCCTTCTACGGTTTTTTACTTCAGAATTTTGCATCTTAGTACTCTCAAATCTATCAATTTTTAAGAACTTATTTTGCATGAGATTAATGAAGATTTCAAAGCATGTCTGTGAGTGGCGCGTTGGTCGAGTGATGAACGCTCTGGACTACCAGTTTCGAATCTCCATCTGTGGCACTGGAAATTGCAGAAACGATTTTTGAGCCTCGAAACGGTAAAACTTTTTCGGTTTGATACCACGAAAATTATGTTGATTGTCCTGAACAGAACGACGATGTGCATGGCCAGGGGCCGAATTCGCTTTGGTCTCTGGCAAAGCCAGTATGACATAATATATGGTTTTCGTATGACGGTGAATACCGGAGCTCAATTTTGACGATTAAAAAGAAAAAACAGGAAAAGTAAAAATAATTACCAGCTTTCACTAACTCTGCATAGCACAAAAGAATACACAGAAAGACCACTGCCAGGTTAAACATCCTCCAATTTGCGGTAACCGATTAAAAATAATAATGTATTTTCTCTTTATACTTTTTGTACTTTAAAAGGTGCTTTAAAATAACGTCTTTGTTAGAAATATAATGTTTTATCAGCGCGTTACAACCGCCAACTGCTCTGTTTTATGGCGTTCTAATCAGCCAAAGGTACAGTTGACTGTTAAATGCATGAAATTACACACTACTGTAAACCAAGAAATGATTTTACGCAATCTGAATAAGCGATTTCCGCGGTCAGTTCATTTCTTGAATGTATAGAACAATCGCGATACTTTCTAGCTTCAGATAAACTAGCTTAAGGATAATAGTTTCTGAACATACGCATTCAGGCAAACTGTCCTTAATTGTTTTAATTCCGATTTAGATAAAGAAGTGTTACAGTTTCAGATCAATGTCGATGATTTTTTTAATCATATCCTTTACATTTTCATTTGCAATCTGCAAAAATTCCTTGTTCGTGCTACATGGTGGTAAAATATCAACCAAGGGATCTACCGGTCTTTCCGATTTTTCGGGTGTTAAAGAATTACGAATAGACATGCCAGCTATGATTCAAACAAAATATATACTGTGGACTTATGATATGATGTAGGTCGTTGAATATAACAAGTTTATGTGTAACGTGACTGTTAAAAGTTACAGTTCACGGAACTTTCCATGCATACAGAGTTAACAGATTACCTACACTGACGTTTAAACTTGTTGCATGCATGTGCATTCAAAATTCGTAAGTTCATGCCGTAGCGACTATTTTTTCGCGGTTTTCGCGATTGATACGATTACGCGAAGGTTTGTAGTCGCGAAATGTCTGCAATGTGAAAAACGCGAAATATTGTATCCGCGAAAGTTTCTTGGAATACAGTATTATAATCGTAAACTACAATTGCAACTGCATGAACTTAATCGCCTTACAATGTACACATCGATAAACTGAGCACTTTTTGTGAATGCGCAGTCATACCAAACACTTGACTGCCTTAAGTGTTTGCATTCAGGATGAGTACATGCGAAGTCCTAAAATAAAGACCGTTATTGATGGAGATCGTCAGACGACAAAAAACATATAATAGGTTACGGTAAAACAATACATTGCACATATTCACACGGCTAAACCCGATAGAGCGGAAGAGGCACGACTGACGGTTTATTGAAGGTGTAGGGTTTCAAGATTTTCTTGGTATTCTAATTATCAAACAACAGTTTTAATCTGTAGTCTGTAGATTAAAATGTTGTTAAATATTAAAGTCCCAGGATCACTTTGAATTTAATGATAGGACAATAATAGAGCCATGTTCAATTTACTCTTAAACAATGCTGACATATGCAAGTTGTTTCTTTACGAAATAGTGTAGCTAGAAGACCTTTCTTGTTTGTTTGCAATATCATTGAAAAAAAATACTGCGATATATTTCTAACATGTACTTAACGATTAAAACAACAACTTTAGGAATGTATTTGGTACAAATAAGGTAATACACCTGTCTTTGTAAAATAAGAGCTACTTGTAATAATGTTACTGGGACTTTAACTGAAATATGGCTGGTTAAATATTCAGTGTTTGGGTGGAAACGGTCATTTACAAGATTATATCGACTTATATAAATAACGACTTATTAACCCACATGTTTTTAAGCAGCAAACAATTTACACCAGTTTATTTTATGTTTTTCGGTGGTTTATCGAAATATTACGGTGGATTCTATTCCGATAAACTCACTGTCCACTACAATATTTACCCCAAATGACTCCAGGAGTTTGTCAACAACCGTTTAGTCAATTAGCTGTTGTCGTGTTTTAAATTACACCGTTAGGCTTCGATTACATACAACAAGTTTCGTGTACAAGACATAAAAATAAGTCAAAGTTATGACTTGTACAAGAAATTTTTCTACACAAGATCTAGCAAGAATTGCTTTGACAATTAATCACAAAATAGCGGGAAGATGTCTTCAGCACATAATATTGTCTTTAGCATGCAGACGAGTTTCTGAAGTTTTTAAGAAAATATGAAATTAATGGATTATGTTTTAAAAGAAATGCATTAAGTGTTCTTATCGAGAAAAATCTTTAATTGAATGACCAATACATATTAAAATGGCTTTTAAATTTCATCTTAAAAACTCTCTTTTTTGTTCAGTGTGATAGTACTTTGCACTTGTATCATATAAATGTTCCCTTTTTTGGTATAAATTTATTAGTTGGTCAACTTTGTCCTTTGACCAACCCATTGTGTACAACATTTTAAAAAATGTACCTGAATTACCTCTCCCACATCTGTTTATCCCATTAAAACACTTCTTATCAGTAATATTGTGAAAAAATAGAACAGGCTCTATTCTCATGCAAGAAAATTATCGCATATTATGTCACATAAATTCTGACAAAAGTTGCTCAAATGTGGGTGTTTACATATGAAAAATTCTTGTACAAGACATAAATAGCACTTATCTTAATGTCTTGTACAAAAAACTTGGAAGGTGTAAACCCCCACTTACCAAAATATACACCTAGCGTTCCATTTTGGGTTGTTATCTTAGCGGACAATCCCCATTTTTGCACTAGCTGGTGCAACGTGCTCCATGTACAGTTTGTGAGGAAAGTCTTGTACTTTTGTCAAATGAAGATACATCATTTAAAGCTGCTCGCTCTCAGTTGCCGTTGAAATTGTTTTTTTGTTTTTTTGAAAATTGACATACTTATACATAAATGTAAAATTAAAGGCTAGAATCAAAATATAATCAAAAATTTATGTAGGAATTTGCAGAAATCGATTGAAAATGTCGGTTACACGGCACCGCTACACTATATGATCATATAGAAATTTCAAAAGCGTTTGCAACACTTTTGAATTTGGTAGCGTATTATTCAAAATTTAGAGATTGAAGTGACAGGAATTTATACTGGAGTCTTTTTATATGACTATATGTTCTAAAATACGTTATTTACATACAGTTTGAAGAATTTTATTTTTTTACCAAAATTTGAGAGCGAGCAGCTTTAATATGCATCACCTTTTTATAATATCTCAAGTTTATAACTGTAATATTTGTAAATTACATGTATATAAGTGTACCGTTAAAAAGACATTATTGACCATTCTACATATATCTCCAGGACATAACTAGCTCGACTTTCATCATAAAAATGTATGAAAAGATTTGTGAAATCTGACCGCATAACACATTTGTCTAGCTATATGTGGGTTGAACTTCCTCATTCTTCCATTGAACCTAGTGTAAAATTGATAAAATACTCATACCTTGACACTTTGATAAAAAAAAGCATGTGACTTGTTGATAACACATGTTACATGTCAAAAATGCATAAGAACTGGGTCACTTCAAGTTGTGCTTATGTAACAAACACTTGTTCATGTCTTTCAGGCATCTTGATCAAAACTGTGTAACGGGTCTTGCAAAATACTCGCCTTCAGTTTATCTTATCAGTAAAATGTCCATAGTTTTTGTGTTTAAATTCAAAATTTAGTCACGGGCATAAGCACTATATTTTAGAGCTTCTATCAGCACAGAGCCTTTTAAGTGTATTAAATGTATTTATTGAAAATGGCTATACATACAAATTTTCTCAAATCACTCAGGTCTCTCAAGACAGATACTAGTAAAATGATCCGTTTGGATCCAAGTCTTGTTTATTGTGTCTATGGCGTTGCTAATATATATATATATAGAGATAGCTTTTAATGCTAAACTGGGCATCTTCTCCGCTGTTTTTTTTCACAGTTAGAGGATTTATTAGTGCCCATCCGATTCGTCTGTCTATCAATCCATCTGTGTATCAGTCCGCCTGTCCGCCAGTCCACACTTCGTGTCCGGTCTGTAACTTCTATTTGTATGGACCGATTTTCAAATGTTTCCCATAACAAGCGGGTATGTCATGCACTACACATGGGGAAATACTTTGAAGGTCGATGTCGCACTCAGGGCTTAAAACGTGTAGTGAAGGGTTATCTACCAGTACTTCGTGTGCGGGCTGTAACTTCCATATGCATATAGCATTATATAATTGTTGCACAAATTCAAATGATGTACCATGTGATGAGCCATGTGACATGTGATGTGGCATGCACCACTCCTGGAAAGTTACCCTGAAAGTCAATGTAACACTTTATACTTATTTATTTTAGCTCGTTTGTGAGGAGGTACCGTCATGACCCTATTGGGGCTCGAACCCGCAGCCCCCGGGATGAGCCGTCACACTTCAAGCTGAAAAAACCTGTTATGCAGTGTTATAATATTATATCTCTCCCCAACCATTTGAAGGACTTTCATGAAATTAGTTTTATGTTCATCTCTCGGTTGGAGACGTTGTATTGCATACAGTACTCCAGCTACATATTTTATGTGCATTATTGCTGTGTTGCCTGTGGATGCTGTGTTTCGACGGATTGTGTGTATTGTCTTCGTATCTAACATTCATTTGGAGACTGCACTAGTAAAAATGACAAATTATTGACTATTTGCTTAGCGGGGCTCTGTTAAAATAGAAACATCAGACAATAAAATATAACTAAGTACTAGTATTTTTTTTAAATGAGAAAAATATAAATACCAGCTTTGACTGATCCAGTACAGCAGAAAAAAATAAACAGGAAAAGCACTGTTAGTTTAATCGTATTCCTCACAGTAATCATGTTTAAAGTTTGTTGCACTAATTTCTCTACAACCTGTTTTGAAAAATGTTTTCTCGTCTGATTTTCGTAAAAACAGTTTTATCAACGATAAATAGATAACTCGATGGGATGTTTACTTGTCGCAAAACGTTCTTCTCGATTGGTTAATATAACGTGTTTTGTCAGACTGTTATTCATTATAAAATAGTTTAATCTTGACCAAACTCACCGAAGAATCTCTGTCCAGGTAGCTCGACTGGATGAGCTTTGTCCGGCGTCCATCGTCCAATCAATTATCAACATTTCTTCTCTAAAACTACAAACAAAATGGTAACTTGTAAACTAGCTCGCAAATCCCTACCGAAATGCAGGTACCAGGTTATGATAGATCGAAATTTTATTCAATTTTCGTTAGGAAGCAGGAGTTCATTCGTGATGAGTGTATGAGGTCGCACGGTCCCATTTTGCCAAATCAATCCCAAGAATATTTCTACAAACGTAAAAAGCATTATACTGAACCACTTAGTAAATTCCCGATCGATGCAATGATATTCCTTTTTTCAGAATTACTCGATGAGTCCTATTCATTGAGTATTACACATAGTGAGGATTGTTCTGTGAAAAATAGTCATAGTGAGCATTGTTCAGTGAACACAACTCATAGTGAGGATTGTTCTGTGAGAAATACTCATTGTGAGCATTGTTCAGTGAGCACGACTCATGGTAATGATTGTTCTGTGAACAATACTCATAATGAGCATTGTTCAGTGAACACTTACGTTAATGAGCATTGTTCTGTGAGCACTACTCATAGTGAGCGTTGTTCAGTAAGCACCACTCATAGTTAGCATTGTTCCGTGAGCACTACCCATAATTAGCATTTTAGTGAGCACCACATATAGTGAGCATTTTTCTGTGAGCGCAACTCATAGTAAGCATTGTTCACTGAGCGATACACGTAGTGAGCATTATTCAGTGAGATCTACTCAACATGAGCATTATTCAGTGAGCACTACTCATAGTTAGCATTGTTCACTGAACAATACACGTAGTGAGCATTGTTAAGTGATCACTACTAATAGTCGGCATAGTTCACTGAACGCTACACGTAGTGAGCATTGTTCAGTGAGCACTTCTTATAGTTAGCATTGTTCACTTAACGTTACACGTAGTTAGCATTGCTCAGTGAGTACTACGCATAGTTAGCATTGCTCAGTGAGTACTACGCATAGTGGGCATTGTTCAGTGAGCACTGCTCATAGTAAGCGTTGTTCATTGATCGATACACGTAGTAAGCATTGTTCAGTGAGCATTACAAATGTTCAGAGGCACTTCTTAATCAGCATTTTCCACTCAGTATTTCCGAATGCGGGTATTGTTCGATGAACACTACTCAAAATGAGCATTTTACACTGATTACTACTTATAATGAGCATTGTTCAGTGAGAGCTTAATGTTACAGATCCGCCTGTCGTTTGTACCGATTGGACACGGTGTTACTCGTTGCTTTCTTTTGAGGACCACTCGCCCTCCTGCATACGTCGTCCATCCACCAGTTCCAATACAATGTTCATGTAACTTGGCCCGGATGTTCATTCAGTGAAACTCTGCCAAACTTGTTCCGTTCCATGCAGAACTCTAGTTGATATGGTAACAAATAGGAAAATCTTCATCTTCAAAACTGCAATGCCAAAATCTTAGATATTTTATCTGTGACACTGTCAAGTAGACCTCTATCAAATTTGTACAAATCCTGCTCCTGCAGTCAAAATTGGCCCCGCCGAGGATGGGAGGTTATATTTTTCAATCAAAGTAACAATAGAGCATCTCCCAGGAATATGCCTGATTCAATACCAACAATGCGTAAAACAGTACTGATTGGCGATTCAATTTTAAGAGATATTCAAGAAAGAGGCTTACAGTCGCGCGTTGAAATTGAATCCATATCCGGTGGCGTTGCTGCACAAGTTTTCACGCGCTTGCGAAACTGGAGACCTGCAGACGTTGATAATATAGTTATCCATATGGGAGGAAATGATATATCAAATGGAAAATCGCTGTCAACAGTGCATGAAGAGATGTCAGACGCAATTACCCGTGCACAATATAAATACCCGACATGCAAGGTATATATTTGTACACTATGTCCTAGGAAGGATGTTGATGTCCGCCCCCTAAATCGTGTTCTGAAGACATTATGCGATGACACAGGTTCCATTTTGATTTATTTGTACGCGTCACTTGTGTTTGGTAGTGGTGAAATTGTAAGCATGTATTACAACCGTGATGGTATTCACTTAAATAAGCGGGGTACAAGCAGTTTGCTTAAAGCTATTAACAGTATCGTTTCAATCATCAAAACGAAACCATCGTCAGCTACGTCTCCAAGGCAACAACAACGAGGAAACTCCTGGATATCAAATAAACGGAATTCAGATTCAACACGCCGTCAATACAGAAACGTGCGAGGGCAAATGTACTGTAGAATATGTAACCGTACTAATCATACAACAACTGACTGTTATTATGCACTGAGGGTAGACAACCAGCGCCGTTTGAGGAAATACTAGGACTGTGTGAGCAGAACTTTTCCTAGCAATACTAATACTTCAAACATTTTTAACATTTTACAGCATCTATGTTCTTTGTGTAATAAGTACCCGTGTGAATGCAATATAGAAAGCAATAGTTTTAATCTGCAAAATAGTGTAAGACGTAAGGATAATACATCAGTTTTGAATACTGCTATTTATAATGTTAATGATAAATTGTTCGTTAATCAAATCAACGTACACGCTCGTAAATCTACCTCAAGTGATGTATGTATAAATGGGTACAGTATTCAAAGCAATATTTCAAGTAAAAGCTTATCTGGTAAAGAATCAAGTCAAAACTCCGGTATATCAAATGAGATATGTACAGTTAAACTAAATAAGTGCACTGTCGACCATGTGGACTCTGACAGAAATTTTTCAGAGCTATCTAATATAATTCACGGGAAAGGATTCAAGGTAATATCTTTAAACATTCACCATATCTTACCAAAACTTGAAGAATTAAAATTACTACTGACTGATAATGCTGTAACAATTTTTGCACTATGCGAAACATTTCTCACAAACATGATCAGTAATTCTGAATTATCAATTAAAGGTCATAAAACTGAGAGAAAAGACAGGATCGGTAAAGCCGGAGGTGGCCTACTGATACACTTAAATGAAAAACCACCATACTCTAGACTATACAATTTAGAAACTACTGATATAGAATCAGTATACATAGAAATATCGTATCCATATTGCAAACCATTTGTGATTGTCTTTGTTTACAGACCTCCTTCGGTAAAAAAGGACTGGATTGAAAAATTTGAAACAAACTTAAACACAATTGCAGATAAATACAAGGAGTATTATCTTATTGGTGACTTTAATTTTGGCTATGACCCGACATGCGGTTTTAAGAATTCAAATTGGGTAAAGTTTCAAACTAAATTTGGTCTGACTCAAATGATTAAAAACCCTACGCGTGTAACTAAGTCATCATCATCCATAATAGATCATTTATACTATTCAATGAATGAAAATATTGTTGATGTGAAGGTGGTTCTAAGCATAAGTGATCATTTCCCTATTTATTTTAGTAGAAAGATTCGTAACCTTTATAAAAACGGACACCAATACCCATAAATCAATAAAATACAGATCATTTCCAAACTTTGACTGTGATAGTTTCAATAATGACATTTTGCGTTCTGATCTGCATAAAAAAGAGACTAGACGAGACCTGTAGGAAACCGCAAACTAAATATCTTATGAAAACATTTGGTTACTCAGGAATGGCTGTATGGAATGCATTACTGTTGCAAATAAAAGAGTAAAAACAACTAAGCAATTCAAACTTGCCCTACATAATTTACTTTTGTCAAATTTATACGATGATATTCCATCGTTGACAGTGCACTACTATAAATGAATAAATAAATATATATATATATATATATATATACTACTCAGTAAATGATTGTATAATATAATAAGTTCTGCTCAATATTTTAGTGTGTACGTGAGTGTACGTGTGTGTGTGTGTGCGTGTGTGTGTTGGCGCGTGCGTGCGTGCGTGCGTGTGTTGTGTCAGTTTTTTCTTAGTTGATGTATGATTATAGTTTTCTCAATTGTATATTATCATTGTTACTAGAAGACCTCGTGGTAGATAAGAAATATGTTGCTTTATGTACATATGCTTAATGAGCTAGCTTCTTTAAATAAAGAGATTATTATTATATGTTTTACAGAACAGTTTATAGTAAAACTTTAAAAAACATAAATTCTCACTATGAAAAATAGTTGGCGTGTAACATTGTTTAGAAAACCTCTCTCAAAGCATGTTCAAAGCATGTCTCTTGGGAAACATTGGCCCTACCCCTGGGTCAACAGTGGCCCATAGACATATAGACTTATATAAGGAAATTCATTAAAATTATTCTTGTCCAGAGCCATGATGCATAGAGCTTAGTAAGATGGCGTGTAGAACTGCATAGTGGTTTTCTACCAAGACTGTTCAGATTTTCCCCCAGGGATACCGAGGATATAATTATTGATTTAGATAAGGAACTTATTTAAATTTATTTGACTTGTTAAAAATCTTCTTATCCAAAAGCATTGGGCTTAGACTTTAAATATTGAATTCGTGTAATTATGTAGTAATTAGTAGTTTGTCTTCTACCAAGTTTGTTCTAATTATCCGCCTGTGATCAATTGGCCACTACCTTGGAATCATTACTTTACATAATTTTATATAGGAACATTTCTGAAAATCCATAATTGCAAGGTTTAGAGCCATATGATAATTGGTATGTAACACTGTCTAGTGGTCGTCTCCCACGATTGTTGTAATTATGATCTTTGGGTAAAAATTGGCCCGGCCCATCTGACCTCCTGTCTCTTTTTTAAAGCTACAGTGGTGAAATTTGGACCATGTGCTTAGTTTTGCAAATGCATTGAAACGCTTACCTTGGATTATGTTGACCTTGACCTGTTGACCTACTTATTTGCTCTTAGACCATGTGGTAGCCTTTCCTTACACTTGAAAACTTAACAATCCCTGTATTTTTACTTTGTTATGTTTGCAGGTGAGTGATATTGGGTCATCATAGCCCTCTAGTGTAGGTGATAGAAAAAGACACAAATTCAAAAGAAGCGTTTAATAAGTCCTTCAGTAAACTCAACAATAAAGAAGGCCGAAATGATGGTTTGAGCCTATTGAATATACAAGTAACAACTAAAACAGTTTATTCATATTGGTCTATTCATACATATGTGAAAGTCGATATCTTTTTCATTTCTTAACGAAACATGTAACCACTCATTTCCTTAGCTACAACATCTCCTATCCGATGAACATAGTTTCAAAAATGTGTTTTCGAAACATTTGGTTATCTGACTTTGCAGCCAGCGCGCGTTAAATCAAGGAAAACGTCGCTCATTCCGACAGTGTGACGTTCTGCAAATGAACAGGAAGACCACAAGTAATTTGAGTTTATCGGTTACAATTAAATTAAAATCTAAATTTATTTGACCTTTTCATCTAACAAAATACATGTACAATACATGCACAATGAAATACTAGCCTATTCATTGAAAGGACTTGAAATAAGGAAATGATATTACACAATGATAAAATATATCGAGAAAGATGAGAGTACGATTACACTTTTCTTCCCTGTATTAGGCACAGGGGTTAACAGTATTCATATTACTTTATTTGCAAGGTTACAAACTGTTGCAAAGTGTAGTATTCACAGGGGTCAGCCGAACTGTAACAATTAAACGTATTCACAGACGTTAACCGAACTGATTCACAAAAAAATAACCGAACTGAATTAACCGATCTGTAACCACTTGAAATATTCGCAGGAAATACCCAATGTGTTATCCATTGGCGGTGGTTAACCGATCTATTACTACGTGAAGTATTTACAGCGGTTAACAGATATGTTACCACTAGAAGTATTACCGGAGCTAACCGACCTGTAACTACTTGAAGTATTCACATGGGTTAACCAATCTGTTACCACTTGAAGTATCCGAAGGGGTTAACCGATATGTTACCACTTAAAGTATTCAAATGGGTTAACCAAACTGTTACCACTTAATGTATTCAGATGGGTTAACCGATCTGCTACCACTTGAAGTATCCATAGGGGTTAACCGATCTATTACCACTAGAAGTATCACTGGAGCTAACCGATATGCTACCACTTAAAGTATTGAAACTGGTAACACTGGTGTCAAATTAAATAACTTCAAAAGCAGATAATAGAATATTTGCAAGTAGTGTTACTTAACCTAAAATTTTAAGTTTTACATTTCAGTCGGTATCGGTAAAATCGGCGTTTTAAAATAATTCTGTTGCAATACCGTAAAACTACAGTTACAAGTAAAAAATCAGCATCATCCCAACAATGAAAGCGTATTGTGATGCATTTCTTGCGCTAGGCTTGATTGCACCATTTGTTTCCGGTACAACAGTACTTGTTGCATGGATACTGTTCACATCCGGTTGTCCGTCAAGATAGTAGGTGCTATATTTAGTTCCATTAACAGGACCGGACACTTTTTTCACTCGGAAAACGTTGGTAGACTTGATAATCACCTCCCTCTCAATACTGATAACAGAATATTTTTCAACGGAAACCCCATACACATTTGTTATGATAAACAGCTTGCCTTTCGGACAGGACTTGAAATTTAGGGCTATTTTTTTCTCTGTACTCGTGCTTGTTATCTGATTGAAACGAAAGTCTTTGCCCTCAACTGGTAATTTATCTACATTTTTACATCCCCGATAAACCCTATCATGAATCGTAGGTCCAAGAATGTCGAGGCCCCTGTTGATTAAATCGCCCGCTCTTCTCCATACACCATTAGTATCGTTTGGGTAACCCTGGCGCATTTCAGCATTTAGTGTTCGATAGAAGGAACTTTCTTGTGTATAAAGGTTTATTATAGCAATGGCGTACTTCCTGTCCCAGGTTTCACTTGCAAACGATTTTATTTTTCCTTTGGCACTGTCTACATTGGTCTTGTATTCTGTTAGTTTTTTAAACAGTTCCTCGACCTCTCCAGAGTACCCATCAGCCTTGGAATCTGTAAGATATTGGTTTGAAATATTAATATATGCGAACTTAAATGCCGAAATTTGGTTGATTTGAGGCGTACTTCCGAGGTTTGTTTGCAAACGAATTCTTTTTTTGTTTTGTGGAAAGTATATTGTTCTGATTTGAAAGATCTTTAAACAGTGCCTTTACTTCCGCTAAGTAGCTATCACCAGATGGCGAAGTGAGTAGAAGATATCAATGTTAAACCATTAATATGTAAAGTGATAAATTATAACCATAAATCATGTGTGTGAAGTGATTAACAGATAAATATGCGACCAGTAAAACATAACTGACCATGGTGTGTGTTACTCTCTTCACATTATTCATGTGACCACCATACTGTCCCGTACATCGGTGTCTGCTAGGCTTATTCTCGTGAATATTAACCAAGCTTTCTTGACAATCGTATCTACTCGTAAACTTTCGGAACACTTCGGTGAAATTCCATAGAAATTCAGTTAGCCTGAGACATTTAAGTAGATCAGGACCCACTTGTTCGAAACTTTAACTACCAGTAAAGCCAACATTTTATTAACGTTTGATTTTGGTAGGCGATACTACTGCAAGGATCTTACATACCCCTACTAGTGGCATATTTTGATTTTGTTATGGACAGTTTAAAAGTCCTAATTCTCTAGTTTGCAATGTTTAAATAAGTCATTCAAACTGAGGAAATTGAATTTAAAACCCTTTAAGTTAGCCGATTGTTAGCTTAAAGTCCTAGGACCACAATTACAAGTAGCTCTTAAGAAAGATGTCTTACTGGCGGAAATGACCTTTATTTGGTTTTGCTTTTTAAGTCGGTGAGTACATGTTAGAAATAAAGCAGTATTTTTTTAATGATATTGCAAAAAGTAAGAAAGGCTTTCTGGCAACTCTTTATCGTGAAGAATCGACTTGATTACCAAAGAAAAGCATATGTCAACATTGTTTTAGAAAATTTCGAGTGAACAGAACATGGTTCTATTATTATCCTATCAGTAAATTAAATTTACTGTATCAGTGAATTCTAAGTGATCCTGGAACTTAAATTAAAGTTTCGTACAATTGGGTCCTGGCTTTTTACTCTTCGGCAAACCTCGGAAATGTTCGTGAAAAACCGCCTCGATGATCCGATTGTCGTAAGGATAGCTGAGCTAAAATGCTAGTTTTGTTTATTGATTTTAACAGCATACTCATTTAATTTGTTTTTAAGAAGCAAAGGATACGAAAAAATGTATTATACAAGGAAATATTTGTACCTGCATTTACAGATCCAGCACAACACCAAACCATAAATAGTAAAACCGCTGTTAGTTGCGACATCCTCAACATTGCCATAATCATTATAGGAATAAAACCATTACTTGTCCTTGGTGTTTGACATTTTACTATACAAACCTCTTGGAAATAATTTCCCCGTTCCGTCAAATACTTGAAAACAGTTTCAGTATTCAGTTCAGTTCATTGGTTTTATAAAGGTCCGGCATAGAAACATAACCTTCGGCCTGCTGAGGAACGTGGGAACGTAACTGCAATTTCCAATCAGTGTTTGCCAAATGGATTTGATTGGAAGCCGAAAGTAGGTCAACCGCGGCGACCAATGAGATCTATGAGTGTGATTAATCCTAATTCTCTATTATGCAAAGTTTAACGCACGCACCTTTGTACCCAAAAGTGTGTCGCTATCCGACAAACCGTGTAAATGTATAATGCAATTCCGAACAATAGCGATCGACTACTCGATCGACCTGGTGAATATAGACATACATGGAACGCAGCTGTATGTAGATATCATGCTTTAGAAGAATCATATAGATGCATTAAACTACGATTTTCTAAACGCTAATAAGAACCCAGTGTCGAGTTTGAGTTTGTTGATTATCGACTAGTGACTCCTTGCAAAACCGTAACTTTCTGAACGTGTTTTGCTAATTTGAGTTGTTTTTTGCTCATTGGCTTTTAAATGCTGGTGCGTTTGTAGAGATGCTTGATTATTTTGCGAAGAAATTAAGTATTTCACTAAGAGAGCAAGTGTATTTGACTGAAAAAAATGGAAAGAGGTAGAATGAATTTGCATAGAGGTGTTGCAACGAAATTTCCTTTTTAAAAAACTATTTATTCAATTATTCAGTGGATACAGTGTTTTGTTTACATTAATGTTAAAATAGACTGTAACCAGTGGCTAGTGTTAGAAGAATAATTATTTCGTGGAGTACAAAAATAGCTCCAAAAGACAAAGGCGGGCCTAAATCGATCAATCGATTCCAAGATGCACTCACTGGGTGTTACGTACATGGGCAATACGTACTCGCACCATGTGAAACAGCCCCAGTAATCTGCACGGACGTGATTTGTTTATTGCACCATTGAATTCAATTAAAAAACTTGTTTCATTAAGCTCGATTTTGACCGGACGTTGGTAACTTTCAATCGCCAATTAAATGACAAGTAGAATGTATAACATTTTTTGAATTGAGAAATTTACTCTGTAATGCACCTTTTAATTGGTTAATACCCAATGAAAAAGGTCAATAAAATACTCTTGCGTTTTCAGTCTTTCTTCAATGGTTTTATAATTTTAGTACGTAAATAGTTCATATCTATCAACGTAATATGTTGTTACCGCCAAATTAATGTTAATTATAAGTACTATTTAAAGTATCTCGACCAGTGAATGATGGTCAATATTTTGAGTAACATATTTGATAAGAAAACAAGGATTAAGTTTGTTTACTATGTACATCTCACTGTACGAACTAATTCACAGTGTAAGAGACCGGTTAGCTCAGTCGGCAGAGCATTGGCTCTTACGGCCCTGTAAGCGAAGGGCCCTGGGTTCGCGTTCTGGTCGGGGCACACTGCGATATTTGGCGCCTGATTAAACTTGACAGAATTGTTTAATATAGAATCTAGCTACCAATCGCTTTCATATAATCAAATTGCGCCAACCATCTTTTTCAAAGAAGTTCTTGTTAAACGTTACATTGAAGACAAATTTCGGAAATCAGTCACTGACTTCCTCGTACGAATCTAGTACATGTATACCTAAATGTTGTCTTTTAATCATAGACACTCTGATATACTAAAATATACTTTTTAGACATTAAAGGGAAGTGGCTTGACTTCGGTATAAAATTTGAAATGTGTCGGTATGCCGTGTACCTCTATAAATGTACGCACTTTAACAAAAGGGCCAAGCTTTCTTGAGTACATGTACTTCTCATGGTGAGCATTGTTCAGTGAGTACAACACATAGTTAGTATTGTTCAATGAGTACTTTTCACAGTGAGCATTGTTCACCGAGTTATACTCATAGTGAGCATTGTTTAGTGAGTACTTCTCATAGTGAACATTGTTCCGTGAGTACTACACACAGTTAGAATTGTTCAATGAGTACTGCTCATAATAAGCATTGTTCAGTCAAAACTTCCCATAATGAGCGTTGTTCAGTGAGTACTTTCCGTAGTGAGCATTGTTTAGCCAGCATTACTCATAGTGAGCATTGTTCATGGAGTACTACTCATATTGAGCATTGTTCAGTGAGTACTTCCCACAGTGCGCATTGTTAAGTGAATACTTCTCATAGTGAGCATTGTTCAGTGAGTACTACTCATAGTAAGCATTGTTCAGTGAGTACTTCTCACAGTGAACATTGTTAAGTGAGTACTTTTCACAGTGGGCATTGTTCAGTGAGTACTTTTCACGGTGCACATTGTTCAGTTAATACTTCTCACAGTGAGCATTGTTCAGTGAGTTCTTCTCACAGTGCGCATTGTTCAGTGAGTACTTCTCACAGTGAGCATTGTTCAGTGAGTACTTCTCACAGTGCGCATTGTTCAGTTAATACTTCTCACAGTGAACATTGTTCAGTGAGTCCTTCTCACAGTGCGAATTGTTAAGTGAATACTTCTCTTAGTGAGCATTGTTCAGTGAAAACTTCTCACAGTGAGCATTGTTCAGTGAGTACTTCTCACAGTGAACATTGTTAAGTGAATACTGCTCACAATGAGCATTGTTCAGTGAAAACTTCTCATAGTGAACATTGTTCAGTGAGTACTACTCAAAGTGAGCATTGTTCAGTGAGTACTTTTCACAGTGGGCATTGTTCAGTGAGTACTTCTCACAGTGAGCATTGTTCAGTGAGTACTTTTCACGGTGCACATTGTTCAGTTAATACTTCTCACTGTGAGCATTGTTCAGTGAGTACTTCTCACAGTGCGCATTGTTCAGTGAGTACTTCTCACAGTGCGCATTGTTCAGTTAATACTTCTCACAGTGAACATTGTTCAGTGAGTACGTCTCACAGTGCGCATTGTTAAGTGAAAAATTTCTCATAGTGAGCACTGGTCAGTGAGTACTACACATAGTTAGCATTGTTCAGTGAGTACTTTTCACAGTGCACATTGTTCAGGTAATACTTCTCACAGTGAACATTGTTCAGTGAGTACTTTTCACGGTGCACATTGTTCAGTTACTACATCTCACAGTGATCATTGTTAAGTGAATATTTCTCATATTGAGCATTTTTCACTGAGTACTACACACAGTTAGCAATGTTCAGTGAATACTTCTCACAGTGAACATTGTTCAGTGAGTCCTTCTCACAGTGCGAATTGTTAAGTGAATACTTTTCACAGTGAGCATTGTTCAGTGAGTACTTCTCACAGTGAACATTGTTAAGTGAATACTGCTCACAATGAGCATTGTTCAGTGAAAACTTCTCATAGTGAACATTGTTCAGTGAGTACTACTCAAAGTGAGCATTGTTCAGTGAGTACTTTTCACAGTGGGCATTGTTCAGTGAGTACTTCTCACAGTGAGCATTGTTCAGTGAGTACTTTTCACGGTGCACATTGTTCAGTTAATACTTCTCACTGTGAGCATTGTTCAGTGAGTACTTCTCACAGTGCGCATTGTTCAGTGAGTACTTCTCACAGTGCGCATTGTTCCGTTAATACTTCTCACAGTGAACATTGTTCAGTGAGTACGTCTCACAGTGCGCATTGTTAAGTGAAAAATTTCTCATAGTGAGCACTGGTCAGTGAGTACTACACATAGTTAGCATTGTTCAGTGAGTACTTTTCACAGTGCACATTGTTCAGGTAATACTTCTCACAGTGAACATTGTTCAGTGAGTACTTTTCACGGTGCACATTGTTCAGTTACTACATCTCACAGTGATCATTGTTAAGTGAATATTTCTCATATTGAGCATTTTTCACTGAGTACTACACACAGTTAGCAATGTTCAGTGAATACTTTTCACAGTGAGCATTGATCAGTGAGTATTTATCATAGTGAACATTGTTCAGTGAGTACTTCTCATAGTGAACATTGTTCAGTGAGTACTACTCATAGTGAACATTGTTCTGTGAGTACTACACATAGCGAGCATTGTTCTTTGAGTACTACACATAGCGAGCATTGTTCAATGAATACAACTCAAAGTGAGCATTGTTCAGTGAGTACTTCTCACAGTGAGCATTGTTTAGTGAGTATTACTCAAAGTGAGCATTGTTCACTCAGTAATATGCACAGTTGGTATTTTCAATGAACGCTACTCAAAGTGAGCAATGTACACTGATCACTACTCAAAATGAGCACTATTCAGTGAGTAGTACTCACAGTGAGATCAGTCGCTTGGACAGTGCTACTTGTCGACTTTTTATTAGGACCACTCACCATTCTGCGTACGTCAACCGTTCACCCTTTCCTTTAAACGAGATCACGAGATTAATGTTGATGCATCTTGGCAGGGATGTTTCTTCAATTAAGCTCTACCAAACTTATTCCGTTCCATGCTGAACTCTAGTTGATATGACCAAATCAAGGCCAAAATCTTAAATATTTTGTGTGTGACACTGTCAAGTAGACCCTATCAAATTGTTTAAATCATGCCCCAGCGGTCAAAATTGACACCGCCGGCAGGGGGGGGTCATATGTTTTACACAGAAGTATATCGCAAAACTTCAAAAACATAAATTCTCACTATGAGAAAAAGTTGGTGTGTAGCATTGTGTAGAAGTACTCTTAAGCATGTTCATAGTATGCCTCTTTGTCAACATTGGCCATGTCCCAGGGGTCATTTGTTTAATATATACTTATATAGGGAAATACATTAAAAATATTCTTGTCCAGAATCATGAGACCAAGAGCTTAGTTAGATGGCATGTAGCATGTCTACTTGACAGTGTCACACACAAAATATCTAAGGATGTTTATCATAACCTAGGGTACCTTCATGGCTTTCATTGATATATAATAAGCCAGTGCCCGCATGTTATAACCGTCCAATTATTTTATATAAATATAATAATCATATAACACATTTAAGAAGTTCATCAAATAAATGTCCTCACTTAGTGGTAATTTATGAGACAAATACGAATTTCTTTAACTGGAATCTATAACCTTAACAATGGGACTTCCAATTTGGGTTAGTCTATTTCTTAGAATACATGGGTGTTTTGAAGAATTATTATTACAAGGGTAACAACTTGATTCCTGATCAGAACGAATTGTTTTTGTCGTCTGCATCGGAACGTAGCTGTTTGAAAAGGTGTATTTTATTAAACGTCTTCGTAGGCAGGATATCCATTGAGTCATTGACATCACAAAGAAGAATATAAAAAATGAGTGATTTCTTGCACTGAGACTAGACAGTTGGAAAGTTGCTAGAACTGCGGACAGACAAGATTCGCAATCGGAACTCCTCTGGTTATTCCGTTATCCTTCATCAAACTGGTGAAGCATTCATCACCGAGGAGTTCCGATTGGAAAGATTCGATGAGCAAACCAGCAAATCGTAGATTATGACATGAAAGAAAGTAAATCTTTCAGAATCATTGTATTGTGTATAAGCAGTAACTTTTATTGAGCATTCTATAGGACATATGCTTTAACTCTGTGTAGCATTTGGCACAGAAGTAGAAAAAAAACTGTATGATAAAATTGCGTTGTAAACATTCTCTAGGTCTGGCAAGACGAACGACCGACTTAGAAAAAAGAATCTCTGAGGCAATTTAATATCTTCCTTCTGTTTAAGTTGATCACGCGAACAGGATGCAGGGTATATTTTGTCACGCTATTTAGAGATGAATTTAGAACGTTCTAGTTTTAAGGCCGTAGCACAAATGTGCAGTTTTTCAGTGACATTTCTTACAGATTAGTTTTGCAAACCTCTGGCAATACTCTTACTATGCAGTCATATAATTTGTCGGCACATGTTTGCACTATTATACTATGCACGTTATGATGAACTGTATACACCAGGATTAATGCGTGCGCACGCGATGGAAGAAAAATATCTTCCATGTCTCCTCTGCATTTTTGTGAGTATAATAGAAACGTTCATGATTATATCATTTACCATGTTATCTAGCAATTATCATTATTTGCCGTACTTATACTTACTAACAAAATGACGTTGGTCAAGTTGTTTGGTTCTCGGGTAAGACTTTCACTCAAAATTACAATTACTTTGTGTCGAGGCATGAATTATAAAGAAAGATGCAGAGATATAAGTTACAAACCTAAGTTAAATGCCACTTAAACGGTTCAAGATATAAATAAAAAACCAAGGTTAAAGGATAGTTAAGTGAACAAACGCTAGTTAGAGGATAGTTAAGTGAACAACCCCTAGTTAAAGGATAGTTAAGTGAACAAACCCTAGTTAAAGGATAGTTAAGTGAACAAACGCTAGTTAAAGGATAGTTAAGTGAACAAACGTTAGTTAGAGGATAGTTAAGTGAACAAACCCTAGTTAAAGGATAGTTAAGTGAACAAACCCTAGTTAAAGGCTAGTTAAGTGAACAAACGCTAGTTAAAGGATAGTTAAGTGAACAAACGCCAAGTTAAAGGATAGTTACGTGAACAAACCCTAGTTAAAGGATAGTTAAGTGAACAAACCCTAGTTAAAGGATAGTTAAGTGAACAAACCCTAGTTAAAGGATAGTTAAGTGAACACACGCTAGTTAAAGGATAGTTACGTGAACAAACGCTAGTTAAATGATAGTTAAGTGAACAAACCCAAGTTAAAGGATATTTAAGTGAACAAACCCTAGTTAAAGGATATTTAAGTGAAAAGAAAAGATAGAATATAGCTATAAATACATGTAGCTATTGAAGAAGGCACACTTAAAAGATAAAATCTATAAAAGACAATGCATCACTCGAGAACTGAATACATGTAATTAACAGTTCAAATATCATATAAGTAATAGTTAAGCTGGCAACATTAAAAGTGTTTCAAACTTTATTTTTGTTTTATGTTAACTTGTACCACTCAACCCATTTATTGCTAGATTTTTACAATAGGGTCTTCTGACTTCAAATCTGGGCAAGTCTATTACTTTAAACAGTGGTGGTTTGCTTTATTGTGATCCAAAAGGCTTAATCATTATATCCTGATCTGACGATACTGTATTAATTGTTTGTCTTTTTAGGAGCATAGCTTTTTGAAAGTTATATATTTAAGTAGACACTAATCATGAATGGGTTAAAAAATTAAGAACATAATAACTAAAATCTGTAATGTTTAAAACAAGAGTTTCGGAAGTCATACGTTATTTACAACTGCCTTAAATTGTTGAAAAAAACAGCTCAGGTAAAGATCTTTTGATAAAAAGATTATAGAGCGTGTGAAAATGTTGCCGGCAGATCTTGAACAGTTAATGATTTCTGATTCTTGATGTTTGAGATATAGTTAGCCTGCGACTTTAAGGCCATATTTTTACTCAATTTTATTTAAAAGAAATATGATTAAGATGTTTAACAACTTATAGCTGTTTCGACATTGTACATTACATGTATAGTAAATGGTTAGTAAATAATAATAATACAGTGCAACTTCTCAGGTGTGAACACCCTTGCAAACACTGAAATGTGTTTGTTGTAGAGAGGTGTTGTTCTGTAGGTGTTTGATTCCTTGCATAATCGAAGAAAAGGGAAATAGAATGTGATTCTTTGTAGGGAGGTTGTTGCTCTAGGGAAGGTGTCGTTCGGAAATGTTGGACTGTATCAATATTAAATGTTAAAGATTATTCTATGTAACAATTTTGAAGTATCGCTGCCAGTAAGTAAGTTTTCATTTTTAGGGCAATATCTTGCAAATTTTGATATGGAAACCGAAGTTAAATGTTGAAAATATATAAAAGACAAATAGCTGAAGGATAAGGTAAAACATTCCGGGATCTGCAAAGAGCGGTAGGCCGTGAACAAAGATAAATTTTAAGTTACTCTAATTTTAAAAACGTGTAAAGAAAAACAAATGTGAGCTTCATATAAAAGTAATGTTTATTTTAAAGAGGTTGGTCTGTATGTGTTCACAGGCTGTATTTTTAGAAACATATAAAAACAGAACAAGTCCTTGGAATACAGCAGTTTGATTGTAAATCTTAGAGAGTACGTTTGTGGAATAGTCCCAAAACTTTATTACTCTTTAATCACGCTGCTGGAATTTCTGTATAAAGAAATAGTTCGAAAGATAGTCTATTAATGTGTTGTCAATATTAAAGTCGAAATGATTCTCATATATTTGCTTATCGTGTCATTAAATATTTTAATGACGAAATGCGATCAAACATGTGACTGCAAGGAAATACATTTGCTGAAGGAAATGGTTCAGAATGAGATTTTGGAAAGGGGGTCGGTTTGAACGGAACGCGCTAATGGAAATTGTTCAGAAAGAGGTGTTTGAACGAAAGATAGAGACTTCGAAATTGAATGCGAAAGTACGTAGGATTGAAGCTACTAAGAAGTCACTACCAGCCTCAGTAATAGGACCGGAAACAGGTTTAGCAGGTAAAAGATTTAGATAACTTGTAAGGCCAAGTTTCAACATTTTATTTTCACTACCGATGTAATGTTGAAGATAAAGTCCAAGGATCAATTTAGATGTTAGAATTATTCGCGTAGCCGTAGGGGAATATAGGAAGGGTCTCCGTCCGCCTGCCGTAACATTTCCTGCCCGGACATATCTCCTTAAGCCTATGAGGGATTTTGATGAAACTCAGGTCAGATGTTCATTTCACCCAGACGACGTGCAGAACACATGAGCCGGTCATGCTGGCTCAAGGGCAATGCCACAACATAAGGCCAAACGTTTGTGTTTAACATTTCCCATCTGCTTGATATCGTCTAAACCCCTTGAAGGATTTTACTTAAACTCAGGTCTAATGTTCACCTCATCTAGTCGATGTGCAGATCCCATGATCTGCCCACGCTGACTCATTGTCAAGGTCACAACTTAAGGTCAAAGACTTGAGGATTACCTCTCAGTCTCTCCTTAACTCTTTGAAGGATTTTGCTGAAACTCTAGTCAAATGATCACATAATCGAGGCAATGTGTAGAACCCATGGTCCGGTTACATTGGTTCAGGTCTAACACAACTTAAAGTCAAAAGTTTGAGTCTTGAATTTGTGCACAATATCTCCTAAACCGCATGATGCATTTGAATGAAACTCTGGCTAAATGTTCACCTCATCGAGATGATGTACAGAACCCATGATATTGACACTAGAAACCAAACAGTCTTCGACAAAACCTACACATCCCTACTTCACAGAGGCCTTTACTCTGACATCTTGAAGAGACCAGTAACTGTATTTACTTTTAAAAATCCACGCTGTGCACCTCTTAGACAAAACTAGACTCAATGTTCCTACTTGCTGCGTGGGAAATATGCTGCCTTTTAGACTGCCTTTTTTTGTTTTTCAACAATATTTCCCTATTTACTGAATCGGTATACCATAATTGATATACCAATACTGTGCAGCAATTTGGCAAACAACTATTTCAAACACTAATAAAACTTTACAGAACTTCAAACACATTACAGAACTTCAAGACTATACAAGAGTTAACATTATCTTGTTAATTATATAATTATGTTGCATTTATTTTATCATTACCTTGATATTTCAACAGATCGAATTGAGAAAATGGATGCGAAGTTTTTAGATCTTGATGTCAAACTGAACAATATTCTAAATGAGAAGGCTGTAGTCAAAAGAAATTTGGCTAACACTGTAAAGAAAGGGGTGATGATAGAGAAAAAAGAAAGGATAGACTTTATTTCTGATACAAAAAGTCAAATGGCTAGTGTAAAAGAAACCGTTGCTAATTTTAAAGCAGAAACAATTAAGCTGATTGAACAGTGCGTGGCAAACTTAACTGAATCACAAGACGACTTCAGGCAAGACTTCAACACCAAGCTTCATGAAATGGAAATACAAACAGACTTAGAAATCAAATCCGTCTCGTCAGATTTAACAAATGTTAAACAAGATTTGCAGGAGGCGCACACAAACATAACTGAATCACAAGACGACTTCAGGCAAATCTTCAACACCAAGCTTCATGAAATAGAAATACAAACAGACTTAGAAATCAAATCCGTCTCGTCAGATTTAAAAAATGTTAAACAAGATTTGCTGGAGGCGCACACAAAAGTTTCAAAATTGGATGATGCGCTTATTACAAACAAAAAGGGTAAATATAGAATTCATGATTGATCCAATAAGTTCATATCCATAGTAATACTAATATACATGTACTTAGGTTTTGTAAAGTATTTACCACTCTTTATTCAGACATTTTCAACTAAATACAAACATGTATACTACATGGCCCCTTTTTAAATGATCGTTAAATCAAATATAACAGCATGTTTTTCAGGCACAAACTGTGGTCAATTCGAAGTGAAGTTACACAAGTATTTATAGATAGAAGTCTAAAAAGATCATAAATTTCGCTCATGTCAATTGCCAATTTGGTAAAGTGTTTAGTCAAGGGCATGACCAAGTGTGATTTTTACCTAGCAAACGTTGCATTGTGTGAATAGCCCATGTTATGTTGCATTTATTTTATGATTTGCTTGGGTTACGTTGCATCAAGTGTATTATTGGCTAAGGTTATGCAAATTTATTATCTGATTTGTCTAGGTTATGTTGCATTTATTATGTGATTTGCGGTGGTTACTTGCATTTAGTATGTGATTTGTCAAGGTTGTGTTGCGTTTAGTATATGATTTGCTTAGGTTGTGTTACATTTATTCTTTGATTTATCTAGGTTACGTCGCATTTATTATGTGATTTTCTTAGATTACGTTGCAATATTCTGTGATTTGCCAATGTTACGCTACAAGGGTTTACGTCTTGACTACAGATGGAACATTTCGTTTTTATCACTTTTCACCACATACAATTAGTCAATGAGAGCTTGTTTTGTGTCAAGAGGATTAATGTATAATACAGTCTTGAATCTTACTTGTTGCAAAATGAATAGTCTGTCGCACACCTTATTGTATCTTGTAGATGGTGGCTGGAGTCAATGGGGTATTTGGAGTACTTGCACCGTATCGTGTGGGAGTGGCATCAGAGAAAGAACAAGATCATGTACTAATCCATCACCTTCGGTGTTTGGCAGACACTGTGAGGGTAACAGTATCATGACAGGGAGTTGTGGTAACAACCGTTGTCCAGGTAGATACTACAAACTGTACTGGACAAACCTAATAACGCAACACTTTGGAACGCCAGGGCTGCCTTATTTGCGTATCGTGTGTTATGTATTAAATAGAATGGTTGTGATGACGTGTAATAAAGCCTTTGACATAATTGTTTTGACATTTCCCTTATATCTTTTCACAATTTATTTTTTATAACATTACAGTCAATAATATGTAGCCGTTATATTTTTAGTGTCTTGATCTAATCGAAACAGCTCCATTTACACGTGCAAACATTACAGTCATACGTACCTAACTACTCACAACATTAAAGTCCGTTGATCTCTCTAGGAAGTTACATTTACTCTTTTACATGTATATCAAAATTGGTGAATTTGACAAATATCATTTTTGTAAAAGAAGCATTCCTTAGATGTTGTTTTTAAATCGAAAATATATGTTTTGTACATATTAAGAATTACATGTATTTTTCAATAGTAATCTACATTAATTCTAAAGATTGACATGCGTCAATATTTGACTTAGAATAAAAAGAATACTACGAGTAAGTTCTGTCACTATTCTGTCAGTAAAAACATTACTCTATATATGAGTATTTAATTCAAAAGTAATCACGGGAGTTTAAAATTGAAAATTTACTAAAACAGATATATAAACACAAATGTCTATACACATAATATTATAACTTTCAGCTCAAAAGGTCGCATTCACTGCCTACAGTATAGAGGCAGGGCAAGGAACCCAGGTTGTCATATTTCCAAACGTAACCTACAACTATGGTAGTGGATACAACAGCACAACTGGAATATTTACCTGCGTAATACCAGGAATCTATCATTTTGTTGTTACGCTAAGTATCAAATCACCCGAAACATATAAAATCATAGCGTGTTTTGTATATGTTAACACTGAATCACTATTACTGATATTCGCATACAAAAACCTCGATTCACCTATTACCTTTCCAGCAACTGCTGCGGGAACATTTCACCTGAACAAAGGAGATACTGTTTACGTTGGGGACTGTCCAGGATACAAGCACATACACCCTGATTCATCCACAAGTTTCACAGGTTTCCTGGTGGCAGCAGACACTGATAATGAATGAAACAGTTCATCCGTATTTGGTTCTGTATATTTCTTGTAAATCACGATGTTTACAGTTTATTTCTGTATAAATAGCAACATTCGTCACCATTTTTCATTTTCTGTGGATTTATTTCAATAGCCATATGATGTGTGGACAATATTATTATTATTATTATTATTATCGATCGTTGGTCTTCTATAATTACAGACACTTATGCTTTCAATTTATGTAAGACTTGTTGAACGCTTGGTGTATTTTCCTTGCATATACTGATGTTTGTTAGTTTGTCTTTTTTTTAATCCTGTGAAATGGGCCACTAGTCAGCTAGTCAGTCATTAGTTTGGTACTAGAAAAATATTCTAGTCGTCCGGTTAATTCATTAAAGTGGATGGCTCTGCTATGGAGTCTTGTGCTGGAGTTGTTATATCTATAAATAAAATTTGTCACCACTGTTAGATGTCACTTTCACAAAGTAGATCTAAATATATATTCAATAATATAGGCGTTTTGTATTTTATTTTTCATCGAAACAGTTGTTTGTCTATTAACAGCTTAATTTAACTTAATTGTCACTGGCGTCAAATGTCACTTTCAATCAGCTTAGAACACAGTGTGACGCAATGACAGAGAACTTGCAGCCCTTTATCCGCTTGCAGTGATAATAACAAGATGTTTCGTCCCCAATATACCATTTAGTACCATTTAGTATGACGGCATCTTTAAATTTGCTGAGCTGTTCCCCGGGTTTTATGATTGGATGCGGATAATCTCTATAATTAACTATTGCTTGTTAAGATAGTGTCTGAGTAAATTAGCAATTCCATTCAGTGAGCAAATAATCAAGGTAGAGGTAAGGTAGCTATAGACCCGGGCTTGAGCCACGAATGACCAAAATCAGCCCCATTCCAGAAATTCACCAAACTTTGTACAATGTTAAATTAATGTGTCCTATACTGCTGTATCATGTTTGATTATCCCATAAAGGAATATTTTCGTCAGTTTCGAAGCTCAACTGAAGAGGGTGTTAACCCAATTTTACGACGTTTGTTACGTAACGTCAATGTTACGTCACGTCAATTTTACGCCAATTACTGTTACTAAAGCGTTTTTGGATATATTCATAAAAAATAACAACACACAAGCTAGGTTTTCATATATATAATTAAACCTTAGATGTATAAATTGAAACATATTAATGTATGTGTTATGAAAATATAAATATCGCCGTTAATAGATGATACGTAGTATATGTTCAACCTCAGTAAATAACTACTGACATTAATTACATTTAATGTCTTTCGCCTTTTTTGATTCAGAAAACTTACCCAGAGTATTTATATTTTGAAATATATATTAGTGGATACTCCTAGGAGTAACAAATTCATAATAAAGACCGCTACTTATCTTCACGCGTAGATTGTTACAAATGATAAATTGCAGGTTGCATTTTTACTTGTAGAAAATAAATCTTCAACTGAATATCGCAACGGCAATAATTTCTTTTATGATAGAATAGAATAGACAAAGAACATTTTTTTCAAAATAACGGCAATACATGTATATCCTTACGGCACCTGTTACGTAAAATTGCATTTAGCGGTTAATACATGTTTGGCCTTAGAATCATCAGTTAACTTGCGGAAATCGTTTTGTCTAAAACGATGTAAGAGACAATTACGACAGCTCGTGAATACTAAAAAAAGACTACATCTTAGCAAGGTCTTTCAAATACTTTTTGAAAGACCTTGATCTTGGACAAATGCTGACACTTTTAGACAACAGTGAAAACTATTGGACACGATTTTACCATTTTTGAAAATATTCAATGTGCTCCCTTTCGTTTACAGGCAGCTGTGGGGTTTGTATTTTGAACGCGTGCAAAAATATAGATTTAAAGCAAAATTTGTCGTGCTCAAATAAGATATATTGACAACGGAAGAGAAATCAACCTTCTCATCAGCAAAAGCAAACGCCGGGATGTTGAGAGACACGGTGACCTATGCCGATGAAACCGAAAGTAGTGACGTCATGTGCAAAAAAACGTAAGCGTGTCTGCCGAGTGGGTATAAAAATTAGGGTATATTTTACATACTCTGCTTGTGACCAATGAGTTATATTTCAGATGTGACGCATCATACTATCGACAACTGCATTAAATTTGGGTAATTATGAAATAGCTCACACTCGAAACAACATAATATATATTAGTTATGTTGAACATGCATATTTTACCGATCCGCGGCTTTTAGTCTGAACTGTTATAGGTAATCCCAAAACGCTATCATATAGTTTTGTTGTGTCTATCTAACAATCCATTTTAATGATACATGTATTTTAAAAACCAGTTAATCTTGACTTAATTAAAATGACAGTTTCTCTAAATTTTGCTAGAACTACTTCTTAAAATTTATAACAAAATTATACAGATCTATACCATATTAAAACAATTTGTGGCGCTAACATATCACAATCAACAACACCTTATTTCGTAAATAAAGCAAACAAATTGTTTAGGCATAAACGGTATACACAATTATACATTTAAATCGCGATAACTGATTTTCATTTACCAATGAAATCAGATTTGGAAAGCATTTTGTAACAAAAAGTAATAAATATAACAATAACGGTGTGAATTAAAAGCCGCATATATATAACAATTGGTGGGTGGTGTGTCCGTGGTCACAGGTAAATATGCATTTATAGCACAAGACCCAGAGGTCTAGGGTTCGATGTCCGCGTTAGTCGGAACTCGACTAAATTCAATATGATGCTAACAAAGCAGCTAGTTATACTTTATAACATCACAAGCATCATCGAAAGCGAACAATTTAATTTTTTTCAATATAACCAACTAAGTCATGAACTTTTACTTGCTACAACAACAAATAACAACAGTAAGCCTTGCGTATCTAAAACAACAATTACTGACGCTCTACAGACAAAACTATTCTTGTTTCAAACAGCTTTTGACATGTAGAATATCAGAATGTTTTCGGAAGCAACATGTTAACATTCCTTTTCTGGCGGAAGTTACTTATGGTTTTTTGTCGCACATGTTACAAATGAGAAAAAATATGCAACTGTATACTTACGCACACTGTCTTGAATGCGATAATTGAAAAAACAGTCAGTTGCAAATACAAAAGAAGCAAGGTTACAATGGAAATGCCTTAGAAAGACTAATCAGAATCGCTACAGAGTGATTCACTGTCGGATTCATCTATAGGTTCCGGTATATTGGCGGCGTCAGACAGGTGCGCTGTCCAATCACGGACACCGAGATTGTCTGGGTGCGTATAACGAAACCCGGCGTATCCAAGAAACCATATAACTGCCACAATATGGGAACATACACCAACAACACGTGCACCTGCCCGACACTTGCAATACCAGGCTAAAACCTCAACCTGGTCAAACTGTACCCAGAGATCGTATTTTTTTGAAGACACATGCCGGCTTTGTATTCTGACACGAATTAAATTACTGTCTTCAACATGAATTTTAATGTCACAGCTTCTTTCTAAATGTTCCTGAATGTAACACGGACTTAGCTTTAACTGATAAACACCGCATGTTAAAGCCCGCAGATATTCTTCGGACAATCTGGGGAAATGTTCTAGATCTACACAGTCAACATTTTTTTCCACATAGTTGATCTTCGTTCAATGTTACTGCTCTCTATGAAAGATTTTAGGCTGTTTACATGTTTGACTTTTTTTTAACATAACCTGGGCTACGCGGGAATCATCTTCTTCAGCAGAACTAAGAGGTGCAAGGTACTTGTTTGACACAGCATACAATACTAACAAAGTCCCCTATATTTGGTATCTGGTTTGTGGGTAATACTTTGTCAAGGAACTTCCACCGTTTGATCCGTGCATTGGCGCTCTCAACCACCCATCGTATCTTAAATGAAAAATACATGCAAATATAAATATATCTTACAATTCAAGCTCAGTAATGCAGATGAAATGCTGATAAACTAATCATTTCTATATCGACGAGATACCATGCACGGTGGGGAATCACGTGATCAAAATAATCTCTGAACAAAAGTAGATCTGTGAGCAATGTTAGAAAATAATAAAAGCCGTTTAGCTGTAAATGAAAAATGTAGTCTATCTTATGGTAACATAAAAGTATTCTAGTACTACACAGGTCCCAATTATAGTCACTTTCCGATTGTGCTGAACACTTCAAGTTACTGTCATAATTTATTTTTGATGTATTCAGCACAATAATTAAGAAGGTGACTGTGATTTAGACCTGTGTACTTCTATAATACTTTTGTGTTACCATAAGATAGACTACATTTTACATTTACAGCCAAACGGCTTTCATTATTTTGTAACATTGTTCCCAGATCTACTTTTGTTCAGAGATTATTTTGATCACGTGATTTCCCACCGTGATACTGTCATTCAATTATTTGTACACGTGTACGTGGAACATATTTTGTGAAAGATGAATACCATTTTACCATAACTTTACAAACTTGTTCTACAATGATTGCATCGCGACTCGAATGTGATTACTATGACATAGCAGAACTTCCTTTGTAATCAAGATCAAACAAATTATAAATTGAATGCACTATTTATTGATACGTGTATAACAACGAATCTTGCAAAATACCCTTCATTTGAGTAATTAAAGCTACTTTCAAGATACTATTGCGTGTACCGAATATGCTAGATTTTCAAATTTCTTTTGAATAAATAGCAAGTGTTCTGTCATTGTAAAATAAGTGTAAGGAACTATGTATCTGTTTAGATGAATTTCGTTAAATATATTTTATAACAGTAGATGAAGAATACAAACCTTTGCAACAAGTCCGCTGGCATTTGCGTCGTCTGTTGACATCTGCCTCTGACCTTTTACCATAAAAGCTGGCATTTCAGCCTTTATTCCCATATCCTCTAGAAGTGAAAGTGAATCCCGGAACCCTCTGTCTACAACAAAGATATCATTCTTTCCTACAAACGACCGTATGTCTTCGACGTTTGTCTGAAGCATATGATTCAGAATTCGTGCGTCTGAATTACGACCGTCTGCAAGGTATGGTCCGACGATGGTGACAAAATATCCTGTTGTTGATACAATGACCATGGGTTTAACAAGGGTCCTTCCTTTTTGGACGGAGTAGGAACGCCGTTGAAATTTGAAGTTGTTAAACTTGTGCACGTAAATGTAGGTGCCATCTAGAACAAGTATAAGTTGTGAAGAATCACCTTCTTGGTTCGTACCAAACATACATTGGGCCAAGGGTCTTGTATGTTTTGATATTATTTCTTCCCTGGTTATATGTCCAAGATGTTTCGGAACAAAAAACGACATAAGGGCTTTCCTAACCGACGTTATTCCTCTGCTCAGACTTGAGACAGATATCGAAAACAGAGTTGCAAGTATCTTATTTGATAAACCAGCTTTGAGCTTTAATAAAAACAAACCAAGAGTGGTGCGGACAGTACGTGTAAGCGTGTTCCGAAGATGTCCTTGTATACACTGGTAAAGATCATCAAAGTCAGCCTTCTTTAGTCCAGTGAGGCTTTAAAGTTTTCAAAACAAATGCTTTCTTTTGTTGAAGCACATATACTTCTCAATGACGACAACAGTTCCAATATTGATGTTCTGTTAAGGAATGACTGTTCTATGGTATTTACATTCTTAATATCATCGGAGAAAGTGTCAGAGCTGTGAATGTGTGATAGACAACATCTTGAACCATATGGAATCAAAACATTATGTTGAATGAAGGCTGACATTCGTGCACTAGAAGGAACAACAATCAACCTAGGACCTGGATTTTTACATACGAAACATCAAGCGTGAGAACTAGCAGTACATGGTATATTCAAATGTATAGATGGAGGACTGCGAATACATGATTCCTGGCAATCTCTACAATACAGTACTGTAGACTCTACATGCAAGATTCTCTACTGATAAACAAGAATGTAGATTTTATATCTCTATAATCATGCAAAGAATATGAAGTAGAAATAGTGAAATATTTACCCTGCGATCTGTTACAATCTCCGTGGACAGGAAGCTACATTTTACCGAAAAGACAGTTGCCACAGACGCTTCATATAGCTAATGCTGATCAAAGACCGAAAAGAGTAATTGATTGAGTGAAAAAATCTAAAGATTTGAAAGACGTTTTGTTTGAACGTAAAAAAGGATAAAACAGCCTATAAAATGTGTTTATTAAGGAAGTATTGACGAAAAATAATCCAAATCTGGACCTACAAAGTTTGGGAGAGGTCACTTTGAAACAAAGATTTCATTAGGTCCGCATTCTCTGATCACGATGAATTTACACTTTTTGTATACCGTTTTCATTCTTTGTTATATCAACGAATTTTCGTTTTGGTCAGAACATGCGGACCATATCAAAATCGCATGTTTAATAAGAAAAACAAGGATTAAGTTTGTTTTCCTGATACACATGTCGCGATAGATATTTAATTACTATTAGGGATAATGTTGACAGTTGCCCGGGTAACTCAGTTGGAGAGCATTCAGTATAATAACTATGCAACCGGAGGGTACATGGGTTCGAATCCCGGTCAAGGTTCCTTTTTTCTCACAATGTGACATTTGGCGCCTTCCGACCGAATAAAATTAATTTTTACGATAAAAATCTAGCTAACAATCGCTTTCATATACTAAAAATTGCGCCAAGGTAGTTAAGTTATTGTTATGCATTATAATTAGTTCAAATACTCTTCTACCAATTAGCGATTAGTGCACGCTTACCAATGAAATTATTATAAAAAATGAAATTACACAGCTTTCTTTGTATAAATAAACATAAGAAATACGGAAAACAAAAGACAAAAAAAAAATAAATCAAAATTTGACGAAGAGGAAAAGGAAAATCTTAAGGAATTTGGGAAAAAGTATTACTAGGGCCAAGCGCTTCACTGCATGTGGGAATTAGCTCGGTGCCCAGTGTTAGGAAAAAGGTGTAAATATCCTAGTCTGTGACACAAATGGTGTCATACAGTCAGTCGCCGAACATCAACTTCAAATCTCCCAGATCCAGAGATTTGCCCGATGTGTGATCTATGACAACGGTTGTAATGTATCAGTACTTGAAAAGAAACATAAAATGAGCAATTTAGAGCAAAAAGTCATATACAGGCTACATTACCGTAGTTAACTCTTCACATTTAACATTATCATTTACTGCAAATAATTCTGCGAGACTTCTCATGAACTTCACGATATACTATTAAAGTTACCGTAGTGTATTTTCTTTTAACTTAGTTTTTATTTTAACACTTGGTTATAAGTGTCCGACATTAACGTAAAAGTAATAACATATAAGTAACTGATAGAGTTTGTTGAGATAGCATGCTACTTTTACCAATCAGTTCAAACTGTTCATTCAGACGATACAGACGTCTTAGTGTGCAAAGAGTAAGTGCATCTTACATAATCCTACCAATAATTATGTATTGTATAGTAGTTCCAGCGAGCTAAGGGAATGAGGGAATGAGCTATATTGCACTAAAGTAGCATAAAATGTTCAAAAATCAAATATATAAAAACTTTAATTGAGACATAAAAATAGCTGTGTTTATTGCATATCAAAAACATTTAAACACAGAAGCTGACTGTTTTGATGCGGTGTGAAAATTGTCCGGGACGGAGTATATGTCTTTAACCCAGCAATGTTTACAGTCTGCAAATTGGGAGAATGGGTAAATGTCTGGTAAAACTCATTTTAAATGGCAATTTAGGAGCCTCGTTGTTTAAGCAGGACGTGGGCATTGAACTTTTAGCTGCAGGCTATATACAGGTGATCACTAATGCAGGCTTGACTGTAATTATCATTTGACTATATCAATCTTTACATTATATGTTCCATGGTTTGAAGCCTGTACTAGAAATTATTCCAGGAATTCCAAAATATTCTTGGTCAAATTGAAATAAATTTCATTCAGAAAATTCTACTGGTTCAGTCAATATTAGAAACAAAATGGCCGGCCTATACCAAGGTATAACTGAAAATCTTTTATTTATTGTCCGTTAAATTATGAAGTCATACAGCACCAGTTTATGAACATAGACGTGTACTTATGGCTCAATCTGGTCCCTGGACCAATCATATGTATGGTTTACCCCAACGGAATGAACTATGATACATGTATTTTAAAGGTTTATGTGGATTGAATTATGTATTGATATCGTATTATTCTTTATTTGAAATCAATTTGTTATTAGAGGATGGCTCTCCGATTTATATTTAACCGGTGACGAGGATAATAAACGTCGTTACCCGTAATGGGGCCTCAAAAAGAAACGACACAAAAAACCCATTTAATATAATCACTAGCACTCGATACAAAAAAGTATAAGCTGCTGTTTACAAGATTAAACTACATCATTTGCATGATGATAGTAATTTGTTTGAAAATATCGCATTCTGCAAGTTTCAGCTGCAACATTCCTTATTATGAATTTTATTTACAACAATAACACATAATTTGTTCTGATGGTATGATCTAATCATTTCTGCTGAGATGGAATATACTCTAAATTTGACGTGTGTAAATTGGCAAAATTATTCCATATTTTCAAGTTTGAAGGTTGTCTTTAAGGTAGCAAAACACTCTAGCTGAAATCTTATCTGCTATTATCTTCAAAGGTTTATTTCTTGTTTAATCGGTTAGTCTTGAAATTTTTAGGCCTTTCAAAGGAAAACAAGATGTAGGATATGCTTAGGCTTAACTGTCATAATCATAATAAATTTTTAGTTACTTAATCACAACTGATTCATGCGACGGATTAACTATTTCTGTATTTTATGCGACCGTAGAACTAATTTTCTGCGCGAGAGTAAATTGGAAATGTCTGAAGGAACTTCTTTCATTTCCAAAAGTCTGTCTACTTTTTTGGGTGCTTTAATCAAATTTAACACTACGATCTACTGTAGCAGATTACCATAAGGCATATAGAATTGCCGTACAAGGGTACAGTGACCTTTTTACACGGTTACGGTTATAATATTTGGAGTTCTATAACAACCGTATTGTGTAACAATTTTTATTACAGCTTTAAAGAAACTTTAGACATGCAAATAATATACAATATGTCTTTATCATAGTATTGTCTATGCGTTCGTGGTCAGTAAACAATAGGGAATCTTACAGTCTTCCCATCTTACATCTGGGTCCGTTGTATAACATCAAAGGAAACCTGAAAGAATAAGTATTGATTAGTAAATCAGTTAATTTTCCTTTGCAGGCGATACATATGATAGATAGCCCAACACAAAAAAAAACAATTAACAGTCTCTTCGCGAATATTTCAGTTTATATTTTGTTTACACTTAATTGGTATGATAGATAACACAGTGTTAGTCATAAATTCTGGATAGGTCGAACTTTATGTAGACATTCTTCAGCCGTTATGTGTTCATGACTATAACACGCACTTTCAAAGAAAAACTTGCATGTATTATGACCCAAAGTTAGAACTTCCTTCATCAATTTCCTCCTATTTTCTGTATCTGGGATGGTTGTCAATATAAAAATCTGAATATACAAGAAATGTTTCCTCATTTGATGTTTGGATAGGAAACGCCCGAATATTGTTTTAACATGTGTAATAAGTTTACTTAAACGAATCAGATGTGGGATCCAGACAACATTAAATCTCATTTTGAACATAATTTTGATGCCAGTTGTTTGTATCAGTAGTTGAATATTTCTTTATAAACGCTTTGTAAATTCACCCACCAATTTAAATTTTGTCACGTAACATGACATCTCGGATTTTGCGTATTAAGGTGACATTTGTGACGTTAAACATCATTTCACCGCGGAAGTTTCGTAATTTGACGTCATCTTTCACGTGACATATTTCTAAAATACAAGCTATACTAACCGCTGTAGTCCTGCAGTAATTTTGAGCTTCAATCACTGAATCATCTATTGGAAATTTCCACCTTTCATTATTTACATGACTATGTGGCGTTTGAGAGTCCCAACGTTGACACTGCCGACCTGTTGGTGTACGGTGCCAGGTTCCCTCGTAATACCGGACGTAGTACGGAGTACAATCTACAGAAAATAAGAAAAAAATTAATGAGCAGTTTTATGCCACTTTCACATTTTGTGCGTTCGTTTAAATGCGATTTATAACTTTTATTTTGTTTTCAAACTTGAACTTCAGACTTGTGCAGCAAAAGTGATACTTTCACGAGTGGCGCAGCCACGAGTGAAAATAACTACTTTTGGTGTTCACGAGTGAAATTATCGTGATATGAGACTGATACCAACTTTTTGTCTGTTTATTTTATGTCTCAAACTCTACTTATGTTGAGTTTTTTAAAATAAAATGTCGAAAATCGCGGGAAATGTCACCAGAAAGCATCGCAAACATGATGTCATTTTTAACGACGTCATCGTCATTTGGTTTCCGGCATTCATTACGCTCTGTGTACTTTTTGACGTTAATCCGGGCAACAGATTTTAATAATTTTCACTGCGTGGACAGTGAGTTTATCAGAATATAATCCACCGTTATATTTCAATTAACCACCAAAAATCATAAAATAATATGCTATCTACACTGTTAAAAAAAAAGAAACAAAAAAGAAATAAAAATGGAAAATTCAACAACAGCACATTATTACAACAACGTTTTTATATCATCATTTTCAGACTACCGAGATTGTTCAAATTATGCCCCATAGGCACAACTGACCCGGCTCAAGGGATCATTTGATTTATATAGACCTAGAAAAGGAACTTAAAAATGTTAAAAATCTTCTTGTCCAAAACCAAAAGACTTAAGATATTAAATACGTAGCATTGCCTAATTGTATTGTACGAAGATTGTTCAAATTATCCGCCGAGGGTCAATTGGCCACATCCTTAGGATCATTCTTATACACACATCTATATGAGAACATTTTTTTTTAATACATAAGTTCAAGGTCCAGAGCAATGATTATTGGTACGTAGCACTGTCCAGTGGTCGCCACCCACGACTGTTCTAATTATGCTCCTCGTGTCAAAACTAGCCCGGCCCTTTTAACCTACTATCTCGTTTTTGAAGCTTCAGACAGCGATGACATTTAAAACATGTGCTAAGTTTTGCAAATAGATTGAAGTGCTTACCTTGGATCATTTTAACTTTAACCCGTTGACCTACTTTCTTGCTTCTGAAACTTGGACTATGTGAGCAGTTTTGTGAACGAGTTTCAATGTAATTATTTTCGTAATCTTTACATCGATGACCATGCATTTGATGTGATTGCCTGCATTCAAACAACACGTAACTCTTATATAGACTTTAAAACTTGCAGTTCATTTAGGATAATGTGACAGTGACGCAACAGAAGGGTCAAATTATGTTAATTTAGTTGTAAAATGTAAGGATTAAATCTTGTTTTGCAAGCATGCTCTACCTGTTCATGCACTGGTTGTAAGATGTTTGTGTAAACATATGGATGTATCTATGATGTCTCTGTAACATTATCTTGAATGTACTGTAACAATCCTTGTATTGTTATTTTGTTTTCTTTGACACTTTTGTTGACCTTGTATAATGGGCAATACGGTTACCAGGTGAGTGATATTGGGTCATCATAGCACTCTTGTGAAGTGTGCAGGTGATAGAAAAAAAGACACAAATTCAAGAGAAACGTTTATTTTGGATACTTTACTTGGATGCAGAATTATTCTATTTGTACTATAACTTGGTATCTGAGATAAATCTAGACATACCTCTCAGCAGCCACTTCGGCTGGTGTGACCAGTGTGACCAGTGCGGCATGTAAAGCTAGGAAACATATTAATCCTTTGTTATCCATTGTTTATTTTGTGGTTTCAACAAAACAGTTTTTAACACAGCTTACGATCAATCAATCTACATTTCCCCTAATAATATCCATGCATGTATCGTTATTGTACAAAAAATGTCTTCACTGTTAACACAATATTCAATAGGTTCAGTAATTATCCAATTTTAATAGAGAGCTTCAAATTTTTGTACTAGCCGCCATTACTATCACGTGATTTTTTTTCCGGAAGACCACAAGTGATTTTTTTAGTTTATCGTTGTTAATTAGAACCTTAATTCATTCAACAAAATACAAATGTATACTCTTGCTATGCATGTACATTCAAGCAAATTCGTTGAAAGTACTTGAAATAGGGAAATAATATTACACAATGATAAAATAGATCGAGAAAGCTGTGAGTACGATTATACATTTCTTCCCTGTATTAGGCACAGGGGTTAACAATATTCGTAGAGCTTCATTTGCAATACTTAAAGGTTATAAACTGTTACAAATTGTAGTATTCACAGGGGTCAGCCGACAGTATTCACAGACGTTAACCGAACTGATTTACAAAATATAACCGAACTGAATTAATCGATCTGTAACCACTTGAAGTATTCGCAGGAAACACCCAATGTGTTACCCATTGAAGTAATGGCAGTGGTTAACCGATATGTTGCCATTGAAGTAATAACAGTGGTTAACCGATCTGTTACTACTTTAAGTTGTATTAACATGCTACCCCTTGGGGTATTTACAGCGGTTAACATATATGTTACCCCTTGAAGTATCACCGGAGCTAACCGATCTGTTACCACTTGAAGTATTCACAATGGTTAACCCATCTGTTACCACTTGAAATATCCATAGGGGTTAACCGGTCTGTTACCACTTGAAGTATTCCAAGGGTTAACCGATCTGCTACCACTTGAAGTATTCACATGAGTAAAACGATCTGTTACCACTTTAAGTATTCACACTGGTTAAACTAGTGTCAAATTAAATAACTTCAAAAGCATAGATAATATAATATTTGCAAGTAGTGTTACTTAAGCTTATATTTTAAGTTTTACATTCCTGTCGGTATCGATAAAATCAGCGTTTTAAAATAATTATGTTGCAGTACCGTAAAACGTTCAATAATCTAACTCAAGTTGTTTTACAATTAATGGGTGACAGAAGGCCTCTTTGTTTATTATTTGTGCTAAAATGGGACATTGTTCGATTATGGCGCTCTATAAATTTGTATTTATTGATCATTTTACGTTCATTGAACACATTACTTATGTTTGGAGAATATAATCTGCTAGATGTAGGGAGTGCCCCAGTAACTACTTGAACTATCCACAAGGGCTAACAGATCTTTTACCCCTGAATCATACACATGATTTAACCCATCTTTTACAACTTGAAGTGTACACTGGGAATTACCGATCTGTTTCCACATTTTGTACTCACAGTTGTGAACCGATCTGTTACGACTTGACGTATTCACAGACGTTAACCGATCTGTACATAGGTGTTCACACTTGTTAACCTGTACGCACACGTATGCGGTGTATTGAAATGTTTTCTGACTTTCAAATATTATTGAATGTAATTATTTTTTTATGAAACAAATAATCTTGAACTCGTATTATTATATGTATCAATATCTACAGTTACAAGTAAAACATCAGCATCATCCCAGCAATGAAAGCGTATTTTGATGTTTTTCTTGCGCTCGGCTTGTTTACACCATTTGTTTCCGGTACAACAGTACTTGTTGCATAGATACTGTTCACACCCGGTTGTCCGTCCAGATAGTAGGTGCTATATTTAGTTTCATGAACAGGACCGGACACTTTTTTCACTCGGAAAACGTTGGTAGACTTGATAATCACCTCCCTCTCAAAACTGAAAGCAGAATATTTTTCAACGGAAACCCCAAAAACATTTGTAATGACAAACAGCTTGCCTTTCGGACAGGACATGAAAGCAATGGCTGTTGCTTTATTTGTACTCGTGCTTATGATGTGATTGAAAAGATAGTCCTTGCCCTCAACCGGTATGTTATCCAGCTGTCCACATCCCCGGAATACTTTTTTATAAACAGTAGGACCAAGAATGTCGAGGCCCCTGTTAATCAAGTCACCTGCTCTTCTCCATACACCACTAGTATCGGTATGGTAACCTTGGCGCATTTCGTTATTCAGTGTCGAATAGAAGGAACTACCTTGGGTATAAAGGTTTATTATAGCAATGGCGTACTTCTTGTCCCAGGTTTCACTTGCAAACGAATTCATGTTTGCTTTTGCAGTGGCTACATTGGCCTTGTATTTTGTTAGTTTTTTAAACAGTTCCTCGACCTCTCCAGAGTATCCATCAGCCTTGGAATCTGTAAGATATTGGTTTAAAACATTAATATATACGAACTTATAAGCCGACATTTGGTTGATTTGAGGCGTACTTCCTGTCCAAGGTTTCGTTTGTAAGCGAATTCATATTTTGATTTGTGGAACGTATACTGATCTTGTTATTTGAAAGATCTTTAAACAGTGCCTTTACTTCTGCTGAGTAGCCAGCACCAGATGGCAAAGTGAGTAGAAGATATCAATGTTAAACCATTAATATGTAAAGTGATAAATTATAACCATAAATCATGTGTTTAAAGTGATAAACAGATAAATATGCGACCAGTAAAAAATAACTGACCGTGGTGTGTGTTACTCTCTTCACATTATTCATGTGACCATATTGCCCTATACACCGGTGTCTGCTAGGCTATTAACCAAGCTTTCTTGACAATCGTATCTACTCGTTAACTTCCGTAAAACTTCGGTAAAATTCCACAGAAATTCAGTTAGCTTGAGACATTTAAGTAGAACAGGACCCGCTTGTTCAAAACTTTAACTACCTATTAAGCCAACATTTTATTAACGTTTGATTTTGGTAGGCGATACTAGTACAAGGATCTTACATACATACCCCTACTATGGGTGGCTAAAAATCACACCGTCCGTCTGTGTGTCCGTCCTTACATTTCTTCGTGTCCGGGCTGTAACTTTGTCATGCATTGAAAGCTTTTGAAATAACTTGGCACAAATGTTCAGCACATCAAGACGGTGTGTCGCGTGCAAGACCCATGTCCCTACCTCAGAGGTCAAGGTCACACTTAGAGTTTGAAGGTAATGGAATCCTCTATATATGCACACATTCGTGTCCTGACTGTAACTTTTTCATGCATTGAAGGATTTTAAAATAACTTGGCACAAATGTCTAGCACATCAAGACGACGTGTCGCGTGCAAGACCCACGTCCCTACCTCAAAGGTCAAGGTCACACTTAGAGTTTGAAAGTAAAGGAATCCTCTATATATGCACACATTCGTGTCCGCACTGTAACTTTGTCATGCATTAAAGGATTTTAAAATAACTTGGCACAAATGTTTAGCACATCAAGACGACGTGTCGTGTGCAAGACCCACATCCCTACCTCAAAGGTCAAGGTCACACGTAGAGTTTGAAGGTTATGGAATCCTCTATATATGCACACATTCGTGTCCGGACTGTAACTTTGTCATGCATTGAAGGATTTTAAAATATCTTGGTACAAATGTCTAGCACATCAAGACAACTTGTCGCGTGCAAGACCCACGTCCCTTCCTCAAAGGTCAAGGTCACACTTAGAGTTATAGGTAATGGAGTCTTGTATGCATATGCATATATTTGTGACCAGACTGTAACACTGTCATGCATTGATTGATTTTAAAATAACGTGGCACAAATGTTCAGCACATCGAGACAATGTGTAGTGTGCAAGACCATGTCCCTACCTCAAACGTCAAGATCACACTTAGTGTTTAAAAGTAATGGAATACTGTATGCATGGTAATTCTGTCATGCATGGAAGGATTTTAAAATTACATAGCACATTTATTGAGCACATGGAGAGGACACAGACTGTGAGACACCTCTTTCGGGGGCATTCGTCACTTGTGAGGGACAGCTCTTGTTTGATTTTGTTAATGACTGTTTAAAAGTCTTAATTTACTAAATGCAATGTTTAAATAAGTCCTTCGAACTGAGGAAATTAAAACCCTTTAAGTTAGCCGATTGTTAGCTTCAAGTTCCAGGACCATAATTACAAGTAGCTCTTATTCTACCAAGAAAGATGTCTTACTGGCGGAAATGACCGTTATTTGGCTTTGCTTTTTAAGTCGGTAAGTACATGTTAGAAATATAGCAGTATTTTTTCAACGATAATGCAAAATGTAAGAATGGATTTCTGGCAACTCTTTATCGTGAAGAATAGACTTGAATACCCAAGAAAGGCATGTCAACATTGTTTTAGAGTGAACAGAACATGGTTCTATTATTATCCTATCAGTAAATTCAATTTATTATATCAGTGAATTCTAAGTGATCCTGGAACTTTAATTAAAGTTTCGTACAACTGGGTCCTGGATTCTTACTCTTCGGCAAACCTCGAAAATGTTCGTGAAAAACCGCCTTGATGATCCGATTGTCGTAAGGACAGCTGAGCTAAAATGCTAGTTTTGTTTATTGATTTTAACAGCGCACTCAGTTAATTCGTTTTTAAGAAGCAAAGGATACGAAAGAATGTAATATACAAAGAAATATTTGTACCTGCATTTACAGATCCAGCACAACAGCAAACCATAAACAGTAAAACCGCTGTCAGTTGCGACATCCTCCACATTGCCATAATCATTATATGAATAAGTCCATTACTTGTCCTTGGTATTTGACATTTTGCTAAACAAACCACTTTGAAATAACTTCCCCGTCTAGTAAAATACTTGAAAGCAGTTTCTGTATTCAGTTCAGTTCATTGGTTGTTTAAAGGTCCGGCATAGAAACATAACCTTCGGCCTGCTGAGACAAAAACAGGGCCCTAATAAACAAAGTGAAAGCACAAATGTTTTAATTGCTGGCGCACTTGTAGAGACAAATGCATACTATCTCTTTCATTATTTTCTCAGTCAAATACACTTAGCAAAATATTATTTTGCGAAGAAAGTAAGTATTTTGCTAAGTGTATTTGACTGAGAAAATAATGAAAGAGATAGTATGAATTTGAATAGAGGTTTTGCGTCCCGACGGTGTTGCCTAGATATTTCTCTTTTTAAAAATTATTTATTCAATGGATACAGTGTTCTGTTTACATGACTGTTAAAACAGACTGTAACCAATTTCTAGTGTCAGAAGGATAATAAATTCGTGGAATACAAAAATAGCTCCAAAAGACAAACGCGGGCCTCAGTCAACCAATCGGTTTCAAGATGCGCTAAGTGGGTGTTACATACATAGGCAATACGTACTCGCACCATATTCAACAGCCCCAGTAATCTGCCCGATAATTTACGGATGTGCATTGTTTAATGCACCATCGAGTTCAATTAAAAAGCTTGTTTTTTCCGGCGCAGGCGTATTAAGCTCGCTTTTGACCGGAAGTTGGTAACCTTTCAACCGCCAATGAAATGAAAAGTAGAATGTATATAACATTTTTGAATTGAGAAATGTACTCTGTAAACTAGGACAATCGCACTCACAGATCTCACTGGTCACCGCGATTGAGTACTTTTTGGCAACCAATCAAATTCAATCTTTGACTAAAACTGACTGGAAATTGAAGTCAGGTAAATCTCTCCTTATTTGAACACAGACAAATCACATTTTTCTAGGTATAGGCATGGTAGGAGACATGCTGAGGTCTCATCCACGAATACAAGCTAATATAAATGCGCTCATGGACGGACCTTTATAAAATTTGCTTCAAATCAAATCAAATAAAAAATGTACTCTGTCAGGTACCTTTTAATTGGATAATATACCAAATGTCAAAGGTAAATAAAATACTCTAGCGTTTTCAGTCTTTCTTGAATGGTTTGATAATTTTGATACGTAAAAAGTTCATATCTATCAACATAATAATTATATTGTTACTGCAAAACTAATGTTAATTATAAGTGTAGAGTAATTATACTTTCTCGAAAAGTGAATAACGGTCAATATTTCGAGTAACATATTGGATAAGAAAAACAAGAATTAAGCTTGTTTTCCTGGTACGAACTTGGTCACAGTACAAGTGACCAGTTAGCTCAATCGGTAGAGCACGAGACTTGTAATCTCGAGGTCCGGAGTTGACCAACTAAAATTACTAACAGTCTTTCAGATGAGACAAAAAACCGAGGTCCCAAGTATGGGTGCTATAAACCTGGCATGTTAAAAGAACCAGGGGTGTCTCTGGAATTGGGACGCTTTCTGTAACCTCTTTTGGGGGACTTGGCCATGTGGGAAACCGGTACCAACGATAAAACCCTAATATACGATAGTAGTCGGCAGAGCATTCGCTCTTACAACCCTGAAAGCTAAGGGCCCTGAGTTCGCGTCCTGGTCAGGTCACACTGTGACATTTGGCGCCTTATTAAACTTGACAGGAGATTTTACTATAGAATCTTACTTTCGCTTTCATATACTCAAAGTTGATCCGACCATCTTTTTTAAAGATAGTTCTTGTTAAACGTTACATTAAATACTGATTTCCTCGTATGACTATAGTATACCGAAATGTTGTCTCTTAATCATAGACACTCTGAGATACTTAAAATAGACTTTTACGACACTACTACGTCCAGTATACCATTTGAAATGTGTGGGTATGCCGTGTACCACACGTAATCTACGTGCTTTGACAAGAGGACCAAGATTGCCTTATATCGTTTTCTTGGGTATCATTGGCCGTTTTACAAGGCCAAATCAGGGCCCTAGAAAACAAAGTGAAAGTACAAGATTTTTTAAGTATTTCTTTATACAAGTCTACATAAACAAGTGAGCCCTGGAGCGCGGCCAATTTTGACCCCAAGAGCACTTTGACCACACAATGCTTCGTGTTAAATATCTATACTCTATGCCTTTAAGTTTCTGATAGGAAGGACTAGAATCAAAATCTCTTAAACAAACTTGGTAGATCATTCCTGTTGGAAATGATATTTTAAAATCTGACCATTTTTGAGGAGAAATAAATGTTTTCAAAGTCATTAAGGGGAAACTAGCCCCTTCAACATCTCATGAAAATTCTTGGCATGTCGCAAGACTCATTACCGTCAAATATTTTGAAAATATGAGTTGTTAAACAAAACTTGACTAGCCCTTAGCCCTGGGGGGAATAGTTCATTGACAATTCAATAACTTAACAATCTTGGAAGGGCACCTAGGAGCATCTCTGTAAAATAGGTTTTGATGTTGGACCAAAGCTTTCTCAAATAAAATTTTCCTTCAAGAAGAGGGCCAAGATGGCCCTATATCGCTCACCTGTTTATCAATTGCCAATAATACAAGAGGTCATGACTCATAACATAATTCATAGAGGTCCACTATATAAGCCTATGCGAAATCGAGTGACCCCCCCCATCCTCCCCCCGGAAGGGTTAATTATCGACCGGGGGTCATGATTTTAACAATCTTGGTAAAGGTCCACAAGGCAATGCTACATGCTAAATATCTAAGTTCTAGGCCTTGTTGTTTCAGAGAAGAAGACGTTTAAAGTTTTTCCTATGTAAAAATCAAGAGACCCCCCTGGGCTGGGTCAGTTTTGATCCAGGGGTCATGATTTGAACAAACTTGGTAGAGGCTACATGCCAAATATCTCAGCTCTAGGCCCTTTGGTTTCAGAGAAGATTTTTAAAGCTTTTCCTATATAAGCCTATGTAAAACCAAGTGACCCCCAGGGCGGGGTCAATTTTGACCCGGGGCTCATAATTTTAACAATTATGGTAGAGGTCTACTAGACAATGCTACATGCCAAATATCTCAGCTCTAGGCCTTGTGGTTTCAGAGAAGATTTTTAAAGTTTTTCCTATTTTTGCCATAGCAACCAGAGTTCTGCATGGAATGGAATTCTTTGAACAATTTTGGTAGAGCTTCATGCAAGGAACATCCCTGCATAGTTTCATCAACATTGGCCCAGTGGTTACAGAGATGTCGTTTGAATCAAAATGTTGATGGACGACGGACAATCATCCATTAGAAAAGCTCACCCTGGCGAAGCCATGTGAGTTATAAAAGCATTCGACCCACAGGGCATGGCCAGTTTTATCCACTAGTAGGTCCCTTGTAGAGTCCAGTAAGACAAAATGCTACATATTGTGTATCTAAGGTATCTCTTCTAATTACCTTGTATAAACCTATATATAACCACACAATGTGGCTACATTTCTTTTCCTATCATCTATAGAATGGATGAAACCTTCTGAGCAAGTTTGGAAAATCTGACCGGAGGGTTATCAAGGTTATACAATATTTGACTGTAGAAGGGTCAGTTTTTGCACAAAGAGGCTACATTTCTACACAGACCATTCAAAGGTTGAGCAAGTTTTGTGAAAATCCATTTGCAAATGTGGCCTGTTGAAAGTTATCAAGGCTTCACAATAATTAGCTGAAACAAGGTTGGTTTTCGTAGACTGTGGCTCATTTTCTATACAGATCACTAACAGGTTGCAGGCAATCTTCTGAGCAAGTTTTGTGAAAATCCATTTGAAAATGTGACCTGTAGTTTGTTTATCAAGTTTTACAATAATTTGCTGTAGCAAGGTTGGTTTTCGCACAGTGTGGCTCTGTCCAATAGAGTTAACTAGAGCTCAAATATGCACTGCTGAATGTTTGCAATTACATAATCAAATGGTAAATTTTCATGCGAAAACAAACACCATTTAATCAGAATATTTAATGTATCCTTCATATAAAACATTGTATATATACATAATAACAATTAACAATCATGTATAAAAATCAACAATAGTTAACTGAATCACTAATGGAAGACAGAACACTGCGAAAAAACTGTGTCCCGTTTATAAAACTATAAAAATATGTAATAGTGTAAACTCACTACTTGCAAAGGCTGTCTGGAAGCAAATAAAAATGGAAGACAATATTACAATGTTCGCTGACCGGTTCCATCATATGCAAATTAAGTGAAATATTTCTAACAATATTATTACAAATTTGTAACACAGTCTATTTCAAAATAATAAAGCCATGTTTCATCTGTTTCTTTTTTTAATTTTCTAACCTATAAATGTTAATTTTGACACAATTATTCTGGAAGCCTAGTAATATTATGTCAGCACCAATGGATGCATTATGGGAAAATTTGATGATCACAAAACATGAATTATGGAATGTTTTTATATAGACTGTGTCATGTTCTTGTGATATTAAGTCTTCTTTAATTGACTAGAAGTAATAAGACAGAAATAGACTATCTAAAACACGACCATACTCTATATGTCATGAAAACTGTGATATTTAAACATGTAAGTTATAAATTTCGACATTACATATAGGCTTACTACAGAAAACAATATATGAATAAAATGAGTTGAAATGAGTTCAAAGAGAAGAAATGAGCAGAAAGAGATACAAGAGAAATAGATGAGCAGGAAAAGATGAATAGATACAGGAAATTAGATGTGGAGAAATGAGAAGAAAGGGAGATAATGAGAAGAAGTGTCAGAAAAATAGAAAGATAAGCATTAAAAAATAGAAAGACAGAAAGGAACACCGCTTACTGCAAAGACAACACACACAGATAAAACATATATGAGAAATAGAACACAAGTTCTGACTACATGAAGACTGGAAAAGTTTGATACCAAAACTCTTTGTATAAAAATAAGCTAAATCTTATTCTCATAAATTGGAATGCATTTTCATGTGTATACAAATAACAACGGTAGTGATTTCTGTAGGTTTGCCATGGCAAAATCTTGAATTTTTATTTGTGAAAATGTTAGTCCAAATTGACATCTGCAATTTCATTACAATGGTAAATAATTACGCTCTATTTTGACTTTTTAAAAATATATTTTCTTCATGCATTCTTTAAAAACTTTTTTTCATATTTTAGACTTTCAAATCCTGATTAAATATTATAATAAATTGCTTTTCTGGAAAAGAAAATACTGGATAATGCCACATTCTATTTATCTGGTTTCATTTTCAATTCGAAACATGTGTCAACTAAAAAAAACTGTCAAGATATGAATAGCTCAGTTGTCCAACAATTTAAACATAAAAGATTATCTATTGATTCATGTGACATTTTGGCTTTTTTTTCCTGCATTGGTACATATACGTAGCACATTTCCGTTGAGGTGTCTCGTGAGTTTCACACATCGCTCTCCAACATTTGCTTTTTCCTCGTCCCTCCGGAGCTTACGTTTTGAAGCAAGAGTTCCATCTTAAGTCTTCGAATCTCATTATCTCGAGACTGCAGTTGAAGCTGTAACATTTTGGAGTTCTGAGTCGTCGACAGTTCACCTTTGACCTCGGACAGCAAGCTTGTCTTCAACTGTAAGTACAGTAGCAGATTTTCTTAGGCTAGAAGGTAAATAAATTCCAAAATGTTTATTAACATATTAAAAAAATTTCATATAAAATAAATTACCCAGAACTCCTGGTACATTTATACACACATGGTCAAAATTAGGTCTTGCTTAAGTTATCATCAAAACATTCTTTCAAGTTATTAATCCAATACAAGTATGGAAAAAAGTTTGCTTATTCACAACATCAGAATGATCACTTCACTCATAACGTCATGTGTTTACTTTATTTCAGGGGTTTAACACCTGTTTCAGTAGCTTTTTGTAGCAGCCAGTTCGCCAAGCCACTGTTCTTAGGAAGGACCAGTACAGGACCACCGTCCTGGGTATCCAACTGTTATCTTCAATCAGTGAGATGTTCAAGTTAGGCAGTTAGGCCTAACATTCAAAGTTAGGCACCTTAATAACTCATATTTGTGCTGAATGTATTTCTTCATTGTTGTAACATGAGACACATGTTAGGCCCGTGCAGAGGTCAGCTGTCATTCTTGTTTTATTTTTATTTTCCTTAATACACATTCTTACAATATTATCTGTATGTATGTGCAAAAAAATATCATTACCTCGGAAATTCTATTCTGTAATTCTTGCTGTTGTTTCTGTTCTGCCGATGCCAGCGACGATCGAATATCCGACACCTGGCTGGAAATATCTGACATCCACGACTCGCTGATGGAAGACGTCAGCGACACAGCAGACTGACACCTAGACGAGTCACATTCAATTTCTTCCTCCGTAAAGCTGATGTCACGACCAATACACATTTGCTGATGGTACAACTGTTCCCGTAATAAATCAATCATCTGAAATACAAAATAGAAATGTCGTAAAATATCATCCATGAAAATGCAATATTATTAAGCAAATTCGATATTACATAATTAGCACAAACTTGTACAAACGCTTTTTAAAAAACGTCTAACTGAGCTATGACCAATATATATCTCTTTACCAAAGGATTGGATCACCTGTGAAAAATTAATTTTTTCAAAAAGATTGGATCAAAGTGAAAATGTTTTCAATATCACAAAAAAAAGTACTTTTTTCTTCTAAGAAATCATCATGTCAATCAAAACAAGGCCAGCACCAGTTTCTCAGAACTTTTTGTGTCTATTCAGAATCTAGACCTTTTATTATCCAAGCATAATGTTCTATTTTACAAAAGTTGAAAGTTAACAGATATACTACTGTACTTACAGACTGGACTACTTCCAAGGAATCAAGTGGACTGTACGTTTCATTACCAGCCATGACGGCTTTCAGACGATGCGCCAGAAGTTCCTCCATCTTGATGACCTCCTTCCTGACCTCGCACCAGAGATGCTGTAACTCTTCAACCTCCGCCCTAAAAATTTGAACGTACAGTTTAATTTTATTTGCAAAACTGACCAATCAAAGGACATGATATTTCAGGCTCGTCTAAGGGTAAGTTCGAACATCCGTCCACCAGGATCGCTGCCAAAAAACAGCCTTACACCACACGTTGTTAGATTTAGCAATGTTGATCAAAAGGCTCTACTATTTGCCAAAACTATCAGCAGTTTACTTCAAATATTTATCGTATTTACCATAGGCAGAGTCACAAAGCGTCAGCAGGATTACGGTGCATATTCAAAATTGAAACCGTATAATTATTACACAAGGCATTTTCCTTGATTAAGAGACAATTTGTTTACCAAATTACATACCTGTCTTCAGGCTCTAGTTCTGTCTCGGCTGTACGGTACAGTGCAAACAACATATTCTCCATTACACAGAGCTCAGTCTTGTACCGCTGTACTGCGTGTTGCATCAGTAATGTTTCCTCTTGTAAATTCTGTAATGAAAACAAAGAAATTTTTGTTTTTAAATTGTTTAAAAAAAATCAAATATTTGATCACAAATTTTGCAAAACAAATTTCAATGTATTCAAATGTATTCTAGGCCGAGATAAATTTGGAAAAAATGTTAACACAAAAAAGGAGAAAAATAAAACTTTAAGTGACTTATTTGGAACAATTAAGACTTATCAATTGTGGCACAAATGTGTTTAATGTAACAATGTAATGATTCAGGCCTATTACAAATATTTATACATGTATTTTCATTTACAACAACAACATACAGCATAAGCATCTTCTAAATATAAATGTTTCAGTAATAATTCTCAACACACAATGTTAGAAAATGTTAATTAATACTATTAATTAGAGTTAATATAGCTAGATTAACAGCTATATTAAACAATCAATACCTTAATTAATACACCAGACATGATAAAATCTGGAAATCTCATACCCATAGATTCTATAAATGTTATAACACTTTCTTTTGATATAATTTAAATGGCAAAAGACAGACTTAATCAAGAATTAAGAATTAATTAATTGCAATAAATTGAAGCAACCAGTTTGTAAAACTTTGATAAAATATTTTTGATCAACTTATATACATGCCTTAGATTCTTACTACACACTCACCTTTCGTTTTGGCAGTTGTGTCCAATCCTTCATGTGGAAATTTGGTGTAAATTTTGAGTTTGGCATCTTTGAAGTGTCCTGAAAATATACAACACATTTTAAATTTCAATCTTTGAAAACACATCTTGTATACATCTTATTTATTTAATGCACACTACGGTCAAAACAGTTTTAACTTTCATTAAAAAACATTTTTCATACTTTGAAAGTATCATCATATTTTGAAATTAAGTTTAATTTGTAATGCACGTAAATAATAAACACTTAATTTTTTTTATCTTTTATTTTATTTTGGCTCATCTTTTTACCTCTTTATTTATCCAGTTCTTTTTCAAATTCAAAATAATTTTCCCAGATTGAGGTCTCTGTTTGATTTATATGTAAGAATTATGTACTTATACAGTGAGATTCAAGGTTTCAATGGTGTAGAATTTAACATTTTCAGTGTTTAAGTATAAAACTTGACAGAATATGGCTTGGTTCCACAAGAAAAGCCAAAAAGCCAGGATATAATTAGTATAACCATTCAAAACTGTGAATTCCATTCTCACCTTCCAAACTTAACCAATCTAACCCATTCTCTGTAGTTTTCACAGTTTGGATGGAGTTACCTATTTAGTTCAATAAGCCATTTAGCTTTTCACACATACATGCAGATCAAAAAGCCTGCCATTATTCACACAGTTTGTATCAATGATAACCAATCAATGAAATAATTCTGTGCCCATACTGACAATCATTGACTTCACTGATTCAAAATTGTTGGCTGATTGCTGGCAGATTGAACTGACAGATTTTGTAAAAAGTGTTTTCTTTTGAATTTGACATATGTCTTCCAACTGTTGGTTTACTGAACAACCTTGGCATGTGATATCTTTTTCAGGTTATGTGGCAGCATTAAAATTATTGCCACTAGTGATTGTAACATGTTTCTAGGAATGTGTAAAATGGTATTTATTTATATATATATATTTTTTTCCTCTTTTCAATCTATATATTAAAAGGACTTTTGCATGAACCAAAAATCATATATCTTGTTAAGTTATAAATAAAGTAAACAGCAAATTATTTGGTATTTACAGACTGAAAAACTATAGTAACTAAACACCACAGTCATTACTTACATTATATTAATTTTCAAGTTCTACACACATATTATCATTAAAGTTTGCACTTAGTCTGAGAATAGAATGTGTAACCCATAGCTGGCTAAATTTCTCAAATGGACTACCATACTTTAGTATGGACAGATCCTATATAATTGTTTAATGGGGTGTTCAGTGAAAAATTACTGACTGCAGAGGAGCAAGTGCAGATCATGATCAGACTGCCTAGATTCAAGTGGAGACAAAAAAAATACAGTTGCTGCCACTGGAAAAAAAAAATCATGATATTTGAAAAGATAAAATTGTGTACCCTCTACTAAGTATGTCTTGTCTTTTTTTCTATATAAAAGTACAATCATTGAACGCCCTGTCTTATAAGATAGAGTTTGAAATATTGAGTTGGAAGCATATTAATACAGTATATATCCAATGAAACTATTTTCTATTCTGTTCTGTTCTGCACTTTCAGGCCTTATTATATGTCTTACAGACAGACACATAATTATATAATGAAAGACAGGAAATCTGCCACACATCTTTGGGGCACAAGTTAATTGATACAGACAATATTAATTACTAAATAACTACCACAATTTAAGTAAGTGCAATTAAGGAAACTAAAATAATTTCCTATATACATTATTGTATTAATAATTGACCTATTTAATTGTCCTGGAAATTAATTAAGAAATTGCTATAACAGTTTAAATGTAATTGTTTAAGCACTCACAATTATTGATTTATCATCCATTAAGCATTTCCACAAAATCGCCTTCAAAAATTTCAAAGAAACTTTTTTTTTCACATGTTTTTATTTCCCTAATTCTATAGTTTATCATAGGTGTGTTTACATTTATCATTGAACAGTCTTTAACAAAATCTGTATTCTATGCCAAATATTCATACAAACACTTTTCTCTAAATAATTGTACATTTTAGCAAAGCTTTAGGACAAGCATACAGTTAATCCATTGGAATTCCTTGGACAAATATTGATTTCAAAACACATCAAGTGGGAGCATTTCTCTTTTCCTCCATTTAGAATCAAGGTCTAAAGAAAATTTCACACACCTTACACGTAGGACGTAACACTTATGTGAGAAAAACAGAAGAAAAGAATGAAGACATACATATTGAATGGGCAGCCTGACAAACTGCGTAGCTCGCGCATGGTATTTAAGCCTTTGGTCATATTCTTAAAATGCTTGTTTTGACAAAAATACTTTCTTGTAAAGAAAGGTTTGGTGGAAAAATAAGACTGGCTATGTTACATATAACACCTCTTTTACGCGGTCAGCGAAGTGTGCTATAGAAGTATGGAGGTAGTTAATATATCTGTCTTTGTGACCAGTGTAGATTATGATCATTTTGTGCATCATCACAGCCTGATCATGATCTACACCATAAACTATATAGTTTGTATAATTCCAAGGAGCACCCCTGTTAGCAAGAAATGGTAATTCCAAAGTTAAAGAGTGAACAGTCCATTTCAGAAATTTGGTGGGGTCAGGATAAAATGCATACCGGTAGCTTTAATTACTTTAATTCTTTAAATTAACCCTATTCTGTCCATCAGGCCGAGCCAATAGTTTTCTACGATGCTACGACACAAGGTTCACTCAATGAATAACAGACTCCTAACCAAACAGGAAAACTTAGTACGTAAAGAATGCAAATATGAAGTCATAAGTTTTCTGGTGAATGTGACCTTAACCTTATAGGTAGTGTAAACCTTCCTTTGTGTGTGACTCACTTGGATTTTATACAGGTTGGCACTAAGTTTGTCATAAACTCCGTAATGGGTAAGAGATGATGACACTGGCCTGGACATTTGATGTAATGAAAAACTGTTCACATGCAACATATCATTTTGATATACCAAAGTTTACTAAAATCCCTTTGTGGGTGAGATATTACAGACTAGACATGCATAATTGTGACCTTGACCTTTCAGACTCTGACTGTGACCTTGACCATTGGGCTCTGACTATGACCTTGAACTTTGACGTGATGACTGTGACCTTGATCTTTGAGTGTTTTTTTCTTTGAACATGCAACTGAATTTTTCTATGCTTCCTAAACAGTAAAACTAGCTGTCTCAGACCAAACAGAAAATAAGTAACAACAAACATGTACATAGATTATACAGTATTTTCCCACATTCATTTATATATAAGAAGACTAATGAATATATTGATCTGCGCGTCAAAATAACAAGATTAACAAAGAATGCATACATATGTTGCCATGTGTTGTAACATATGCATCCATTTTACAATATACCTGTTCTCATATTTATTCAGAGGGAATCCCATTCCTCCTACAGAGATAAGGACAATCTGGTTTTGGCCACATTGGTTACAAGTCATAAATGCAATTACTTTCAGTTAAAAATCACATACTTGTGCTACATACTTCCTGAAAAGTTTTTTTAACAGTGTGCAGCATTCTGTTAGGCAAACACAAAACTTTGTTCGACCAATGAAATTTTTGCATGACCTAATAACAGAAATTGTGAACAAGGCCATAAAGTGCCTGACATTCAGTTAAACAGCAGCAAAAATTTGCCTGACCGACTAAAATCTTGCCTGTAAGACATGTCAGGCAGACAGACAGACAGACAGACAGTTCCCTTGTTGAACTAGTATTTATATGATTAGCACATGACAGGATGAGACTCTTACAGGGATTATCAAAGATATATACAAACTATCTAGTTAATTATTCAACTATAGTTGTTATAATTTTTAAGATACTTTGCCTCATAGTCTGCCAGGTTTGTCAGTGGTTGTTTTTGAGTGTCTGTAATCAGAATAGAAAAGATTGCTATGAAAGGTGAACCAACTTACCGTGATATGACTTGGTCCATTAACAAGATGAACCAGCCTCAAGTAGTTATGGTGGTCCTCTGGCAAACCGTAATAACCACCAACAAATGGCGGTCTTGATACATCCACGCTTTCATCCATGGATGAACAGGCAGAATCTCCATGCAGATCCGATAGGTGTAGTTGACTTTCAATTTCTGTTAGATGTTGCCTGCTGTCCAACTCATCTACAGAATGAGAAGGCATAAACTGGTTCCCAGCAAAGTCTTGTTCACCACTGGTTCCCAAATTCTCTTCCAGCAGAAGATCAAAGGAATGGTTCCCTTCTTTCTTTATACGTCTGCTACCATCATCATATTGCTTACCATTTCTTTTGATTTTTAAATTTGGTGTAGACGCCCAGACTGGTCTCCCCATTTTAAATGAAGAGATTGCAGAATTCCTTGCACCAGTCTGCAAATGCTTATCACTACTTAGTAACCAGTCTGCCGTGTGACTGTTAGCAGCTATGAGTGCTTCTTTTGCACGTTTCTTTTCTAAAACTTCCTGTTTTACTCTCTTTCAGGGAACATATCCTCTAAAGTCATGCTGATTCTCATCACTACCTGCTTTGGGGTAATTCTGATTAAGGTTCAAGTCTTTACTGTTCAATGAACCATCATCCTTTTCTCTACTTCCCAAAGCAGTCTTAAGATCATACTGAGCAATGTCAAGGTCACTTTCGCTTCTGACTTTCTGAAATTTTACTTGACCTACTTTTGTAACCTTTGAACTCTTGACACTGTCATGTTCATCAGCATCATTGGATTTCCTTTCAACATTTAAAGACACTGAGGATACATACCTAGATGGTTTGAATTGCTCCACTTTTTCTATTTCTACTGGAACAGTAAGGGTATACACTAATGATTTGTCTAGAACTTTCCCATCCGGGGAATAACTAATGGATGAAAGAGTAGGTTTATTTTCTTTGTCCTCACCAACGCATACATTTTTCTTACATACAAACACATGTTTTGGTTGATTCATAAATGTAACATTTGAATTTGCTTTTTCAACTGTTTCTGTAATTTCACCCAATTTGAAATCAGTGTTTCTTTTCTGCTGACCTATTGGAAGTGATTGTGGTGCATTCTGGGTAAATCTGTGGTCATGTGATACAGTTGAGCTTTTGGCTTTAAAATCTCCCTTATTGTTGGTATCTGTAACATTTGTTGGTGTCAACAAAATTTCCTGAAATCAGAAGAAAGCAACATGTAACAACAACGAAATATTGAAGAATTCAACTTACAAGATGCGAATTTGGAGATATTTACGGTATCAACATACAGTCAAACCTGTGTTTAAGACCACTTTTGCAAAAGAGACCAGCATAGAGAAAACAGTGCAATCTTGCTCTTAAACACATGTAAATAAAGGCCACCTGTCAACTAAGGCTAGCTGATAGGCTGTCCATTGGTGGTCTTTGTTCACAGATTTAACTGTCACTCTTAATCCCAAAAAGATGTGGTACTAAATACAGAAAGAAAGTTTCAGTGACAATTCTAAATACATTTAAATGTACCAGCATATGAAACAAGACCTGTCACATGACAGCACACTCGACTATTCAAAAGCTTGTTGGTAAAATGGGGTTTTTGTCTAAGAACAGTATATTGTGTAATTGTCTATAAGACTTAAGGTCAAAGATATGAAACTTCTTCAAAGACCTTTGTAAATGTACATTGCATTCAAAGCCTTACTCTGGATTCTGCAAGCCAACTGGAGGGAGGATGGGGGGATAATTTCAAAGAAATACATGACCTTGCATATTTGATCATGAATAATTTTGTAACTTTTCAAAATTGATATGTATAGAATTAAAAAAGCATGACCGCTGCATGCTGCATAATTATTCTATGACATTTCAAAAGAAAGCCATTTTGAGTATTTCCATATTAGTCTGGTAAAAACTGTGACAAAATTCTAAGTTAAAAAGGGCATAAATATGTCAAAAATCAAAAACATTGGTGAAGATGTTGACAGTAAACATACATTTCAAGTTTCAAGTCAAACCTTCGATAGTATTCTATCTTTAACAAAAAAGTTAAAAAGGGACACAAATCTATCAAAAATCAAAACAGAGTTATGGGGATTGTTTCCTCAGGTGTAGATGTTGATGGTTGACACATACTTTGAGTTTCAAGTCAATACTTTAGATAGTATTCAAGATATTTGACTTTATAAAATCTTTTACCAAAATTTTCAAGTTAAAAAGGGACATAAATCTGTCAAAAATCAAAACAGAGTTATGGGAATTGTTTCCTCAGGTGTAGATGTTGATGGTAGACACATACTTTGAGTTTCAAGTCAATACCTTTGATAGTATTCAAGATATTTGAATTTATAAAAAACTTTAACCAAAAATTCTAAGTTAAAAAGGGGCATAAATCTGTCAAAAATCAAAACAGAGTTATGGGGATTGTTTCCTCAGGTGTAGATGTTGATGGTTAACATATAGTTTGAGTTTCAAGTCAATACCTTTGATAGTATTCAAGATATTTGACTTTATAAAAAACTTTAACCAACGCAGACGCCGACGCGAGTGCAATAGCCTCCTTATTCTTCGAATAGTCGAGCTAAAATTTAGCTGATTTAATATCTTTAAAGACTACTTAAAAATAATTGATAGATATTTTGATGTTGATTGTTTGCATATAAAAATATCAGGTTGTTACGAAGAATCTCTTTAAATTTTAAGTTGGACAGTTTGATAAGCTTTAAGTATATTATATAATAGAAGTGATTAACAAAATTTTATGTTAGATGTAATAAAATCTTAGTATTAACAGTTTTATTTAGAAACAGCAAAATACATTAAATTTTATCCAAGTTTAAGTGTTTGACAGACCCTAGGATTATAATTATGGTAATTACCAAAATCAAGTGGCTTGAAGTTTCAACCACTTACATACATCTTATATACAATGTAAATTGGTTTTGCTTACATGATTGTATGGAAAAAAAGCAACGATCACATAAAGGGATGGAAAATGTTGCAAATTCTATATATCTCATCATGATATAAGTACTGCCTGCCTGTATGGTCAAATAGTTTACATAAACTTGTATTAAGTGCTGAAACATCTTACTACTGGATGTTCATGGGCGCAAGGCCAGCTAAAAACCCATCTCTTTTATGTGTGAAAACTTGCAGTTTCTTATCAAGCCTTTCCAAGAGATGCGTCATCATCGTCATCATCGTATGAAAAATGTTACAGTAAAATGACATAACAGTGTGTTCATCCTATAAACAATGGTAAGGTTGACTGACTAAACAGTACTGGAAAGGGCACCAAATTTGTCATCAAACAATTACCAAGATAAAAGGATTCAATTAATGAATGAAAAAAATAACAGACTTGCAGATATATATCTCTAGATAAAGAGTGAATTTCTGAAGGGGTGTAGCAAAAGTTATCATAAGCAATTATTGCAGATGCAGATATACCAGTAAGACCTATTGTGTGATAACAGACAAAGTAATTAGTAAATATTATAGTATTTAAATTCTGATTTCCATAAACTGTTTGCAAGTACTATCTATAAGTAGTATCTGTATATGATCCTTGCACAGAGGAAAATATTATCTACACATGACTGTTCTATCACAGAATTATGTGACTTGCCAGACAATCTAACATCATCTTAATGCAAAGAGGGAGTGTTTCTGTCTTTTAGTGCATGTTAAAGTTAGTAATAGTAAGTAACTGGTAATGTCCATTTGGGGTACCAGAAATATTTTACTTCAATCTACTGATTTTACTCTACTCATTCCAAACCACTGCTTTTCAATACCAGATATAATAGGGGGAAAAAAACCCATCAAGTTGCAAGAAAGTTCAAAGGTCATCAAGTCACCACTGAGTAAGCTGTCTGGAAAACACCAGTAACAGTTACATCAGAGAGGACCACAATGGCCTTAAATATGGTTCACACCCACAACCACCCTATCAACTAGAAACGGACAAATCAGATTTATAAAGAACCATTTATGACTAATTAATAGCTATTTCACTTCAACACATAATTATGTGAAAAATGTCAAAACATATTAGTGTTCTTCCATTTTCAAAATTACTGTTGAGTTTTTTTTCTAAGTCTTAAATACTGACCCACAATTCTTACACAATATAACAGTATGAGTACCTTTTACCTAGTATTAATATAATTTTGTGAAAAAATATTTTCAAATTACGGGTAAGAAGTTTAGAATGCCTTAACTTTTAACCTATTCATAATAAAGTCTACAAGATTACAACTTTGACCTCTGACCTCCTTCACTTCACCTTTGACCTACTTAACTTCATTACTGTATTAGTAACAACAATTAAAATTTGTGAATCTACAAAATTAATATTAAAGTTAATTTATAAACTATTAATATCTAAGACATACCAAATTATAAAACAACCGGACTCTAAAAGCATTTCTGTAAAACAAATTTAGTAAGATCACTCAAAACAATTCACAAATTTGTTAAGAACCTTTTAGACAGTGTTCTACTTACGCATATAGTAATACATGTAACTACAATTTGTGTTTAAACAATATTTATTAAATTCATTGCATTGTACAATATGTTACAGAGAGACCCTTCTGTAAATCTGCCATGGATTGCCATCATTTTCCACCGATTTACATGGAAATCCGTGGCATTTGATGAAAAAAATGATGAAAATGGATGGAAAGACATGGAAAACGGTGGCATTTTCTAAATTGCCACCGTTTTCCATTGATCGTTGTAAAAAATGCCACCATCTGCCATGGAATAGTAGTGGCAATCGATGTAAATTTGGACTTAGTTTTTTTAAGGAGTGGAAAACGGTGTAAACCACAGATTGCAGTACAAATTATAAGCTAAATCTCTGGACTTAGAAATTTTGCAGAGTGGCAAACGGTGGAAAACACTTAAGACTTTTTCTAATGCAGTACAAATTATAAGCTAAATCGCTGGACTTAGAAATTTTGCAGAGTGGCAAACGATGGAAAACACTTAGACTATATTTTGACCTAGAAATTTCAGACAAAAAGCAGTTTTGTTGAGTTTCATTCTTTAAGCCAAATATTACATAAAAATAAAAAATATCAGGTCTGTGTGTATATACAATGCAATAAGATATATGTCCGAATAAGATATGGTACAAAACTATTCAATTTGATTTTTTCATTGTTAAATTTTAAATATGAGACTGCTATTAAATTAAATCTATAATTTTTCCTGTTCTGTTTATCATAATTAAATTTTGGAATTTCACTTTGTTGTGGACTTAGTTGTACATTTAAACCTGTGTTAAAGACCACCTCCAAATAAAGACCACCCTGCAATTAAAGATCAGTTGGAGGAAAACCATGCACTATTCAATATAATGTAGACACTGTCTTATATCCTGTGAATAAAGACCACCTATCAACAGAGATCACTTGAGCTTTTTCCCAATGAGTGGTCTTTGTTCATAGCTTTGTCTGTAAACAATTTCAAAACTTACATTAAATCAGAGTGAAATCTTAAAATGCTATATATAACATGACAATGCTTCAGTATATTTGTAAAATTTTGTACTGCCAAAATCTTTTCTGTTTATATTATCAATCATTATATAAACCTAAGTATTTTGTGCTATATTTAGTAGGGATTTTCATACTTAGTTTGAGAGTCTTAATGTGCATGTACATGCAGTTGTTTCAAATTATGCCTATTGTTCAAATTTCATGAATTTACCTGTTGTTACTAAATAAATTACTTGAAACTATAATAGAGAGGGAAAGCATGAACACATAATTGTGTGTCTATAAGTCAATTCTTTTTCCATTTGTTTTATTATCAACTGATCGAGTACTGTAACTGACCTTTACATTCAGCGGCAATGTAATTAATCTCTGTGGGGTCATTCAGGGAACTTGATCATAAAAATAGATAGCATGCAAAGATAACACTCAACATCATTCTTTACAAACACCACCTGGAACCTCAGTATCAGTTTACAGGTCAGCCAGATCTCTACAGGAAGCGGTCATTTTGATTTGTTGATTTGAATGTTAGAGAATGTTTGAACATTTGTTGATTTGAATGTTAGAGAGTGTTTGAACATTTGTTGATTTGAATGTTAGAGAGTGTTTGAACAAGTGTTTGTAAGAAATACATGTATTTACAGTTGAAGGAATACTTTTGTGAACTTTGTGCTGAACAGGACAGTATCATTTGTATAAAAATAATTATTAATCTAAATATAAAATGATGGTTTAAATCACTTGTGTGAACTGAGGATTTGAAAAATCAGCTTATGCAAACAGGAGTGGCTGTGCAGCAGAGGTATACATTTTGAATATTTGATTCATGTATAACAAATATTTTCTAGAGTAGCAATTATTGAAGCTTTTAAGTAAAATGTTTTCATTAAATAGAACCATAATAAACATGATAGAGATATAATATAATACATTGTAATATTGCAATTTAAATAAATGCATAGACATTGTTTTAGTAACTTAGATAATAAACAAAACCCAGAATCTTTAAGATAGTATGAAACTCTTAATTGCCAGTAAACTTGATGACATTTTCACTCCCAGTTGGAATTCTCTTAACCTCATGTATCATTTTCTTCAGACCAGGTTAATTTTCACCATGCAGGAATGGCTGGAATACTGGTAGGCCAAAAATCTGGAGATGAAACCAAACCAGTCTTGGACCAGGACAGGCTTGTAGTATTAAGAGGTATGTACATCACCTTATTTTGAGTGTAAATATTGATAACTACAATTTTTCATTAGTTACAAAATAGTTGCCTCATTTCACTGTGCATAATCTAACACAATAATGGCCTCGGGAGTGTTAACTGGATTCTTAGATACAGTCATTCTGAATATTTGTTACTGACTTACTGTATACCAATATCAAGTGCTTATGATACAACAAATTACAATGTCTTGTTATAAATGATTTAAATTAAAGTTGAACTTTCACAAAGCCACAAGAACAGATACCAATTACTTGTTTGTTTGTAGTATGCATAAATTTGCACTGTAGAAACAAGTGTTTAATTGTTTTTCAGACCATGTGTTCAGCTGGGGGAAGAAAACCACAGATTGTGTAAAGGAACAATGGCCAGGAACATGCGACGACAGTGTCAGAAACATAATAAGACAATTACTTAAACCGTCATGGAATGTTATGAAAAATTGAGACATTTAGAAAGACATTGCTTGCAGTTTATGTAAATTTTGTAAAATTGTTTCATAACTTTCTTGTTCCTCAATAAATTTCAATTCATTTTGAATCTTTTTTATTGAAATTTTAGAAAATATTACAGAATTCAAAAAGCATGAAGAGGGTGGCATTTGGTGGAAATCAATGGTAAATTTTCCACCAATTTCCCAGGTTTTAGCTGGCAAATGGTGGCAAATGTGACATGAAAATCGATGGAAAATGTTTCAATACTCCACCGATAGTGGCACTTGGTGGAAAACAGTGGCATTTTTTCCAACAATTTTCCCTGGGGTTATTGATGGAAAACAGTGGCAAACAGTGGCAAAATTACAGTGGCATTCGATGAAAAGTGTTTCAATACTCCACCGATGGTGGCACTTGGTGGAAAACAGTGGCATTTTTTCCAACGATTTTCACTGAGGTTATTGATGGAAAACAGTGGCAAACAGCGGCAAAACTGCAGTGGCATTCAATGGAAAGTGTTTCAATACTCCACCGATGGTGGCACTTGGTGGAAAACAATGGCATTTCTGCCACTGATTTTCACTGAGGTTATTGATGGAAAACGATGGCAAACAGTGGCAAAATTACAGTGGCATTCGATGGAAAGTGTTTCAATACTCCACCGATGGTGGCACTTGGTGAAAAACAGTGGAAAATAGTGAAAATTGATAGACCTTCTCATTGCCTTGCTGTTTTTTCATTGTTTTACACCGTTTTCCAACAAAATATGCTTGTTTCAATACTCCACCGTTTTCCACTGTCTAAATTGATGGCAATCCATGGCAGATTTACAGAAGGGGATACAGCAGACATTCAGGATTGGAGTAAAAAGCTCTAGGCTTATTTAAAGCAACAATTTGAAATATGGACTGAATAGTCATACATACAATGATGTTTCTTTGCTATATGTGATAATCATATTGTCTATTTTCCTTACAAAAGGGAGACCACTCTACTAATACTGCTTGGTTAGACTACAAGCAGTTACCAACAATACCAGTGGACAGTCCTCTTGACTTCTTTTTACATGGTTTATATATCAACTTAATTTTTGAAAACAAATAAAATTAATACAGATACAATTGAAGGTTTGTGTGACCTGTCTGCTGCAGTTCCTTGTAGCTGGAGAACTCAAACTTCTATGTGTCTGTTTGTTAACAGGTGCTTGGTTTGCGATGGTGTTTGGACCTTATGTTTTTTGTGTTTTACATTGATTAAAATCTTTTGGAATAGTACAATAGACAAAAGTCCAGGGTCAAAACAATGAGGATTGCCTCACAGCAGAAGAGGTCGCCTTGCCTAAGACCAAACTCAATTTAGTAAATAAATACAACAATGGAAGCTAAACAGTCTATTTCTTTGAACTTAATGAATGTTTAGGGAAACCATCCCTTGGAACCCATAGTGTATACAATTCAAATATGCCAGATAAGCCCCTGATAACAGCAATACATTTAAGCACTTCAGCATCTTCTCAATATTTAAGGTTTTTTTCTGGCTTTAACAATTTTAATTTGATGAAAATACATTGTTTTGCCACATCCTTCTTCAAAGAGTTATGTTTTTCCTTGTACACATATATAACACATAAAATAACATATAATCAAAGAATAAACAACTCTACACCACACCCTTGTTTACAACTTTGAATTTTACTTTTTCAAATTCAATATTTACAATTTTCAAGTTTGTTATTACATAAACCAACCACTGAATGCCAAGGACAATGTGGTTGGCAAATAGGATACAAACATCTAAGTCATGCAATTCGAAGATGATTTCAGTCTCATACAGTTGAACCTGTAACTGTGGTCACCTCAATTAAACTGCCACCTGCCTTAATTAGCCAGTATTGATGTATCCCAAAATACGCATGTATTACATCTACTTACCATATAGTGGCCAGTATATAAACACCACTTGACTGTCAACTCTTCGTTAAACAGCCAGTAAAAAGATACAACACAACTGGCTAATTACTGCAGCTGTCCTCATACTACAGGTGGTCACTAACTGCAGATAGTCACTGCAGATGGTCTCTTTCTTAGTTCAGGTTGTTGCTTACTACAGTAGGACTTCTTTGTACAGGTGTACTATGCTTCACACAGACATTTTGGTATAAAACAATACTGACTGGTTGCTTAATCGAGGTGACCAGTATCACAGGTTCTAGTGTACATTACTTATACAAGTATCACAGGTTCTAATGTACACTACTTATACAAGTCTCACAGCAACAGTATAGAGCAGATTCTAGAATGACAGTCATGCTAAAAGAATAGGGCAAGCCCTAAAGTCCTAAAATTAATCAATAGCAATTATTCCAGATACACTAGAAAAAAGAACAATGGCCGCACTAGCCAATGAAGGATGGGGATTAGGAAAGTCGGACAGGTGTCCACTATCATAAACTTTTCCCTGATATTAGGTTCTGTAAAACACATAATATCAAACAGAGTATAAGAGAGGTAACTCTTGAGATACAAAGACACAATCTTTACCTTAGCTATATCTAGACTTGATTGAGTTATCTCCCCTACAGTGTCAAGATCGGCAAAACCAGAGCTGTCAGAATGTGTGCTGGCAGACTTCTCCATCAAGCCTATAGTGAAAACATACATACATCAGTACAGGTAACAAATCAACTGTTTTAATGTATACAATCTTCATATAATACCAAATCAGAAAAGAGTTTTTTAGTGAAAACCATGCACCTCAGCTTTTCTTGAAAGCTAATAAAGAAGTGTTTCTTGAGGTATATCACCTGTTTCAACAATATTTCAGGTATGTACAGGTGAGCAGTTTACCTAACCATTGTTCCTGGGAAGGATCAGCTTTGGTCTGCTTCCCAAGCTACTTCAAATGAAACTGACAACTTTCTCACATAAAGAGTCAGGTAATGAGGACTCAAACTCCTAACCCTTAATCTAGTAGTTATAATGTGTCAACAATGTCAACCACTCAACCAAAGTAGCTAGTTACAAACAGCAAGATTTTATCATTTATCTACAACTGCATGCTGCCACTCCTTTTAAGAAGACAACATCATTTCATATTGTATCACTTTTTGAAAAATTACTGTGGCAATATGAAATACCACTCTTTGCGAAGACTCTATTACATGTTTCCAGTATCACATTAATTTTGGAGAGATTCATCCTTAAACCACATCTCATACTCTTCTTATAAAACAATGGAGAATCATAGTGGGATTCTATTTACTAAAATATCTGTACTGCTTCACCCTGTTATATATTACTCTTTTGTTGCACAGAATCCAGCCCCTGTTTCAACCCCTTGTGACAACCTTTACCATCCCCACTAAAATATAACTATAACATTCAGTGTGAGAGCTCATCTCCAGGTGCAAGAGTACCTTTTGTATCACTTACATTTTCTCGCCCCTCCTTCAACATTACATGTATTTCCTTTTTTCAAATCTTACCAAATACTTATTACTTGACCACATCACCTAACTTACCTCTCCTAATCGTAGATTTACTGATATTCCCGTTCCAATCTTCAAATGCATTCTCCGCGCTCGAAATCTGTAACATAAGAATACATTTAATACATATATGGCCAGTTCAAATCATGTAACATTTTCTACCAATGTGAATATATGCACATGTAAATGAAAGCTGACTTTTGCCTTGCCAGGTTTAGTTTACGTTTGTTTTTAACAGAATTTGAAGTACATTTTAACCTGTGTAAGTGGTTACCTTTATAAGCAGCCATCTATTAGTACTTTAAGTAACCACTACTGTCCCTGATTTATCCTAATGAACAATTTTTATACTAGATACAGCAGTATTTAGGAACCGTAATTATGCTTTAGGAGCCCACGTTTGAGACTTGGTTCCTAAGAACGCTTTTAAAACCAATGACTCTGAAATATGATCATTCATAAAAAAATTTTTATAATCACCTCTTCAAGTTCAAAAGATTCTTGTGTAAGGCATTGTGTAGGTCTTAGGCTATTTTTATCATTTAATGACCTTGACCTCATACTTTCAGTATCTGATCTTCCTTCCTGTGTCCTTGACATTTCATCTTGATCAAATAGATCAGAGTCTAGCTGATCATGAATAACAGTGCTCAAGGTTGCTGAGGAGCTTGCTGATTCAGATAAAGCATCCCCCGCCCGCGGGGTCAGATCACCATCAACAGTTTCTGAGTCAATGTTACTATCTTGTGGCACTAATGTATTACATGAATCAGACCTTAAACCTAATGCCAGGGAAGTTAAATCATTGGAATTTTGTTTCCGATTTACCTCCCTTGTTTGTGTACTCTCCTGTGGATCTATTTCCTCCTCAACAATTATACTAACAGAATGAATAGTCTGTTCAGACAGTTTTCCAGATCTCTCTGGTGAGGTAAAATTAAATTCCGCTTCTCCATCATTCAAACCCTGCTCAAATGAAAAGTTCATATCTTTGGGAGTCAAGGGTGATCCAGTTAGCGTTGACTGCGTAGATTTTTGAGCAAGCATAAGAATATCTCGTGGATCGAGTTCTCTTTGGGTTGGAGTCCTAGCCTGAGCGGTATAGTCCCCATCATCGTCAAGTGTTGACATTAGTCTATCCACTTGCTGTTTGCGTATGTCACTAACGGTTAATTTTCTACCAGTTTCTGATTTCTCCAAATCGCTATCGTCTTCTTCATTAAACACAGGGTATTCCCCATCCATGCTCTTCATAATGGTCTGTTCGTATTGTCTTCTAAAATCCCTAATTGAATTTTGTTTCCTAAGTTCATGTCGATCATCTGTAAACGAATCATTGCTCTCTAATGAAGATTCAGAACTGAATCTATCACTGAAACTTTTGAGGACGAGTCCTTGATCCCAACTATCTATAGATGTTGTTGTATCGAGTCTCCCTGAAGAGTTACTCTCCTCGGATTCATCGGTAAAAGACCAGTTTCCCCGACTTTTAATGCTGTGATGAAACTTTTTACGTTTTTCTGCAGCAGACATTGATCGCTTCATCGACTTAGAATCTGCATGGTCTCTCATCTCACATGTAGCAAATTCGTTGCCATAGAAACCTTGACTGGCCAGGGCTTTCCGGTTTGGGAAATCCAGAACACTGGGTATGGAACTAATCTTCTTTGTTTCTTCATCTGAAATTAAAACTAACCTTTCTATACTTCTGAAATGTACTGAAAAAATTTTACTACAAGAAGCCATGTACATACATAAAAATTGTGCATCACAGTAGTAGCCACATGCTGCAGCAGATGACAAAATTACTGATTTTCGCACAAGAAGATAGTTAAGATAGAGTTCCAAGATGGCCCCAAGTTGCTCAGATGATCTCATTTACTGTAAATTGGGTTGTTTTCATGTGATGAAAAGTTTGCAATCGATCGACTTATTCGCAAATTACAAATTCACAAAAGGAGAATTCTCTAATAGTGAATCTATGTGAAACAAATCTTTCATGAAATTTTTAAATTAGCAAAGTGGAGTGAGTCTTGAGTGCAATTAACAGGGTTCCCACTCTTTTAGGTCTTGAAAATTTAAGGACTCTTCAAGGACTTTTCAAGGACCTTCTTTTAATCTTAGTTGTAAGAACTTGTTTCAGCATAAAAACCCTACCTGATATAACTGACATGGCTCTTTGCTCTAGAACAGGCTTGGTACAAATCACAGCCTGGGTAAACTATGAGGTGGTTCAGAAGTCAACATGTGACAGATCAATTTTTTATAAAGCTTTCAGCTCCCAAGAAACTGTGCTACTATCTGTGTAGCTGGATTATAGGCTTTCATGAGATTATGTTACCTGTCAAATGTGCCTTGTCAACATTTAAAACATTGCTGAAAATGTAAGCTATACTTTACCTGGTGATGGGGGTGACTGCATTGACGCTCCACGGATAAACTTCATCCCGTGGGCCACCGTACTGAATGTTGGCCGATGCATTGATCCTGAAATAGTTAAGAAAACTTTCAATGATATGACACAGAAATACAGTTAAACTTGTGCTAGCAGTCAACTGTGTTAAACAGCAACTTGTCTTTACCCCTAAATTTCTAAAATGGACTTGTCCATCTTTAAATTCAGACTGTTCCATAACTGTTCCAAGGGGTACTAACTGAAAAATTTCCAGGCCAAATAACAAACAGTGCAGATCATGATCGAACTGTACTGAGCTTCAGGCTGATCATGATCTGCACTGATTACAACAGCAGAATCACTTGCTGCCAGTTGCGGTAAGCTGAAGTTATCAAAACTCATATTTTCCAAACAGTGTTTTTCTTCACACCATTTTATGCACCTGTAAGGAGTTACGTGGTCACTTTTAGCCCTTTGTAACCCTAGGCTGACTGTTTAACATAGGTTTGACTGCACACAAAGTCACAGATATGAAAGTTCATACAGCATTTTCGTCTAATGTTTACCATATTGTCAGTACTTATTAATTTATGAAAACTGACTTAAAAAATATCTTTAATGGAAACTTGTGAAAATGAGTGAAGTAAGTAACTCTACAGATCATAACGATGATTGTTTTCTATACAGTAAACTCGGTATATATAACGACTCCGGATATAGCGAAATTTCAGATAAAACGAACAATTTTTCTGGGCCCGATGTTATTGCCTTCTTTACTTAATATGAAAATCCTATATGGATATAACATACTTTCTATATAAAGAACTAATTTAAAAGGTTCCTGTTATTTACAGAGTTTACTGTATCTATTAATGGAAAGAAAATTGTTTGGAAACAGATTGCATGTCAACACAGTGAATATACAACATGCTTATAAACTGTCACTGTTTTATACATAACATGTAATATATTAACTTCTTCTAAACAAAACTTCTTGTCATCTATATGATAAAAGCTAGCAACAAAAATATATACGATAAAACAACAGGGCTCATATTACAGTGAAAACAAACTACAAACTAAAAATTAAAACGTAGAAATAAACAAATCTAGAAGTTATTTTATAAACAAAACAAAAATGCACAATATTCACAACTATAAGTGTACAATATATAATTATACTGACTGATGCACGCTGGAGATGGCATGATAAATGCTTATACTTCATACAATCATTCGTCAAAATGACTGCTGTAGTGATATAAAATACAAACATACATACAACATGTTTCTGCATAATACAGTTTTTTTTTCTAAAACTGAAAGCATGTTTGCTAAAGTGCAGGTGTAAGTCATAAACACAATTTTTTAATGCACTGAATCTTCATACATGTATATGATATATATTTATACATGTTTCCGGAAGTGATTTCTAGACATTATTAAATCATGCATTCTGAGTTCAATCAAGTAATCTCTATCTGATTTTGAATACTTGTAGATTTAATTTTTTTTTTATTATTTTGTATTTCTTAAAAAAAAAAATTTGAGGTTGGCGGTAAAAAGTAAAGGTTGGTCACAGCCCGGAAGCACTTTTTTGGCAGATGGCCAGAAAGATGTTAGAGAAGTGATCCCAAAGTTTATAGGCAATAAATCATACTTAAAAAGGTTATGAACTCAAAGATAATAAAAGTGTAAAAAGTATCACGGAAGTCCCTGTGCAAAAAAGAAGAACACCGCCTAAACACTCGAAGAATCACTGATAACCCCGCTTAGCAGGAGAGCGCCCTCTGGTGGCTTCTTGGCAGCTTAAGTAATAAATTCTAACAGATTTGAAGGTTAAATTGGAAACTCCTAAGAAACTGCCTTTTCAAATACACAAAAAATCTTTAAACTGTTAAAATGAATTCTCTCTAATTTTTTTTCCCCTTACCATAAAATGCCTTGTAAACTGCTTAAAATGCACTCAACCCTTGACTATAGACAGTAAACATTTTCAACAAGCAAATTTAGTAAAGTGCTTTCCTGCAACAAATGGTTTTGAGGAGTGGGAAATATATAACAAAAAGGCCCTATATCGCTCACTTGAGAACCATTGCAGAGATGAAGTTGTTTGGGAGGAGATGTCGTTTAAAGATTTTACTTTTTTAAGCTCTAGCAGCCATTATGTGCAGTGGAGCAGAACAGTTTAAGCAATCTAAGAAGAAGACGATCCAAGAACTATTTCTGCAAAGTCTGACTGAAATAGGCCCACTTGTTCAGGAGGAGATGTTGTTTAAAAGTAATTCTATTTTTAGCTCTGGCGGCCATTTTGTGCAACAGAGCCTATTAGTCTGAGCAATTGTGTAAGATCATTCCTGTGAAGTTTAATATGAATTGGCCCAGTTGTTTGGAGGAGATGATGTTAAAGATTGTTTCTAATTTCAGCTGTAGCAGCCATTTTGTGCAGTGAAGCGGAACGGTTTGAGAAATTTTAGAAGAGGACAATCCAAGGAACATTCCTGTAAAGTTTGTTTGAAACTGACTCAGTGATTTCATAGGAGATGTCATTTGAAGCAAATTGTTGATGACGCGCAATGGACATAAAGTGGTCACAAAAGCTCACCATGAGCACTTCGCGCTCAAGAGAGCTAACAAAAACAGCCGCAGTCAGCAGTGGGGGCCTCATCTGTAACCAACAGGGTTTGGGGGATGCAATGTCTTATAAAAAAAATATATGTGCAAGTTAAGAGTTAAATGCCATTTATAATATATAAAAAAGTGCACAGTAAGTAACAACTAAGTGTACTGTAAAATGTATAAATGTAAACAGGCAATTTCATAACATACAACAGTACAAAAAAGTATGCAAAATAAATGAAAATTATATCATAAATAATTATGCAACAACCACTCAACTAATGCTGACATTGAAGATGCCCAATTAGCCAAACAATACAGCTTGCATAGTGAACAAAACATTTTAAGTCCAAGGGCCATAACTCTGCCACACTTGACACATCCCACATGACATCATTTTGCACTCTTCATGATGAAATTGTCTGCTTCAAGGATCGATGAAGCTTTTTTGTAACATACCATCCAATGGACAGCTTGCATAGTGAACAAAGTTGTCTAAATCCAAGGGCCATAACTCTGCCAAACTTTGATGGATGCACAAAAAATAATATATTCCATGTGCGCTCTTCATGATGCAATTGTCTGCTTCAAGAACTTATGAAGCTGTTGGCGTCACAATCTTTCTGTAAAGCACCAAGCAAAGGACTCACTAACCAATCAAATGATCTCCCATATACCCTGACTTACAACCTTTGAATATAACAACAGTGCACAGTAATATAACAAGCTTATAAAACCTAACAAAAATGCACTAAAAAGCAATTTCATAACATCCAATATCTATAAAACAAAACATATAACCAATAAAAGAAAACTAAGTCATAAATATAAAATACAAAAACAACTTAAAAACCTTCCAAAGTGCAACAATATTGACATAATACAAGTACATGTACTGTGAAGTCATCTAAACTTGTGGGCATAAAATTTCCTGATATTTTTATAAAATGAAATATTGTTGGTACTTCAACATGCGGATTGTCGGAAACTGTAAATTGGGTAATTTTTGCATGAAGAAAATTTTGTGGTTTGTGCACAGACAGACTATAAAGGAGAAATCTCTAAAAGTAAATTTATGTGAAATGAATCTTTTGCAAGATTTTTAAATGAGCGAAGTGGAAAATTCGCGAAAATAACAAAAATTAAATCAGGGCGAAAATTACCCAATATATACAGTAGTTTTTCAATGGGATCTTAAATTCATAGATCAACCTTTCCACTAATTCTACGAAAATTAAATACCCAACAAAATTACTGGTTTCACAGTAGTACCTAATAATTACCTGGAATCCTCCAATCAAATTCAGGCATGTCATCATAATACAACATTGTTGGGAATGAGTAAACCCTTCTTGGATATTCCATTTTTAATAACTGTTCTTGTTCACAGAATGGTTAAACAATTACTTTTCCTTTAGTTTCACTAAAAATCCATTCCCCAGGCTCATATTTTACATCGAACAATCCTTATAAACTCACTAAAACATATATTTCCTTATTCCAAAAAGAAAAGTGCATCAAGTAAAATCTTGCAAGGTGTTATTTCAAACTGATAAGGAATGCCGCACTTTACTTAAAGCCCTTTTAAATACTTCACATTATTATGTTTAATTCAGTTTCATTTATGAAAAAAAAAATCAGAATGTAAACGCCAAATTACCGAAGCATTGTTGCCGTATATTTACTTCTGGTTGCAATTCTAATCCATTAAGAGTTTACAAAAAGGACTTGACACCGCGTATAAATGTCTTAAAACGTTATATAAAACTCCATTACCTCTCCGTTATGTTGTTCTACATATTATTTACTTCTATAAATGGATTTAACCACATTATGCCCATTGATGTTGCTTCTCTTTAGTTTCTGCCGATTTTCTGCACCTAATTACTTATTCACTGACATTCTCTTTCACTTTTTCTTCCCCGCCTCAACTGTCAAACATCACATTCGTACTGGTTTTCAGACAAATATAAATCACAATTAAAGTGCGATTTTCATACTTTACAGCAGTAAGATCCAATAAACATTTTTTTTTTTTTTTTAATTTTTTACAAAGAGGCATCAAGTAGGGTTTTTTAATTTCTTTTTAGCCGATTATTTTAGCTTGTTTCAGAACAGTCTCTTTTGGAAGTAATCAAGTCATATATTTATAATATATGATGTACAATTCATCTAGGATACTGAGACAGTGACACCGTAGAAGTTTAAATTGCAATGATTGGCTGTTGTCTTGCTCAAATGATCTACCTTTAATGCACTCAGGTAATAAACCATTGTGTTTGCATATATTTTGTTTTCAAACTGTTTGATAAGAACTCTTGAACAATGTTGTCTGTTAAAATATTTCCTGTTTCTACCTAGAACTAACATTCCAGAATTACAAATCTAGATGGTTTAGTTTGCTGAGTTTATTATAGATCTTGGCAAATAACAGGTAATCCAAATTTGAATCTTGGCTATTTAATAACCAACATTTAATTCAAATGTACATGAATTTTGTTCACATGTTACATGTTTTGTTCAAATGTTTCAAAGTTAACAGGTTGCAGAGGTTACAGGTTTTGTTCAAAAGTTACAGGTTTTATTCAAATGTAACTGGTTTACAAAAAGGTAACATGTTAATGCTTTTTTGTTCAAATGTTACAGGTTTTATTTAAATGTAAACAATGTATAACAAAATTTTAAGGATTACTCAATGAATCTGACTGAATTTTACAGAACAATATCAATGATTATGAGTACCTATGATGGGGTCTTTTCACTCCTTTGACAGATTCTTTCATTGGTTTTTTTTCTGCCTTTATAAAAATGACAGTATTTCATTGCATAAACACTAAAAAAAAATTTTTTCTAAGAGTCTATTTAAAATATATTACCTGTCATGTTTTAACAAGTAAATAACAAGTTCTTTTAGCAGTTGTACTTTACTTTAATCATACAAACATACTGCTACAGTTAGTGCAGTCTGACCTGTCTTATTTTAGGTTCACGTCCTTTTAAGATATGGCACATAAATCAAAATTGATTACAGTCTTTAATGACTACACTTATTCAACTGTTATACAATGACAATATGCTTCTGTATTAAATTCATGTATGGTTAGAATTCATTTAGTTTAGTTTATTCTAATTTATTTTAGCTCGATTGTGAAGAAAGCTTGTAGCTTATCGAGTCACTCTTGAGTCCACTTCCTGGAAAAACCAGTACTGGTGTCATATGAGGAAGTACGGTCGTGACCCCAGTGGGGCTCAAACCCGCAACCTCCATTTGAAAGTCACAAGTAACAAAGACATGTAAGGGATGCCCCCTTGGTGTAGGGGTAAAGCATCTGACTCCTAGTCTAGTGTTTATAGCATTTGCTTCTTACTCTAGAGGACCTGGGTTTGATGCCAGTGAGCGAGACAGATGATGTTTCTTCATAGGCAAGACGCCTAATGTCACATGTGCCTCAGTCCACCCAGCTGCAATTATTATGTTTGAAAGTAAATTGCCCACTCTTATCTCCCTAGTGGTTGATTCGAACTACTATTGTCAGGAAATTAGTTTTAGTTCTATTAATCTCTGGATAACTGACATGGAAATGAAGTTATTACATAACTAGATCTGCAGTGTTTTCAGTGCTTTGATTTTGTCTAAACCGTACAAAAGATCTGGTGCACTATGCATCATCTTTTTTCGCATGTTATAAAGGTTACAGTAAAGAAAACTTTTAAAACCTGCATGAAAGGAACAGTTAAAAGCGCAATATGTATTTTTTAAAAATATTTACCAGTTGGCATAGCCAATATTCCACGTACTTCCTGATTTGAATTTTGCGTGACTTTGCCAACATGTGTGATCCCCATTATAACATCAACATATCGTTGTGTGATCACTATGATAACCCTATCACAAAGCAAACACGGCACTTTTTATCTTTTTGCATTATTATCTAATAAAGATTAGAGAACATATTATAGTCAACTCTTTTTTAATGTATTTGAACTATGGACGTCGTAATCTAAACCGATTTGGCTAAAAAAATATAGAGTCTTATTCTATTGCGGAATTGAATATATTTCAATTGTAAAAACCATTATTCAAGGACAAATCTTGCCATCATAATCGAAAAATTATCTTTTTTGACAAGTCAGCAAAATGGAAATGTTGACTCACAATCTGAGCAAAAGGTGCGCAATGAAAAAGAGCTGCAGGGTTTGATTTTGTTAAAACGCACACATGATTTATCCAATATTAGTTATTTCTATAAATTTCTACATTTTGGTGTAGATAAAACCTGCGCTAAATAAAAGGGGAATTACTCTGTTACAAAAGTTTGAAAACATGTAAATTTATAATGCTCGGAAATCAGCAGTTGTTTCCTGATAAGAGGAGTACTTCAACTTATAATTGTGAATCTTCTGATGTAAATACTATGATAGTACAAGTAAGTACTGGTACAGAAAATATCTCAAGATGTTGTATTAGCCTGTCCGTGTTTGCTTGTTTGTTTTACAGATAAATCTACCAACCAATTAATGTATATTAGTCACATTTTTTGGCCAAGTACTCTAAACCTAACATTATAGCAAAGTATTCAAAACCTAACATTATACTGTATAGAATAGTTTATCTTCTTGTGTTTTGGGGGTTGGGGTTACTGTTTCCGTAATTTAATGTAAAATTATATTTTGCTGATAATATAACACTTGTACATATTTAATAATATATTTTCATATCAACCTGAACTAACGTACCACCTACGACAGCAATATTGTAGTAGCGGCATTGTCACTAACAGTCTATGGTATAATTGCCGAGTCATGCCAATCATAGGTACTGATAACCAGTTCCTGGTAATACCGTAAACCGTGCTATTTCAACATGTATTTTTATTCGTGATTTCATGCCAATGAAAGTTTCTCCTGCGGTCCAGTGCCATTAGATTATTGTGGCTTCCGTGTTACCAAAGAGTCAATATTCTCCATCAATTAATTGCTTCTATTCTTAATATCTACTACTCAACTCAAGAAAACTTAGGAAAAAGAAAGCATTGCTAGTATTTCTGAGTTAACAGTATTGTGTAAATCTAGTCCACATAGTTCTTTCACCAGTTTCAGACTGACTGGCATGGAATTTGCTGTTTGAAGATCGTAAGTTTATCAACTTTGTATTTTTGTAATTTCAGTATTACTCAGGTTAATATACAATATCCAAAAAAGTGCATTAGACTTTTTTTTAAATTCTGTAACCCCGCCTACGCAGCTGTCATAATGGTTATCTAAGCAGATTTTTTTCTCAAAATTTTGTTTGCTCATTTAAATTAGATCAAGCGTGGATCTGACGTCAAGTGATTTAGACAGACTGGACTTAAATACAAGGATGACAAGCGCTCATTACCTCACTGGGGTTCTACTCCTTTCCCGTGGTGTCTCGAATTTGCAGACTGAATAGCAAACAAAGTAGATCCATGATCAAACTACACAGATTGTACAGGCTAATCATGATCTGCACTTATCACCAAGAAAGCTTTATTTGCCGCCAACATTGTGACGGTAAATGTATTAAATATTGCTCTCAAATTCTGTCACCTAAACCACCTCTCATTATTTACCTGGCCTATGACAATATTATACAAGTCATTAAAATGCATTAAATATGTGTAACTTTTTTCTTTGCATGTTTTCATGATTTATCTAAAATTAAATCATACAACAACACTGAACCCTACACTAAATGTCAATTACCGTTTTGCTAATACTCGTTGCGGCTTCTATAAAATGTATTAAGAATGCAAATTTCTTACACAACAACTTTAATTTGTTATTAATCTTCTACAAAAAGAACTTTGAAATGCATGCCGACATTTAATTTTGCAGGAAATTTGAATGGAAATTTTTTGCACAGTTTTATTCAAACTAATCAATCAATATAAACATCAGTATACACTTTAAACTGTAGTGAATGTAGTTCTGATCAAAGTCAGAAATAAAAGACAGTGTTAGAACAAAATAAATCTAAATTTAATTATTTGACTTCAAGATTAAAAATGAAAAAGACAACATAAAAATTGATTATGATTTTTCTATACATACTCAAGTTTGTAAATGTGTCCAAATAGGTTTTATCCCATGCATCCATGTTCTACTTGATTTTTCTGTCTTTTTTAAGGAAAGAAGTACAATCTCACTCTTTCAAGAACAAAATAATTTTAAATTTTGATAAGATGAGCGTCAGGTCTTACTGTACTAAAATAATTTAAGCCCTTATAACCTTTCTTATCTCCTTTAGAAGAAGAGCTTCCTGTATAAATAGCATTGTTTATTTATTAATAAAGAATAACAGCTTGGTGAAAAAATACATCTTAAATGACCTTTCAAGTGTTAAATATTTTATCATGTGACAATCTGCTGCATTTTTCTTTTGAACATGTGTTGTAATTTAATTTTTATCAAATCCTTAATTACGTTTTTTTTTAAAATTTACATTTTTGGAATACTTTTCATCAAATTGTTTTTACTTTTTTAAATCATTTATCATTATATCAATGAGTTTTTAAAATCATGTTTTTAAACCGAGTTTTACAACATTTTTGTTGTATCATTAAACTATAGTTCTGTAGTTTTACAAGTTTTGGATGTTTCCATATACATTTCCATAAACTATTATGGGATTAACTGCCCTTAATTAATTTTCAATCCATTTTCTTAAGAACTGTTTACTATTCTAACACGATCTGTGCTATTTCCTTATATATGCAAAAGTCTACGTCATGCATTAATAACCTTTAATTAACGGTCATGTTTTCCACGTGCTGCACATGCAGTAACTGACGCACGCATTCAATCGCATTTAGTGGTTGTAAATGTTTCTACGCGTTGAACATTTTTCGTTTTTTTTCAAAAATTACTTTGAAATAATCAATTTTTCCCTGTATTTTATCGTTCATTAACAGACAAGCAGTCATTCAGTTGCAAAAAATTTAATTACTATGCATCTAAACTCCTACAGGTTCTTAACTGTTTCTATCTTCTCTTATGCTATTTTTTGCATGCTCTTTTCTTCTTTTTTGAACTTTTTTAAATTTAATTTACAGAACATAAAAAATAAGAGAATGGAAAAACAAACCTGAAAAATGTATGCACTACTACTTGTCATAAAGTAATCACAGACAAATTTAACAGTAAAATTATTCTGAATAAATATTCTGAAAACTTGGAATTAAAAAATATCTGAAAATCTTAAAAATATTGAAAAGTATGTTCATTGTATAATTCTACAATTTTACATCCATTTTTCTCAGACGTTTGAAACAATACCACGAAACGAAAAATCCTGAACGTCTATTTCTTGCCACTAAGACATACAGAAGACTGATGCAAAAGATGTGATGCAAAAGATTATTTCGAACATGACCTATCAATCACACTCGCATGTTGTCAACCGAGAAGGTGAGGTGTCAGCCGTGCTACCATATAGCAAACCAGGTGCGAAGACAGGGGTCATAATGTGGTCATAAAAGTCAACTTTCAACTTTACTCAAAGTACCACCATTAATTACAACTAGTGAAAGTTTATTATACATGCAGTATATTGTGCATTTAAGCATGTTTTTTGTTTCTTTTTCCTTGTGGTTTTATGCACGTTTCAACAGTATATCATTTATTTACCAGTGGGCACTTAACGTAAATATCACTCCTAGAAAAGATCAAAGTCCTTGCCTCCCACCTCAGTAAGAAACTGCCAACTTTGTCACAGAGGGAGCCAGGTTGGTACAAGGTTCAAACCCAAAACTCTCAATCAGTTATTTATTCAAGACAGTGACGTTACCTGCTTGACCATGAAGACGGGTGTGTTTTACTTTGGGAATAGATTTATTGTATAGATTGATCTGTGCAACTTTTGTTTCACTAAATTTTCTTACCTCGTTCAAATCTGCAGGTTTCATTATTTAGTGCATTTTGGAAATACCGTGAATGACAGAGGTGAAGTGAACATTCTGCTTTGCACGACCAAATATTCGTGATGCTCTAAAATTCTTTGGTGTTACCAGGTAAAAGAATAGGTTTAATGAAAGAATGGAGGAACAGATAGTGGAATTATGGTATGGCTCCCTTTTGGGGACATCTAAAATTCTAAACAAATGATAATATTACATTGAATATAAACATAAAATCATATTGGTTCTAATGCTGCCATAAATATATAATGATATCAAACCCCTATTTGGTATATTTCACAAACAATACAGGAGTATATTTTATTGTAATACGTACATTTATATATTGTAACAATACAGTACAATGCAGTTAAAACAATTGAACACATTTTGTAATAAAATAAAACAAGATCATTAAGCTGTCACAATTGCAGATAAGCCCATCACATTGTGTGGTAAATAAAATCTATAAATGCAAAGGTAATCATGACACCTCATCAACTGAGTTCATCTTCAAATCAAATGCATTGTGACTCAATTTCATAAAGATTGGATAAAGTGTGGGGTTTTTTTTTTCATGAAAGAGAATGGACAGTGGTAGTTTGACCAAGTTTCCGCAATACAAGGGCCATAACTTATGATTGATCTGGCTGCTTATCAAACTTGGTTGAAATATTGTACCCATAAATATTATGACCTTGTTTGGTAATGATTGGATGAAAGTCTGTTGCAGTAAGAGAGCAAACAAAAGTTAATTTGGTGATATTTTGACAATCAAAGGGCCATAACTCTGAAGTTAAAGGTTCTATCTTCCTTGTTATCAAATTTAGCTGTTATATTATGCCAATGAAAAAGATGACAAGTTTAGTGATGATCCAACAAAAACTACTGAAGTTAGCAAACAGTAATAATCTGGTAAAAATACCAACAGATCAAGGGCTATAACTCCTGCATGCCTGTGACAATCTGAGTAGTGATGGTGCTGGGTTGTGATATTACACCCTTAAATATTACAATCAGGCTTTGATAAAAACTGTTTAATTTTGAGCGTAACTAGCAGTGCCACTTTAGTGAAATTTAGCCAATTCAAGGGTCACAACTCTAGAGTGCCTGGAGCCGCCTCAGAGGTTATCAATCACGTGACTAAGTTTGGTGATGATTAGATATTATATAACCAGATTAATCATGCCCAATAAACATTGTGGCCATGTTTGGTGAAAATTGGACAAAAGCTAATAGCATTTGATCAGAGGGCTGACAGCATAATGACACCGTCCGTCCGTCTGCCACAGACATGTGATCCTATAATATGTCTTGTCTCTAGAGGCAGTCATATAAAACAATGGCAGAAAAATGTTCAAATGACATAATGAAATAACGAAATGCTTGATAGTAATGCAAACTTTAAAGACAATGAAAGTTAATATGACAAAATGAGGATGGATTGCGAGACTATTGTATCTGCTTCATTGTTTACATGGATATACAATAGTTTCACGATCAACCAGAAGCAGCCTGTCTGCATTATTGCAAATCCTATTGCCAACATGTAGCAGTCCAACAAACACATTAATATACACAGACGTTGTGAACTTTGAGATAAATGTTCCGAAAAAAATAAATAAAAATTCACTTTCACCCTGACTTCGAATAATGCTTTGATTTACTTAGAAATTTCAAGTAATTATACATTGATAAAAAATAATCTGTTTTTTTTTTTTCAAAAATGTTTACACTGACCACACATATACCTGAGAATGGCTATTGCTAAAAATAAAACTTGACTTGCCTACTTTTACAAAATGGACTTTTCCATTATTCAGCACGGATGTTCAATGAAATTTGGAATTCACTAGCTGAGATTAAGAAATTAACTTTTCCGCAATTCAGCATGGATGATTTCATTTATGGTAGACGGTGCAGTTAAATCTTTCATAAGCTGAACAACAAAGTTGTAGGCTATGATTAAATTTCACTTATTGTAGGAACTGACATATCTGCATCATACAGGGTAGAGTTTTACCCAATATCATTAAAACCGCTATGTGCTAAATTCAGATATTGCTCAAAAACTGCTATGCAGTCTTTTACTATACCTTCATGTTGTATTTACTTGGCATTTTACATGAATTTAAAAACATCAGAATGAGTAAAGATGATAAAAAATCTATTCATGCTTCTGTTTGCAATAGTCACTGTTTTTAAACATGTGAAAATAAACTTCCACAGAATACAATCTTAAATATCAGTGTTATGTTATGTTATGTCATGTTATGTTGTTATGTTTTGTGCCCATACCATTAATTTCAATGTTAGTTTTAGTTTTCAGAGATCAATGTATCAATGAATGAATTGGACATGGTCAAAACATGAAATTTATCGACATAAAAATGCATCGCTTTGTACATCAACAATGCAATAAATATACATCTAAGTTAAACGCAGCATTTATACTGTTATAATGTACAACATACATCAATAAGGGATAATAAATATAAATATCATATTAATAAAACTATAAATGAAAGACAAGAATTACTTTAGAATCATAGCACAGGAAATGTACAACAACAACAACAACAAAAATATGGCAGCAAAGATAATCTCCCTTTTCATTTAGAAATATACCGGGTATTGAATGGCAATGTATTTTTAACATCACAGTGAAATATTTTTAAACTCATCTATCAGGTATAAGCAGGAAGAGATTGATAGAATCTATTAATAGCACAATAATATATATAACAATTAACTGCATTTTTAAGTGCAATTAAATTTACTAAACATGTTACAGACTATTAGTTTAGTATTTTGACTGCATTAATCATTGGCAAGTACAGCAAATTTGGCCAATGATAAGGGGTTGTAAGGTGCTGCCCTATTACACTCATTCTACTGAGAAAAGCTCAGCTGAAAAACTGTATTTATAGCACTGTTTCATCAAAAGGGATAACCAAGAATATTCTGGTTTATTTTTGCAACGATTTACATCTTCCCTTAACTTTTCTTGGACACTACAGCAAAAATAACAATTCAATTATTTATAAAAGTATTGAACACTGGATTGAGAAAGAAAAAAATTGACCTATTTAAAATTCAATCAATAGGAATATATAATAAATTATGTAAAAGAAAAGATCACAGGCTCAATAACATAATAATAATAATAATAATAATAACAGGGGGCACCGTTTTCACAGCGCCTGTAGAAATTCTAGAATTTAATAATACATTTATTAAAAAAAAACAAGTTACAAAGTAGACATGAAATAATTATCATATCTTTTTAAATACCTCCAAAGATGATATGACCTTTGACTGCCAAATCAAGTTAAAATCAGTAAACAGGATTTTCAAGTTAATGTCCTGGACCTTGACCTTGGAGCCAGCCATGCGGAACATGCGTCTGCCGTCATCTTATGTGGTAAACATTTGTCTGAAGTTTCATCAAAATTCTTCAAAGGGTGAAGAGTTACAGAAGCGGACAGGATTTTCAATGTAAGCACGGACCTTGACCTTGGAGCCAGCCATGCGGAACATGCGTCTGCACGTCATCTTGAGTGGTAAACATTTGTCGAAGTTTCATCAAAATTCTTCAAAGGGTTGAAGAGTTACAGAGCGGACACAATTTCGTTTGACGCCCGCCCATCCGCCCATCCGCCCATCCGCCCATCCGCCCGCCATACCCCAATCTAATAAACCAGGATTTTCAAAATTGAAAACCTGGTTAATAATAATATACTGCAATCCCGTTATAACGCGCTAGTCGGGGTCCAAAGGGTAAGACCCGCGTTATAAGTGAGACTTTCTTTATAACGCAGTCTGATCATCAGCCACTGTTTTCTTGCATAACGCGTATATAATGCTTATACCCCACCCACCCAACTAAATTAAAGCATATTGATGTTTAGCACCCATCATGTTTATTATAATCGAGTGGTTAAATTGTAGAAAACAATGATTTTATGGAAATAAATTAGTTAATTAATCACGAAATTAAAAATAAATAAGAGGAATTGATACGTAAATATTTGCTATTGAAAACGAAAGTACATCCATTTCCAGAAAATAATATGGCTATTTAAAGTGAAAGTACATTTTTTGTTATCGTTTTCAGAAAATGATATAGTAATTGATTGATTAAACTTCAAATAAACCAACAAACAAAGATGTGCAATCAATTTTAAATTCACACGATTTACAAGTTATTGTCAAACAAACAAAGAGATAAGATTGTGAATAAGGAGCCGTGAAAAAACACAAGTTAGCCGTAATTGTTAGAAGATGCTTGATAGCGCTTATTTGATAATGATCAATTAACAACCTGCCATGTTGTTTATTTAAGTTTTCAAACATTAGTTTGGTATAGGGACAATGCTATTCTGACAGAAATGATTTTGGTCGCTCCCGAAAATTTTGGGAGCCAAGACCCAACCGCATTATACCGGGATTCGCGTTAAAATGGAGCACATTATAACGGGATTGCAGTGTAATAATAAAAGTAAAAATAATACAGACTTTATTTATAGAGGCAATGCAGTAGAGTCTAGCCAAATCTCCACTGCGAGCTTTTAGACTACAGAACAAACAGACAATCTATCAATAAAAATAATATTTGTCTACATTTATGTATTTTTCATACAACATTAAAAGGAATTTCAATGTTCAAAAGCCACAATGAGAACAACCAGAAGGGAAACAGTTTATCATAAAAAATTCTGTTGAAAGAACCAGTCAAAAATCTGTACATTTTCTACTTCTGATTGGTCAGTTTTGAAATTGAGTTCACTACCTGGCAATTAGAACTCTGTAATTTCAGACTGGTTCCTTATTTGCAAGATGACTCTTGCCTGTAAGTGCTGAAAAAAATGAATGAATATGAATCTAGGCCAAATGTTTTGGACCATTCCCTTGACACAAGTCTACAATATGGCCTATTAATTCTTGGAAGAAAGATCTTATAATAAACTGACCTACCATAAGTCAGTGATTTAAGACTCATCAAAGAGAAGGAATTCTAAACACAGAATAATTATACACGCCTAAAAGATCTATATCTCTTAAACTACACAACAGTTTCATTGTCGTCAAGTTGCAAATCAGTATAAGGATCATCAAATGAATCTGATGAGGTAGATGACCAGCTTTTAAGACCTTCAGCATCATCTTTTAGATGATCTCTAACTTCATCAGGTCCATCATTGTCAGTTTCTATGTCAGCAGTTTGGTTCTCTGTTACTGTACTGCTATTTACCCTTTCAACAATATCACAGTTCTCTTCATGTACTTTATCTAATGTAAGTCTGCCAGCAGATCTATCATGGACCTCTACTTCTACCACTAACTTTTCACTACTAACCTTGTCTTTTACATCAAATCTAGCTGAACCATATTTACCCTGTGAACCATTATCTCTTAAACTTTTTGATTTATTGTTTGGCATACTTTCTGTGTTATTGTGTGTAGCATCAGAAGCTTCTCTTTCTTCTTTATTCAACTGTCTACTGTTCTCTCCAGTTATAGCACTGTCAACATCAGAGTTCCCATTTACAGGTTTTGTTTTTGAACTTTTAATTAGATATCGTTCTGGAACTATTCCACAGAGTTCCAAAATCCGGCTGCTGTTTGGTATCTCTTGATCGTTTTCATTACCATTAATAAACCTTTTAGGAATATCAATATTAGTATTTTCACTATCAGGTTCTGTTTCATTATCAAATTCTACAAAATTATCTAGACTGGTTAACTGACCTTTCCTTGGTTCTTGGTTCCTAGCTGCACTATCAACAACATCTTGTTTGTTTTCAGTATTTACATGACTGGTGTCTGGCATAGTATGACTGGATCCTTGCATTAACTGACTGGTACCCATGACAGGAAGTAGATGATGAAGTTCAGGATGATTCATTACCAGCTGGTACTGGTCCACACTAGGTGCTGCTGTCTGGCTAAGGAGAAAGCGGTCTGGTACCCGGCTCAATGAATCATCTGCTTGAACTCCTCCTCCAAATCCCAGGCTGCTAAGCAACAACTCTGGATCCATTTCTCGTTGATACAGGAGCTGGTCAACACTGAAAAATAACAGGTAACATTATCTTCAACTGCATCTTTCTATTCCGATTCAGAAAATAGCCACTTTCAGTCCTTTACTTCTTGATAAATATAAAAGTGACTTCTTGTAAATCCACTTCAATATAACAAGAACATATACTTAAGACCAATCTTCTTGATTTAAAACAAAAATTATTGCCTGCAAAAATATTTGTGCATAAACAAATACAATAAGAAACTGATAAACTGGCTTTTACTTCCCTTTTCCTATATCAGCTTTCTCATAATATATTAGTACAAGGAACTACCAGTGCACTTAAGAATCTTATTTATTACCTGTTGTATAATGAAAGTTGATTAGGCCACTCTAAATGAAGTGTAATATATAATGGTTCATTCAGTGTGAGCACTGGTCCTTGTATTCAAGTGCAAACACTCGCCCTTGTAAGCAAGTGCAAAAACTGGCCTTTGTAAACAAGTGCAAACACTGGCCCCTGCAGCCAATTTCAAACACCAGCCCTTGTAATCAAGTTCAAACACTGACCCCTGTAAGCAATTGCAAACACTGGCCCATGTAAGCAAGTGCAAGCACTGGCCCCTATAGTCAAGTGCAAACACTGGCCCTTGTTAGCAAGTGTGAACACTGGCCCCTGTAAGCAAGTGCAAATACTTGCCCCTGTAGCTAAGTTCAAACACTGGCCCCTGTAGCCAAGTGCAAACACCAGTTCTTGTAGTCAAGTGCAAACACTGACCTTGTCATCAAGTGCAAACACTGGCCCCTGTAAGCAAGTGCAAACACTGGCCCCTGTAAGCAAGTGCAAACACTGGCCCCTCTAGCCAAATTCAAACACTGGCCCCTGTAGCCAAGTGCAAACACTGGTTCTTGTAGCCAAGTGCAAACACTGGCCCCTGTAAGTGAGTGCAAACACTGTCCCCTGTAGCCAAGTGAAAACACTGGTTCTTGTAGCCAAGTGCAAACACTGGCTCAACCTAAAATGCTATTATAAAATAGGCTCTCAAGCTTTAAGTCAGTTACAGCTGGAACACCTACATTTTAACACAGACAAAAGAATGGAGATCCTGGATGGAGATCCTGATAGCTTCATGTTAGAAATTGTCAGGGGCTCCAAAGGTAAACACATTCAACTGTTAAGGTTCAAGACAGGTGAAGCAAGGGGCTCCCAAGGTTTAAGTTATGTCAAAACAAAGGACTCCTAAGGTTCAATGTCTGTACAGTAAAGGGCCCCTAAAGTTTCAACCTGGTAAAGCAAGGGACTGTATGATTAAAGTCATATACAGTAAAAAGCTCTGTATTTTTATATTAAGTTATGATGAGCAAAAAATCTCTATAGGTTCAAGTTATGTACAGCAAATGGTTCCTAACATTCAAATTATGTACAGCAAAATTTAATGGTTCCTAACATTGAAGTTATGTATAGCAAAGGGCACCTAATTAGGCTCAAGTTATGTGCTGCAAGGCACTTATGGTTCAATTCAGGTATAGCAAATGGTTTCTAAGGTTCAAGATAGGTATAGCAAAGGGCTCAAGGTTCATGTAAGGACCCACAGGCCCCTGAAGTCAGTGTCTGGGAAAGCAAATTGCCTAAGAAGGGGTGATTTTACTATACACAGAATGCTACAAGATCACGGAGGTGCTTTTGGTTTCTACAAATACAGTAAATCAAGAACCATTTACAATAATTATTGCTCCAAAATATTTCAAATGCAGATAACATTATGCGTAAACATCACTACAACAAATACACAAATGAGCATATCTACAAGGATCCCTGACATTTCCTTTGTTAAGTTTTGATAAAGGACTAGCTAATCTTTAAATTATAAACATCATAAATTCTACGAGACTCATTTAAATTCTATCATTAAATGGACATACAAAGATCAGTCTGAGTAACTGATTTTAATTCTTGAAGTCTGATAAGTAGTTTCAGAAGTGCTTTTGTCTGAAAAGTTCCTGGGTCTGCAGTTACCTGCATTCAATTGACAAAGACTAATTTAAACAGCTTCAAATAGTTAGAATCCCATAACCATGTCAGAAACTGTTAGCTCCATGCAAAAAAGGTGTTAAAATTGTTGTATCTTCAACAGTTCCTTTAAATCTATGTTAAAAATATGAGAAAAGGTTGATACATGCACTACAAACCTGTGAACAAAGAACACCTGCTGAGAAATGCTTAAGTGGTGTCTGTTGACAGGTGGTCTTTATTCACAGGTGTTTCTACAAATTAAAGAATAGCGCACTTTCTTCTCTCAACTGGTCTTTCTTTGCATTGTGGTCTCCATTCAGAGGTGGTCATTAACACAAGTTAAACTGCACCTTGTATAGGAACAAGTCCCAAAACTGGAGTACCAGATTGTTTCCAAACTGAGTAAAATTCCACAGCTACCAGTACATAACAAACCCATACATCACCTGCTGTCACATGACTTAAAAGGTTATACTAACCTAAATATTTTTACACTGATTCCAACTAACCAAACACTTATCGTGTCACAAAGACCCATTTCACCTATTACAGCATTATTTGAGCCATAAAAACTATCTACTCCCTCTATCTATACAGCATTATTTGAGCCATAAAAACTATCCACTCCCTCTATCTATACAGCATTATTTGAGCCATATAAACTATCCACTCCCTCTATCTATACAGTTGAACCTGTAACATGTTATCCATCACCTGAATTATTCAGTCACTTATTTGACCAGTGAATATTAATGTGTCCAAATTGCCAGTTTTACATCATAACACCTAATTTTAGCACGCACTTTACTTCTGTATATGGTCATTTTTATGTTACTGACATCTCTAAATGAAACTATAGAGCAGATGACTTTAATTGCACCTCTAAAAGGAAACTATAAATCCCAGATGACTGACCCCTTATCATAAACTATAGTGCAGATAACTTGCACCTTTAAAAGGAAAATGGATGGGGCAGATGACTTTCACCTAATGGAACTATAATAAGTGCACATGACTTGTAAAGGAAACTTTAATGCAGATGACTTGCACCTTGAAAAGGAAACAATAATGCAGATGACTTGCACCTTGAAAATGAAGCTATAATGCAGACGACTTGCACCTTGAAAGGAAACTATAATGCAATGACTTGCCCCTTGATAAGGAAACTATAATGCAGATGACTTGCACCTTGAAAGGACACTATAATGCAGATGATTTGCACCTGGAAAGGAAACTATAATGCAGATGACTTGCACCTTGAAAGGAAACTAAAATGCAGTGACTTGCACCTTGGAAGGAAACTATAATACAGATGACTTGCACCTTGAAAAGGAAACTTTAATGCAGATGACTTGCACCTTGTAAATGAAACTATAATGCAGAGGACTTGCACCTTAAAAGGAAACTATAATGCAGTGACTTGCACCTTGTAAAGGAAACTATAATGCAGTGACTTGCACCTTGAAAGGGAAACTATAATGCAGTATGAGAGGACTTGAACTTCTGAAAGGAAACTGTAAGGCACAAATGATTTTCACCTAAGGAACTATATTGCAGATGATTTGTTTCTCTAAATGAAGTAAAGTGCAGATGACTTGCAGCTCCAAAAGGAACTACGGCACAGCTGACGGGAACTTCCAAAGGAAGTACATGCAGTTAACTGGCACCTCGAGAGGTACTAAAGTATGTTAAATGGCACCTCTAGAGGAACTTAACTACAGTTGAATGGCACCTTTAGAGAAACTAAAGTATGGTTGACTGGCATCTCTAGAGGATCTAAAGTATGGTTGACTGGCATCTCTAGAGGATCTAAAGTGTGGTTGACTGGCATCTCTAGAGGAACTAAAGTATGGTTGACTGGCATCTCTAGAGGAACTAAGTTATGGTTGACTGACACCTCTAGAGAAACTAAAGTATGGTTGACTGACACCTCTAGAGAAACTAAAGTATTGTTGACTGGCACCTCTAGAGGAACAAAAGTATGGTTGACTGGCATCTCTAGAGGATCTAAAGTATGTTTGACTGGCACCTCTAGAGGAACTAAAGTACTGTTGAATGGCACCTCTATAGAAATTAAGTACATGTACAGTTGTATGGCACCTCTAGAGGAACTAAAGTACGGTTGACTGACACCTCTAGAGGAACTAAAGTATAACTGACTGACACCTCTAGAGAAATTAAAGTACGGTTGACTGGCACTTCTAGAGGAACTAAAGTATAGCTGACTGAAACCTCTAGAGGAACTAGAGTACAGTTGACTGACACCTCTAGAGGAACTAAAGTATAATTGACTGGCACCTCTAGAGGAACTAAAGTATAATTGACTGGCACCATGTGAAGAACTAAAATATAACTGACTGACACCTCTAGAGGAACTAAAGTATAATTGACTGGCACCATGTGAAGAACTAAAATATAACTGACTGACACCTCTAGAGGAACTAAAGTATAATTGACTGGCACCATGTGAAGAACTAAAATATAACTGACTGGCACCTTTAGAGGAACTAAAGTATAATTGACTGGCACCTCTAGAGGAACTAAAGTATAATTGACTGGCATCTCTAGAGGAACTAAAGTATAATTGACTGGCACCATGTGAAGAACTAAAATATAACTGACTGTCACCTCTAGAGGAACTAAAGTATAACTAACTGGCATCTCTAGAGGAACTTAATTATAATTGACTAGCACCATGTGAAGAACTAAAATTTAATTGACTGGCACCTCTACAGGAACTAAAGTATAACTAACTGGCATCTCTAGAGGCCATGTACAGTGCATGTGATAACTTACCATTCCCACAACTTCTGCTGGGCTCTAAATAAAGCAGAACATGTTTATATAAAGCAAACATACTAGTCAAACATTCTTTATGGATTTTGAAAGTGATATTACCGTTCAGAGTGACCATCATAATTTACATGAAACATTAATCAATGCTTTATACTCCTAGAATAATAAACATTGCCATAGCTAGTAACCAAAAATTATGTATCTGTACAACAGTTTAGTTCACATTTAATAGAGAGGAAATATGTTTAAACATTTACTGTGTTTTTAGCATCATTCTTGACAATAAACCAATGTGGCCATTTTGAAGGATAATATAACTTTAAAGGGATAGTCTCACATTTCAAAACATATCTCAGTTAAAAAAAAACTTTGTTGAACTAGAATCATTCTTAAGGAGGTCCACACTTATTTAAAATACAGTAGTTTCAAAACATTCAAACAGTAAAAATTAATGGTTAACCAAAATATAGACAAGAGAGCCAAGATGGCCCTATATCGCTCACCTGAGAACTACTTATAACCATTTGTGACAAAACTTCAACCATAAACTACATATCATAAACACAAACATTCTGTTTGACCTTGACAAGACAAACCTTCTGACCTTCTGACCAATTTACATGATGACTGGCTATAAAATATAACCTCTAGAGTACCAACAAGGTTTCCCTAAGAACTGATCTGCTGACCTAGTTTTAAATCCCATGATTGTGATCAACAAAACATTCAGACCAAGTGTCATGATGATTGGGTTGTAAATGTCACTAGTATGGCAAACCCAGTGTTTGGCCAGGTGACCTAGTTTTTTACCAGAGATGACCCATGTTCAAACTCGACCTAGATTTCATCAAGGCAGTTATTCTGACCAAGTTTAATGCAAAGCCAATGAAAACTGCAACCTCTATTGCATACACAAAGTTTTTCAATGATTTGACCTTGTGACCTAGTTTTTGACCCCAGATTACCTATATTCAAACTCAACCTAGATTTCATTAAGACAATCATACTGACCAAGTTTCATGAAGATCCGATGAAAAATGCAACCTGTATTGCATACATAAGGTTTTTCTATGATTTGACCGGGTGACCTAGTTTTTGACCCTAGATGACCCATATTCCAACTTGACCTAGATTTCATAAAGGCAATTATACTGACCAAGTTTCATGAAGATTCAATGTAAAATGCAGCCTCTTTTGCATACTAAAGGTTAAGAGGAAAGACAACGGACACCAGGCGATCACAATAACTCACCTTTAGCACTTCAACCAGACTACTGTATAATTTGGAGAAGAAGCACATTGGCAGCACAACATTATTCTTTTTCATAATGGTCATTTCCAAATAAAGAAGAATCATTTGATTTTCGATTTTACTGCAGTTATTGTTGAATGAAGTTATCTCTTGGAAAATATTGTTTCTGAAGCTGGAAGTTTACAGAAAGTATACATTGTACAAGTACATCGACAAACCAATATATAATCCGAAGACTTCAATTTGTCCATAAGCCTAATCTTCCGAGTAACAATCAGAAATATGTTTCAAAATGTTAATCTGTTATAGATTGTAAAGGTATGGATGGACCCATATTCAAAGGTAAGCCTTTAAAATGCAGAATATTCAAATCATAATGTGTTAATTATCATGTAATCTTTTGGTTACGCATGGTTAAACTTGGTTCAATTATATTTTGCTCCCATTGCAAGACTTCAAGTAAAGTTTTAACAAAACAATTACAAGAAACCTGGATAAGTTGCAGTAAACAAAACATCTGCATTTTAAAGTCCAAGATATTGAGGAAAATGGGCCCAAACATCAAAAGTAAAATTCACACTCGGTAATTTATATAGGTTGGGTTTCACAAGGTGGGGCTAATCGCACAAATTCTACACATGCATCTAAAACAATTATTAATGCTGACACGCCCAAATTTCTAAAATGGACTGATCCATTTCTCCATCTGGATAGTTCTATTTATTGCTTTTAGGGGTGATGGATGAAAAATTCCCAAATGGATAGAAAACATTGTAGACTATGATCAGACTGTATCACAGCGCAGGCTGATCACAGTCTACAACAGTAATATAAAGCCAAATCTACTGTAAACCGGGTAAATTATCATGTGACTAAAATTTTAAAAAATTTAATTCATGAAAGCAGACTTCTCTAATAGTAAATCTATGTGAAATTCATCTTTTGTGAGATTTTTAAATTAGTAAAGTGGGAAATTCATGAAATTTGCATCAAATATACCTAATTTGCAGTATTCAGACTCCAGCAGGATAAATGTAAATGCATGCAGGGGGTAGAGGAATGTATCATCACATTATAAAGCAGCACTCATAGGGTCAATCTACAGTAAACACAGACTTGCAGCACAGATTAACGAAATGAGTTTTGAAAGCAGATCACTTTTTGTCGTATATCGGCCATATAATAATAATCTTAGAAACTTTCATTGCAGGAACCAAGTTATCATTGGAACCATATCTGTAAAATTCAGTATAAACATGTACTTCACCAATTTCTGACTTAATCATGCCCATTTTTTTTCTTCATACCATGTTTTATCAAAATTTTGAGATTCAGTGAAAGCTCCAAATGTTCATTTTCAATCAACAGAAATCATAACATTTCCCTCGACAACTTTTGTGCAATTTATGAACTAAAATTGAGGACCCTTACATTAAATGAAATTCGTTTCTAATATTGCAAAGAGCTGAAAAACTATGTGTGTCTGAGATATAAGTCAGATGTCACTGACAAGCTTATGCTAAATCTTGTGACCACGATGATATTTTACCTGCTGTTAGTTGTAAGACTGGAAGTTAGACTGGTCCCTTGCGTTCTCTCAATTGCAGAAACCCATCGCAATCTCTTCTTTGTTCTAGAATCTTCAGACTCACTGCAAAGAAAATAGAAATAAACATGTTGTTTACCTTCAAGGTACCTCGTCCTAAAGTCACCACAGTTCACTTTCCTATTAAAAGTCTGAAGGAATGGTAAATGTCACAAATTATCCAGTAGACATAAATGTAGCTGTCCATATTAAAAAATCTCCACACTTAAAAAATTTCACCCTGTAGGTTATAGGGAGCTGGCAGGGGGCAAACAGGGAGCCAGCTGGGAGCAGGCAAGTAACAGGCTGCAAACATTGAGCAAGTACGGAGCAGGCTGCACACAAAGAGCAGGCAGATAATGGAAATGGAGCAGGCAAAGAGCACATAATAAGAAGGGGGTGCATATAGGGAGCAGGCAGGGCTGGAGAAAGGGAGCACACAGGAAACACATACGGAGCAGACAAGGTACACATGGATAAGACAGGGAGGGCATAAAACAGAATCATTTAAACCACAAGTTTTCTTACAAATCCCCAGAAACGGCACATAAAATCACATCATAATAAATTCAATATTCTGCCCCCGTTATACACATACCTTATAACAATGCAACTATTCCTCTGGTTTTAATTTAGTGATATAAAGTTAAATTAATCAAGGTGGCAGTTCAAGTGGTTCAACAATCGCATGACTTTTCAGATTTGCAATGATAAAGCAAGTTTTTAGTCACCCACACTATTCCTGGAAAGATTTGATTTTAATGATATTGAAGCAATTAAAATTTGTTATCTGAGGACACGCATAAATTATCAAGATTTTGCGGTCACTAATTTTCTTAAATAATGTGTTTTAGTGAAAGTGTTTTCACTTTAATTCTGGTATGTGGTGTCATAAAAGGGTTACACCTAGTCTGTATCTGGTTTCTGTTACCAACAGCATCCCCTAAACCTTTTTGCTCCCTAAGGATATTTAAAAAGGCTTTATGTTACTCACAAGTAAACTTGGAGATCTTTGGTTTCTCTGGTCATTAAAATTTATATTACCTTTCAAAATGGTCACATTGGTTTATAGTTAAGAATGATGCTCAAAAACACAGTGGATCGATCGATGCTTTAAAAACATATAAGATATAAGTTTTACCAAGTTATTTCTGTTATTGACAAATACAAATTAAGATATACATAACACCGAAAGGGTGGATTTTTTTTTTTACTAAGATAGTCAATAAAGATTTTTTACAGATTTCCACTACATTCAATGTGAATTGAACTGTTATACAGATCGTTACTTTTGGGTTATAACCATGGCAATGTTTATTATTCTAGGAGTATAAATCACTGATTAATGTTTTATTCAAAATTATGATGGTCAATTTGAACAGTAATATCACTTTAAAGGACTATTGAACATGGTAGCTAGGTTAACTAAGATGGTTTGACTAACTGTTCATCATTTCAGCTAGCAGATCAAGATTCCTCTTTTGACCATTTTAAATGACATATGGTACATGCAAAATGTAACAGTAAATATCTGATTAAATGCCTGATATCATATCTGATGAATATCTGATAACTTGGAAGAAAAAATCTCCGATGGAGTCAAATAGTCAATATCCGATGATCTGAGGGTCAATATTTGATGAAGTCAAGTAGTCAATGTCTAGAGTCTGTGTGAGTAAAAACAGTAAATATATGATGAACTAAGAGTCAATATCTAATGGAGTCAAACAGTCAAAATTTGATGAATGGAAAGTCAGTATCTGATGAAACCAAATACATGCAGTCAATATATCTGATGAACTGGGAGTCAATATCTCATGGAGTAAAGTATTCAATATCTGATTAATACACAGTCATTATCTGATGGAGTCAAACAAGCAATATCTGATAATTGGAAAGAGTCAATATCTCATGGAGTCAAATAGTCAATATTTGATTAGTGGAAAAAGTCAATGTCTGATGGAGTCGAAAATTCAATATCAGTCAATATCTCATGGAGTCAAATAGTCAATATTTGATTAGTGGAAAAAGTCAATGTCTGATGAAGTTGAACATTCAATATCTGATAAATGGAAAGAGTCAATTTCCCTATGGATACATATTTCCGTGCATTTACCCATGTGAGATAAACTTATCTCACATCGCTCTCAATGCGCGGCTATTTTTAGTATTGAGAGACAAAAAACGAAAAAGACGTTAAATGTTATTTTGAAAAAACATAGGGTGTTGGTATTCATTTTCTTGTTAGATCATTTTCATCCATTTACAGCAGTTTTGAAGAAATTCAGAAAAAGTGATTTTCATTTTTCATCCCCATCCTGTATTTGCACTTATTCCTTCTTACTTGTGTGAAAATGCGATTTAAACGGTGAGGGGAAAAATAAATTTACCATGTCCATTGAGTTGTTTTTTTTGGGTTGTGGATAAGGAAATCCACAACTCATGAACATGTTAGATTCACTTTATCTCATGGAGTCAATTAGTAAATAGGTGAAGAGTGGAAAAATTCAATATCTGATGGAGTCAAACAGTCAATATCTGATGAGAGGAAAGAGTCAATATCTGATGAAGCTAAGGGATAACTTTTAAATGAAGTTTGTCAGTAACATTCTAGTATCTGTTGAAAATGAGATGTTTAACAAATAATAAAACATTTATGACCTCTAGCAAAAGCACTTTTACATTAAAATGCATTCCAACAATTTAAATAATTCATTTCAGATGCTGTTTTTTTTTCTGCAAAAATAAAGACAATAATTTAGATAATTTGTGAAATTTATGCAATACAGGTAGTTTTTGAGTAAAATTCATAAAACAAGCGACTTCTGACATAGTTTTTTGGTCGTATGAATTGACAAATTGTGACAGGGCACAGTGCACAAACACTGGGAGACTCAAGGACAATTTCTCTGTATATAATTTGACATACAGTAAAACTTTGAAAACTTGAAGTTGTATGGGCCCCGACTAAAATCCTCGCGGTATCAAAAGTCTCGTTTTATTTGAATTTTGGCAATTTACAAGGGGAAATAACTCCTACTATGGGTATCATTAATAAACTGCATTCATTTCTCCACTTGTTATATAGTGTTTTTTTTATAGTTAATACTAATTTATTTTAGCTTGATTGTGAAGAAAGCTTGTAGCTTATCGAGTCATTCTCGAGTCCCCTTCCTGGAAAAACCAGGGCTGGTGTCATATGACGAGGGTACGGTCCTGACCCCAGTGGGGCTCGAACCCCGCAACCTCCGGGATGAACTTATTACAGCCCTAAATTTTCACTTTGGATAATTATTGTTACAATTACATGTAGAGATATAATGTACCTTGCATCCCTGGAAGACCTCTGCTTGTTAATTGACATAGCTGAAATTGAATAAATTGAGTTTAGTAAGTACAGCGAGTATGAAGATATATGTGTGTATACATACATAAATACATTAGTGTTTATTGTACTGCTCTACAGAAAAGAGAAAGATTGACGGGAGCAGTGCGACATTTAAGGTGTGTTGTGTACTTTGTTTGATGCCTTTTCTCATAGTTTGAGGATTCATTCCTCTATATGTCAATCTGGCTGTTGGTATCAGTGCTGGGTTTGAAGGTACTCAGGGAGAATCACTTTTCCCTTTTTTTAGTTATCCTTGGTATTGATGTGCATATCATGGTTTATAAACTTGTGTATACATTTTTGTACATCTAATTATCTGTATAAATAATATGTATGTATCATGGTTGTTCAAACCATGTTTGTACATCTGTGATATACTGAAATGAATCAATCTATCTATCAAGGGATAACTTTAGCAAGCTGTCTTTATTTTCGAGAGATCATGTACGGCTGAACACTGTCATGTTTATTGGGAAGTCTTATTCACATTGTCATCCAATCAAAACGCTGTATTTCTACCATCATGCGTAGTTTAGTTTATACTAATTCATTTTAGCTCGATTGTGAAGACACTCTTGAGTCTGCTTCCTGGAAAAATCAGTTCTGGTGTCATATGAGGAGGTACTGTCGGGACCCCAGCTGGGCTCGAACCTGCAATCTCTAGGATGAGTGACAAACACCTTAACCTCTACACCAACACTCTCATACGTATTGTTACTGACACAGTGAACTACTATGAACAATTACTGAATTTAACATAGAACTTGTTTTGAATTATTAGTCCTTCTAAGACATTTTAAACAAAGAAAAATGAAGAGATATATGGCAGTTTCATTGGATGACAAAATTAAATAAAGCTACCCACAAAGAGGCTATAACAGTCATATATCGTTACATGTCAGTACTGCACTATATACTGAAAATGAAATTCTTCAGCCTGCATGAATATATATAAATGTTATAATTATTCTAAATCAATTAATTCCTAAATATTTCTTTAAAACAATTTGAAATTATTTGAAGCCAACAATCAAAGCAAGAAATACCTGGAAAACATCATTATAACATCCTACAGTAAATTAAAATTTCATTGCAGCAAACTCCGTGCACCCATTAAAACTGATCATTATATCAAGTGGTTTGTAAGAACAAGTAGCTAAATTGAAACAGGAATTTGTACAGTGTATAGTTTTAGAATACTGACATTCTTAAATTTGTTTTTTCTTCTTCTTCTTTTGAGGTCCCAGAAAGGTAGCCACGTTTATTGTGTATAAATAATTATAAAGTTTAAACAGTATTAGTCATTGGAAGCAAACGTATTCTTTGATAGTACATTAATATTTATAGTAGAAAATATCCGTGAGATACAGTAAAACAACAACAACAAAGTGAAACTGCACTTTCAATGCATAATCCATCTTATTTAAATTTAGTTTTAGCAATGAATTAGTTTCGAAATTTTATGTTTTCATTGACGCCTCAACTTTACTTGATTCATTTTTATCAAATCTTTGTCACCGTCAAATCCACGTATAGAATCAGGACACTACAGGATTGTTTCCTATATCTAGATTTGCTGTATGTAGACTTTACTGCACCTCACTAAAACAACTTACACAGAGAGATAATGCTCCTTTGAAAGTTATTTAGATTACATAATATTTAAAGGTAAAGGGAAGTAACCCACCTTCAGTTCCAATAGGCAAGTCATCTTCAGGTTCTTCCGTTGTCTCCCTTGATAAAAACTCCATTCCTTCTTGCCTGAAACAAACAAGGAAATGTTCATCCACTTACCACAGTGAAAGCTATACATAACGGTTTTTTAACTTATCACATCTTTATATGATTTTAAACTTATCAAAATCAGTCTGACAAACAATTTACGTTTTCTAAATTCAAAATAATGTGCTAAATTGGCACTATGTTCTCGCCGCCAGAATTCATCAAGAGAAACATTCTGACATTCATTTCTATTATGACTAGATATAAATAGTGACCTCTAGAGTATTATTATATTTGATTCTGAGGGTTCATTTCTCTTTTTTGACTCATTTTTGTTGTTGTTTTTTTCATGAAGGGTAATACTCAATAAGAATATGCCAGGACTAGTGCTTGCTTGAAAATGTATCGAAACTGATGTTTTCTTATGAAAGAATATGTACATAAAATAGTTAAATGCGATACTTGATTTCAATCAATCGATATAACAAAAATCAGTATCTGTTGACAAGAATTTACATAATCACTTGCCGAGGGACCAGTGTACTTCACTAAACCTTGTTCCACCTACGCTTCTCTCATTAAATAAAATAAAATTCAATACTGAATGATTATCACTGAACAAAACATGAGAGTAGAATTTCAAAATTACGATTTCTCCTCAGAGACACTTTATTTTATTCTGCTGTGTAAACAGCATGAATGGGCTCATTCACCATTCACAAACACAAGTGATTCATTCATAGATTTTCACCACAATCATGTGAAAATGATGTTGAAATCAATCATTTAGCTAGATAGTCTAAATAAGACATCATTGTTGCTATTTTGAAACAGGAGGGCGGAGGTAGTCACAGATAATTCCACATTGCCTCTCCATCTGTTTGAGGTTGATTCCATCTGGAGCAAGTCTTGAAAGAGATTAATCTAAGTTGTTAGAACTTGTTTTGCAATCGGGAATAAATAAATTAGTATAAAATAATGTGGACAATATAATACCATTTTATTGTTTATTGGGGTGTCCATTGAAAATTTACTTACAGAATAATATTACATAGTACACAAAGCAGATCATGATCTGTACAGTACAGCTAATTTCACTTTCCACAAACACTCACTGAGTTTAATTTTACTATGCAGCTGCTATTTCAAAATTTAGAACAATTTTAACTGCTGCAAATAACAATCTTAGCTAAACTGATTTCATTTCCTCACAAACTAATGCACTGAATCAAGGAAATGAGAAAGAAAAATCAACAATATTTTTTCAGTGAAACTTCTGCACATTATGGAAATTGAACGAAAAAAAAGTCTGCGTTTTGAATTAGAAGCAATTCAAGCCTCGTAAATTACGCTGATGTCAGTAGAAGCTGTTAGCTCATATTTTTTATTTGTTTATATTCCATGAACATTTTTCTCTCCAGAAAGCATTCTAGCAAAGTTGTATGAAACCCTCATGCTGAGGCACATTCAATTTATCATACATGCTTAGATTGTATTTAGTTTTTGCTTCTTTTCATAATGCTTCATAGTGATCTTCTTCAAAAATATAGTTTCAAAAATTGGTTCCCGGCATGACTTCCTTGTGGAAAACAGAGCAGTTCGTTTCCCAGCGTGACTTCCTTGTGGCAAACAGAGCAAGTTCTTTCATACTGACAAGGGCATTGGATATTAATTTCCTTACACCTGCTATTGGGGAAAAATTTCATCTTCAGTAAAATGATGACTTCGGACAAAATAAGAAGCAAGTCATTCTGGACACAGGGGAAGTTAACTCTATAACACAAGGTGTTTGAGTGACCCATTAATTTTGTGCCAACTGTCTGTATTCAAACAGCTAACTTCGACTACAAAATACAATATCCATTCTGATCATGCATACTTCTGCAAAACACCCCTATTTAAAGAGATAGACTTGCCAAAATTGGAAGGTCGAAGATTCCATTGTAAATTTGTGGGTATAAATAAATTTTAGTTATCAATGAAAAGGGTGTCAGCCAACAACCTTTATGTTACAATTTCTATATGGTACACAGATCCGATCGCGGGACTTACTGTAATTCTTTTCGTCTGAATTGCCAGTGACCAGCAGCCTCAAAGATCAATTTAGTTCTTACATAATTATGCATGCTGTGGAGAGCTCCGCCCTAGAAATTCTGCCCAATAAGTTGAATTTGCTTTCAAATGATGCACATAGCTAATCAGATCTAACATTAGCCCCATGCACTTCTCATATGATAAATTAATTTAACACTATCATTAACCAAACACTATACCAAACACTAATTATCATAACAACATAATATTTATTTGAATACTTTAAACAAACTATCTCAGGAATGAATAGATATAATTATTTATGTTAAGCATGGTATGTGAAATGTAAATAACACTTTACCTTTTTTTCACGAGCTTACTATGTAATCACATTTTTAAAACCACGAAAAAAAAATTAGACAATTCAGCAGATAAAATGTCCTCAAAGTCCTCTGCAAGCACACTATCACGAAAGCACGAAACAATTTTCACTTATTGCGAAATAGTGAATTCTTTTGAATTACATGTCCTTATAGTTTCACTTTAACATCCCTCCTATAAAATTACACATCAAAGATTTAAAACTGGCGAAGAAGATCACTATACCTAGTGTGTTTATAAACATTAAGGCAAGTTACTATTATCATTCTGTTGCCAAAATAACTTGGCCATCGTCAAAAAAATATGTAAATAGCACAATCTCCTAACCCACCACCACCCACAACTTTTTTTTATATATTTTTGTACAAAAAGCCACGAAATTGAAATATTGGGAATTTATGACCACGTGTAAATTTTAAGGCACACCCACATAAAGTAAAGCCTTCTTAAATCAGCCTAGATATCCTTGGTAAATAATGTCAAATTTTGGTGAAGTAGTAAAAGATTATTAATAGTTAAATTAGTTCATATTATCATAATTTATAGCACTAGTTTAATACTTGCATTATCTGGTTTGAAAATTATTCACTTGTACTGTCTTATTGATCTATTTTTTTTTTTTTTTTTTTTGGTTGTTGGGGAGGCACTGAAACAGACAGATGGACAGACAGACAGGTAAATATATAGACTGTTCAAATTGAATTATATCATACAACGGCTTTGCAGTGGCCTTAAATAGCTCAACTGAACAAGAATTTTAAACTAGAGGGCTATTATGGCCTTATATCACCCACCTGAAAAATCTGAACAATGGTTTCTGAAGATGCTTCTTACCTACCAGTAGGTTGACCAGAGCCAGAAAGGCAGACCATGCTTGCTGTTAGCAAGGGTAAGTCTATGGAAGCTTACATGTACAAATAAATCTTATAATAATACATTCAATTAACACTTCTTATGCTGGAACCTTATATTTCTTTCCTTGCAAAAATGTAAATCAATAATTACCTCCCTACATTTCTACAATGGACTTGTCCATCTTTCAATGTTGGACAGAACCATTAATATTTCAAAGGGGTGCTCACTGAAAATTTATTGCCCAAATAACAAACAGTGCAGATCATGATCAAACTGCATGGATATTCATGTAGGCTGGTCCTGACCTACTGATCATGATCTACACTAGTCACAATGGCAGAATCAGCCGCCACCAGCATGTTTAAAGGCAAGACAGTATCATTCTCTGATAAAGAAATTTTTAAGTATGCATAAATTCTATTACAGGAGGACAGAAAACTACAAAGTGACAGGTTTATGGGCATAACCTGGTCAATTTTTACAACAGATCTATTAGAAATAAATGTCAACAATTTTATCCAGCTCTTAATAAAGATAACATTTATTACTAATAATCTGTCTGAAAACATTTATATCGTTGGGCGATGACAGTCCCATGCACACGATTTAAGGGCAAAATCCAGAATGAACAGTTTTCGGGCATCCGTTAAATAAAAGATTTAAAGTCCTATGATCACTTTTGATATTACAACCATATATTACCAAGCTTTAATATTACCAACAAAAATATATCTTATAAGCAAAACTGACCATTAGTTGTCTAAAGAACATTCCTAACACAAATCATTACATCAAAAGTACCATGCTGTAAATATACAGTGCAGTGATTTGATCTTACGACACTGCAAAAAAAAAGAAATGCTTTCTGAGATCACTTTTTTGTAAACATGTAAAATGAATACAAAAGAAAGTTGGACATCAGCATTGTTTTAGAATAAATACTGGACACAGATCTATCATTATTCCAGTAAATTTATTATTCTGTATTACGAGTTTTAGACTGATCAAGGGGCTTCAATATCAGTAATCATGATTTTTATATTCTAGCATGGTCTGATCATGGGCATGATCTTGGATAAAATATTCAAAGTTACACCCACAGTATTGTTCATTTATATTTTCAACATTTCAAAAGGCCAGGTGCAGCAATTAAGTTTTATTTCATGCTTTAGGGTGGTTTATCGAAATATAACGGTTGATTATATTTCGATAAACTCACTGTCCACGCAGTGAAAATTATCAAAATCTGTAACCCGGATTAACGTCAAAAAGTATACAGAGCATAATGAATGCCGGAAACCATATAACAATGACGTTGCAAAAATGACGTCATGCTTGTACTGCTTTCTGATGATGTTTCCTGCAATTTTTGGCATTTCATTGAAATTAACACAACAAAAGTAGAGTTTGAGACATAAAATAAACAGAAAAATTGTTGGTTTCGGTGTCATATGAGATAATTTCACTGGTGAACACCAAAAGTAACTGCGTCACAAGAGTGACGAATTATACCCCCACAATACAGCTTTGTCACAGAAGTATGGCAACCATAAGAAAGGAATGGCCACAAGGACATACATTTCAGTTATTATACAATAAGTTGTGTAAAGTTTGTTTTAATAGCACACAAAAATGTAAGGTTGGAAAGTATGAATTATTATTAAATATCAAATCAGTCCTAGCCCCAAGGTTCTTAGTTATCATCTGGAAACCGTTTAACGTTCCGAGTCATGTGACCTTGACCTACAGACCTCAAAGTCAAACCTGACCTGTATTTCATGATGTTACACCTGTGTACCAAAAATTATTTCAATAGGTCAAGCCTTTCATGAGTTATCATCCGGAAACAGTTTTACTGTTCATGATCACTGTGACCTTGACCTTTGGCCTACTGACCCCAAAGTCAAACTTGACCTGTATTTCATGATGTTACAGCTGTGTACCAAAAATAATATAAATTGGTCAAGTCGTTCAGCAGTTATCATCCGAAACCATTTTACTATTCAGAGTCACTGTGACCTTGACCTTCAGACCTCAAAGTCAAACTTGACCTGTATTTCATGATGTTACACCTGTGTACTAAAAATTATTTAAATCGGTCAAGTCTTTCATGAGTTATCATCCGGAAACCGTTTTACTGTTCAGGGTCACTGTGACCTTGACCTTTGACCTACTGACCCCAAAGTCGAACTTGACCTGTATTTTCTGATGATACACCTGTGTACCTAAAATTATTTAAATCGGTCAAGTCGTTCATGAGTTACCATCCGGAAACCGTTTTACTGTTCAAGGTCACTGTGACCTTGACCTTTGGCCTACTGACCCCAAAGTCAAACTTGACTTGTATATGATGTTACAGCTGTGTACCAAAAATTATTTAAATTGGTCCAGTCGTCATGAGTTATCATCCGGAAACTGTTTTACTGTTCAGGGTCCTGTGACCTTGACCTTTGACCTACTGACCCCAAAGTCGAACTTGACCTGTATTTTTTATGTTACACATGTGTACCAAATATTATTTAAATCGGTCAAGTCTTTCATGAGTTATCATCCGGAAACCATAAAACCAACGGACCGGACCGGCCGACCAACGACAGGCCGCCAGCCTCCTATATACCCCCAAAATTCGTTTTGTGGGGGTATAATTAAATCAAATATCACTTTTGATGCCCACTTGGTGAAATTATAACGTGATCTTACACCTAAAACCAACAATTATATCTGTGCAAATAATGACAATTTTTTAGAAAAAGCTAAACAGGGTAAAATAGCAAGAGTTTTTTATTCCCTACTCCTTCACTAATGCATGACTAAGATTCAATGCTACATTGGTTACATTTTGTAAGCGAATTTCATTAAATGCAATTCAGCTGTACCATAACACATATTAACTATGATTACTGTGTTAAAGTTTTGGGAAGCGATAAAATAGTCCCCAAAGCCACAAATACCCCTGAATAGCTTACTCAATAATTTCCCATATGCATACATGAGTAAAACAGCTTACTCAATAATTTCCCATATGCATACATGAGTAAACAGCTTACTCAATTATTTCCCACATGCATACATGAGTAAAACAGCTTACTCAATAATTTCCCATATGCATACATGAGTAAAACAGCTTACTCAATAATTTCCCACATGCATACAAGAGTATAGCAGCTTACTCAATAATTTCCCATATGCATACAAGAGTATAACAGCTTACTCAATAATTTCCCATATGCATACAAGAGTATAACAGCTTACTCAATAATTTCCCATATGCATACAAGAGTATAACAGCTTACTCAATAATTTCCCATATGCATACATGAGTAAAACAGCTTACTCAATAATTTCCCATATGCATACAAAGAGTATAACAGCTTACTCAATAATTTCCCATATGCATACAAGAGTATAACAGCTTACTCAATAATTTCCCATATGCATACATGAGTAAAACAGTTTACTCAATAATTTCCCATATGCATACAAGAGTATAACAGCTTACTCAATAATTCCCATATGCATACATGAGTAAAACAGTTTACTCAATAATTTCCCATATGCATACAAAGAGTATAACAGCTTACTCAATAATTTCCCATATGCATACATGAGTAAAACAGTTTACTCAATAATTTCCCTATGCATACAAGAGTATAACAGCTTACTCAATAATTTCCCATATGCATACATAAGAGTATAACAGCTTACTCAATAATTTCCCATATGCATACATGAGTAAAACAGCTTACTCAATAATTTCCCATATGCATACAAGAGTATAACAGCTTACTCAATAATTTCCCATATGCATACATGAGTAAAACAGCTACTCAATAATTTCCCATATGCATACAAGAGTATAACAGCTTACTCAATAATTTCCCATATGCATACAAGAGTAAAACAGCACTCAATAATTCCCATATGCATACAAGAGTATAACAGCTTACTCAATAATTTCCCTATGCATACAAGAGTATAACAGCTTACTCAATAATTTCCCATATGCATACATGAGTAAAACAGCTTACTCAATAATTTCCCATATGCATACAAGAGTATAACAGCTTACTCAATAATTTCCCATATGCATACATGAGTAAAACAGCTTACTCAATAATTTCCCATATGCATACAAGAGTATAACAGCTTACTCAATAATTTCCCATATGCATACAAGAGTATAACAGCTTACTCAATAATTTCCCATATGCATACATGAGTAAAACAGTTTACTCAATAATTTCCCATATGCATACAAGAGTATAACAGCTTACTCAATAATTTCCCATATGCATACATGAGTAAAACAGCTTACTCAATAATTTCCCATATGCATACAAGAGTATAACAGCTTACTCAATAATTTCCCATATGCATACAAGAGTATAACAGCTTACTCAATAATTTCCCATATGCATACAAGAGTATAACAGTTTACTCAATAATTTCCCATATGCATACAAGAGTATAACAGCTTACTCAATAATTTCCCATATGCATACATGAGTAAAACAGTTTACTCAATAATTTCCCATATGCATACAAGAGTATAACAGCTTACTCAATAATTTCCCATATGCATACATGAGTATAACAGCTTACTCAATAATTTCCCATCTGAATTCTTAAGAATCTATTACTCTATAAGTTTGCATCTGCATACTTGAATAAACCCTACACCTTACTCAGTAATTTCCTATCAGCATACTTGATAAATCTATTAGTACTCCAAAGAGATTACATAAAGTATTCCAAGGAGATTATAATTATGAGGTTTTCAACACACACATAACAAAATACCTCAAACATGATAATTTCTCCTGAAAGTTCTCCTATAATATCATTATCAATCCAAGTTTTAAATACTCTATGAGTAATCAGCCAGCCATCAGTGCAATATCAAGCAATGTGGGTGTAATTACTGCCAATCTGACACATTTCCTGCAAATATGAAACTAGATTCATCATCAAATTGCTGTTAGATAAAAAGATTTTCTTAAGTGATACCCTGCTGGTGGCGACTGAGTCGGCCTTTGCAACCAGTGCAGATCATGATCAGCACAGTTCTAAATAATTAATGGCTTAGTCAAAATTTCACGATAGGTAAGAAATTCAGTTGCATAAAGGTCAATATCAGTCTTAGTTTTTCTTTTAAATTTCAGCTTTTACACTTTTTTCTTGGTAATGCCAATTTAAACAGTGGCAAGGACCAGTTCTAGACCCCAATCCTCGAGAAGATATTTCATATAAAGAGTCAGGTTAAAAAACGACTTGAATCCATGATACTCATAGATGAGAAGCAAGGCGGCGGGGGGGGGCAGGGGTTAAACCAGACCCCCATAGGTGAACAGCAAGGCGTGAACCCATGACCCTCAAACGTGAGTAGCAGGGCTTGAACTCATGATCTTCACAGGTTGGTAGTAGGGCCAGAGCCCATGACTCTCACATAAGAGTAGCAGGGCTATGATCCTCACAGGTGAATAGCAAACCAATGATCTTCGCATGTGAGTAACTGGGCTTTAACTTATGACCTTCACAGGTAAGAGGGGGGGGGGGGGGGGGGGGGGGGGGTTTTTGGGGGGGGGGGGGGGGGGGGGGGGGGGGGGGGGGGGGGGGGGGGGGGGGGGGGGGGGGGGTTTTTCTTTTTGGGGGGGGGGGGGGGGGGGGGGGGTTTTTTTTTTTTGGGGGGGGGGAAATTTTTTTTTTTTTTTTTTTTAGGGGGGGGGGGGGGGGGGGGAACCCACCATCCTCAATCAGTGAGAGTACTTTAGGTTATTTGCTTTGAAATAGCAGGGCAATTTTGGACTCTCACAGGTGAGAGGCAGAGCATGAACCAATACAATCTTCTAAAATGTCAAGTTTCTGATCTAAAGCAGCTGTAATTCATTTGATACTTCATTGATTATTATATTAATATATCTTTTTTCATTCTTCAATCTGAAAGGACGTCTTTGAAACATTTTACAATTAAATCTGGGGTGGTGTAAGTATTATAATATCTATATCTGCTACATAGCAACTTTATGAAAGTGTAGAAGCATGTCTATCGATAATGAGTTTGTCAACCATTCACCGACCGGTTACTATTAATTGCATCACCAAACTAACTTGACAATGCCATCACCAGGGTAACATTCCTGTCCCCTCTAATTTGCATGTGACCCAGTTTTAAACTCAGTATACACTTTGTAAAAACAAACAATGCCACCAAGTTTCATCATGACTGAGTCAAAATTATCCCATTTGCAGTTACAAAAAAAGGCATTTTTCTACTATTTAAATTAATGACCTAGTTTTTTTTATTCCGCATGACCTAGTTTCAACCTTGACCTAGATTTTACACAGGATATATGCCTTGTTTATGAAAAGTTCATATAAATACAGGTTGCAAGTTTTTTTCCTGAATTGTTCTGATTTTCAACCCTGCATGACCCAGTTTCCAAACCAGATGTCAAAAGGTACTGACAAACAGGATACCCACATTCTGTGCCAACTTTTTATAAACAGTTTTGAACATTTAAGAAATTTTGCTGTGTTATAGTATACAAAACAAACAAAAACTTACTTTCATCAAAGATGCATCACTATCAGATGAAATATTTATCCAGAAATTAGAACATCTTCTAAATCAACATGAAAATTGAATTAAGTTTACAGTAATTTACCGGCCAAACTTAACGTAATCCAAAACAATCATGTTGCGAAAAGGAAAGAACTTAACAAACATACGGAATTTATTCACATATAAGTAGACTGTCCACCATTTATATATAAACGAGTCATAACAGCATGAAAAGTTTACAAAATTGTGATTAGATATACTTTCAAATCAAATGATTTCTTCAGTGATGCAGAAATTTAACATAAAACATTTCCTTTGGACCTATTTTAAATGTGAACTTTTGCAAGTAATCCAATGAACTGTATTGAGGAACCTTATAACTTTATAAGGACAAGCAGCTGTAAAAGAAACGTTCAATGTCGTTGCATTTCACAAAGGTATCATATGTTGGCTTTAAGGTCAAACTGCGGGGCATATCAAAAGTTACCTGCAAAACTAATTGTCACCTGCTTCTACTCTTTATACTAGTAACAATAGTATAGACAGTTTCACAGACAACCCTCAATATGTAAAAATTATCTTGCATAAAAGTTATATTACACTTTAAAATGGCCATTGACTCACTGAATGAATGTTGCAGTGTAAAAGGGAGAAAATTCAGTAAGTTAACCTCAACAGAGTTATGCCCCTTGAAAAAGTAAAATGGTACAGTGATTATGTAAAATGTATTTCAAGTTTGAAAGCAAATTTATAGCAGATACTTAATGAATGATCAATGCATTTTAGTGTCTAGGGGAGATAATTGGCAACTGAATTTCAGCAGAGTAATGCATCTTGAGAAACGAAAAAGTACATTATCAGATTACAGTTTGAAAGCACTGTACAGCAAAGAACTGTGCAGAAGCATAATAATCTGTTATAATAAAAAACAAACAACACAACAGGGTGAATCCTATGTAACACCAACTTAATGCCTGTCCAAACTTGTTAAATGGGGCAATAATATCAAGTTTTATGCTATTTTTAGTTTACATTAATGTATTTCAGCTCAAGCTTATCAATGTAACAAACTTTCCTGGCTGTGATTTAGAAAGTTGTTAAACCTTACAAAGCTCATACATTAGACAGGAAAACTAGGAGGAATTCAGGTCTCATCTTCTATGTTTCTCTGTATCACAATGTCACATTAGATACGCCCAGTCTCTAATACCAGTAATATTAACCACTATATCACAGACAGAAGAATTCCATTTTTTTCATCAGAATTACAAGTAGCAATAATCTAGAATCAACAGCCTGTTACTGGCTGCCAGTAAAACAATAATTTAATAATAGCTTGCTAAACAGACGAGTGATTAATCATTCTATAGCAGCTGTTGATATTACCATGTTAACATATTGTAGAAGCCTTAATAGAAATCCCTCGAGACCTAACATAATCCAAAAGCATGGCGTTTATTAACTTAGCTCTTTCTAAATAAGAAAATCTCAAATTCAACTGGTTTTCACGACCCTGATCCTTGGCATTGTAAATTGACTTTGAAAGTTTTTGATTATATACTATTATTTGGTGAACAAGATAATCATATAGACGTGACAGAATCTCACTTTCTAGACTTAAGAGTCTGAATTCTAATGCTAAAATAGAGCTTAAAGAATAAAGCTTACCCATCTTGTTTATTTTCTTTCCCATTTATGTCCCCTCTTTCTGCTGTAATAAAATAAAAGTATGGAGCTGATAACAATGGCTATTCCTGTTTAATGGTCTAATGGTCTTTTCATTGACTGTACAAACCAATATATGTACTAATATCTTGAGTGACTTATAACAGTTACTTCCCTTTTTGCTTACACACCATTTGCAACAGAAATGCAACAAGTAACTTTACAGGTTTTTTTTTCTTGCTTGTTTCAGGAAGATGTTATCAAATACCTACAGCCTCACAAAAGTGTGCAAAGTGGAAGCATACCAATTCAGAAACAATTTGCCCTAGTGTACTCATCTAGAGACAGGGGTCAGTGATGATATAAACCCTTGAAAGCTGCATGTTGAGACAAAACTTGGTTATTGAAAAGTAACAACTAATCATTTAAATTCAACTTCTGTTTATGATTGATCAAATCTATTCTAAAACTGGAGTGCTAACAGTTCATCAGGCTTTTGTATCTATTCATTGTTTGACCATGTGACCTAACCTGTTGTTGTTCATCTTTAAACAATTCATACTGATTAACTGACTGAAAGTAAAGCCCGAAAGGACTGTCTTCATAACCCTTGATCCTGTATACAGATATTATCATACCAGATCATCAAGTCATCTAACTCAGGTGAGCAATTAGTTACCTGTTTTTCCAACTTGGGGACCATCAAACTTCTCATCTTCTCTATCAAAGTCAGGTTCCGCTGCACTTTTGCATTCACCATCTTGTCCTTTCTTCTCTTCCAGAACTTTCCTCACTGTCATTCCACTTCCAGAAACAGTACTCATTCCTGCATAATACTGATACCTCCTATCTGACTCATTATGAAAGGAATTCTCTGTCTTATTACCTCCCTTTATTTCAATATCATTTGCTCCTTTTATTTCAATATCATTACCTCCCTTTAAATTTGCCTGAGTGTCAGGTATACTATACAAAGAAATCTCTTTACCCACTTGTACACATGAAAATCCACAAGTATTATGACACAAAATTCGAGACTTGATATCTTTATTACTTTTAGCAAAACTAGGTAGTCTTTTTCTATAACAGTCAATTTTTGACTTGACAAAATCTCTACCTTTTACTAAAGCATCTTTTGCTTTGCTTAATTTTGATTTTGGCTCGTCGTTAAAATCCAATTTTTGAAAATCTTCACACGTTACAAAATTATCACAGCTGTCAAGCTGAAAAGAACGTGCAGAGAAAAAAGTGCCGCTTGTTTCAGCTGTATAAAAACTTGCAACATCCGATGAAAGTGTTGTACTCCTACTGCTTGAGAATCGCTCTTCCGACAATATCCGAGGTGTCCAAGTTAACGTTTTCTTTAATCTTTTAATCACAGGTGTGCCAAGTACAGATGGTGTACACGAGTTATCCAAGGAATAGAACGATTCAAACGCAGAAATGTCACTTTCTGTTGTGTCTTTTACTAATGACCCTGTCTGGAAATACTTAAGAATCTTTAGTTCATTTGCACATGGACCATTCAAATCTGACAGACTTTCCTTTCTTGCAAGTTCTTTTGAAAAGTTTTCATCAACTCCTTCAGTGGTTTCATTAATTTTAGTAAGTTTTTCAGCAAATTTTGGATTTTCCTCATCAGATGGTGAACAACCATTGACTATGCAAGTCTGCTCTTTTGTTTCAGTGTCCTTTAACAAATCAGATTCAGAATACTGTACACACAAATAATCTTCATCTTCATCCGAGATAGTATTTACTGAGCCAGAATCAAAATTTACATCTAAACTGTCACCCAAGAGATTCTCTTCTCCTTCACTTCTTTCACTCCTGTTATAACAGTTGGGAGCACTTACTGCATCAACTGTCTCATCTCCATCAATTGCTTCAGGATCAACTTCATCAATTGTGGAAAATGTATCACTCTTAACATGAAACTTTATTGCTGCTCTTTTATTTTCTTGAAAAGAATCAGAAACTTCTGATAATTCTATTGCACATAATCCACTCTTACTACTTTCTGCTTTATTTTCATTTGTTTTGTCTTCAGCAAGTTCCTTGAGATTGTTAAGATCCTTTCCTCTAGTTTCAGCAGTTCTGTTTCTATTGCTATCTTCTCTCTTGTCTAGATTATTGTCTTCAGCAGTATTTTTTTTATTTACCAGAGAACCTACAACATCTGAAATTGCAGTTTTATCATTTGATTTTTCTTCACTTTCATCACATTTCCTATCACAATGAGTTATGCAAGACTCTCTGTTTGATTTATCTGTTACAATCTGTTCAACACATACAGTCTCATCACAGAAAGTGGGTGGGGAAAATAATAGGGGATTATGGGAAGAAGGTAAAGGGGAGCTCACTCTAGTTCCTTCTTTTACATGATTTTTATTTGGTGATTCTTCCTTAGTTATTCCTTCCTCAACGATTTTATGTGAATTTTTTTGCTTTCTCTCACATCCTGAGGAATTTGTCCCTGTTTCTAGATGAAAGTCACCCTTCTGCTCTTCATCTGCAATACAGAAATTTGAAGAATAATTTCACATAATTGAATGAGTAGCACAAACTACATGGTGACATAGTTTTATGTGTAACATTATTTACAAAATTATATTAACCTACTTGAGTAATTGTTCACATATGTTTTAGGGTTTGGTATGGGTCCAGCGGGCCGAGGCATGGAGCATTACTGAGACTCGTACCAGGGACCCTTGCATGTCTTCCGCCATGCCTAGAAAAAGAATATTTGCTAGCCTAAATCAAAGGGAAAAACTTACCTTTTGAGATTTAGTAAAATGTATGAACATTAAGTCAAATGCATATAGACTCAAGTGCATATTAACATTAAGTCAAACAGCATATTAAATTTAGTCAAACAGCATACTAACATTTATCTATACACATACTAACATTTGAAAAGCCAAACAGAACACAAATTGTTCAGGCAAAGCAATGCAACATAGCGATATATGTAAACTACTGAGTAAAAATTAATCAAAATAAATCCTATTATATGACAATACTATGAACATGTACAATAAAGGACTGTGGTTTCTATTTCTAAGTTTATACTGGATATCCTTCACTTTTCACTTACCAACTGCCCACACAAAGGAACTTTAACAAATCCTATACAACATTACACAAAAAATTAAAAACTGAAGATTATATTTTGTAACACCAATCTAAAATCGCTACTTTATGTAACATAATATATAGAGATATCAATGTCATATGGGAAATTTTATTTCTATAACACCCCACAGGTTTCTAGCTCAGCTTTTATAAATTCACAAAGTTGCAATGCATATTTAATCTGAAAGCAAAGCAAATATTTGATTTATCCTATATGAAATTTCATTCTCTTTATTTCATAAATCAAATGGATGAATAGAAATTGTTTTGCACCATCATGATGGTTTAGAAAATATATGAAATTCATTTTGACATTTATAAGAAAGACTAATGCATACAAGAAAAGAAAGTTTTATATAATTTAATACGGATATTGAATTTTGTGTACATAAGCAAATATACTAAAATCAAGCATAACATAATTATGTGGTGAACTTTTTAACTTTACTACTTCGGTGTAACCTCCCTAAACCAGTCCCTCTATACACAGGATCCCTTTCCAAACAAAAACATTTTACAGACGGGTTCCCCTTTCAGAAAGGACATTTTACAATCAGGATATTATCTAGTCAAGGAAGACTTTTTATAGACAGGATCTATAATCTGAAACATGTCTGATGATGATGATGATGATGATGATGATGATGATGATGATGATGATGAAGATGATGATGATGATTAAGCCAAACTCCTGACTGTACAGAGTGTACACTACTGACTCTTTCGCCCTATACCTTAAATTGCGTGAAATTCTAAAAATTCTAAAAGCAAACAACAATAGTCTGACCACACCCAGTGCCACCCAAAACATGTAATGCATAATTCAAAGTATATGTGAACTTCCCTGTGTGTACTGTTCATAGTAAATGAAAGTCCAGGCAATTTTGAAATAACTTTAAATGCACAATGTATGCATTGTCCTGTTCAAACAATGTAACTATTCAGTCAATTCAATTTACTTCAGATGGCAGTGGATAGTTTACACTTATGACAATGGTTCAAGTTTTCCTGTCACTTAAACTTTCTACATAATGTACAAATAAACTTGCATCTTATATCAACTCTTGTAATCTTATGAAAAATATTTTAACTAAAGATAAATATTTGTAGAACAATTGCAAATTTATCAACTATTCAAAGAAATTTAACTGCCACTGTGCTGGCCATGCAATGTTAGAAAACTCAAAATGTGAGCGGACAGTGCTAACTTGGCAAAACTTCATCATTTAATTTTGGGCCATTAATCTTGAATGTCTGGGTGTAAGTTGGTCCCAGTACTAGTATTACGTCAATGAAAAATATTGCGAAGTTTGTAGATGATTAAACAAAATTTAATGCTTCTAAAGTAAAGAGAGGGAACACGGCTATTTGGCACAATGTTTAGCAATTAAAAGGGGGACTGAACAGGTAGGTTTGCACTAGGTCTCAATATTAAACTTGTAAACAATGAGACATTACGTTTGGAAAAGACTTACAAGGGCTGTACAGGACAGAGAGTAGATAGTGCTTACTTATTTGGCAAAATTAAAGCAATGTTTCAAAAGACAGGTACATTTGTATTAATGTTTAACTGAAAACCCTATATAATCATATCAAATGTAACATAGAGAAGTAATACCCAACATGCAACATAATTACTACTATTTCAGTAGTTTTTGTGTTATCTAAGCATTAAAAAGTCATTAATTACTAGAAATATGACATAAGTTTATAAATTTCATTATAAAGAGGAACTGCTTATTTAGCCTTTGCATTTGAAAGTTAACCATGACTATTAATGCATGTTATGATAATTAATGAGCTATATAACATTCTGGTATTTCCCTAAAAAAATCATCATATGATTAGGCATAAATTGTGCAATGTTTCATTTTCTAGAGATACAAGCTATGATAACATAGCTGAGCTTGATCATTAGTGTGCAGTAACTATTTTAAAACCTAGAAGTAGAAATTACTCTATGCAACTTAATTGATGCTTTTAATCTAGATGTGAGATACTCTATAGGGATGATCAGCTTCCCCCCCCACCCGACCCCAGATCTGAAAGGAAGCCACCCCCTCCACCCGACCCCAGATCTGAAAGGAAGCCAAAACAATGTTTTTTAATATTTAAACTTTTAATCATTTTATAGACTGTAACAGATCCCTGCACTGAGCTTCTCTGTGCATCAATTATACATTGCATAAAATATTTGAAAATGTAAATGTCAAAATCTTATAACTTTTATTGAATTGTTTTGCATTCATGTATAGAATATTAAGTACTCAGACATGAATGAGTGAATAGATGTCAATCATTATTGTTTGACATTTGTTTTATAGGTTGCCAATCTCTTCTCAAGTAAATACAACTATGGAAAAGTGGCTATGGTCTTAGTGGGCTTTTTTTGCTGCAGGAACCATGGAAACAGTCTATGGTCTTAGTTTTTTGCAACCAGAACCATGGAAAAATCCATAGTCTCACAACAAAGAAAATGTCTATGGTCTTACTTCTGTGACCAGAATCATGGAAAAGTCTATGATCTTAGTACCTTTTTGCAACCAGAACCATGGAAGGGTTCTGTGGTCTTATTTTGTTGCAACCAGAACCATGGAAAAGTCTTTGGTCTTAACTTTTTCAAAGAAGAACCATGGAAAAGTCTATGGTCTTGGGGATGGGTGCAACAAGACACTAACAAAGTTCTATGCTCCTACGTTTATGAATAAATTATGCAAATGAACCGCCATATTTGAATTACGGTAAGCGCGCTATTGCGCGTTGGAAATCGACACATGTCCGTTTGCAAAGCTCACCACGTTTAACAATTTTCTTCCATGTAAGAAAAATTGATGGTTTTTGATTGAATATTGAATGATAAATAAAATAAAAGAAATATGATAAAAAATGACCAATGATTGATAGTTTACGAGCGTTATAAAGTTCAGCGGTAGCAGCTGAAGATAGCCTTTTAAACCAACTTTGAAATTTTTTTGAACATGCAGACAATTTTTTTCTAACAGATATTTGAATATACTTTACGAAACTACCAAGTTTATTATGTGTCCACTTCTTATTTAAAGTGTCTGGGAAGTTAAATTCGTTTGTTTACATAAATTTGTACCGCCATTCCGAAACAAACGTCTGCATTGATCAATAACGAAGTTATACGCTTTCAAACGTAAAGCCTCATTGGCGCAGTGCATTACATCCTCGCTTGGCATGCGGGATATCAGAGATCGAAACCTCGTCGAGTAACTTTTATAATTTATATAGTGGGGAACAAATTAAATTGTATCTTAACGTTCATCTATTAAAAAAACATTCGACTGATTCAAAAACGTAACGAGTAAATTTCAATATATGGGTTGGGTTTAACGCCCGCGCATGCTCTGTGTGTGCCTGATGTTTACATCCGGTCGTAGCATACGGATAGAGTGCTAACTTTGTTAGTGCAAGAACCATGGAAAGATTAAGTCTTTTGTAACAGTGGCCATGGAAGTCCATGGTCTTAGTTTTTAATAACAGGAACCATAGAAAAAGTATTCTCATCCTAACAAATGTCAGGGTGACACATCAGTTACTTAACTATTGCTTGCAAATATCATATTAATAAAATAACTTTTAAAAAGCTATATTTTAACCACGAGGAACTTTATACATTACCTGGATATGTTTATTCCACATTCACTGTATAAAATTACAACATTTAAAGCACTAATCTGAACTGATGTTGTTGTTTCTATTATTGCATGTATGTTCACAAAAGTCAAATGTATTTAATGGCAGTACTATATTATAAGAAAGTTTTTTTAGATGTTCCCAAAACTTTATGCTACACAGATCCTTTGAACGCTGCTACAAACATAAAATACGAGTATCACAGACTGTACCTATTTAAATCACATGCATCATAAATTATCCTGAACTGTATGAAGAATAACGAAAATAAACAATACACAACAACTACACAATTACACATTGGTGACACAGGAAAAACTACACACAAAACACTTGTACTCCCAACTTCACTCACATGAAAAAAATACGACAAAATATGAATACCGGTAGGTTTAACAATTAAATTCAAGAAAAAACATCGTAACAGTCAAATAAATGAAACGAAACCTATGATAGAAACAATCAGGCTTTTATGCCCCAAGGCAGTTCGTAATTAAACAATGGGAAGTTTTTATTACGAAATAATTCTGTAATTAGTATAGGTGACCTTATACAATTGTCAAAGCATCATCTGTACACGCAAGTAAATTGTTATTGACAGGCGACGAGGCATTCATGTATACAATCATTTAGTTTATATGTCTCTATGTTAAGTTGTGTCATGTCTGACTTTCTGGCATTCAATTAACACTTGTGCCATGTAATATTTGGTATTAAAATGTGCAATATCTGGTATTTAATGTAATGTATCAAATATGTAACTTCATAAGTTGACTGTTTTTGTTTGGTCAATATTTGTATCCTCAATCATAATGATTAAATTTTTATACTGCAAGCACACTGTCTTCCTCTTTAGCGACTCAATAAATAGTTGAACCTCATCATCATCATCATTATTGTTATCATCATCATTGTAATTTTATCATCATCATTGTTATCATCATCATCATCACTACCACCACCATCATCATCAGTATCCTAGATAGCATTGCTTAAATCTATCATTCACACATTTTCAATGTATTTAAGACTTTCGATGATTAGCAAAGAAAAACATTTGGAACTTGATTCTGAATATTTGAAAGACAATGAAATCCTCTGATGTCAATAATTAATCACATTATGAAGATCTCTGGATACCTAAATTCCTGTTAAGTATTACTGTTCAAGGACCCGCCTTAGTAACGTAGATAAGTGCTTAACGTGGGTTAAAAGTATATGTTCTAATATTGCCCACTTCAGATAATCAGAGTCATCGGTTCCAGCTCCACTACCGCCCTGATTTTCTGCCACTTAATAGCTATTTTTTCAACCTGCATAATTATGCAAGATCTAGACATAACACAATGTCCTTCAAATGAGATTTTAATACATGGGGGCAGAGCAGGGGGGTTATATAATAAAAAAAATTATGGAGGGGTATTACATAGCCCTAAATTGCAAACTGTAATTGGCATAAGAAAGATTCGGTTTTCCTGCACACTCAATATTTGAGATGGAATCATTTTCTCTGCTACACAAACCAATTTTCACTAATACTCCTAAATAAATCCCAAGAGGCGTAACATTTTCCTGAATTGGATATTTTCCATATCATCTAGCCTTTGTTTTATTCTTGTATCTTATAGGACATTTCTACTGTATTATGATATGAACGTTTCCAGATACGTAAATGTTTATTATCATATATATAATGTAGATAAAAGCTTTTCCTTTTATGTTGGACAACAGTATACAATTACATAGAGGCATATTGGGTGCAACAGTTTCCCAAAGTCATCAAGCCAATATCTGTTTTTTATTAGTAGGGTTAAGAATTATATCTGATACAGATACAGTGCAACCTACATTTTGTATCAGGAGTGACCACTCTAGGGAACACAGAAATAAATTTGTTGTAGAGAGGTGCTGATCTGGAGAGGTTGAAGCAAATGGGGAAGGAAATGTGTGTTTTTAAGGGAGGTACAAATGCTCGAGGGAGTTGTCGTTCCGGGGAGGTTGGACTGTAAACTATGAGTATTTTTGCAAGATTTTAATGCAAATGTCTTTATCACATAGGAAACCGCAAGCTAGATGTTCGATCTATGTAAGACATAACAGTTAAACTTCTAATTGGCCGATTGATCAAGTAAGATTTTTTTTCGCCTCAGTTAAAGCGTTGTCTGTACAATATGTACGTGTCGATGAAACTACGTCATACAGTAGAGCTGTTACGAAATTACTATCATTGTCTCCGCAAACATTAGGAACGCCACAGAATTACATATCTAAGGAATTCATCAAGCCGCTTATTCCCCCGACCTCCTCACTATTGTCTCTAACCTACTGCTATTGATTCATAAAATAGTCTGTCACTGAATGGAAGTGCCACTAAAGCGAAATCTTGTATTTTTTTCATATCAACCGCAGGCATTTACGTTCCATATAATGTTGACTCTCAGCATTGGGAAAATACATGAAGCGAAGGTAACAACAATCAGAAAGAGCTCATACTGAAGACAGAGATGAAACAATTTACATGATAATAATTACTTAAGAATGATAAGACTTTTAAACCAAATGCTTCTGAGATGGCGCTGGGTATTGGGAAAGTTCACCTCGGGGAGAAATCACAGAGACAGCCGGGGACTATAAACAATCTTAATGAAGAAGCTTCTGACAAGCGGTTACAATAAAAGCAATTAATTAATATAAAGTTCTCAATAACTAAAAACCAGAGAGACACATTTCGAGATTTGATTGCAAAACTGTAGTAACTTATATTCATTATTAAATTAAGAGGGACATACATGTACAACAATTTTACAGAACAATTGACAAAACCAGAATTCTAAACATTCTGTGGTTACTAAGGAATGCTTTCTAACTGAAATTTATGTAACCTGAATTTTATTACATACAGCCAAAAATATCAATGAAAAAACTCTTTAATTAATTAAAAGATTCATTGTGAATGAACTAA